>JBBBDQ010001635.1:2482500-3215000 GCA_037127315.1 Ascarosepion bandense
TAGAGATAGAGATAGAGATAGAGATAGAGATAGAGATAGATAGAGATAGAGATAGAGATAGAGAGATGTGATTTTTAGATTTCCCAGATTTATATTTTGTTTCAAAGCAAAAACAAACTTACCCCCAAAACCTCTTTCTGCAAGTTCTTGTCCACGAATGACAACAGGTACAATATTTAATTCCACTCCAACTTTTGTAATTTCCTATGAGAAAGAGAAGAAAAAAAGTATTAAAAAAAGTAAATAAAAATAAAACAGGAATTATCTGAGAATTAATAATGAATAAAATTGATCCCAGATTTTTTTTAATCAATTCAAAATAGAATGATTGAATATAGTTTCATGATTAACCAATTACTAATAATCATTGAGTAACAAACGATTTTTTTTTGTTTTCCAATCATATTCTTAGTCTAATCTAAATGTCATTGCAAAGCAACATCTGGTTCAAGAGTGATATATGCATGGTTTATATCGTCCTTTGGCTTTCGTCAGCTGACTTCTGAACAGGCTTTTATATCAGTTGTTTTGTGATACCATTTCTGTCTTTTCCACTGAACCAGTTTATATAACTTTTATTGTCTAATTCATAGTTTGAATTCACAACCACTAGTAATTAAATGCAATTAATGCTTTTATCAATATAAGGCTGTTGACCTATAGGATAAGGGAATTTTGGAACCCAAAACTTGTTTTTTCTAATCAGAGGTTTTCATATAGTATTTATTTGCTGTACATTTGAATAAAATAAAAGCTGTCAATACGGTTGTTACTTTGAAGGTGGTTGGTTATATGATGGCTATTGGGTAAAAGCATACATTGGCAGATGTGTGATAGTTGAGAAACTACCACAATGTCCACCTTACATTGGAGATATAAGTCAATCAGTCAGTTATGTGATACACTCAAAAGAGACATGACAAAAATTTTTTTCTGCAGTAGGTTACCATTACTTTTTGTGGTAGACTAGTTGTCAACCAAGGCTATAGAACCCAATCTGTCCTGCTATTTAATAGGTGGAAGGAGAAGTAATGAACTAATAACTTTCCCAAGGCTATTTGTGCATAAGTGAATGCAACGAATTCAAATGGAATTAGAACTTGGACATGTGTATATATTTGATTTTTTGGCTCTGACAAGACAGATGTTTTATATACACGTTGTAATAAATCCGGATTTATAATTGCTTTAATTAGGTGTTCAGAGCACTATTTTTATCTATTTAATATTTCATATTAATTAGATAAATTTTTTGATTATCCCCTCTGTTTTTACAAGTTTTGACATGGAAATATATATATATTTCCAAGTGAAGAGGACTCAAGGTTTTTTTTATATTTTGAGTTCTCTGGCATTTATTTTATTATAAACAGTGCTCAATATAATGAGTATTATAGAGCTTAATATAATATAATTATATGGTTATGTCAATTTTTCATTGCTACATGGAAATTTCTATAATGAAAAATTGACATAACCATATAATTATATATATATATATATATATATTACAGAAAAGTGAAAGAACACAGATTAAAAACCCACTGTTCAAGCATTTACTTTTATAAAGAGTGCATGATACAGAGTTGAGCTCAATATTGTAATTTTGTTATTACAATGGTTTATCAAATCATATCACTACACAAAAATTTTCATTTTTCAGAACAAAACTGTTCTTCAGGTAATATTATGCTTTTATAAACCATTGTAATAAAATTACAATACACACACCCACACACAGAAAAATTTAAGTGAGAACCAACCAACCTACCTAGGTTTCACCCTTCGGCTTGTCAGGGTAAAATGGCCATTTTACCCTGATGAGCTGAAGAGTGAAACCTAGGTAGGTGTGTTGGCTCTCACTTAAATTCTTTTGTCTTTGCTGCTCTGCTTTTGTATTGAGCGCTTTAGTGTTAGGGTTTCATCTTGGTTTTTTTTTTCTTTCCTACGAGTATTTGACTTTTGTTCATGTACATCGTTTGTTTCTTTTTTTTTTTTACTTCCCCTCCTTTTCCCTCCAAGTTCGTTCTCGGTGGGTTTTTCAAGACGAACTTAAATATAGTATAACAATTACTAGTATTAGCAGAATTACTTTTGTTACTATAAATATTGTTATAATTATTATCGTTATTATTATATATATATATTATATAAAAAGAAAGGATTAAAAAAGATCTGCAATTCAAATGTCAAGATAAGATTCTTGAAAACTGTCACTTTTTAGAACCAAGCTGCCATTGGATGAGGACAGAATCCATAAAAGTGCAGATACCCATCAATATAGTTGCAGCAAAGAATACAAAACTGTGTCTAGCTGTTCTCTAAAGGTAAACCTTGAAGGATGCTAAAAAATTGTAAAAAAATTATGGACAATGTCAAGTGGAAAGAAACTGATATAGGTCTAATTTTTTTTTTTCGAAGTTAAGTAAAAAAAAAAATCATGCACACACAGGAAAATAAAGTATCTATGCTTTAATATCTTTAACAAAAGGCTAAGCATAAAAATGAACATTTCTGGTTAGAAAAGAACAGAGACAGGATATAAAGTTGCAAAATGAGAGAGAAAGAGTGAAAAGAGATAGCAAAGCTGAAAAAAACAATAGGCGTGTATATTTATGTACTTACATCAACAAATGCATCAGTGTGCATCTCAGAACAAGGTGTATCAACAACCCTAGCTGATAGCCTGACCCCCGATGTAATAGTGTGCAGGCAATCAAGGTCACTGCTGGACAGAGGATTCTCGCAATCAGGCCCAACAAGAATAAATTCTACAGTTACTGATCGAGAGAAACTATTGGAACAGCTGGCTTTGCAGTTGTACTCTGGTAATGCACGGGCTATAGCACATGCTGAAGCTAACACGTCTCTACGTTCACACACCATCTGAAAGAGAAAAAGAAGAATATGAAAGATTAGGATTCTAGTTACAACAAATTATAGTCATTTTAAGAGCACAAAATGGAATCATGGTTGTTAAACATGAATATAAAGTCTTCTCTCACAAATATTTTACATGTTCATTTGAAGTAATGTCCTAAACAATGAAATGATGTAACCTGAAATAAAGAACACTCAGACTACCTTTTCATGGGGGTTATTCAACTAAATTATAAATCTAAAACAGAAACAGCTGTATTGGCACAAATCATTATTATTATATATATAACATAGTACACTTGGTATACAATCCAGGTAAATTCCAATAGAGGTGAACTCAATGTTAAATTCATTTATTTAATTTAACAGAGTAATATAATTTATAAAAGATTTTAGATTATTACAATGGGTAACACATATTTCACGTCCTGATGTTGTTATCGCGGCTCATCAGACCCAAATTGTACAACAGTTGGTCCTCAAAATACCCCCCGCCAAAAAAAAAAATTTCTTTCTTTTTATTTAATTTTACATAGACACTCACACGCCTATATTAGAACAGACATTTATAACGGTTATTTATGAAAATTTCTCCCTCATTTGAAAAAGAACCCCAAAGAGGAAAGCAAGGATAAAGAAAAGATAGACGATTGCTTAATGTAAAGAAGGGGGTGGAAAGGAGGAGGAAACAGCAGGGGGTGCCGAGAAGAAACCTAACCAATAATCCATTCTGATCAAAATTTGGATGTGTGGGTTGGGACAAGAATTTTCCTCCATTCCTTTTATATCTCGCATACAAGAACAGAATAGTTCTACCTGTTTGTTTTGTTAATTTTTTTTAAATAGGCAGGAAAGAAAACTTTCTTAATAATCTTTGCAAATGCCACAGATTTAGTCTATTAGAAGCATAAAATATTCTAGAAGAACTATGAATGCTTTGAAATGTAAGGAAATTATTTTCATCTACAGAACATTTTGATTGTGGAAGAAAAAAAAACCAAAAAAAAACAACAAAAAAACAGACAAATATTCAATCAATTATAATTAGATGTTTTTTTCTTGACAATTCATATTCAGCTTTTGTTTGGTTACTTATTTTTATCTCATTAAGATGTGAAGAGTAAAAGTATTTTATGCAAATATAAGAATTTTGTTTAACTAAAATGTCATTTTTGTTTAAATCCTAGAAGTTCTTGATAGAAACATGACCTTGACAGATTCATTTAGGAAGAAACCATCCCTGCCTAATAATAGAAGACCAAAGAGGACAATCTTTCAAAAGAGAAGAACCTTGCATAATATAGGCATATTCTATAGAGGTACAAAAGGATCAAATGTAGTGAACAAAATGCTTCATCCAAAAAAGTTCATTCTACACAGTATTATGCACACATGTCATAACAGATGATTCAGTTTGTGCACTCACATTGGTTGTTAGGTCAGAGAGTGTAGGGTGTCATCTATGTTAGATTGATTCCTGAATTTAGCAGAAAGGGGCCTAAATTGTTTCTCATGCAAAAGAAGCTATTGGTAATATTCAATGGCAGTAAAAATATAATGGCTTCAGGTAACAGTGTTCTGAAAATAGTGTTTAACCTTTTTTATACACTGATCAAATGTAATCTTGTTTTGCTAAATCATTTTTGAATAAGTTTTAAATTATGTTTGATTATCCTCTCTATTAAAAAACAAAACAAAAAAACGTATGAAGAACAGCAGGTTTTGGCTGCGAAATATGTATTACCCATGAAATTGTAGAATATCTAATATTTTTCTAGGTTATATTATTCTGTTAAATTAAATAAATTTAACATTGAATTCTTTTGAGTTTGTCTATAAGAATTTACCTGACTTAAATATCAAATATTCTACGCTATATATATATATATATATATATATATATATAGTAGAATATATATAATTGTAACAGGTGGGTGTGTTTATATATTTCTGTATGTATTTTTGTAAGGATGTGGGTGTTCGTACTTGTGTGTGTGTGTGTGTGTATATATATATATATATATATATATATATATATATAGAACTTTGTTAAACCCACCTTAAAATATAATAAAACTTACTTATATTTTTAAATTTAATGCTTAATCTATATTACCTTTTACACAAAAAGATTAATTTTGGTTAATTTTTAACAGAAAACTCTTACAATATATATAAGAATTCGGTTCCTTTTGTACTAAGCTGCCTTAAATTTAGTTTCTTAAATTTTAAAAATAATTAAAATTAACTCATAAATTGCGAATATTCTTTAGATATTTAAGTAAATTATGTTCGGAAATGTGTGTGTGTGTGTGTGTGTGTGTGTGTGTACTTGTAGTAATGGATTCTTCTGAGATTTACCTTTGAAGATATTTTTAATTTTGAAATTTAGGATTTGTGTTTGAATGCATATGTCAAAATGTTTTTATAAATTTGGACTCAGTCATTATTTGTTTAAACAAAATCTCTTTTGTAATTTTTTCAATGTTTTTTTTCAACATTGAGGGTAGCAGTTTTCTTTTGTTTCTAAGGAAAAATTTTTTTTCTTGGCTGACTTCCCAGTCAACCACCCCTCCCCCTTTTCCTTTTGTACACCCTGCTGCGTCTGTCCCCCTGACATGGCTGAATTTTGGCTTTTGAACTCTTGACTAGTTTGGAGGAGGAGGATGTCTTCTAGTAACAGACATAAGTGTGTTTGCTTTCCCCTTTTTACTTCCTAAATTCAAAAATTGTTAATCCCAACCCATTCTATTTTTCTATGGATGGAAGATTTTTTTTGGACTTCTGCTGGTATAAAATCTTTTAATACATTTGAATTGGAGTAAGTAAAGTTTTTGTTTCACCATTGCTGAAGAAGCGAGGATCTCCTCATAGAAATGGCTATTTAACGGCTATTTAAATATCAAAATTTTGTTTTATTTGGCTCTGTAAATAGAATATAATATTTACATTGAGCCCTCCACCTTGATCAATTTTATTAATGAAATTAATATTAATTAGGATCAGGTTTTTGGGATTTATCTATCTGATCATCCTTTTGGATTTAAAACACACACATAGACACACACACACACACATTTTATATATATATATATATATATATATATATATATCCCTTCTGTCACGCTCATTGGAGAGAGAGAGAGAGAGTAGTGAGGCAGTATCAGCTCAGTTTATTCTCTTTACTACCAGTTATGAAAGCTCTTGCCATGTGTTTTCACCTTAACAGTGCCTTATTATTTTTAATTATGCTGTCAAATAGGGAAGAATATATATACCCTTACTATTATAATAAAGACAGAGTGTGTGTGTGTGTGTGTGTGTGTGTGTGTATATATATAGTGATGTGAATTAATAAATATACATATGAGGGTGCATGTATGTATAGTATTATTACTCAGGTGTTAATAAAACAGTGCTCAATGTATGAACAGAGCTGTATTATATATATATTAATAAATATACATACTGTCCTACATCTATGGCACAACTTGGAATTTCATGTGTTATGCACTTATCAGGTGCACATTTCAAACTGACAGTTCAATAGATTTCAATTTAAGTTCACTTGACGTTCATGGGAATTATATTTTATAAAGTTAAGTTACTGCATTTTAAATAACAAAATTAAAATTTAGACATTCTAAGATTACATGCAGATAAGAAGTAAAATTAAAATAAAAAATATTAAAATGCAGGAAGAAGAAAGTAAAGGAGTGTAAATCAAAACCTAAAAATTTTAAAATTTAAATATTCTAATATTACATGTGAATAAAAGATTAAAATTTTTAAATAAAAATAAAAATTAAAAAGTAAAACTTAGAATTAAAATTAAAAAATTAAACAATGCAGGAAGCTAAAATTAAAGGGCTTAATTCATAATTGTTAAAAGTAATATTTGCAGAGTTGGGGAAGAAAGGGGCAAACATGTAGAGGAATCTATATTAATCTGGGTCTAAGAATTTGGGCAAGTATTTTTTTTTTTTAATCATCTCACCCCAAGCAAGGCATTCCACTGCCACTATTGCGCATGGGGCTACATAGGGGAAGGTAAAGAGAAGGAGTGGTTAGACATAGTGAATGTCAGGAGGAAGGTGACAGATGAGTAAGGATACCGAGGATGAGGGTTGGGCAGATGGGAAGAGTGTTTGATAGAATGGAAGCAGGTTAGTGTGTTAGGAGGTGTCTATTGACCTTACATTTAAACTCCTGGAGATTGTAGCCGTCGGGGAAGCAATCGTGTGGAAGAGAATTCCACAGTCGGGAAGTGCGAGGAAAGAAACTGTTGGAGTAGAAGTTATGGCTGCATTTTATCAGTTTCACTATAAAAGGGTGGGATCTAGTTGCTAATCTAGTATCTCGTTCAAATTCGTATTTAGGGGGCACCAGTGATCTAAGTTCATTGGAGTAGAAGCCGTGAAAGTATTTACAGAAGAGACACAGGGAAGCCACGTCGCGCTTTTTTGTTAAATTAGGATTATTGGATGACAAGTTTTTCTAAAACGGCATAAGTTACATCCATCTCCTTTTCTATTTATGCTTGAGGGGGTGAGGAGAGAGGACCCAGTGAGGAAACAATTAATAATCCTCTCAAATATTTTGCCATCATTTTTTATGGCAGAGTACATGTGTATTTTATAAGGAAATAAAGATTTAAACAGATACTGTGTCAGGTGTATAATTACTTCTTTTGGTTTGTGATATAACCATGCAAACCACAATTTATAGTATATTTATCTTAAATCCACTCCCACCGAGTTTCTGTAATAGATCAATAATTCTGATAATAGATCAATAATTCTGATAATAGATCAATAATTCTGATAATAGATCAATAATTCTGATAATAGATCAATAATTCTGATAATAGATCAATAATTCTGATAATAGATCAATAATTCTGATAATAGATCAATAATTCTGATAATAGATCAATAATTCTGATAATAGATCAATAATTCTGATAATAGATCAATAATTCTGATAATAGATCAATAATTCTGATAATAGATCAATAATTCTGATAATAGATCAATAATTCTGATAATAGATCAATAATTCTGATAATAGATCAATAATTCGATAATAGATCAATAATTCTGATAATAGATCAATAATTCTGATAATAGATCAATAATTCTGATGACGAATCAATAATTTCTGATGACAGATCCAGCCAATTCTGATAATAGATCAATAATTCTGATAATAGATCAATAATTCTGATAATAGATCAATAATTCTGATAATAGATCAATAATTCTGATAATAGATCAATAATTCTGATAATAGATCAATAATTCTGATAATAGATCAATAATTCTGATAATAGATCAATAATTCTGATAATAGATCAATAATTCCAATTAATAGATCAATTTAAATGATCAATAATTCTGATAATAGATCAATAATTCTGATAATAGATCAATAATTCTGATAATAGATCAATAATTCTGATAATAGATCAATAATTCTGATAATAGATCAATAATTCTGATAATAGATCAATAATTCTGATAATAGATCAATAATTCTGATAGTAGATCAATAATTCTGAAACAATAGATCAATAATTCTGATAATAGATCAATAATTCTGATAATAGATCAATAATTCTGATAATAGATCAATAATTCTGATAATAGATCAATAATTCTGATAATGAATAATTCTGATAATAGATCAATAATTCTGATAATAGATCAATAATTCTGATAATAGATCAATAATTCTGATAATAGATCAATAATTCTGATAATAGATCAATAATTTGATAATAGATCAATAATTCTGATAATAGATCAATAATTTAATAGATCAATAATTTAAATAGATCAATAATTCTGATAATAGATCAATAATTCTGATAATAGATCAATAATTCTGATAATAGATCAATAATTCTGATAAATAGATCAATAATTCTGATAATAGATCAATAATTCTGATAATAGATCAGTAATTCTGATAATAGATCAATAATTCTGATAATAGATCAATAATTCTGATATTAGATCAATAATTCTGATAATAGATCAATAATTCTGATAATAGATCAATAATTCTGATAATAGATCAATAATTTGATAATAGATCAATAATTCTGATAATAGATCAATAATTCTGATAATAGATCAATAATTCTGATAATAGATCAATAATTCTGATAATAGATCAATAATTCTGATAATAGATCAATAATTCTGATAATGAATCAATAATTCTGATAATAGATCAATAATTCAAGTAATAGATCAATAAATTCTGATAATAGATCAATAATTCTGATAATAGATCAATAATTCTGATAATAGATCAATAATTTATTAATAGATCAATAATTCTGATAATAGATCAATAATTCTGATAATAGATCAATAATTCTGATAATAGATCAATAATTCTGATAATAGATCAATAATTCTGATAATAGATCAATAATTCTATTAGATCAATAATTAAAGTAATAGATCAATAATTCTGATAATAGATCAATAATTCTGATAATAGATCAATAATTCTGATAATAGATCAATAATTCTGATAATAGATCAATAATTCTGATAATAGATCAATAATTCTGATAATAGATCAATAATTCTGATAATAGATCAATAATTCTGATAATAGATCAATAATTCTGATAATAGATCAATAATTTTATTAATAGATCAATAATTCACATTAATAGATCAATAATTCTGATAATGGTCAATAATTCTGATAATAGATCAATAATTCTGATAATAGATCAATAATTCTGATAATAGATCAATAATTCTGATAATAGATCAATAATTCTGATAATAGATCAATAATTCTGATAATAGATCAATAATTCTGATAATAGATCAATAATTCTGATAATAGATCAATAATTCTGATAATAGATCAATAATTCTGATAATAGATCAATAATTCTGATAATAGATCAATAATTCTGATAATAGATCAATAATTCTGATAATAGATCAATAATTCTGATAATAGATCAATAATTCTGATAATAGATCAATAATTCTGATAATAGATCAATAATTCTGATAGTAGATCAATAATTCTGATAATAGATCAATAATTCTGATAATAGATCAATAATTCTGATAATAGATCAATAATTCTGATAATAGATCAATAATTCTGATAATAGATCAATAATTCTGATAATAGATCAATAATTCTGATAATAGATCAATAATTCTGATAATAGATCAATAATTCTGATAATAGATCAATAATTCTGATAATAGATCAATAATTCAGTAATAGATCAATAATTCTGATAATAGATCAATAATTCTGATAATAGATCAATAATTCTGATAATAGATCAATAATTCTGATAATAGATCAATAATTCTGATAATAGATCAATAATTCTGATAATAGATCAATAATTCTGATAATAGATCAATAATTCTGATAATAGATCAATAATTCTGATAATAGATCAATAATTCTGATAATAGATCAATAATTCTGACTAATAGATCAATAATTCTGATAATAGATCAATAATTCTGATAATAGATCAATAATTCTGATAATAGATCAATAATTCTGATAATAGATCAATAATTCTGATCAGTAAAAATAATTATTATAAAGTGAGGTAACAATGCTTTTTTTTATTTTTTCAACTAAGCTGTGTTTACATGCAGAAAGGTTGAGTGATCACAAACAGAAGGCAAAAGACCTGCCATCCTGCATCAGTGTACCACTTTTGCCATCTCTGATATATTGGTATGATCTCTACCCCCTCAAGAGGAGTAGACAGGTTTACCTATTGTCTGATTTAACTCCTTGGTTTTTGAACAAGAAAGGAGATTTGTCTCTTGTTCAGGTTTACAGCTCCTAAAGTTTTTTTTGTTTTTTTTAAAATTCCCTTTCACTCCAAGTAGCTGTTAGTGTCTCAGTGGCATTATCACTGTGTTTGGGAGGTGAATTAATAAAAATTTACAAATGGAACATTATCATCATTTCTTACAGTCCTATTTGCTGAAGGCAGCCCTTTTTTCACTGTTTAAGGTTTTGACATTTGAACTTAGCAGAGTAAAAATGAATCCAAGTAAATAGTATGTAAACAGTTCTGATCATCTCTTTATTATTTTATGTATTTCTAAGTTGACCAACATTTATTGAGGTCTTCATTTCCAGTTGGTGTTGAAGGCATAACACATCACTCAATAAGTCCCAGGACTGACATATAGATGGCACCACTAATGAAAAATCCATATGATTTTTATAAAGTTCTGACCATCAAATGTCACGTGACAAAATTTGGGTCCAATCAGATTATTAGTTTACAAATTACAATTATTTAAGTGAAGCTACCGTTGCAAATTTTCAAAACAATGGAAAAATCTGAATTTCGTCCGCTGATAAAACATTGCTTTCTGATGGGAAAAATGCTGTTCAAGTAAAGCAATGGCTAGATAAGTGTTATTTGGACTCTGCTCCATTGGAAACAATGGTTAAGACATGGTATGCTGACTAAACACAGTCGTACAGACACAAATGATGATGAAGGCTCAGATCACCCAAAATTGGCAGTTGTTCTGGAAAACAAAAAAAATCCAAACTTGTTTTGGTTAATCGGAAATTGAAGTCGTGTGAGATAGCAGAGGACTTGAACATATCAGAAGGCAGTGTATTCTCCCCATTTTGCATGAACATTTGTCAATGAGAAACTCGTGTTCAAAGTGGGGGCCGCGTTTGTTCACAGTCAATCAAAAACAAATAATTCAGAGCATCCTTTGCAACTGTTTCAATGCAACAAAGAGTTTTTGCATAAATATATGACAATAGATGGAACACGGATCCACCACTTCACTTTGGAGTCAAATCAGCAGTCAGCTGAGAGGACAGCAGCAGGTGAAAGCCATCCAAAGTAAGCAAAGACACAAACATCAGCAGGCAAGGTTTCGGCTTCCATATTTTGTTCATTGATTACCTTGAGAAAGAAAGAACCATCAACAGCGAATATTATACAGCATTATTGGTGAGTTTGAAGAAAGAAATCGCCAAAAGTGGCCACAAATGAAGAAGAAAAAGTGATCTTTCACCACGACAACACACCATGTCACAAGTCAATCGCATTGATATCAAAACTACATGAATTACACTTCAAATTGCTTCTGCATCCACCCTATTCTCCAGATCTAGCCTCCAGTGATTACTGGCTGTTTGCAGACCTCAAAGGAATGCTCCAGGGAAAGAGATGTGGCTCCAATGAAGAAGTAATATTGAAAACTGAGGTGTATTTTGAGGCCAAAGACAGTTTTACAAAAAAGGCATCGAATTGTTAGGGAAGTATTGGAATCAGTGTACCACCCTAGAAGGAGACTATGTTGATCAATAAAGTCGAATTTTGCCTAAAAGTTGTTGATTTATTAGGCCTGGGATTTATTGAGTGATGGGGTTACCATGTTCAATTTCAAAAACCTAATAAATAATTTAAATTTGTTAAGCACAAAAAGGTTCTGCTTGAATAAAGTATTAAAAAAAAAAAAAAAAAAAAAAAATGATTTTATCATACAAATCTTTAGTTTTTCAAACAAAGATAATGACGCCTGTTTATAACTGGTTGTAATGGAATCATTTTGTGGTCTACCTCAATATCAACATCATAAGGTCCCCCTCATCTGGCAATATTAAAACTGATTAAGAGACTGAAGCTAAAGCCAAGGTGGAAAAGTGCTTATACACACTCAGCTTGTATGTCGGGTAGTGGATATGTAACCAAAAGAGGAGAAAGTTCGATAACATCTTTTTCCAGTATTATTACACTTGTGAAAAGAGAATTTTATTCTTCAACCATCTTTTAAGACAGCAGTCATAATTCCATAAACTTTTGGTTAGCAATACTGTTTTAATACGCACTGGTAAATTTCCATCATCATAAAAACAAACCACCTTCAATGGAAAAAAAAAAAAGTTGTTTTCTACAGCTTATCAACCATTCGCAGATTATAAGCAAGAAAATATGATGGTTTAGTGATACAAATTTTGTGGATTAACCTATGATGCTTGGTGTCAGCACTGCAAGTCTCATGCAATTTCAGAGTATTGGCAAGGGGGAAAAGCTCAATTAATGAGTTCCTCATGATTTCAATGAAAATCAAAAACTTAAGTGTTCTGAAGTGTGCTCGATGCTCATTCTGCGTAACACTAATGATCACTTTCTTGGCCGAATAGTCACTTGCGATGAAAAGTGAATCTTTTATGATAACTGTAAATGATCAGGTCAATGGCTTGACTGTGATGAGTCCCCTAATCATTTCCTAAAGTTGCATCAGCAAAAGATTATAGTGACTGTCTGGTGATCTGCAATTAGCATTATCTACTACAGCTTTCTGGAAGCCAATCAGAGCATTAATACAGAGCTTTACTGCAATCAACTTGCTAAAATGCATGCATGCTTGCAAAAAATGAGACATGCAGTGGTGAATCAACAAGGTTTCAATTCTGTTCCACAGTAATGTGCAGCCATATGTTGCAAGAATGACGTTGCAAAATCTCACAGAGTTGGGATATGATTGTTTACCACATCCTCCATATTCTTCTAATCTTTCACCCACTGATCATCACTTTTTTTTTTTTGCACATTTTTAAATGATAAAACCTTTAGGTCCAAACCAGAGGTGAAATCAGCTTTCAAAGATTTTGTTGCAACACAACCAGTAACTTTTTAACAATGAGGTATAAATAATCTCGTTGATTGATGGCAGAGGTGCCTCAAGGTTCGTATTTTGACTAATTTCAACATTTCTGTTAATTTTTCAAGAATAAATTATCTGAAATTGGCCATTATTTTTGTAACAACCTAATATTTAGAAAATATTGTAGCTAACAAAGTGCTGATTATATCTTTAATTATTTCCAGTTGAAGTCATGCTGGGAGGAGTAAGAAATTTAAACTTTTAGATAAAACATTGGAACTGTGAAAGAATAATTTTGCATTAAGCTGTTTTTTTTTAATTATTATTGCAATGAGGAATGTTAGAGAATTTACCCATAAAGGCAATGTTGATCTAGTTGATAACTATTTATTCCAGAGAATAAAGTGTGATACAGAGAGAAAGACCTAAAACTGAGATGAAAATGATCTTTTATAGATATTTACAGAAAACATTACAGAAAAGAGTAACATGGCAATTACAAAGATCAGCCAGTTAAGTGCCATAAATAATACATCCTTTGGACAAAATCAAGTTTCTTTGGATTCCTGACTTACTAGGCAGAAGATTTTACCACAGTAGGTTGCCATTTCTTCTAGTAGTAGACAGGTTGCCAACCAAGGCTATATGATCCTGTTTGTCTTGCAATTCAAGATGGATTCACACCTTTCCTAAGGATATTTGTGTACAAGTGAGTGTAACAAACTTGAGTCAAATTTGAACTTGGCTCTGATAGTCCTTATACCAAAACACATGTTTGGTGCTTAGCTTCTCAGTCTGAAGCACAAATTTATTTAGAAATTTAAAAAAAATCAAACTATAGATCAACTTATACTTGTGCATGTACAAAAACACGTATATTTTTAATTAGTAATTGAGAGTAGATTTTTAGGATAACATGCATTTTTTAAAAAATGATTTTGTGATAAAAGATCACTTGTCAAATAAATCAAGAATTGTGGTTTCAAATAAGACATTTGGCTACTTTGGATTCTGAAAAGTGATAAACACACGAGTGAGAAAATTCATACTAGAAGAAAAAAAAAGAAAAAGAAAAAAAGACAGACAGACAGACATACAACAATGAATTCTTTGCGTCCAGTAAGACATCCCTTGATCAATTTAGTGAGAGCATGGGCACGAGATGGAGTGTTGTGCCGGCTACACTGAGTGGGTAGAGCAGCCACAGAAGCCATATTTAACCATAAGGGGCAGGTATCTGTGGGAGCAGGGCGCAAACTTGCCAAAGCAGCTGCATACATCTAAGGAAAGAAAAGAAAAGAAAAAATGAATTACATGAATATTTTAAGATAATTAAAGATTATTTACTATTTTTTTTAAATTATAAATATTTTTTGCAAGAAAACACTTGAGAATGATTAAAAATATAAAGCCATATTAGTATTCATTTTTATTAATGTGTAAAAGTTGGAAGAAGAAGCAAATGCTACAAAAGGATTCTATCTGATTTCTTGGTTTAGCATATATGAAATGCAAAGCTTTTAAAATTAAGTATTTTTTTTTAGTCAGGTGCCATACATGATACACACTTTTGGCGATCACGTCTCTTTCAAGACATGACTGACTAGGCAGAAGATTATTCCGCAGTAGTTTGCTTTCTGCGGTAGACTGGTTGCCAATCAAGGATATAGAACCCAATCCGTCCTGTTATTTAACCCATAACTGAGATGGATTAACACATTTCCCAAATGTATTTGTGTGTAAGTGAATGTAAGGAATTCAATTGGAATTTGAACTCGGCTCTCCGAGTTGTCATTCCGGGGCGATATCCATTGCATCACAAGTTTATTCAAAACTTATTGATCAGAAAATCAGTTCGACAACAAAAAGAGGCCAAATAATTTTAATGTTTATTCATAAACAATACAAGTTTTACATTGCTAGAACAATGTCTCTTTCTCATGAGTTAACCAAGAAAAGACATTTTGATTTCATTAAGACATTTTTAATAGTACAAAATCATATGAATGTAAATATAAAAAATTAATTAATGCATTTCAATATATACTCCAATTATAAGCCAGGTACTTTGTAATATATAAAATACCTGCTTAATCAAACAAAGCAGTTAATGGTAAATTGGAATATGGAATTGGTGAATAATTGCAACAGTTGATGTCATTTTTTTTTTTTTTTTTTTAAATCACTTCATCCAAGTCAGGAGAGACTGCCATTAATGTATAGGGGGTTACAGCAAGAGAAAAGACTGGTACAGGAGGTATTGAGGAAAGGATAAAAGATGAACAGGATTCAAGATAGACGGCAATAGACATTGTTTTTAAATTTTTGGAGACTGTAGCTATCAGGGGAACCACTAAATGGAAGGAAGTTCCACAGGTGGAAGTGTAGCAGTGGCCATGAAAATATTCATAGAAAAGACATGATATGAATTAAACAGCTCTTGCATTTTGTTCTTTTTATCAGTCATGCCACAATTACTAACAGAAAAGTGACTCAGGAAAAATCAGTTTACTTTAAGTATATTTTATCAATGATTTATCTAAAATGAGAACTGATGTACAAGAACAAATATTTCCCCCCATATATATATATATATACACACACACATATATGAGCAGTAATGAAGCTATTAAAAAAAAAAAAATACACATGCTGATAACTGTCCTTCCAACTGCCAGTCTCATTTTCTTACCTCAAGTCAGACAGATCAACTTAGATAGTTCTTCCCTATCTTTTCATACTAAAGTACACTATAAATATGCAATATATACATATACATCAGATAAAAAGTGACATTTCCTTCTAAAAAGAGTTTTCCATAATTGCAGTTGTCAAACTGTGCACAACCTACTTGGTATCTATTTTGAAGCTGAACGTCCTTAGTTTTCTAATGTTCTGATACAGACATACCTACCATTTCCGCTATATATATATGAAGAAAAAAAAAAAGATACTTACCTCAGCTGTAACAACTGGCTCCAGTTTCATTTTAACATCATCATATGAAATTTTATTGAGATTTCTCAACTGGCCTATAATTCGGACAGGAGTGGTCTGGGGATCAGACTGGCTAAGCTTGCCAGTGAATTTTAGGCACCGAGTCATTTTGATAAAGGACACAAAATGGGCTTCTCAGC
Source organism: Ascarosepion bandense (assembly GCA_037127315.1). Classification (NCBI taxonomy): domain Eukaryota; kingdom Metazoa; phylum Mollusca; class Cephalopoda; order Sepiida; family Sepiidae; genus Ascarosepion; species Ascarosepion bandense. Next base: position 2,499,182 of record JBBBDQ010001635.1, read on the forward strand.
TAAAGAAGAAGAAAAAAAAGATTACATTTTACATTTACAAATGTAGGCAATGCTAAATCCAAAAAGCAAACACAGAAAGAAATAAAAACGGAATAAAAACCACATATCACAAAATTTATAAGACTCAAATTTTTAAAAAAATATTTTAATGAAGACAATTTAGTTATTATGCAAAAAAATAAATATTTATTTTTTAATTGGAGCCTAAACTTCATAAAATGCTTTCATATCAGAATGGTTCATTTGTATAGAGATCAGTTTGCTCCTTGCAAAAAAAAAAAAAGAAAATGTCAACCCTTTCAGAATCACACTAAAGAATTGCAAAAGTTGATTACTTATTCAACCATTTCAAAGCCCACAAAATAACTGCCATTAAATTCAAAGAAGCAGACATTATTTTTTTTCTTTTCTTTCTTCCATCTTTGTTTCAACCGTACCAAACAGTTGAGGAATCTTAAATGTCTGGATATTTCATATACAAGAACATTAAAAGAAAATAAAAACCAAAGAGAAAAAAGCCATCTTTTAATTTCATTTTCAGTGATGAAAGAGAAAAAGGATTAGAGATTCAGGTCATATTGCATAATTTTACATCTATTTACTATAAAATTTAGAAAATGTCCACTGATAACATGTACAAACCCAAATAACAGTTTTTCAAATATTATAGCCAAAATTTACTCAATGACAATCAGTTAAGATTTCATGCAAGTGTGGAATGTATCCTGGTTAAATACAAATAAACTATATATTACTCAATCTGAGCTAAAATTGTCTCACTGATTTAAGAAATTGGTCTTTCCACTGATAAAAAAAAAAAAAATAATAAATAAATATTACTATTTTTAATATTTAAGAGATAAATGAAACTAGGATTTATGACAAATAAGAATAATACCTACATATAATTTAATAATGCTTTCTTTTAAATTAACAAAATTTGAAACCAAATGTAGGTATGAGTGTACAGTTGATAAAAACAATTGACATCAAGATATATGCTGCTAAAATTGTTTATTTGAACTTTTAATACAATACAAAAAGGGAAAAGCCTTTTGACATAAGGTAGTATAGAATTCAGACTTATAAAATCCTTCACAAAATTAAATTTAAAACAGCAGTTAAATCAAGCATTCAAACTTATTGCCATATGCTGTTGACATAAAACAAATTTTTATGTAAATGAACAGTGAAAAAATTAGTTAAGAATAACATTTCTGATATCACATAAATTGGAGGGTTGCGTTAAAAGCATGTGTGTGTGTGTGTGTGTGTGTGTGTGTGTGTGTGTGTGTATGGGGAGGGGTGATTTATTGAAATCTTATAAACAAGTAAAATTCTCAAGTATTTGCAAATGAATCAGATGAACTGTTTTTCTTCATCTTTCAATTTAAAAAGGAGAAAAATAAATATTATTCAATGGTTTGTACAAATTGTTGATTGATGTCAGGCTTAGTTCATTGTGTGCCGGATGTTGTTACACTTAAGTCACATCTAAAGCTAACAGGAGAGAGTGCAAAGGTCAAAAATCAGCAAGAAATCCTGACAGTTAAAAAAAATAAAAATAAGCCAGTCAAACATTAGACAGTTTCAACCATTAGCAACCAACCAGCAAAAGGAAAAAAAAAAAAAAAAAAAATAATTGTGCCATTTAATTAAAAAGTTATTAAAATGTTTCCAACTGTGTTGTTCATTTTGTTTCTATCATATACAGAATTCCCTTTGACTATTCACAAATAGATTTTCAGAGCAATTTCAATTTTATCATTGCCATGAATTATAACACCACCATTGTTAAAAATGCTAGTATCTACTACTCATTGTAAGTGGTAATAGTGGTGTTTGCTTGTTTCTTTAAATCACCAAAACTACTATTCTTTTAGTGGTTGCAGCATTTTATTTTTATCTATTCAATAAAAATAATAGTAATTTTATTAATTATTAGTGCTTGGAATTATTATTTATTAAGATTAATTTAATATGTGAATAATTATAAACAAAATTATTTGTTTGCTTTGAGTTGAGACAAAATGTGATAGATCAATAGAAATAAGTCTATTAGCTTAAGCATAAACAAAAATGAAGAATCTAGTATCATAAATTGTGCTAAGTGAATCATTTAGATCTGTAGTTCTCAAAAGATTACAAGTTATTTTACTAGTGTACATAAATGTTACATAGAATTTAGTTCTTGAATACAAGTTTATTTTCATTAAATTAGTTTTACTTGAAAATAAAGCCATTTACTATTTCTATAAAACAATTCCTAAACTTATCTATTAGTAAAAATAAAATAAGCATTTTTTCATCAAATGATCATGGGAGGCCACAAAAAAGTGAAAGTAGTCCATGAATAAAAAAGTTTGAGAAGCACTTATTTAGAAGGTAACAAAATTAGATAATTTTTGTTATTTTCCTAATCCTAATTGCAGAAATGACAAAACTTATATTCATTTCTCATGTGCAGTATGGTATTTTAAGAAGGAATTAAAAAAAAACAAACAAAAAAGCAAAAACATTCTGAGACTTGAATATTGATATATTCTCTATTAATAAAATCATTTGTTCATTTTAACTAAAGATCAAGTTGAAGAAAAAAAAAAAACTTTATTGAAAATCATAACTGTATAATTCTGTAATTCTTCAGGCAATTTTGTAATTTCTACATCCCAGAAAACCTTATTCTCATCAAAGAACTGTTCTAGGTGCCTTTTACTGTTTTCCAATCCCACCACATACACATCATCACTTTACATAGATAAAAGCAGACCTATAATACAACTTGTAGTTCATTCCATCTAAAAAAAAAAAAAAAAAAAAAAATTATCTTGTGTCCCATATTGTTGTAATATATTCATTTTCCATCACTCATACCAAATTGTTTCAAAAACATTTTTTCATATTCAAATACCAAACCACGTACAGGAATATAGTCCAGTAGATTTTTTTTTTTTTACTTGTGGAAGTCGGATATTCAAAGTATGCTGACTAACTCTTGAGTTATAATTATGCCCAAGTCGTGACATGACCAATATAAACCTTAATTGGTCTACTTGACTGTGGAGTATTGTGCATCAAGAGATCATCATGAAACTTCAAAAACCATATATTTGATCATTCACAGTACCTTCTTTGTAAACTGCATGAGGAATCTTTATTTTTGTATTTCAGTTGTAATTCAGCCCTTCCCCAAAACAACACATCAAAAACACTGCTTATTTTCTTCTATCATAAATATTATCAGACAAAAACATGCTAGTTGAGGTATGACATCAATTACAAAGTCATACAAAATTAATGGTTATATTGCAAATTTAGTCTCATGAAAGAAAAAAAAATACATTGGCCATACTAATCTGAACCAATGTAGTAAAAATAAAGATATTTTATATATATTACATTACTATTATATATATTATGATTATATATCTATAGTTAAGATAAATTCATTTTTTTTTTGGTTCTAGCCTTGATTTTTTAGAGTGTCAGGTTATTAGGTAAACATTGCAAAATTATTAAATTATGGGTTGTAAAGTGGCTTATCACAGACTAGGAAGAATTTAAACAGTGAAGGAATATGTAGAGACCCCATGGTATCACGTACAAGATCAGATCAAGACAAATACATTGAAGAATATCGCTAATTAAAGTTGATGTTAAAATCATTCCAAGTAGCAAAATTACATTTTAAAATAGTGGAAGGTTAGGTGCTCAAATTAATCATTGTCAAATTCTCAATAATATAAAATGTGCTAAACCAGATATTTGGCTGCCCTTGAAGCCCAGGCACTTGATGAAATGTCTGGAATGGGCTAGAAAGCATTTTCAAACACTTCGACTTTTCTTTTTATGAGAGTATCAAGTTGCCCTTTGAGGGATTGGACAGCTAAAGTGTAAGCTGCATTCCAAAAGGAAGAGTAGAGGGTCATTATACTTTGGGCAGGAATTGTGAGAAAGGAGTTGACTGGACTTAGCGTACCAAATGGTGTAAAAATGATTTCCCAGATATATAATGAATTTTTTAAAGACAATTTTATATCTTGGTTTATATAGGAAACTTATTTTTATGCAAGATAGCATACTTTTGCACAATAGGCTAGGTTGAATTTGGAATTGTGATATAGCACTCAATTTGAAAGTTTAGTTTCTACACAATGAAAAAATATTTTTTTCTCTAAATTGTTACCATTTTTTGAGGAAATAATTTTGAATATTAACTTTAGGTTCACAAATGGAACATTGTAATTTGATTCTGGCAATCAGTGAAAGCATTAGAACATGGCCTTAAAAAATTTATAATGGAAATATATACAGTTTGAATAATGCTCTCGAGTAAGTCACTCAGAAAACAATCTCTTTAACCCTTTGTTGCATATTGGTTACAATTGTAACCAATATGCAACAAAAGGTTAATGATGTACAACATTAGAATGATGCAGAACACAAATTTCTGTCAGTGCTTTGTATACTAAATATTTATGGTCACATGATCCCAGTAGCACAATTCATTCAATGGTTGCCTGGAGAACTATCCACACATATCGGTATTGACACTTTCTTCCTACATAACACTTTGCTCACTAAGCCAAGAGTTGGAAAATATTTACTATATTTTAAGTTATCCTGTGAATGTGTTGTAGAGTCCAAGATAAAGTGCTTTAAAGAACTGGCTGTTTTTGGATCTAGTTTGCATCCTCTTTATCTTAAGCTTCTGTTGCTAGGTAGAAAGAACCAAATGCTTGCTGACAGTGTGTCTGCTTGCATCTTTCCCAGGTTCACTGATGTCAGATTATGAGCTGTCTTTAGTACCAGATCTGCGTTTCCTTTTTTCGTTAAAGGTCGTCTTTCCCACTTACAAATTAGTTTAGTTATCTATAAATTTAAATGTCAGTGAGGCACTGAATGTGTGAGACAGACCAATCAGAGATTAGAAACCAGAATCAGTCAGCATGTTCCTGCATATGTAAGATCCAGCAATCAAGATCTCTCTAGGAGGACAACGCAATCAGTGCACGATTCATAAATTGGCCAGAGCTTGGACGGTTCGGACTGTGCCAAGGTGTCTGAAGACTTCTGGTTTTGTTTTGTTCAAAGTTCGATCAGATTATCACCTACATGTGCTTGAATCCATTTGTATCAAGTTATACAGACAGAGTCTTTGCAAGCAAAGGAGAAACTTATTGTGTTCTCTTTCTTTGTGCTATGAGCAGGTCTTTTCCATTTTATATTCTGATGGAACATTTTTCTATTCTATTTGTAGATAATCCTTTATTGAATCAGTAATGGATTATACGCTCATATTAGGTTAAAACTTAGTAATTATTATTATTATTTTTTTTTTCAATAAGTGTAGATAGGGTCTCCTATCACCCAGTTGTTACTCCTTCTCTTGAACAGGAGTAGGGGCTCATCCCTTGTTTCCTGTTCAAGAAGGAGTTTCCAGTTTCTTTCCTCTCCTCAGGTCTTAATAGTAGTGCTGTTGCAAGTTTTTCATGGTGTGTGCAGATAGTGGCAGCATCTTTTCATACTGAAAGCACCAGCTTGGCAGTTTTCTGGTTGCTCCTTCCAACTGGTAGTTATGGGCCTAAACTCTTGGGTTGCGTCTTGAGAAACTGCTCTGATCAACAGATGAATAATATCAGGGTTCTTGTAGTGCCATGTCATGCATGGATAGATGTCTCTGCACATGCCTTCGGTGGGCAACCTTAAGCCAGTTCCTACACACGCTGCATTTGGTGACTAACTACTACTATAAGCTTCTTTTTACCAAAATAACTAAAATCATGACAACAGATAAAGATAAAAAAAACTAAACCAGCCAAACAAAAAAACACCTAAACATCACTTTCTCTAATATCTGCACCAACTTTTGCAGCATGAAATTTCTCTATGAAATGTCACTGACATCCTAGCTCTCAGCAAAACATATCTTAACTTTATAATTACCTCCTCCGACTTCTCAATTCTTGGATACCTTCATCTCTTTAGGAAAAACTTCAATATCCACATGCATGAACTTTTTGTTGATGACAGTGAACATCTTCTGGCTAGAGAGAAAGATCTCTCTTGAATCTTCTATGCACGCCTACATGTCTCAAGCTCTCTCTACTAAACTCAATAAGCTATCAGTTCTTTCTCTACTACTCCCCTTCTTCTTTAACTGTTGCATACTTGATAGTATTTCAGATAATATATACAAGGTCATTTCTCTCCACCCATTTGCTAATGCATTTGTGTTTGGTGACTTTAATGCCCATCATGCCAAGTGGCTGTAAAAGTGTCATTGATTCTGCTGGAGTTTAAATACTGAAATTCTTAATTACTCGGTCTCTCATGCAAGTTGTGGATTTTCCCATGTGTTTCCCTAGTAACCACAATGGACACGCTTTTCTTGTAGATCCCTTCCTCACTTCTATCCATGACTCTTACCATGTTATGCAGCTCTGCCCTCTTAGCAAATCTGATCATGATGTAGTATTTGCAAATGTCTTTCTACTCCCCCTCTATCCAGGAACCTCCTATCAGTAGAATATCTTAATGCTATCAATGAGTAAACTGGGACTTGTTTTGTCATTTCCTTTGAGATGTCTCTTGGAACAAATTTGTAGTCTCCATGTTCAAGACTGCGCCTCTGAAGTCTCCTATACGAAAGTTGGTATTGATGCTTTCATCCCAGCTAGAAAATTTCAACTTAAACCTCGTTCATTTCCTTGGTTCTCTCTTGATCAGCTGTCATCGCCTACAGGAATCACTTTTTCGACTATACAGGATTGACACATCTGATCGCAATAGGTGCCTTTTTGTCTCTGCTTCTAATGAATGCAAATGTGTCCTAAATGATGTTAAGCTGTTTGCTGAGAGAATGAAGCTGCAAGGGTGTGCTGAACAACAGAAAAATCTTGATCCATCCTCTATTCAATCAATTTGAAATCCTCACATCCACAGCAGACATGGTAGAGAGATTTGCTCACAAATTCTCATCCAACTCCACACTTGACTGGGCTGAAGTACCCACAACCAATTTCCCAGCTAGAACTGAGACATAACCATATATATATATATATATATATATATATATATATATATATATATATAACTCTATAAATACTTTCACAGTTTCTGCTCCAATGAACTTAGAGCACTGGTGCTCCCTAGGTATGAATTTGCACGAGATACTAGATTAGCAACTAAGTCCCACCCTTTTACAGTGAAACCAATCAAATGTAACTGCAATTTCTACTCCAACATCTTTTCTCGCACTTCCTGCCTGTGGAATTCCCTTCCGTATATTTGCTTCCGACAACTACAATCTCCAGGAGTTTAAATGTAAGGTCAATAGTTACTTTCTAACACACTAACTTGCATGCATTCTTTCATTCACTCTTCCTATGTACCCGCTTACTCGTCTATCACTCTCCTGACATTTCCTATAACTAACTCCTCTTTCTCATCACTTTCCTCTATGTAACCCCCTGCACTATAGTGGCCTTGCTTGGGGTGAAATGATTATAAAAAAAAAATAAAAAAAACTCATCTCTGGTCTCTAACATAATTTCTAAGCTTGACTCCCATAAGGTAAGTGAAGGTGATAGAATTCCAGTCATTGCCCCCCCCCCTGCCAAAAGTGCATCTGAACTGGCTCTAGTCCTCTCCAAACTCTATAACTATTGCCTCACTGCTTCCTGGAAGTCGTCCTCTGTAGTTCCTGTTCTTAAGAACTTTGGGAAGCCCTTTAATTATCACCGTATTAGCTTATTTCTTTTTGGCAAGGTATTTGAGTCTATTATTAAACAGTATAGTTATTCCTTTACCAGTTCTACTGCTGGTATGCTAAAGACCATCACTGATTATATATATATATACATACACACCAGTCACTTGATAAGAACAGTGAAGCTCGAGCTATTGCACTTGATATCTCAAAAGCATTTGATGGAGTTTGGCATGCTGGTCTTCTGCGCAAGCTCCAGAACTATGGTATTTCTGGATGATTGATTTTACGCAACCCCAGATATATCCAAATTTTTTAAAAATTTACCAGTTTGTCTGACGATTGCGGAAGCATGAAATCCAGGGTCACAAACTCACATCAATCTAACTGAATATATATATTACACACACTATATATGCTGATTGCAATGTCCTGTCAGACGATTGCCACTCCTCCATTAATTGACTGTCCATGAGCCCGTTTCAGTCTTGCTAGAAGCTTGCACTTCTTGGAGCAGATTTGACACATAACCATCGGTGCTGGTTGAGATGACAGAAATGATGCTGGCATCACTGTGAACTTTCATGTGACACCTAAGACCACCAGCCAATTGGCAAACTCCAGAACAGTGAGAACATGAAAAAGTTCCTATCCTGGGATTCAATGTGCAGGATGGGAGGGACAACAGATGTAGTTGGATTGCTTTCTTGCAATTTCATGGGATTAACCAGGCCTGCTTTTGATGCCACCTCACAGACCCACACATCTCCACAAATGGCTAGCAGAGGTTCCCTGTTTTCTGCATGCTCTCTTGATCTTTGCCAGTCTGCTCTGGTTGCTTCAAAAATCTCAACACCCTCGGAAATCACATCCTTCTATTGGCCATGAACAAATGCTAGGGATTTCTAATCATCAACAGGAATACCAAAATGCCAAACTCTCCTTGACACTATCTTGAAACAGATTTTTGGCTTGTGCTGAGGTCTGTTGCAAGAAAGGAGCTAATCAGAAAACAGTTGTTTTGGAAGTCTGTAGTCTTTTGCTCAACACATCTGTTCCCTAACAACAGTTGTAGCAATGCTGTTTTGGCTTTGGTCAAAACACCTGTATCTGGAACATGATTGTGCCATTTCAGACCAAGAATATGTCTGAGACAGTGCTGATGGAATCCTTCAAGCTGCTTTACATGACATTGATATAAGGTCCAGGTTTCAGAGACAAAGAGTAAAGTTGACAACACGTTTGATAAAGACACTTTAGTTGCCAGAGTTCAATCACCATTCAACCAGACAATCTTCTAGCTTATCAAAAGACCCAGATGCCTTGCTTACTCTGCTTCATTTTCTTCATTAGATAATGTACTACGAAGGTAGGTAAACTCCTTGATGACTTCAAGGAGTTTCCCATAAACAAAGATATCAGGTTCCACATAAAGATAACCAGAAGCAAAAGTGTACATGACCCTGATTTTCTTAATGCTGATTGTCAGTCTGAAGCAAGTACAAGCATTAGTAAAGTGGTCCATCACAGACCACATTTCCTCTGGAAAGTAACTAAATCGGCATCTTTGGCATATAGAAGCTCCCTAACAACTGCCAAGAACAATTCCGGCTTGGAATCTTCTCAAGTTGAAAATCGTTCCAGTTGTTTGGAATCTGTTTCACAGTCATGGAAAGCATACCAGAGTACAGAAGTCAGGTAAAGTGAGAACAATGTTTGTGCAGGTATATCACCTTGCTTTACTCCATTATTGATTAGAATTTCCTCAGAGAACAAACCATTAAAATTGACACAACCCTTCATACAGTGATGTAGTTGCTTGAACTTTTCAATAAAAGCAGGTGTACAGCCAAATTTTCCGAGCACTTTCCAGAGAGCCTCATAATTCACTGTGTTGAAAGATTTAGTTAGATCAACGAAAAGCTGACAAAGCGACACACACTGTTTAACACATTTTTTTTTATGAACTGCTTAGCAGAAAATATTGTTTACAATCCATCTTCTGCCTCTAAAACCAGATTGGGACTCAGGAAGGACATCAAGACAAATATACTTCTCCAATCGGTTTAGTAAGAGTCATGCAAACACTTTTCCAACTGTTACTAGCAGTGAAATACCACGATAATTGCCACAGTCAGACTTCTTCATTTTTCCTTTGTACAGCATAATCAGAATGGCATCTATCCAGCAACTAAGTCACACCTCCATACAGATATCATTAAAGAATGGACTGCACAATGGACATTTATACTGCTAGGTTTCAATAGCTCAACAGTAATACCATCCAGCCCAGGAGATTTGTTTGAAATGATCTGTTCTATACAAGCAATTGTTTCTTCAAAAGTTGATTCCATGTCAAGTTCAGACTGGAGGGCACGCTAAGGGACACTATTGTAGCAACATCCACATTGAAAGGATTGTGAAAGAAATCCTGAAAATGTTCATATCATTAGCACATAATTTCATCTGAAGTCTTAAATAAGGTGGTTCCATTTTTTACCAGGAGTGGTGTAGTTGAGGTAGATTTTGGACCATATGCCTAACGAAGCAGACCATAAAATGTTTTGATATCTTTTTTGTCATAAGTGGTCCATATCTCCTTTGATAGATCAGACCATTTGTTTTTGCTTTGGCAATATATGGCACTGAACCTTACTTTTCACAAAAGAGAAGTGTGCAGCAAAAACTGACCTGTTGGCAGATGATGAGTTGAGAAGTTTCAAATGAGCTTTTCTCTTTTTGTCAATGAGAAGGTTGATTTCACTGGAGTTGTCAACAAACCAATCTCGATGCCTGGGAACTCCTGATTCAGATATCTCAACACCTTTTTCATGGATGATATCTCTTACTCTTTCCCAATCAGGCTGAGAAATCCAACTGGTCATAGGTAGATTTGAGGTAGTTTCTAACAACTGGATCACTCAACTTGGGGACATCTGCTTAGGAACTTTGACTCCATTGAAACAACTTTTCCGGTAAATAGAAACCTTCAGCTCAGCCTTGACCATCAAGTGATCATTGTAACAGTTGACACCAAGCATCATTCTGGCATTGCAGAAGTTTCTTGGATCATCATGTCTACAGATTATGTGATCAAGTAGATGATGTTGCTTAGACTGAGAATGGAACCAAGTTGCCTTGTGTTGGTAATCAACAGATCTAGTTCAGTAGAGATGAAGGAGCAATAAACAGTGAACTGATTCTACCAACATCATAAGGACCCAGAGGAGACCAGGTTTCAGCCCACCCATGCATTCAAATCAAATATTACTAAACTCAAAGCATTTGGCACACTGGTGATAATAGATCTGAGTGTATGGCAGAAGGATGTAATATCATCTTCAGGTAAAAAAAGAGTGGGTGCATAGACAGAATTGTCATGTATCAACCAGCTGCAAGAGAAATTCTCTCTTTCACACACATTATATATATATATATATATATATATATAGCAAATACATGTAAAAATTAAGAGACTTTACATGAATTCATGTAAAATCTCTTGTACAATAAAGACAAAACTGATGATGGTTCACCTGAAATAGGCCTAAACTTCCGCTTAACCATAGAATAATGTGTCTCTTAGTTTTTACACACACATATATATACACACATTTTTTTCTGTCATTGGACATAAAGGCCTAATATCTAGTCCATCATGCTTAATTTTCAAGTTTATAGTGTAGACACAATCGTAATTAAATTATAAAAGACAAAAATAAATCCTAAAATGAAAAGATAAGTGTTAGATAAATTACTGAGGTGCACTAAAAAAACAGTGATTCATTGAGATCCATAAAAATTATTGAAGTTGATTTTCCCCCCCTTCACCTTTTTAGTGCACAGAAATAATTACTATATAAATAAATTCTAGGTTAATTTGCCATTAATGTAATTTGAAACTACAAGTACATTATAATGCCTAAGGCAAGAATAGATTATTTCTACAAGATCTTTTTGGCTTTCCACCTTGATATACATTTCACTAACCTTCTGGAAACATATCAGAATATATATATCCAAAACCTTAATAAAATATTGTGATCCCATTTTGCTTAATTTAGAAAGTACATATCTTTCAAAAACAAACTATGCTATTTACAAATAAATTAAACTTAAGTGCCATATGAACATTTTTATATTTTCATTTTTCTTTCTACATAAACTTACTCTATTAATATAAAACAAAAAGAAAAAGGGATGAAGATAAACAAAGACCAACGCAAATGAATATAAAAGGAAAATAAAAAATTACTGCAGCCATAAAACATAGGAACTTTGTTAATATAATCTTCCCCCCACCCCATAATTAGATGAAGCAAACTAGTTTTCAGGGGGGAAAAAAAAAAAAAAAAAAAAAATGCAATTCCTGGATTTTAGATATTTTAATTTTTCTTTTGTTTTAAAAAACAAACATTTATCTTTGTATCAGTTGATTCATTATCAATTTTTCGGAAGAATTCTGATGAATGCATCAAGAATACCTATGAGATGCAATTCCAAATAAAGTTTCACGCTGGGGAAAAAAAAAAAAAAAAAATCCTCCCTAAATGAACTGGCAGGATAAAATGGAGGAAGCAACAACTTTTATCAAAATCCTAAACAAAACAGTCATAGTTTGCAGCACAATTAGTAAATCATTTGTAGAAAAATTGGCAAAAGAACTAAATGAATAATTTAAAGAATGAACTTGGATATATCAAAGAATAGGTTTACACTAATGCAAACCATGTGACCATAATTAGATACTTCACAGCTGGAAATGTCCAGGATTAAACAAATTTCAGAGATTTTTCTTTTTAATTCTATAAAAATATAGATTGATAGGAACTGATTAATTATAATAATAAAATCTGCTGCATTGAGAATCAAAAGTATTTCATGTCAATGGCATGGAACTGACATTAAACTGTTGGACTAAATTTCTCTTCAATCAATAAAATTCAAAAAGTAATTTTTGGAAATGCCAATAATTTTGTATTATTGTATGAAATATTCATGTTTAGCTTTTCTTTTTTTTTTTTTTTGGTGGCCAAGATGTGTGGAGCTGATAAGAAATCACATTGTACAGTGATAGGAGTGAGCTGATCTCTCAAATCATTGATAGGGAATTAATTTCTTGTGTAATGTTTCTTAAATCTGAATTTTATGAAAAAAAAAAAAAAAAAAAAAAAAAGTAATAAGTATCTAAAAGACAAAATGCATCTTCTCATTTTAAAATCATTACAAAACAGCTTTTATGCCTACATGATATATAAAACTGTTTTCAGATATTTAACAAGTTTCCCATGAATCAACACAAGGCTTTCAAAAATGCTAAACAAAGAATAAAAAACAAAAAAAGATATATTTAGATAAGGACTCAAAATTACTGACAGAGTCAAGGAGATTTGAGGATTAGCTTTTACATAAATTTAAAGTGTTCTGTTAAGAGATCAGTAAGCAAGGAAATATTTTTAGACACATTAAATAAGCAAAAGCATTTAGGTACATCCACTTGATGTACTACAATATTTTTTTATGTGGTTTGATTGTTCCTTATTTTACTGTTTATAATTTCTAACATTAACAATTTGGTTATTTGAGAACCTTTCAGTTATAAATTACAGGTTGAAAATATATTTAAGTGATATATTTTATTTTGTTTGCTTGGAGTAATATATTTGCAGTAGTTCAGTAGTTTATCCATTATGCTTGAGTAAGTGGCTTGTTTAGTGTAGGAAAAAAAATATAATAACGTCTCTCTACACTACAAATATAGAAATCAAACTAAAAGGTGAGATCACAAAAATAGGTTAGCAATACTGAATAGGGTTTTAAACTTTGACCTTTCAGACGAATTTTATGTACATATGTACAAAAAAAAAATAGTTTCTTGAGTGGGATAGGAGAGAGAGAGAGAAAGAAAGTTGAAATATTTTTTTTGACAAATTTTATATGGTCATCATAAAATGTCACACGTACGACGATAGAGTACATGACATGGATACAGTGATGAACTTTGAAATACGAAGGGTGCTGAAAAATTATCGACCGACTTCCCAAAACCTGATTAAATGAGGTTATTTTCTTTTTAATTTTTAGTTGGTCAACGAACTTTTCAGCACTCCTAATATTAAATGATAAATTTATTTATTTTTTAAGGCATTAATGATACTGTTTTTACAACATTAATATGAGGTCATTTTTAATTCGCACCATTAATGTGTCCACGAATGGATGATCCAGAGATAGTTATCTGACCACCAGATGATCTGGCAGGCATTCAGTGGACAAGCAGATCGAGTGCAAAAAAAAAAAATCCTGACACAGAAAGTAAAAGGACTTAATTTCGAACTAAACAGCGAAATTACTGCACATAAATTCAATTCGTACTGCTGATTTTTCAATTATCAGCAATGGCAGGAAGAGAATGAAGTGCAGATCCAGCTAGTAACAAAGCCAACAATAATTCGTTTCTAAAATGTCATGATTTATAGTAGTAGTAAGTAACGAATAGCTAACCAGCGATAAGAGAGGAAATATCTAAATTTTCAACACCGTCCCATATTGGATTACAAGGGAGGTTACAAAATCGGGGTCCAATCGGTGAATTCTATCATTTTGGGATGCCTTTCTCCCCAATTATATATATATATTTTAAATTGTTACATATCTACTTTATAGAGGTAATTTTTCAAAGGTAAAGGAAACACGAATTAAATAACAAGAGCCTAAAGCAAAGAAAAATAGAGAAACGAATTAAACGTGTGACAGACATTTTTTGTGGCTTAAATGAAAGATAGACATTTTTTTTTTCAAGGAAGGGTAGGAAAAAAAAAGATTCAACTGAATTTTAAATTAGGAGAAATATTAACATAAAATTTATATATAAAATTTGAACAAATAAAAAAGTAGAAATTTGTTTCAGTTATCAATATCTTTCATGTCATTGTGATTATTTATCAAGGTACAAATTCATAATTTTTCCAAAATGATTAGACAGCATTGACAATATTAATCAATTACATTAACAATGATCGCATTGCTAATAAAAGCAAATACAGAAATGAAAGTAAACTTATATTCCCAGTATTTATTTAATTCTTTTTATCAAATGACCTAAATGGATTTTTTTTCAGTAGTTTTTAAAATATTTAGAACTACCTGGGTGGCAAACGACTTTTTAGATTTTACAAGTGGCGGGTGTCAAAACTTCTTGGTTTGTAAACATGTCACAAACTTGGTTTGTAAACATGTCACAAAATTCCAATACATTTATTCCAAATAGACTTTAAATTTCTACATAACTCGATATACATCTGTTAAAACAATATGATCAAATATATATATATATGTTTTTAAGCACAGAAATTAATCGGTTGATCCTGGTTTTAAATTATAATTCAAGTCGACTATGAAGGAAAAAAAAAAAAAAATATCTACCCCACCAAATAAGAGGGGGTAAAGAAAAAAAGAACATGTAAATGTGAAATAAAATCACTTCTAAAATCTAAACAAAATAAAGATGAAGCAACAAACATAAGGAATAAATAACATACTGTTTTTAAAGTAAATTTTAAATAGAAAAACTTTCAAAAAGTGATTTTTTCCAGATGACAAAAAAAAAAATGAACTTTAAAAATCCATAATTTTTTTTTTTACATGAAATAGTAATTTTCTTACCGATAAGATGAATGAGGTAAGAATTCGTCGACGGTTCGTTCAAAAAAAGTATTTTTAAGGAATTTAAGGGGAAGTTGCCATTGACTTAAAAAAAAAGAATTGGATCACCGGCGAGTGAATGAAGAGAAATAAATAGTAATGAAATATTTATAAACGGGAGTATTAAACAGTAGAAGCAAGTGACGTCGCCTAGGGGAGGAAAACGTCACAACGACAGTATTAATAACTTAATAATAATAATGATATTATTATTATTACTTATGTTGAGGAAAGAAGAAGCCGGCTGCTACGATTTAGGGATTTGGCGAACATGGCACCAAGTGACAAGGGCAGACAACTCACGAAAGCACGAGATATTGTAGTCGTAGTCGCACAGAAGTACGAATTAATTATTAAATTATTATTAATTTCAACATATTAATTAAAAGAAGAAAAAAATATCAAATTAGAAAATATATGCGAAAACCTTTTCCTGATTACAAAAAATAAATTTAAAGAGTTAAATAACTCTCAGTGATAAGTGAATAATACAGAAGAAAAAATAAAATAAAAATCAATGGCAATGCTTATTCAGAAAATGAATTTTATTTGAAAATTCGAATTAAGAATACAATAACTAATAACTTCATTTTTTATTTAAAGATTATGAAATTGAGGAAAGATTAAAATTTAAGTTGTAAAAATAAAAATATTAATTTATAGAATTTTTTTTCACGTATATTAGATTTTTTATTAATTGATAATTTTGTTTATGAATAAGTGATGAAACATTAAAAAATAAGAAATTTTAAGGAATAAAAAAGAATTTTGAGTTAAATATTATTTATTTTTAAAATTTAAATTAATCGGCAACTATATAGTTAATAGTTGTTTGTTGTAAAAAAAAAAGTACTCACAACTGCATTGTCGAGGAAGTTCTTTTCGTGATTGAAAAATTTCTTAAATTTTATTTGGGATTGGCAGCATTAAAATATTATCAAAGCAAAAACACCAGCAAATACTAATTTCGTAGAAGTATTATTTGAAAAAAAAAATAAAGTTTTATTTTCAACAATTATTATAAACCATAAATGTCAACATCATGATGTAAGTGCTTTCCCGGTCTCGCACAACGAGATTTTAATTATGACGATAAGTCACTGAAATGGCGGGGAATTTGATCTTTTCGAGACTTTTATTTATATTAAAGTGTTTCTTTCCATTTGGAAAAAGCATAATTGTTGGATTTTTTGGGAATTATAACTTAAAAATCAAAAAAATACTTGATACAATCAAATATTGGATGAATCAGGATTGTAAATAACTTTTTACATATCTTGATTTTTTTTGTGTGAACAATAAAATGGAAATCAGTTTTTTTACGCCGAAAAAAGTTTTAAAAAGTAATTTTTATAAGATAAAAAGCATCATTCGATTTTTTAAACGTCTAATTTTCATAGAGCAGAGATTAAAATTCTCATTTTTACCAATTTTTTTTAATTGATCAATTTTAACCCAGGAAGTACTTTCGACCACAAATCAAACTCAAAGAAACTCCAGGTAAGTTTTTTTTGTTTTATCGATTTTAAAATAAAGTTTTGAAAAACCATTTTTTCTGGTTGGATTCTTGTGTAAATCAATTAATTGCAAATTATTGAATTTGATAATATTTGTACATCAATAAAACATAATATTTGATAATTTTTGTACATGATAAAACAAGTGTAATTTTATTGAAAAAATAACCTTGAACTCGAATGCCTATGCCCATAGCAAAAATAAAAAATATCGACAAAACAACATTCTTTTCCTTATAGACATTAAAATATTGTAATTCCAATAAAAATTTCTTGTCACGTATATCACGTCTGATAGATTTAATTTTAAAATTATTTTCATATTTGCCGCGATAAAAATTATTAATTCAAATAGGAGTTTTCTACTTTTATTATTCAAAGTTTTCGAGCTGAGAGAAAATAATTTTGGGCTTTTATTAAATTAATTTAAAATTAAATTTTTTCATTATATTTTTTTCATTTGTTTTTGTTCTTTTATCACATGACATTTTTGTAAAAGAAACGTTTTTTTTTTCATTGTTTTCCATACTTTGTTATTTCAATTAGAAAAAATTATTTAATTTTCAAGCTGTTTTTACTTTCTATTTCTTTGTTTTTCTTTATGTGAAAAATGTTGATAATGTTTTTATCACAAAATAAAATGATTTTTATTTGACTCCTCATTCTATTTATTTAATCAAAAACTTTTATCACCTATCGTTCATTAACATTTTAACAAATACATAGCGCAAGTTATGATGATCAGTTTTTTATGCCAAAGATAGAGTCGCACTACTACAGGTAAAAAATTCACGGGTTGCACTAAGTCACTAATGTCAAGTCGGATTATATCGGCTCGAAACGAGAAATCGGAGAACCGAGTTCGAATTCCAGTTGAATTCGTTGCAACCATTTTACACGCAAATACCCAGTGGTTGGGAAAAGTAAATAATCTTTTCTCCCTCCAGCTATGGGTTAAATAGCAGGACAGATTGGGTTCTACAGCCTTGGTTGGCAACCAATCTACCGCAGAAAGTAATTAATAGCAACTTACTGCAAGGAAAATCCCTTGCCAAGTCAGTCATGTCTCTTTCGAAACATGATCGTCCAAGCGTGTATCACATGACACTTGAGTCTTGTGACTGATATGCTAATGCAAAAATATCGAAACTGTTAAAAATAAATTATTTTAAAATTGATTTATACTTTTTAGGACTCCTGCTTAAAAAACAAGTTTTTTTTTAATTATTTATACCTACAGTTCAGTAAAAGACCACCTTATTTTCATTTAAGATCAGAATGTAATTTCAGTTTAGACATAGACATACAATGTTTTCATTGAAAAAATATAAGTAAATTCAGCTCACAACTTTTGTCAAATGCTGATAGAATGTAGCCTACAAAATTCTGTCACTCATAATACGTGGCCTACCTTAAGCATATTATAAGAAAGTATTAACTGTCTGGTAAGGGTTAGGGAAAATAATTAGTTTAAAAAAGCACAAAGCTATAATGTATTCAATTGTGAAAGCAGAATAAATTATTATTTATTCTAAGCTTTCAAGAAAATTAAATTTTGGCATTAAATGACCCATAACGTGTTGATATGCCATTAAACAAATCAATCAATGTACACTGTATTGATAAACCAGATAAAATGATAAAAAAATTAGTAGTTTTTTATTGACAAGTAACAGCATAAGAAAAGTGTAACAAATGATAATCTACAAAGTCTCCCCCCACCCATGAATGGACCTGTATATTTAAGTAGTGCCTATATAAGTAACCCAAGCACAATTAGGTGAAGGATGACTTGAATGTTGAAGTTAAGGTAGGATAAGGAGACTGTAAAAAAGACAATAAAAGAACTACTAAAGAATGACACTGATTGTGTAAAATAGTTAGAAAAGCACAAACGTCAAAGCATAAGTTACATCCTATTTAGGTTAAAAAATATTTATGCATTTCTTTGTGATTTCTTCTCAATTTCATAAATTAAATGATTTAACAATTTTGTGGGTTGAAAGCTTAAAAAAGGTTTTCCAGGATCTCTCTTCCTTTACTCTTAAATCTCCTTCTATCACAACATTTCTCATACAAAACAAACAAAATCACCAACTTCTGTTTTCAGTTAAGTTTTATATTTTTCTTTCTTTCCTGTAATTTGTCTTTTTTCCTTGGTTTGCCATAATATCTTTCTATAAAGCTGCCCTCACCGCTCCTTCTCTCCTGCTATGTGGTAAGTGACATTCCATTTTCTCTTTTTCTTTCATTCAAACTACAAATTACTAATATCACTATTTGCTTGAGAGTACTGAAAAGTTTTCAGCTTGATTCACTTTCCAAAAACTCAATGACCAAAGATTAGAATTTTTTATTTTTAATGTTTTCTTGGCTGAGAACTTTTCAACCATCTCTTGTATTAATTTCGGCTTATCCCTATCTATCTTTTACTTGAATTATTGTAATTTTTCAGAATCTGAGATGGAAGCCTTGAAAGAATTAAAACAAGCTTTGAAAACTTGGGAATATCAGTTTTTCAAAGAAAATGGGCGGAAACCAAATCGTGAAGACATTGGACTGGCTTCAGACAAAGTTCAAAGTGCTTACAGCAGGTACTACAAACTAAAAGCTGAACTTGGTCAGCCAGCAACTCCTGCTTGCAAGAGCAAACTTGAAGAAGAAGTTTGGGGCCAGACATTAAACCGTTCTTTTGAGCAGAAAAAAAATTCCCAGACCCCCACAGCCATATCAACAGCTGTAACAGCTAAACAAGAGCAAGCCAAGAAAATAAACTTCTTAGAAAAGCTTTCCAGCAACATGTTTATAAATTCCAAAAAATGTGAAGCTTTGAAAAAACTTACAAGGCATCGTTCATTATCTGGAACTCCTCATTCAGATGTGAGTAAAATCAGTAAAGATTCAGAAGAGGTAAAATCTTGGGATAACCAAGACGATTCTTTGCTGTACCATTCAGTAGATTCTGTTCCAAACCAAGATATAAATACTTCAAGGTGTGATGATTTCTCTGAACCTTCCACTCCTCAGCATTTAGATTCTGTCTTTAATGATACTTCAGTTCCAGTTATCGCCCCTTGTCTCTTTAAAACGACCCCTAACATTTCTACACCTTTAAGAAACTTGAAAGCCAAGAAATCCTTAAAGACTGCTACTCCTGATCTTTTCCAACACAAGCAAAATCGTAAGTTTTCTATTTCGTCTTCATTTTCTCTTGAAGGTGAAGAGAACACAAACAGTCCTTATTCTGGCTTTGAATTCTATGCTACTCCTTCCAGTCCTCGAAAAGCTTCATTTTCTTCACTTGACTCCGGCAATATGGAAAAGTCTGGCATAAAACTTATAGACAAAATTTCCTTCTTGTCGCCGAAAAGAACTATTTCTAAGCAAAATGAGAAAGACAAAGCCAATGTTAGTGGAAATATTTCTAGTCCCAAGAAACATTCCTGCAACCTTTCTGGTCAGGAAATGAATGGGAAATCCAGTAATTGTTCCAATGAAGAAAAATTGTTTTCTTCACCAAGTTTGGGAACTGATAAAAAAACAGATTTTAATTTAAAAAATTCTTATGCTTGTGATAATCAGATTTCTCAAAGAAAAAGGATGCTTTCTCCAGACAAGGAATCTTCAGGTACAGTGAAAAAGGTTAAACGAAAAGAAATCTCTAACAATGACTTTAGAGATACCGAAAATGCTGTATTTGAGGACGGCTTTGTGAATAACAACATAATTAAGGAAAGCAAGAAGTCTTTGTCAGAGACTCAAAAGTCTACAGATGAAGCTAATCCTGAAGACATTTCTCCCAAGAGAGTTAAAAATCAAGCAAACAGCCAACCCTCTGCTCCTCCAAGAGTTTCAAAAATTAACAAGTCAGAAAACTTTGTCCGTCTTAACATGAAAGTTAAACGCTACTCTAAAAAGGGCCAACGAGTTAAAGGTGCCATCTACAAACGCCAACAGTGGAAGATGAAACAAAAGGAACGACAAAAATCACATGGTGATAAATGCTTTCGATGTGGTCAGTCTGGTCATTGGGCGAGTAAATGTACTAATGCTTCTGTTAATTCACAGAGAGTAAAAACAACTAACAGCAAGCCACATCAAGAAAATGATTCTGTGGACGAAGAAGAATATCCAACAGTTGCTGAGGCTGCTGCCCTGGCCAGAGGGGTGATTCTCCCTAAGACCAAAGAAGACTCGGTAGATGTGGATATTGATATTGAGAGTACAATAGTGAGAAACCGTATGGAAGCATTTGAGACAAAACCAACACATGAAAGTATGGAACCTTTCTATTCTTTGAAGAATGATGGTTCTCTACCTGAAACTACAGAAGAAATTTACCATGCTCTTTCAAAATTTGGTTTCAGTGAATTTAGAGAGGGTCAACAGGAAGCAATTATGCGAACTCTCTGTGGCCTGTCTACTTTGGTTATCCTGTCCACTGGTTGTGGTAAGTCTCTATGCTATCAGTTACCAGCTTATATGTATAGCCAAAAAGCTAAATGCATTACAATAGTTGTCTCCCCTTTAGTTTCCTTAATGGAAGACCAAATTGATGGTTTGCCTCCTGGAATTCATGGGGCCTGTCTGCATACAAATATGACCAAGTCTCAAAAGGATGCAGTCATTGCTGCAGTGAACAATGGCAACGTTCATTTCCTGTTACTCTCTCCAGAGGCAGTAGTCGGGCGACAAAAGTCAGTGTTGTCAGAGTTGAACAAAGATATAAAAATTGCTTTTGCCTGTATTGACGAAGCTCACTGTCTTTCACAGTGGTCACATAATTTCCGACCATCTTACCTCCAAGTCTGCCAAGTCCTTAAGAATAAATTTGGTGTGAATTGCTTCTTGGGTTTGACAGCCACTGCCACACTGTCCCAGAGTGAGCACATAGCAGAACAGCTTTGGATTCAAGACTTTAATGAAGCTGTTATTAGAGGAACCCCTGTGCCAAAAAACCTTATCTTGTCTGTGTCAAGAGATTCGTATCGAGATGAGTCCCTTATAGAACTGCTACAGGGAGATCGATTCTCAAAGTGTGAGTCGATTATTATTTATTGTACCCGTAGAGACCAGACAGAAAGGATAGCCACATTGTTAAGAACTTGTTTAAAAGAAAAGTTCTTAGAGTTTTTTAAGGAAACAGAAGAATCAGAACCAAAGAAAAAGACCAAAAAGAAAAAAAAAACCAAACCAAAGTTAATTTCCGAAGCATACCATGCTGGACTGACTGCATACCAACGAAAACGTATTCAAAATGCTTTTATGTCTGGCCAACTATGGATTATTGTGGCTACTGTCGCATTTGGGATGGGCCTGGATAAATCAAATGTCCGTGGTGTTATTCACTACAACATGCCTAAGAGTTTTGAGAGTTATGTGCAAGAGATAGGACGAGCTGGCCGTGATCGAAAAATATCCCACTGCCATCTTTTCCTTGATGCCAATGGCAGTGACTTGGGTGAACTAAAGAAGCATGTTTACTCAAATACAGTCAGTCGGTTTACTGTGAAGAAGTTTATCCAAAAGATTCTGAAACCTTGTCGTTGTCTGGAAATACATAAAAAGTGCACAAAGAAGGAAAAGGAAAATTTGGATGGAGAATCTGTTGACCAAACCTCGAATACGTTCCTTGATTTCCATCATGAGAACCGTATATGCCAGGGTCACGAAAGAGCAGTACCAATTGACCCACTTGTGAATGAACTTGACCTCAAGCAAGAGAATATTGCAACTTTGCTTTGTTATCTAGAACTTACATTTAAAGGCCTTGTAAAATCTTTGCCACTGACCTATGCCACTTGTAAGATGAACTGCTATGGAGGACCTGCTCAGTTGCAAATGATTGCCAAAAAATGCCCTCCTTTGGGTGTTGCCATTGCTCGTCAGAAACTTGAAGGACAGAAATTCTCTAATAGTTCATTCATTGAATTTCCAGTGGTTGAAATCAGTGATAGTATGGGCTGGAATTCAGGGCTTGTGAAACGAGAACTAAAAATGCTTCAATGGAATTTTGACAGTGTTTTAGGAAGTAAGAAAAGTGGTGTTATAGTAGAGTTGTCAGACATCTCCTTCCATTTTTTTGCTTTAGGAGATCTGAGTGATGAAGAACAAGACAGCATTGTTGAAAACCTGTATCAGCGTGTCACAACACAAGAAAAATTGGAACTGAACCAAATCCACTGTATTCATAAAGCTCTCAAGTCCGTCTCCTACAACAGCATTTATGCCTGCCAAGACAAAATGGATGAGAAAAGAAATGATAAATTACATGAACTGATATTGGAATATTTTGACAAAACTTCCTGTCAAGAAGTGGATCCTTCCTATGAACTGGAAGCTACTGATTTTTCACAGCTGGAAGTAAATATGGATCAGATCCGTGCTCATCTCAGGAAATTCCTTTCCATTTATGCACATGAACATAATTTTACAGGTCATAGTATTGCCAGAATCTTCCATGGTATTGACAGTCCTTGCTACCCAGCTAAGGTCTGGGGTAAAGTCCGACAGTTTTGGAGGCTTTATATTGGATCCGACTTTAAGACAATTGTGAATATTGCTGCTGAAGAAATAATTAATTTTAGGCACTGATTATTTTACACATTCTATTGATGTGAATGCTTGAAAATGTTTATATTGTTATTGCAATTTTTGGTGATTAAGACTTGAATATTGAAAACATCAAAGTTGACAGCACAAAAATGTGGTTTCCTGTTGTTTAATACCAAGAATCTTATCAGTTTTTCATGAATAAGTTCTGTTTTAAATGGAAAAAAAAAATAGGGACTTAGCAACATTTTAAATTTAATAGATTCCAAATAATATTAACAAACTAATTAATTTTTTATTCGAAGATATCATAGGTAGAATGTATCAAATACACCCCCCCCCAACAAAAAAAAACCTTACGTTCATTGTAACGATTACTTATAAAGGACCAGAACGAATTCTTGTGGGATAAAAAGGAAACGATGATCATGGTTATATTTTAGTAGCATTTGTTCTGATATACATAGCATTTCAAATTGTTTTTTTTTTTTTTATTGCTTCCCACGGAGTTTACCATTACTTACTCTTATCTAGTTTTGTCATTTTTTGCACTTATAAAGTAAATATTTCTAATAGCAGTAAAAAAACACTTTGATAATTAGGCACCAAATTTTTCACTTTTTGTTTAATTTGTTTTCACACTTAATTTGTATTTTATGCATTAAAAATAAGGATTGTCAGTAGTTGGGAATGAATGTAAGTATTTTTAAATAATTTGAGGATGTTTGAGAATCAAGAAGAAAAAGATTGTCAGGAACTAATGCAAATATTATTGACAAAATATATATGATGTAAATGCATTTTCAATAATTTTATTATAGAAATGCATTTTCAATAATTTTATTATAGAAATGCTTTGTAAATAATTTTATTATAGAAATGCTTTGTAAATAATTTTATTATAGAAATGCTTTGTAAATAATTTTATTATAGAAATGCTTTGTAAATAATTTTATTATAGAAATGCTTTGTAAATAATTTTATTATAGAAATGCTTTGTAAATAATTTTATTATAGAAATGCTTTGTAAATAATTTTATTATAGAAATGCTTTGTAAATAATTTTAATTTGTGAATAAAAATGGTAATTAGAAATAAATGGATTGTCAATGGGTAGGAAATAATGTAAGTTACTGATAGAAAATTCATTAATTTATTTCAGCTTTGAATATTTGTTTGTAAATGTATTTCAAATATGTAATGATAATTCTGATGGAAGAAAAATATAAAATTCAGAGTTGCTCATGGTTTTAGATCTGCATGTATATGATGGAAATATTTAAGACGTTCTTGAAAGGATCCTTTTAAAGTCAAGTTTTGATATTTTCTCAGAGGATCATATTTTGTTTTTCAGGGGGTTTAAATTATTTAGTATTCAGTCAATTTTTTCATTAGGCAATTGTTTTTTGTTTTCAATTTATCTAAATTATATCCATTTTATATCACTGGATGATTAATTTTTATTTGTGCATCAATCGTATTCTATATTCTTTTTTAAATATACAATTATATTTATTATTTTAAATGTTATATCTAGTTGATAAAAGTTTTTGAGTAGATATCTGTCTTTTTTAAACTGTAAATTTGCATCTACTGGACTGTGTATTTGAGAGTCTTAATAAATAAAATGCGTCTTCTGTTAAGTCTGGCATGATTTAGACTGCTCAGCCATGGATATGAAAATAAAAGTTAGCAGATATGAGCTTTGATGGATCTGCACAAGAGATGTGCATATCTTAATGTTATGTCGCCAAGTATAAATGAATAATTCAACAACAGAATCAGAATATAAGTTATATTCCGCGGAAAGATGGTTAGTATGTACAGAAGTGATTAGTAATATCTACAATAGAAAGATACAAGAGTCCAATCTGTCGTAAGACGTGTGTATACGTGATTACTTCCGGTACGCCACTGGAAGTGTGACTAACTCTTCACTGACTCGCACTGACTCTTCAGTAACTCATCAGAGACTCTCAAGTGACTCTCTACGACATTATTTATTTTTGTATAAGAATACAAAAAATGTGGCACAAGGCCGAATACGGGGATGGGGAAGGCTGGTCTTCATCTAGTCCTAACGTTAAACTTAGCTAGTCACAATCACTGACCCAGGCATGCCACAGTATTCCTATCACCAAAACAACGCTTTCTTACTAACCTTTCTTTCCACGTCCACCATAATACCACAATGTCTATATGAAGTCCTAACTAAGCTCCCAATATGTACAATGATTGTCTGGGGGGGGGGCGGCAGGGAAATAACAATATAAAAAAAACCCAATGAATATTTACAAGAAAAAAACACATTATATGCAAGAAACTAAACAAAACTGTATTAGTAACAAACCCCCCACATATTCTATCACGTGATAGATACATCTGTTAACTGGACGAAATCGATGCAGGACTATAAATAAACTAAACCATTTATTCCTCCAACCACGCACACATGTATGCACACATCTAAACACAAAAACAAATACGAAAGTCACACCCGAAATACGAAAAGCGTCCTGCACCCACCAGAGAAGTGATATATCTAGTCACCTAAGCAAGGGAAGGGAGGGGGAGTTAAACTAAAATGAAAAATGGGGACAGAAATAAAAGGGGCCAATGAGCAACCAAATCCTAGCTAAGAATAAATCATAAAAGACAACTCAAGACAAAAATCAAGCCTAAACTAGTCTACATGAGGGCAGGGGTGCTTAGGTTCAAAGTGGACGGAACAAAATCCTCATGCCTAACCGGCATCAATATGCCACTCCAAATCAGCTCCTCTTACTCAGCACAATCGCGCAAGATGTACCCACCTTTTGCCAAACTCTGATGGAGGGAGCCACCGCCTTTCCGTCCTAATCTTGACTTTAAGCTGATGCTTAAAGAACAAGATTAGTTGGGAAGAGGTGAACTTCTCGTCCCCATAGAGCTCCTTCTAACGCGTCCTCCATATCACGACTCTCATAACTCCTAGCAAGCAAAAGAACACATAGTGCTCAGTCTTCGTCAGTGGCAGCAACACATTGCTACAGACAGAACTGGCCTCGAGGACAAAGAACTTTCCGCGCAGTATGCGAACCATGATGCCTTCAACAAACTTGCACAGCGGTACTACGACTCTGCACTGAAAGAAGGCGTGGTCCACGGACTCCACCTCCCCGGTGCATCGCACACAGTTTGGAGACTTCTCCAAGCCCGCTGCACAAAGCCTCTTGCCGACCCAGAGGGCCCTACATATCACCAGCCAGGTGAGTGATGCCTCATCATTAGACATTTCAACCCAGGCACCCACGACCATAATGAGCGACCCTCCTGCTTCGTAAGACCGAGCTTGCCAATCAAATCATCCTGAACGGCTTCCTGAACTAAAAATTGATATAATGCCTTACGCGACAACGCCTGGACGTCGGAGAGACCATTCGTTGCCCGTTGGAGTCATTTCAGAGCTAACCGACATTCACGATAGAAGGCGCACTCACCACATGGTAAACGGCTGGCCTCATATTCAGACGAGTTCACACTTCTAAGGGATGGGAAATTCTTATGGGCATCTTCCTTCCAGAAGTTGCCTTCCCCATCCGATTGCTGACACATTCGGTCTCGGAACGCGATGCGCAGCGTATGTTGACGAATCTCAACGCTAGGCATGCCTAGACCGCCTTCAGAAGGGTGCAGGTAACAGACCTCGCGAGACACCTTAGGGGACTTGCCCTCCCACAAAAAGGAGAACAACATCCTAACTAAATCCATTAGCATGGCGCACGGGAGTGGCAGCACAGAAAGATGGTAAAGGAGAATGGGGTAGATGTGCGAGGCACATACTTCCACCCTCCCCTTTAAGGAAAGATTCCTCCGAGACCACAATGAAATTGCGGCCTCAGCCTTCTCCTGCACCACCCACCAATTCATTTCCAACTGGAGATCAGGACCGAAAAAGACGCCGAGTATCTTAATCAGAGGAAAGGTCCGTGAAAAGAAACTCCTTTCCACGCACCCATCCGCAAGCCAACAGACTTATCACGGTTGATCTTGGCCCCTGTCACCGTTTCGTACCCTCTGATTTCTTTGCCGACTTCGTCAATCTCGGCCTTACTCGACACCAGAACAGAAATGTCATCAGCATAGGCGGAATACCTGGCCAAGGTGGTAGCACCAGGTAGTGAAATTCCCCGCAAGACCGGATTCGTCTTCAACTTACGAAGGAACGGTTCCAACGCAAGCACGTAGAGTAAAGGCGATAACGGACAACCCTGACGAATGGAGCGAGACAATACGAAAGGCTTTGATCTTACCCCATTCACTTCCACCAGCGCACTGGGAGTTGCATACAAGTGGCGAATCCAGGAGCGAAAGTATGGTCCGAAACCAGCGGCTGAAAGGACAGACTCGAGGAATCGATGGTCAACCCTATCGAATGCCTTGGACTGATCTAAATTGATCAGCGCGGCTTCACTGTCGACTTGCTCAATGATCAAGCGTACCATATGAAGGTTGTTCTGGATAGTCCCGCCCTTCACAGCACAAGTCTGTTCCGAGCCAATCAGACTAAGCAGGACAAGCTGCAATCAGCGGGCTAAGATCCTGGCCAAAATCTTTAACTCTGTGTTTAACATAGTTAAGGGCCGAAAATTACCTATGCCATCCCCACCGTTCTTATCCTTGCGTAGTAACTTGATTACACCCCTGGTGAAGCATTGAGGTATAGACCCCTGCTTCATCCAGTTGTTGAAAATCAGTGCCAGCAGAGGGACAAGCACGGGCGACTGCCTCAAATACAGTTCGTAGGGAAGACCATCTAATCCCGGAGACTTGTCCCGGCCAACTAGCTTCAGCGCTTCCCAGATTTCATCCTCTGTTATGGGCCCCTCAAGGTGGGGAAAGTCAGCCAAATAGGTGGCGAACTGAGCAGAGCTCAGACCGGGCTCCCTGGTGAAAAGTTCCTGAAAGTAATCACGAAATGCCTCACATATGCCCGCGTTTGTAGTCACGGTCCGATTATCCGGCAATGTGACGCTCGCGATATGTCGTTGGGAAGCTTTCCTGACTTCCTCCAACCGCAGTTCAGCGGCCATATTCGTCGCCTCGCAAGACATTCTTTTTAACCTAGCCCTAACTACCAGAGCTTGGTCCTTCCTGATAAGCAGAGAGGCCAGCTCGGCCTTCGCTATGGCTACGTCCCCACTAACACGGGATTTAACAGCCCGATCAACTTTTTCTTCTACTGTTTTTTGCTCTGCTAAACTAGCTAGATTGAGCCGACGACTATAGTCAGCAGCAAAAGACCTAATTTTCAATTTAAGTTTATCCCACCACCTGTTCCCAATGACAGCCCCCGTCAATTCCCGCTGAATCATTAGTTTCAACTGGTGCTGGAAATCTTTGTCATCAAACAATGATGCGTTCAATTTCCAGTAACCAGCCAACCTAGGCTTAGGCTTATCTAAGTTTACCCGGACCCGGACGAGCCTATGATCCGAATAAACTATCGAATGAAAACTTGGACATTCTAAGAGCCCTACTTCGACTCTCTTAACTAAAACTCGGTCGAGGTAACTGGAACGTACCACCGAAGCCGAGCCGCCACTATTTGTCCAAGTCCACACTATTTCCCGCGGATGCTCGTTACGATACTTATCGACAAGATCGAACTTGTCGATAAAGTCCCGAAACGGCCTCACGTCAGGATTGTTAGTACCCATATTTGAACCTATATGATCTAAATCGGGGTCAAGGACGGCGTTCCAATCCCCCACTAACACTACCGAACGAGATGACGTCAAAAACGGCTTGATCTGCCGAAACAAAGCAGGCTGCTCAGCATGGACATTGGGCGCATAAACCCCAATGAAACGTAAGTTCCTACCTTTTATGGTAACATCCAGGACGCAAAGTCTGCCTGCCGAATCTGCGAAAACAAGGGCACACGTCGCATCCAAAGATTTGCTTACCGGCCAGGAAACACCTCTCAAACGTCCATCAAAACATGCTGAAAAAAGATGGAAATCTTTAGACAGAATCCTCATGATCATGAGCAAAAAACCGGGTCTCCTGCAAACAGCATACATTCACCCCGAGACTCTGAAGATCACAAACGAGTCTCGCTCTGTGAGACTCCAATCTCAGGCCCCGGGCATTCAAACTAGCTAACCAGAGTGTCATGATTGAACTGATTAAGGTTGCGCCTCCACATTGAACATAGCCGGGGCGAGAACACCCACGGCCTGTCCCATTGGTCCTGTGCCCATTTCACTCTTAATGGTTCCGTCATGGGACAGGCCGCCAACGTCCAAGGGAAATGTTAGTTTCATAGCTCTGTACAGTGAGGGGTGAACAAAAAATGGGAGCCTCCCAGCACAGAACCGTCTTAAATTGGCCACCTCCTCATCTTTGCAGAAAGACATAGGTGGGTCCATCGCGAAGGCGCTATTTGCCTACTCCATCATCTGAAATACATTTGAAGATCCAGGGCCAGCTCTAACAACAGTAAGAACTCTTTTCGCCCTAGGGAAATTTGTTGGGTTTTCAATGTTTTCCTGTATAATTTACGAAAGTTCATAAGGGCTTTCAGTTCTTTATGCCTTTTGGCCAGCTCCAATGCTTTTTCAGCCTGATCTTCCGTTACTTTGCACACATCTTTCCCTTTGCTGTATCTTGTGCGTTGTTTCCTTTTTTTGTCATACTTTTCTGAGTCAGAAGATGACGAGGGACTTCTTTGGCGTTTCTCCTTTTTTGGAGAAGATTTAGGTGTTTGGCAAGGGGAGGGAGTGGGTGTGGACATAGGAGTGTTAAAAGTAGGACCCCTTTTCAAGGCACTCCTTAGGACGGTCAATTTAGATGGAGTGGGGTTTAGCGACCTTGTCATTGGTGGTGGCGCCATGATTTTTTTGGTGGATGGACTGGACGGGACTGAGGATGAAGGACATTTAGACCCCCCCGGAATTGGTTTTCACCTGCCTGTCTTTCTGAAGTTGATCTTTCAGTTTTCTTAATTGCTCAATTTTTTGCCAGGAAGGCTCATTCAGCTTTTGAATGTCGGAAGCTGTTTCAGCATAAGATGCTGGGGCGTCACCCTCAGAGCTGATGGATGGAAGGGGGCTATAGGTGTTTTTCGTCCTTGGGTCTTCAGGGGACTGAGGCCCTGCTGTTCGGATCTTCCCTCTGCCCCTAGCAACGACTTGCCACTCCCCTTCATCCTTCCCCTGAGCCACATTTGCGGAAGGTGTTGGAGTCTGTGAGAGTGGGGGATTTGCCCCAACCGGAGGTTTGACCACACCGGTCCGAGCTGCTGCTAGGCCCATTACAGGCGCTGCGGATTTTACATTTTCAGGCAGAGGGGTATTTTGGTCACCAGTGGCCAGAAGTCCAGAGGCCTTCATCCCTGGGCAGGAAGAGACGAGGTGACCAGTCTCGCCACACTTCCAGCATTTTGGTTTTCTACCAGTTACAATGACCGATATCTTCCGGCCACAAAAGTCTAAACAGTTGGGGATGGAGTTGAAGGCTTCCTTATCGATCATAATATCAAAACTCCATCCCCCGTTCAGATTGTCAGAGGAGGCCCACAAGATTTGGCCATATCGGCAGAAATAGGTGGCCAAATGTTCCCCGACAATCTGAGGAGGGACCTCGTATACTGATACCCTGGTCCTTCGGCATCCTTCGTATTCTGTTCTTAGTATTAGATCTTTTGTAATTAATTCTTTCCTCGCCATCTCCAGGCAGTCTTCTGCCGTGGGTAACAGCACGTCCCACATGAAGTATCTGGTGCCCTTAATTACACGTTGGGGTTTGATCCCCAAGGACAGCAGTGATCAGATGACTGTGTCTTTTGTAGAACGACAAATTTTGCATGTCCGCTTGTCGACTACAAAGACTGACACCATTTTATGTTCGAACCTTTGTAATTCTGTGGGGTCAGCCAAAAGCCCATCCTCTTTCAAAAGGTGTTCATAACCTTTGGCCTTCTCCAAGAACTCCGCTAGGTTAATAATACAACTTGGCGGGGGCTTCCAGCATGAGGGTAATTCCCCAGCTGTCTTCTGGTCAGATGCTTCTTGCACATTTTCCTTCGTCGTTTTTGTAGCAGGGCTACTCTTCTCATTTCTTTGGTCGTTATTTTTAAGGTTTTTATTATTTTTCTTTTTATCAGGTGGGTCTGCTTTGGAAGAAGACCCAAACAGGTCTCTTTTCACTGACCGACCACCGTTGGCCATTTTGGTGCTTTACTACTACACTAATATAATTTATTTTTATTTTTCCCGCTAAAAATAGTACTGGGAAGGGGAGGGGGTAAGGAATGGGGAACTGTTGTTAAATACAAAATGGATTGCCGTAGCAAAGTTCAAAAAATTAACAGCAGTAAATAAAGCAAAAATACGACAATGAGGGGGAGGGGCACAAATAAATAAGTCCAAATATAAAATACAAAAATAAGACTTTTAGCCCGAGGGCTTTAAATAAACCGTCCGAAGACAAAACAGGAAAATACAAACTCACAAACAAGTACGAAATTACAAATTCAGGGAAAATTTAACGTGTTGCTCGAAAGCGAAAATAAAATTAAATAATTTTTTCACATGCAAGAAAGTAAACAAAAGTCAGCCAAAGGATTAATCTTTTGCTTTGGCCGAAAAAAATGCTTAATTTAAATGAACAGAAATTCAAGTACGTCAAAAAAAATAACAGCCTAACGTTTAACGACGCACACACAAAAAGGAAAGACAATTAACAGTTACACCAAAACGCAAAAATTAACAGTCAATCAAGAATCAAACAGTAAAATTAAAAACTAAAAGGGAAAAAGGACTGAAAAAAAAAAAAAAAGCGGTTAACAAAATAAAGTCGGCCTAGGACCGAGAAAAGAAAATCAAACGGGAAAAATAAATAAAAATAAAACAGTCAACTGGTTCTGTCGTTTTTTTGTTTTTTTTTCTTTTTTTCCTTTAAACAAACGTTCACTTTTTTTTCCATATGTGTTCAAGAAAAATTAACAATTAAACAAAAAAGAAAAAAGGGGTCAAAAATAAAACGTAAGACTTTACGAAAGAAAGAAATAATATGGCAGCCGAAGCCGACCAAATAAAAAATAAAAATAAAAAACTGAAATGAAAAACAAAAATTAAACAATCAAATATCAAATAATGTATAAAGCAAAAAGAAAAAATTCAAACTTAAGGCAAAATGAGGTTCTGTTTTTGGCACTCAAGTAAGTTCAATGTAGGTCTTGGCTGAAAAAAATACAACACGGTCAGACGCGGTCAAAAAATAACGAGCAGCCAGTCACTAACACAAGTGACTCTCTCCGACTCTCCTGTAGAGAATTCACCATTGCTATATATAGCAATGGGAACAGTCCATTTGTAGTCAAATAGGAGCGGCGCCCTAACACTTAAATAAGGTTAGGTGAACTTTGCTTGACTATATATGTTATCTGTAGCTGAGCAGTGTAAAGGATACCAGGCTTAACAATGATTTTTCCAAATAAGTAAAATGTAGGTTCAAATCTTGCTGGAAGGTCCATTATCTTGAGGTTTTTGAATACACTTTCTTTTTTCTTTTTTTTTTTTTTAATCATATCACCCCAAGCAAGGCAGTGACGCCACTGATGCGCATGGGGCTACTTAAGAGTAAAATGATTGGAAAAGAGAAAGCTGGAAACCACATCCTAAACAGGGAACAAGGGATGAGCCTCTTCACCCGTTCAATAGATATGGATGGAGTGTGAACCGGGTGATAGTTTAGTCTATCTACTCCAATTGAGAGAAAAAAAAAGAAAGAAAGCTGGGAACCACATCCTAAACAGGAAACAAGGGATGAGCCTCTTCACCTGTTCAAAAGACGTGCTGGTAGATTTAAATTTATACGATTTAAATATTGCAGTATATTTAAAATATAGAAATATACATATGTTTAGTGGCTGAGGTAGTCGAATATTTCTTATCAGCACCAATGATCATTGTTCAATCCAAAATAAAACCCAAGATTTTAAATGTTCATTTTCAAAGTCTGGGAGATGCAACACAGTTTTCTTATTCACTTCTTCCCATTTCTAAGCTAGAATTAGATATTTTGTTGTATATATTATTATAGAATTCATTTTCATAAAAAATATAGTACCGTACACTTTTGATTATCTGGAGTACCACCTGCATAGTCTTGATATTGACAGTCAGAGGTAACCTTGCAGTACATGTATGAACGCTCTCCTATAGGGTTGCTCAGTTAATATTGAGATGCCATTGGTTGTGCTTGTGTAATGTATACCAACTGCATTCATTCTGGTAATGTACTTGCTCATTCTTCCTGTGCAAGTTTTTTAACAAAGCATTGCCGCACCTAGATCTGTCAGTTCATCCCACAGTCTGTATCCCAATGACTTCTGACTTTCTAAAAGTTAAAATTGAAAGGGAAAATTCAAATCATTAATAAGATGAAGCTGGTGATCCCTAAAGAGAACTTTGCAGACATTTTGAAAGGGACTTAGTATTGTTACTTTACATTGGCTATTTTTTAAATTAATATTAAATAGTTGTACACTTTCCAGACAGGCCTCATATTCTGTTTAGCCTTGATTTAGTTTGTGCTCAAGAACGAAAGAATCCAACTCACACTCCATTTAAATTTTTGATCAGCTCTTTATCTAAATTTGTCAATTTGTCCAGCTAGTTGTCATAACTTTTTTCCTTCTCATCCACTTGCTTCTGGTCTGTTTTATAAGTAGTCCACAAAAAACAAAAAAAGTAGTCCTAATGTAACAACAGAAACTTCTGGCTTTTTATGCTGCCTTACAAGTTGTAATTCTGAAAGTTCAATAAGTGATTGGCCTTTGATAAGTATTGAATGTTGTTACTTCTAATGTAATAAGTATTGCTCTATTTAAAATATTGAGCCCTTTATTAGCAAAAATTAAGTCAAATTTGATATGATAAATTATGTAATTTTACATAGATTAATTTCTCATATTAATAGCGAGCATTTGGAAAGGAACTTAGTATCAACTTCTTAAAATGTTGTCTTAAAAGCAACACAATACCCAACACTATCAGGAACATCCACTTCCTGACATGTCTCAAATTACCAAGCCACAAACATTCACTGGACTATCTACATAAATTCTACATGAGAAAGATCATACAACACCTATACCACATGCTAAATAAGCACATACGCACATAATTCTACCAACACTCCAAACAACCCCAGTCTACTCTACAAATCACAACAGCCCCCAACAAAAGCTACCACATATGCGTATACCATGAAAAGGAATGCCTGAAGGAGAAATTTCTGCAGATAAATAAAAAACATTAAAACGATCCCCACCATACAGGCACAAACTCCACGATGCACTACCCACAAAGCAACTACTGGTCACAGACTTGTCTAAGTCCCTCTCACACAAGGAACGAGAATTGCTAAGTGTCAGGCCCAAGTTTATGCTAACACAGAGGCTAAGCGACAACTGATGCTTGGTATCTAAACAAACTTCTGCCGGACAGCATACCAACTCAACTGGTTTTCAGTTATGAACAACACAACTAGCGACCCAAGCCAACCATGAATGCACCCAAACAATTCCTCACATACACACTAGACAACCCACTCTACCCACCCCCTAACAACTACGTGCTTAATTTGAAACTCTCTAGGCTAAAACAATCCATATTTACATTCCTCAAAAACAATATTAGGAGAATACCACACAACCTTTCCAGAGCACAAGGCCACGCCCTAAGCACCCTGAGAGAGAAGGACCTAATATACCTTCTGTAATGTTTGGTGTTGGAGGCAATCAATGCTTGCTAAACATCGGTTACTACCATTGTGGATCAACAGGATGGATGATGATTAATGAGAGAGAGAAAACGAACAACTGTTAGCACGCTTAGCATCCCTTCTCTCTTCTTCTGGATCCCCAGGAGCTGTAACCCCCATGACACCAGAGGTTATCTCCCTTTTATTGGTCAGGACATTCCGATGGGTCAGACTTTATGTAGGAGGAGACGTCTGTTAACCTAAGTGAAAGAAAAATGACAACGGATCAGATTTTGTTCAGAGATATGTTTTTTTTTTCTTGCGTTCCTTTGTCTTTTTTTTTTTTTTTTTTTGAGTAAACGACTCTCTTCGTTGCCAATGTAATGTTTGGTGTTGGAGGCAATCAATACTTGCTAAACATCGATTACTACCATTGTGGATCAACAGGATGGATGATGATTAATGAGAGAGAGAAAACGAACAACTGTTAGCGCGCTTAGCGTCCCTTCTCTCTTCTTCTGGATCCCCCTTGACAGCGGAGGTTACCTTCCTTTTATTGATGAGGACATTACAATGCTTTTTTTTTTCTTTTTTTTTCTTTTTTTTTTTTTAAACTGGAGAGTTTCTTCAGTATGGCTGGAGTACTTGCACCGATGGGTCAGACTTTATGTAGGAGAAGATGTCTCTGTTAACCTAAGTAAAAGAAATATGACAATGGATTAGTGAAGAAAATGACAATGATTCAGATTATTATGTACAGAAATATGTTTTTTTCTTTTCTTTGGGTTAGTAATCGGGTCAGTAATCAAGTCTTTTGGGTGGCCATCTTTGGCCTGAACACCTGAGGTTTAAAGTTGTGTGTTTTGCCTGGTTGTCTTTAGGCTTTGGTGATGTCATCATGTGTGTGTGTGTGTAGCTTTCATCTTCAGATGAGGAGTAATCGTGTAGGTTATGTGTGGGGTTTGTTGGTTGTTTAGGGTTTTTTTTTTTTTGAAGAAGCTGGGATTTCTTGTAGTTTGATTTCCCTTGTGTGTGGTGGTAATCATGGATCCCTTTTTCTTTGTTAGTCATTGGGTTAGGTTGGTAAGGTGTAAGAGCCTTTGAGGTGTGGTCGCTTTTTACGATGACTGTGTCACCCACACTGAGATCATTGGGTTTCACATATGCCTTTCTCTCAGCATATCGTTTTATCGTTCTCTTGGCTTGGGTGTCACGCTCCCTAATACTAGGGTCTTCGGCTATAGGTGTGGCAGGTGGTTTTTTTATGGTCCGGCCAAATAGTGTTGCATTGTCCAGTAGTCCAGCAGGAATTTGAATAATTCCTGCTTCCAGCTTCGACCTTTGGTTAGGGCAGCTTTGATGGACTTTTTTACGGTGTGCATAAAGTGTTCTGTCTCAGCATTGACCCGGGGCCATAGGTGAATCCGGTGATGGATTCATAGGCTTTGAAATCGTAGCTGTTGAATGGTGGGCTATTGTCTTTTTGAAGGAGACTGGCACCCCAAATTCAGCGAATATCTTGTCCAGATGGGGTATGACTGATGTTGAGTTGAAGTCTAGGTTGTCAACAACAACATAGCGTGAGTATTCATCTGTGACAGCAAGAAGGTACTTTCCATTTTGGAGGTGTCCAAAGTCAGCACTGACTTCTGCCCATAGGGCTGCTAGTAGTGGGGACATTTGCAGTAGCTCTCTTGCCAGTCTGTGGGTACTGATCTGGTAGGTGTGGCAGTTTCTGATGTTTTCTTCTACTAGGGGCTGCATGTTCTTGAACCAGACCTTTTTTCGGAGGAGGGCCATGGTTTTCATAATGCTTTGACGTCTGGCATGTGCTATTTTGACAGCTCTGTTTTGTAGTGTTTTAGGCAGTACTATCTGGCACCCTTTGATAATTATGCTATCCTTGTGTGCTTGTGATAGTTTGGCATGCATGGTGTGGAATGTTGCTTTGCTTATGCCATCCTCAACACCCTGTCATTTGTTGGTAAGAATGGCTTGGATGACGGTGGTAAGTGTCTTGTCTTTTGCAGTTTCTATTGCAACTTCATCAATTGTTATTGCTTTGGGGGTTAAAGTTGAGAGGATGTAGATTATATATTTCTCTGCTATTTTCTGTTCTCTGCCGCTTGGTGGCAGGTGCATTGGATGGCAGCTGAGATAGTCAGCTGGGTTGGCGTGGCCTGGTCGGTATATGACAGTCATGTCTTATGTTTGTGTTCTCAAAACCTAATATTTAATGCATGCTGATAGTTGACAGCTGGCGTTGTTGAAAATGGATGTTAGGGGTTTGTGATCTGTATGGACAGTAAATAGGGCTCCGAAAATATATTTGTGAAAGTGTTCACATGCCCATGTAATAGCAAGTGCTGCACATTCTATTTGGGAGTATCTTTGTTTACCTGGGGATAGTGCTCGGCTTGCTAAATGTACTATCCATCCATTTTGTGACAGATGCCTACCGGGCTGTCATCAATATGTATCTTGGTGTGTTTGTTTGGGTCAAAGTAGGCAAGTGAGCATGCTTTGCTCAGGGCTTCCTCAATGCTTTTTAGATATTCGGTGTGGCCTTTGGTCCAGGACCACTGTGTGTTTTTTTTGTTAATTGACGTAGTTCATGGGTTAGGGTTGCATAGTTTGGAATGAATTGTGCATTTCAGAAGTTAGTCATCCCCAACAAGCTTTTGACCTCTGATGCATTTTTAGGGTCTGATAATCCAATGATTGTTTTTATTTTGAGATTACTTGGGCTGATGCCTTCATTAACGAAGGTGTGTCTAACGAATTCCAGTGACCTCTTGTTATACTCGCATTTGTCACCATTAAGGGTGAGGCTTTTTTCGCGAAAATGTTGGAATATTGCATGGAGGTTTTGGTCATGGTCCTGCTGGTTTGATCCGAAACAAAGGATGTCATCACTGATGTTGATGGATCCCTTAATCCCTGCAAGTGCTTGACTGATTTCTTCCTGGAATATTTCACAGGCAGAATTGACACTGAAGAATAGTCTTTTGTACTTGTACAGACCTAGGTGTGTTGCAAAGATGATTATGTATTGGATTCTTCAGCTAATTCCAATTGATTGTAGCCCTGATTGAGGTCTAATTTGCTGAAGGCATGAACTCCTGTTAGAATGGTTTTCAGCTCATCAAGTGTGGGTGTTGGATGCCATTTCCTTTTGATAGCTTTGTTTGCTGCTCTCATATCGATGCAAACCCTGATTTTATTTTGGTTTATTTTTGGTACCGCCACAAAAGGAGATACCCATGGGGTCAGTCCATCTGCCTTTTCAATTACTCCCAGTTTCTCATCTTTGAGTATTAGTTCTATGTCTTTCCTCATTTGAAAGGGAATTCTGCAGTATCTCTGAGTGATGGGTGGCACGTTTTCATCTGTGTGTAGATGAACTTTTTTGCCTTTGAGTCTACCTAGGCCATTAAACAGGTCTGCATTGTCCTCCAGAAGTTTGAGGGGTTTGTGCATCAGAGTTACTGATGTGGTTAACTGAGAGTTTGTTCGCTGACAGTAGTTTGAGCCTCTTATATGTTTCTCAGCCGATGATTGGTTTTTCTAGGCTTTTTATTACATGTATGTCAGCTTGGCAAGAGATACCTCTAAATTCTAGAAGTGTGCTGATTTGACCTAGAACTGGGGTGGTTTCCTTGACACCGAATCCAGATATTACAGTTTTTGCGGGTTGGAGATGGGGTGTTGGTTTTAAGCACTTGATGTCTGCTTCAGACAAGATGTTAATGGTGGTGCCTGAGTCAGCCAATACATTAAACATTTGGTAGCTATCGCCAAAGGATGTATTGAAGCAGGGAAAATTTTTCATCTTAGCAGTATGGAATACATATTCTGTGTCACTGCCGCTGGTTGAGTGCCGTTGATGATCCTCAGTGCAGTTCTCTGGCCGTCAACTGGTTTGGCTTTGTTGACGATTTGTTCTCTGTTGTCTATCTTCGTCATTTAGTTTTCTGAAACAGACAAAGGTGAAATGTCCCTATCTCTGGCAATAAGTAAACTGGTTTTGGAATGCAGGGCAAGATGTTGGTCCTCGTTCATGTGGGTATTTCCCATTGCAATTTCTGCGCCTCCTTTGCTGGAGAGGGTTGCATGGACGTTGCAGTTCGTACGCGACTTTGTTCTCTAGTGCAGTGGTAGTAGTAGTTCTCGTAGTGGCGTTGGTGTCTTCTAAGCACATCTGTTCTACGTGTGTCGCCATAGTTTCTGTTGTCCTGGCATAGTTTATTAGAGCGTTTAAGGGCATATTTAAGTTCATCAGTCTGTTTTGGTGAACTTTCTCCGATAAACAGCCTGTTAATAACTGGGATTTTATTTTGGCTTTTATGAAGTGGCACATGGCTGCTGCCTCTTAATTTTTTGTAAAAATCCTCTATGTTCAGAGTGGTTTGTTTTAGCTTTTGAAACACAAACCGGTTATATTCCGTGTTGTTCTGAGGGTTGAAATGGTTCTGCACAGCTGAGACGAGCTTATTGAAATGCCTCGTTTTCTCCTGGTGTGATCTGTTCGGATGGCAGTTAATCATTAAGGTTGTTCATCTCGCCCACAAACGTTAGCAAAATTGATTTTTGTCTTTTATCATCCTCTATGTCATGTGTGATGAAATAATTTTTTAGTCTGTTGACGTATTTTGTCCATTTTGCAGCTTTGGCTTCACAGTCAAATTCCGGGTAGTGCGGTAGAGCAGCCATGTTTGTTTTGTAGCACATTGGAAGGTTTGTTGTTGGTTTTTTTTTTCGTTTCTTTGTCTTTTTTTTTTTTTTTCAAGTAAATGACTCTCTTCGTTGCCAATGTAATGTTTGGTGTTGGAGGCAATCGATGCTTGCTAAACATCGGTTACTACCATTGTGGATCAACAGGATGGATGATGATTAATGAGAGAGAGAAAACGAACAACCATTAGAATACTTAGCATCCCTTCTCTCTTCTTCTGGATTCCCAGGAGCTGTAACCCCCATGACACAAGAGGTTATCTCCCTTTTATTGGTCAGGACATTACACCTTCTATCCGATGTAGGACAGGAATTGTGTGTCATACCCCGAGATACATACAACTAACTAGCACTTGAACATCTCAGCAATACCCAACTATACACAGACGTCACAGACATTACCCCAGCCCAATAGAAGACTGCATGGACTGATATATGCAAACTACGAAAACTTCCAAAATTCTACCACCTCATCAAAACACACAAAACCAGCACTATATCACAGATTAGACCCATCGTTTCTAGTGTAGAAGGACCTGCATGGCTTCTGTCACAAATCCTCAAACCTATACTCTTCACCTTCCCCGGACATGTTGAAAGTTTTAATGAAGTCATCCATAGACTACACAGACTTCAACAAAACCAGCTAACATAACCGATACGCATTTAGCCTTGATGTTGTCTCACTCTACACGTCAGTACTGGCTCACCCAGCAGTTGACTTGATAACAGAGTGCATCACCTCTTCAAGCCTATACTGCTACAACTTCACCCCAGCAGACATTCACCTACTCCTGATGACTATAGTAAACAACACCTACTTCACATTCCAAGGGTGCACCTATAGGTAGACAACATGCCTTCTGATGGAGTCCAGCTTATCGGGATTACTTGCCATTACATACATGAATCAACTGGAATGTCGTGCACTCAACACCTGCCATTCGCGCACCTTATTCACAAGATATATCGATGACATACTCATCCTCACCTCTTCATATGATGAGGCGAATAGAATGGTGCCAATATTCAACAGTATGAATGGAAACATAAAATTCACCATCGAACAATAACAATGGATGCCTGTCACTGCTGAACTTCAGGCTGAAAGCATTGGACAAAGGTGATATCCACACTGATTTCTACAGAAATCCTGCCAGCAGAGACTGTTTGTCCACCACAAATCAGCCCTCCCTCTCAACGCAAAGACCGGATACATAAGAAATAAACTTTCACGTTTCTGGGATAAATGCAGCAAAGAAGATTATTGAAACAACTCACACTGCACATTTGAAGGAGGTACTGAAGATCAACGGTTACTCCCAGTCTTTTATAGGTCGCCTATAGGTCGCCTGGAGCATAAAGATAATAAAAGTCAAAGGCACCACACCCTCTCTAACACCTGCTTTCTGAGATACACTTCAGAGAAAATATCACCACAAAAATATGCAGAGCCATTCGCAGAGAGGGACTGGACATACAGCTAGCCCACTACAACCCCACTCTTCGGAGGCACCTCAATTACAATAAACAACATACTAGAAACGACAACGCATGTACACTGGCCAACTGCTCTATTCCTGACACCAGTATATGCCACCAAGTCTGTCATATATCGCATACAATGCACCAAATGTGAGGAATTTTATGTCAACAGCACCATCAGATTGTTACACATCAGAATTAAAGAACACTTACACATGCAAGCATCATCCTTCCACAAGCACCTAAACAAATGCAAAAACACAGACAAAAACATGAGTCAATATTGAAGCAAGAGAGCAGAACCAAGGAAACTTACGTATAAAAGAGTCCTTAATAATAGCTAAACCCTCACCCACAGATCAACAATAGACAGGAACTCAATCTAAATTACATAACAGAATATTTAATGCACACCGAGCGCAGCAGTGATGTGTACATGCAAACACACACTAACACACACAAATACATTCCTCTAAATACGACACCAGTAGCAACAAGCATAAAAAAATATAAGAGAAGTATACGCACACAAACACACACACATGAACAAATACTGGATGACAAAAGAAAAAAAAAATATATATATATAGCAATAGACCTGCCTCCAATTAAAGCAGCCAGATCTAACATCAGATCGTAAAATGGTGCCCACTATCACTTCAACAGAGATGTGAAAACACCAAATCCTACTATCAGTCAACACGCACATATAGAAACCATAAACACACATACACACACACACACACACACACACACACACACACACACACACAAGCTACAATTAACGGCAGCAGTAGCAGCGAAAGATAACCATCCAATGAAAGGCACAGACCATGAATGAACATGAAATTAAGCTTTCCTAACATTCTATAGTTGAGACTGATCTCGAAATATTAATCTATATAAATAAAAATGTACTTGTCTGTTTGTTACTATCTGCTAATCTAGAAAATGGCTGCTCCAATTATTTTGAAATTTTACTATAGCATTTTAATCAAATACAAGCGTGTTTTTTATACATTATATTAAAAAATATTACAATATTAAAAAATACATATTTTGCAAATCTTTTAGAGCTGATGAGAACTGAATCAAAAATCTTTCATTTCCAATACGGACACGTTTACAGACAACTTTATTTCATAGAAAACATAGGAAAACTGCACATTTAAGGCAAACAAAGCCTTTTATTATTATATCTATTTTGGCAGGCGTAAACAACAAAAATCCCTTCCATTTTAAAAAAATTTCTATTCATTTGTTTTTTTCAACAAATTATTATTGATATCCCATTTATTTTGTTAGTTTAGTAAATAAATTTCTTCTTTTTTTTTTTTTCCATTTAACCAAACTGAGCCACAGCAATGCGTGGTCGGGTACAACTAGTGATTAATAAATAGGTAATACCCAACACCTTCATTGCCTTCCTTTATTTTACTAAACGCATTGTGATGACCTTCAAAATGTAACCATACTACTAATATACACAATGCTTTAAGCAAATTATAAAACTTTCCTATCCAAGTATTTGCTATTTTAATTTATATATATTTTTTGTTTTGTATACTAATATTTTCTCTTTATTTTTTAAAGTTTGTTTTATAAAGGAATAATACGTTTTCTGAAACAGCTACACTGCCATGAAAATTACAAAGATC
The DNA here is from genome assembly GCA_037127315.1 of Ascarosepion bandense. Classification (NCBI taxonomy): domain Eukaryota; kingdom Metazoa; phylum Mollusca; class Cephalopoda; order Sepiida; family Sepiidae; genus Ascarosepion; species Ascarosepion bandense. The sequence goes on from JBBBDQ010001635.1 coordinate 2,542,297, forward strand.
TACATCAGTATTAAAAGGGAATTACTAAATCTGTCATTTTTACAAATTGGCTATTAAATTTAGGTCATTGCAACTCATGAAGGAAGGTTGTAATGAGGATGCTAGGCAAGAAAGAATATTTATCATTATAGGTATTAATATATCCGTGATATAGTAACACTTTAATAAATGGATAGAACAGAATAGCTGAAAGAAAAGAATGACAGATATACCTGATTCTCAGGGAATTTTTATACTCATATATGTACATATTTCTTACTACTTTGTCCTATACAGAAGTTATAACATATGTATACAACAAGCAATGTGAAAGGGGTAAAACGAGAGAGGATCTTACTTGTAATATTTCCCAATAGGCAGGCTATTGGTGTCCTCTATGTGCCAGGTGAGACCATCTGGGGTTTTTTTCTGTATGTCCTACTGCATTCTTCTCTGTGGTTTACATAGCAACTGCCATGGTGTTGTGGCCTGTTGGGGCCGGGAAGAAAGACATGGAAACAAGAAGGTAGGTTCAAACAGTGTATTAGAATAACATATATACAAAGTAAGAGTGGTAGAAGTCAGCAAATAAAAGTGTGCGTCTGAACTATCTAGTTACACTGCATGTCGACTGCCTCCCTGGAAGTCATGCAGGTTAATATTTATTGAATGAGGAAGAGTCCATTCACTGTAAATAGGGCACCATAACACATGGGCAGACACTTCTTGGGTGTAGGTGTGATAAATAGTAACTGGGTGAACCTGAAGGAGACTACCACCACCTTTAAATTTCTTTTTTCAGTGCAATCTTATTGATTACACCCTAAATTTTCCGATTGACAAAAAATAATTTGGGAACATTTCAATATTTCAACAATTTTATGTGGTCTCAGTTTTTCATACAACGCTATAGTAAATTGATCCTCCATTTTAGATCCACTCGCTGGTACGACATTACCACCACCTGTAAATTGGTTGATTATCAATTTTTTTTTACTTTTTTCAGTGCAATCTTATTGATTAACCCTAAACTTTCCGATTAACAAAAAAATTTGTAAAAATTTCAACATTTAAACAATTTTAGAGGAGCGGTTTAGTTTTTTATACAACCTTATAGTAAATCAATAGTGTGCAATTAACTTTATTGCTTGCACATATTCAACTACTGAATCCTTTGCGAAATTTTTGAATAAAGACATTCTTGGAGTTTTCGAGGAAGATGTCATCGTAAGAACTAAAGAAAACTTGAAAAAGACAAAAACAATAGCAACAACTTGTCCCAAAACAACGTCACCCCAATGCGAGTGGTTCCAAAATGGAGGATCAATTTACTATAATGTATGAGAAAGTGAGCCCTCACTAAAATTGTTTAAATATTGAAATTTTTTTTTCATAATCGGAAATTTTATGTAATAACTGATAAGATTCCATTAAAAAATGATGAAAAACCACAAATTTAAAGGTGGTGGTAGTCTCCTTCAGGTCCGCCAGTAACTGTTATTTGTTACACTGTGACTTGACATCACTCACTAGTTGTCCTGTGACCTTCAACCAAAGGGAAATTGCATAAATCATTCACCTTCACTTTCTAAATTTGTTTATCTTATTTGGATCTTTCATTCAAGACCATTGTCAGCTTCGAGTGCCTCATTTCTAGGAGAGTTGTTTTCCTTGATGATCACCCAATCCCTGACTTACACATTTCTTTTTGGTATATACTATCATTATCTAAGACAAGATTTACATTGGTCAGATATCCCTTGTGTCATCTTCAGAAATGTTCTAATAGGTACTGTGACACGATAACTAGGCATATATGTATTTTATTATAATAGATTAAAATAGAAAATGGTTAAGAATAGAAAATAGTTTAAAAACATTTAACAAGTGAAAAAGAAGAGGAAAAAAATAAATAAATAAACGCTTTTTCTTTTATGAGGAAAATTGTGGAAGAGACAAGAGTATCCGATTACTGTTTTAAATCCTACCACTCTTCCGCTAAATATTTGACTCGGTGATTTAATGTGATAAAGAGATAAGTTCAGGAGATAAAAGTTCAGGAGGTGTGTTTTCGAATGACCGGGTCAAAGGCTGTCTTTTACTGTATCTTGACCACACATTAAGAATTTCCCGGTGGAAGCTTTATTAAGATAAAAAAAAAGATAACTGAAATTTCAGGCTTACAGTCGCCAATGTTTATCACTGGAGGTCTAAAGCATTTCCGGATTTCTGGATTCATTTTAAATAAATAGAAGTTAGAGAGTTGAAGAGTTCAGCCGGGCGTGAGCTTGAAGTAAGAATCTCCGTTCGTCTTGTTTCGGTCAGTTCGGATTTGTTGATCTCCATTAATTAGAGTTAGAGCTGTGTGTCACATTCGCCTGCCCCAACCGAAAAGGCTAACTCTAAACGAAATAAAAGCATCCTTTCAACTCATCCAAGTTGTGGAAGTTCGTTCCTTATAGTTCAATCTTGTACTCCCAGCTTGAGGCTCTGACATTTTCAACAAACTCCCAGCAAACATCACAGCGTGGAGAACGGCCGCCGGAGAAAATTGTTAGGTCGGTCAGTGGGGTGTTACAGTACTTCACTCTTCAATGCCTTTTCCTGGCATACAAACCTTCCAGGAGTTACAGAGGTTTTCATTTTGAGGAAATGATTTGCCTTTAGCTGTTTGACTCTCTTAATATCATTTATTTGTGCTACGATGTCAAACATTAACAATAACCATGACTTCCTTAAAGAAAGTCTCCAGTGAGGCGTCATTAAGTTTTCCTGTATCAGATGCATAGACAGAGCTCTTCACACTTCTGTTTATCCAATTTATTTCTAAATATCCGCTAACATTATTAACTCTGGGACATTTAGAAGAGAGTCACATTGTTTTCTTACAAGAAAGGTAAAAAAAAACTCTGGCTGAAGATACTGTGTGAAACCTTGTGAACTTGGTGCCAGAAAATTTAAATTGCAGCCAGTAGAGACAATGACTGTTGGTGGACTCTCACAAAAGGGTCGTCGGTTTTATATCCATTGTAAAAAGTGCAGTTATAATTTTTAAACACATATTAACCGATAGAGACAACTCAGTCTAGGAGATTTTCTTTTGCATTTTCTCATATTTTCTAATGAGACTTTTTATTTCCAAATTATATTTATGCAAATATTGTCCATATATTAGCTGAGTACTTTTGAACGTCATCGTTCATCATCAGGGTTAAATTTTACAGTTTTACAATTTTAAACATCAGCAGTTGCCTTGTAGCAGAAAACGTTATGACATTTTGAAAATTTAAATTAACATTAAGAAATTTTTTTAAAAATTCAAGGGAAGTAATAATGTAATTACATGCAAGTGTGAAAATATGTGATCACGTGGAGGTGTGAAGTATCTGATAATATGGAATATTTAGAGTCGTAAAAAAATTTTAAAAACCATAGAAATACATTCGGGAATTTAAAAATTCAAGGGAAGTAATTATGTGAATAATCTAATTACACAGAAGAGTTATTTACCTGAATTATATTTCAAATATACTATCTATACACATTGAAGAATGTGTCCAGAAACTTGGTAAGCTGTGCAATTGATAAGAGGTTTATTACTTCTGATATGTAGTGCCTCTAAAATTTTAAGGCATCTAATGTCTGTGTGTTGATCAATAATTTTAGTATTGTCTATAAGAATTTTATAAACATTGGAACCAAAGTGAATGTTTTACCACCAGATTAAAAACCAGGACTTTACAAACTTCAAGCTGCTAACAGTATGAAAATTGATACTTTTGGCTCTTGCAGTGATATCAGTTTGGATAGGTGGCAAAATTTTCTGTGGGTTGTCACCCAAGCTAACTTTACCACACAAATATTAGGTGAAAAGTTTTTAGCTAGATTCAACTTGTTAGTCAACATGCTCACTCATTCATTTGTTGACAGTCTGACAAAACTTTCTTTGAGAGGAATTTGCTCTTGATAATAGTCAACTGGAATTAGTACTGCCCTACCATATGATAATGGTATTAAGGAATTAATACAAAGATATACAGAAATTACGCAACCTCTTAAAGACACAAACAGTTAAGCCCAATACCAAACACTATATAAAAATATAAAAACAACAGAACAACCTGAACACTCTATGACAAGATTAAAACCTAACAAATATAAAATAGCCAAATCAAAGTTCCAGAAAATGCTACAATTTGGAATCGGATCCATCCAAGAGTGCATGATTATTACCATTTCACGTAGTTAAAAAAAAAAACAAAACAATATGGTGTCCATGTGGCAATTTCTGGAGATTCAATGCCAAAAACCAACCCTGACAAATACCTGATTCCATATAGACAAAATTTTGCAATAGGATTTCCATGGCACTCACATTTTCTTGAAGCTAGATCTGGTGAAGGTGTATTATCAAGTATCAGTTGTCAAAGAGGACATCCACAAAACTTCTCTAATAGCGCCATTCACATTATACGATTTTGTGAGATAATAATGTTGCTCAGGCCTTCCAGAGACTAATTGACAAAGTATTTAAAGATTTGCATTTCATATATGCCTCTATAGACGATGTTTTGGATTTGCCAGCAGGAACTGGGAAGAAAGCAAACTATATTTGGAACAAGCTTTTCAAAGACTTTCACATTTTGGACTCAAAATCAATGTCAACAAATGTATTTTTGGAAAACCAAAACTAAATTTCCTCGGACATGAAATTGACCAAGAAGGTATTTCACCTTTACCAAAAAAATAGAGGCAATTACCAATTTTGTGCAATCAATATCACTACTGCAATTGTGAAGATTTGTAGGCCTTATTAACTCTTACAGCAGATTCATACTCAATTGTTCAGCAGTAATATCATCCTTGACAAGAACATGAACTAAAAGATTTTGTCACAACAGCTTTAGCTAACTTTACTAAGCTGAATAACATCAAGAATAGGGAGGAAATTAAACTTGCCCTCAACACATGCTTCATCAACAGCTATGGCTGCAGTTATATACCAAATCTTGGACAACACATCTTTCACATGCTAATCTAAATAAGGAGCAATCTAAGTACAGAACCTTTTCTAGGGTGCTATTAGCAATATACCTTTCCATCAAACATTTTCAACACCTGGAGGGCAGATATTTCACCATATATGCAGAACATAAACCATTGATATATGCATTATACACACACATACTGACAAATATAATCCACAGGAAATCCGAACCCAGGATAACATTTCCCAATTATCTTCAAACAGATATATGCCAAATGGTAAGCAGTTTTGCTAGTATAGGCCCCTTGTGTGTGTTCAGGCTAAATCCCACTTGGATGATTCTTCCATTTCCATTTGTAGGCGTGCCTGCTGTAAGTTGGTCTTTGTAAACTTTACCACCTGCTACCTCTTCAATTTTTGTAAAGGGTATTGGTCTACTCTCAGACATGGATTTATAGTTTCTACAAATCTGGACTGCGTCTGAATTTTTTACTGCTAGTACAATTGCAGAAGCCTAATTGCTCATTAATTTTATCAGGATTTCTCTTTTTTTCCAATGGGTCTAACTCTGTTTCTACTACTGGGTGGAATGTATATGGTATTGACTCTGTTTCTACTGCTGGGTGCAATGCATGTGGTATTGATCTGGTCTTTATGAATACTGGTTTGATGTCTTTAAGAGTTAGCTTAGCTTTAACTTTTTTTATGGTCCTCAGTAAAATCTTCACAATACTTTGTGAGGAGATATCTTAGTTTGGCTTTCATTGTCACCTTTACTGGTGTTGACGGTAACTCTTGTTAGTTTAATTTTATATAACAGAGCCACTCTTTGCTAAAGAGTGCTGGATTCTCTGAATCCAAAATATACAAGTCCAAGTTGTCCATCTGTCTCTCCTGATATTTAACCAAGACCTGGATTTTACCTCTTAGGTATAGCTGATGTCCTCTATAAGTGCACATAAGAATATCTGTTACTTGAGTTGTGGTTGGTCCTGGGCATGACGGTAAACTGCATCCGGCAGCAAGGCCTCTGATCTGGAGGTTGAGAGGAGCATGGAACCACCTCATAATTGCTGTTGTTCTCAGGTTCACCCTGACCCAGAGTGGTAGCACCTGTTAGGGTCCCAGCTATGGGTAAACAGTTAACCCCTAAACTGGGGTCAAAACATTATGAAAGTATTAAAATAGACTTTTATAGAAAAATATGCAGTTTTGAATGAAAAATATTACCAACAATACATTTTTGAATGAAAAATATTACCAACAATACATTTTTGAATGAAAAATATTACCAACAAACATTTTTGAAGGGGAAAAAAATTATTACCATCAATACATTTTAGAATACAAAATTAGATGACATTTTCAGTTTCTAAAATATAGACATTTCATCAAAATCTGACTAAATCAACCTTCTTACTATAACTGAACATTAAATGCCAATTTTGGTCAAGGAATCCCTCAGCATGGGTGTCTTAGATAGAGCCTGTACTAAGACTGTTCCAAATATCTTGTGATTGAACAATTTTCTTTTTTTTTTTTTTTTTTTTAAATATTTTCGGATTTTGATAGGTTGATAGTAACATATTCAACCTCCAATAGAAAACCTAATTGTAGAGATGTTGGTCTGACTCATGAATTGGGTTAAATTTCTAGGTCTTATTGGCAGTAGGAAAATCTTTATTGAATTAGATGTTAATAAACAAATTCCACTACTCCTAAGTGGAGCTTCTATGAAGAGAGCAAAACTGGTTTGAGATTTTCTTAAGGCACTTGATGAAAATGTTGCTACCCCCCACCATACACATAATCGCCTACACAACATCCATATAACAAGAGATACCAATATTTTTAAACATTCTCATTGATCCATACCGATGGATGAAATGCCATCTCGTATAAATCCAAAATCCTGTCTGGGAGCCTACCCATGGTTATTTAAGGCACGGGCCCAGACAGTGGAAAAATAAGGAGAGATGCATTATGTTGTCATCTTTACAATCAGACTGAGAGATCATCTCACAGCAATTGAATACATATTAATGACTTCATAGAAATGTGACATGGAATACAAAGTCAAACAACAACATACAATTCACAAACTGATCACATTTGAATCAGCAAAAGATTAAATATGAGCATGGTTTCTATCACCATTGGTCTGAACTCTGAAAAACGTCCCACTGAAGATAACTCATAATGCAGCGAAGTAAAACTCTCTCTACATCTATCTCTTAACCTTCAGTATATCTTTCCTCATGTCATTTTTTTTTTTTAATTATATCACCCCAAGCAAGGCATTTTACTGCCACTGCTTTGCAGGGGGTTACATAGGAGGAAAGTTATGAGAAAGAGTGACAGGTTATAGAGAGTGTCAGAAAGTGGGGAAGAGAAGGGTGACTGTGACCATAAAGTGAGGGATCAATTTATATGATGATTGTAATATAAAATTGATCCCTCACTTTATATCCACATTATTTTTTTTTTAATAATCATATCGCCCCAAGCAAGGCATTTTACTGCCACTGTTTTGCAGGGGGTTATATAGGAGGAAAGTTATAAGAAAGAATGAAAGGTTATAGGGGGTGTCAGGAAGTGGATAAGAGAAGAATGAGAATACTGATGAGAGTGAAGTGGATGGAGAAAGGAGCATGAAAGAGAAGATGCAGGTTAGTGAGATAAGAGATGACTATTGACTTTACATTTAAATTCTTGGAGATTGTAGCTGTTGGGGAAGCAAGTAAATGGAAGGGAATTCCACAGGCAGGAAATGTGAGAAAAGAAGCTGCTGGAGTAGAATTTGCATTTACATTTTATTGGTTTCACAGTAAAAGGGTGAGACCTAGTTGCTAATCTTGTGGCTCGAGTAAATTTATATATAGGGGGCACCAGTGAGCTAAGTTCATCGGAGTAGAAGCTGTGAAAGTATTTATAGAGACACAGAAGCCACATTGCGCCATTGAGAAAGTGACTGTATCTGAGCTGCCAAGTTGGGATCGATCACATTACAGATTCTCCGTTGGATTTTGTTAAGGACACCTAGGTGGATAGCAGGAGCACCCGACCAGATATGGCAGCAGTATTCAATGTACAGGTGGATGGTAGGTTTATATATGTGAAGGATTGTTTCAGGTGGAAAAAACTTCCTGGCCCTACACAGAGAATCGACTTTCTTAGCAGCAGATTTAGCTATGCATTCTATATAGTCATTCAACTTGTGGTCTTTTGTGAGAGTTAAGCTGAGGAGGCACAGTGTTTTGCTTTCAGGAAGAATAGCCTGATCCATGCTAATGGATTTATGACAGAAACGAGGAATAGATTTCAATCAAAATCCTTCTGATATTTATACAGACCAAATCGTTAACTTCTCTTCACCATTCGCAGCAAATGGTGAATCTGGTATGCAACAAAATTGAAGTCAGTGTGCACTTTTACTGGTAACTATTGCATCTACATACAGCATATGTGTAAGTGGTTACACATATGCCCCTTAAAGATGCCATTAAAAAGATATTCTTATTCTGCACATATCTACTGTGAGAGATTAATAAGAAATTTTGGTGGTTTTAGTCCAAATCAATTTGTGTTTGGTCATAGTCCGAACCTCCATTCTGTTTTGGTAAACAAACTTCCTGCATTAGAGAATTCACCTTCATGCAATATTATTTGACAAAATATGTATGCTATGCTCAGTTGCCACAAAATTTTATTGCAGCAAGGAAATTAAATGAGTACTGAGCTGCAAAGTACACTATATTCTGAAGTGTATTAAAGAAAAGGTTTTAAAGGGTCCTGCTGTGGTATTGAGGCAGGATGATTGGTTTGTTTTGATTTATCATAGAGGAGTCTATTGCAGAGTTCATTCCTGTCAACTCATGAAAATAAAGAAGGATACTGTGATGCAAGTGTCAGCAGAAAAGCAAGTAAAAATACGAGTTACAACATCAAGAAACTTAGAGGAAGTTGCAAATGACAATGATTCTGACCTTGAAATTATTCCAAAATCCACAAGAGAATTGATTTCAAATGAGGAGGAAGCTGGAACAGGTTTTTGTGCCATTTTTGTCCATAGTGAATATTGTTGTGAGGATGCATTTATATATAAAAATAATAATAATGTCTAAAAAGTTGTAGTAAGGGATTCTATTGAGTCCTACTTATTACAAAAAAGTTTTAATTCATAAAGTAGTTGTTAAGTAGAGAAATTAGAAATAGAACATTTTGAAAGATTCTAGATTATTCCAGTAAATTCCAGTAGATTTGAAATGATTCAAGAAATATGCAAATTAGGTGTTAGCCCCTATAAAAATAGGTTTTGAGAAGAGAGTAGTTAGTTGTTAAAAGGATTTGCTAACATTATCAACTCTGGCTTGATTCAGGATTTGTATATCCAGCCGAAAGAATCTCTACTAAAAGTTGCCTACCAACTAAAACCTGAAAGAGAAGCTCATGGAACTAAATGGGTAAATAGATTTTTTGACTCTTTCATTGACCAAACAAAAAAATTATTCTTTATATACACATTTGAGGATTTCCAAAAAGTATAGCACTATAACTACTTTGCTAGCTTAACTGGGTAAAGATATTTGACACCTTCCTTCTCCTTTGTAACACTTCATTGTCACTATGCCAGTAGTAAACTCTGTTTTCTGTTTTGAATGCAAAAAATTTTGTATATATATCATTTTGTGTTTATCGTAAATTAAAGATTTGTATGTGATTTAACTCTGAGTTTTGGTCAATCATTTTTTTTTGTTACACTTAACATGCAACAAGATCATAATTTCAAACGAAAAAATAATTTTTTTGTAAACTTCAAGGAGGGAAATAAGAATTAATGGAGAAAGGCTAATGTACTGAGTAAACAATCAAGAAAATACAGAAACTGGATTAACTTGCACACTGTTGGAGATGAAGAACGAAGCTGTGTTAATTGACATTGAACTTTGGAATTAATTACTATATTTTGAACAGGTCCTCATACTAAGGACCAAGAGATGTCAAAAGAAGTCCTAGATGCAAAGAATGTTGAGTTGAACAGTGTGATAAGAAATAATGATTTTGAAACAGTCTTCTGATCAACATATGGAACTATGGGCAGACCCGAAGGAGACTACCACCACCTTTAAATTTGTTGTTTTTCATTTTTAAAAAAATTTTTTTCAGTGCAGTCTTATCGATTATTACATGAAGTTTCCAATTATCAAAAAAAAATTTGGAAAAATTTCAATATCTAAACAATTTTAAGGGGGTGGGGTGTCAGTTTCTTATATAACGTTATAGTAAATTGATCCTCCATTTTGGAACCACTTGCATTGGGGTCGCTATGTTTTTTTTTGGGGGGGGGGGACGAGTTGTTGCTCTTGTTTTTGTCTTTTTCAAGTTTTCTTTAGTTCTTACGACGGCATCTTCCTCAGAAACTCTAAGAATTTTTTTATTCAAAAATTTCACAAAGGATTCAGTTGTTGAATATGTGCAAGCAAAAAAGTTAATTGCACAGGATTGATTTGCTATAAGGTTGTATGAAAAACTGAGCCCTGCCCTAAATTTGTTTAAATATTGAAAGTTTTACAAATATTCTTTAATAATCGGAATGTTTAGGGTTTGATCGATTAGATTAAAATGAAAACAGTAAAAAAAAATTGAAAAATCAACAAATTTACAGGTGGTGGTAATGTTGTATCGGCAAGTGGTTTCAAAATGGAGGATCGATTTACTATAACGTATGAAAAACTGAGCACCCCCCACTAAAATAGTTTAAATATTGAAATTTTTCCAAATTTTTTTGTCAATTGGAAAGTTTGGGATGTAATTGATAAGATTGCACTGAAAAAAGTTTAAAAAAAAATGTAAAACAACAAATTTAGAGGTGGTGGTAGTCTCCTTCAGGTCCGCTGAACTATGTCTTCATGTTGGATTATCACAGAAAAATTCAGAAGTGGAATAAAGAAAATGAAATCATGTTTAGTTGTGAGAGGCTTTGAAAGGAAGATTCTTGTAAAAGATTCTTTTGCACTATGATATGCCTGTCATTAATCTTTACAACTATGTCATAGAAACTACAATGTGTTGATATTTCTTCAGAATGGTCCTATTGAAAATGTGATTTATTTGAAACCTCCAGCTGATATATATCCTAAATCAGTATTATGGCATATCATGCAATGCTTGTATAATGTTGAGCCACACCTAGATCTTGGTGTAAGCATGTTAAGGTGGTTCTTAAGGAACTAGGGGATATTATCAGTGTAAATTATGATGTGTTTTTCTTGTGACATCATAAGGATGGTAGTTTGAGTGGGATGTTGGTATCAACCAGTCTCAATGAGTTATAACCTTTCTTATCCCAATAAAGAATGCCACTTTGACCCACAGGATTGCTTACTCTTTGTGTGTGCAGAAGTCAATTGTGTGTTGTGATTTCTTATGTGTTTTTTTTTGTTTTTTTTTTACCCTTTTGATTTATTTTTCTGGCATTTTTTTGACATAGAAGACATTTTTTTAACCCTTGGAATTATGACTTTTGACTTGTTTAAATCTGAACCACCCTATTGCTATTTATCTCAGCATTAAATATGATTTTGATATTTTTTTACTGGATATGTTCCATTCTTTGTGGTTTGTAATCCAGAAAATTTGATTACATATTTGACACATTGTTTCATTTTGAGGCGGTGGATATTAATGGTTATAGGTAGAAACAATACCAGATTTGCTGGTAATGCATTAATGCTATTAATGTAAGGGAGATAACTCTGAAATTTTAAGTTCTCTTTTTTTTTTTTTTCAAACATACGTGTTTTTCAGTTTTGCGAATTTGTCATTGTGCAGATTTTTTTTTTTAGATGAACAGGAATTTAAAAAAATGACAAAAAACGATCGACATTGCATTAAAATCTGTGAAGATCAAAGTTGACTGGAAAACAAGGCAGAAAGAGTTCCATAAATGAGAAGTGTGAGAGAAAAAAAAACTTAGCATCGGACTTATGGTTACGTCTTGCAATTTCAGCGGTGGAATTATGAGAATTATGAATAATTATCTGATTTGATTCAACAAATATTGCAACATTTTAGCAGTTTATTTTTTACTTTTGTTAAAAGCAAATTATTCCCCCTAAAACATACTGCTTAAAAACGCTTTTATTTTTTTAAAAAATATTTTCAGAATTGTTGGTTTCAGTCTGTAGGAATGACTGCACAAACTTTCCCTCTCGCCAAATTCATACAGACACATGATGAGATTTTTGTCTAGCTTTTATCTGTATGACTGCTTTTAGTATATATTGTTTGCTTAGTAGTGTTTTACCCTGTTCTTTTCTTTTGTCATTGTTTATTGCAAACTTTGTCAATTCTGTTTGTTGGGTATTTCTACCAATTACATTTAACCATGGCCAATTACTGTACAAAAATAAATTCTATGAAATTTATTTTCAAGTGGGATCTTCACAATGGGTAACAATTTGAACAAAGTATTTTTTATCAAAATTATGCTTATTATTAAACTATATTTAGATACTGTATATTTGATAGTCCGTTTGTCTGTTGCATAACATATATAAAGCTAAAATATTTTTGTGATAATTACAGATTTCCAGCCTGTATTTGAGCAGGGATAAAAAAGCTAGGAATTTGAAAGCCGACTTTCAGAGCTTGCAGACTTGTTACCAGATGTAACTTGAAGAATTTAGTAAATATAACAATTTATTAGGGTTGTACAAAACTTTTACTTGAAAAACTGTTTTTCAATTATTATTCCAGCTTTAGTTTTCAAGAAAGCTTGCTGGGAATCTTTGCACACACCTTACAGATAAATCTCTTTATTTTTGCAACTGTATTGACAAAAAGCCTTTTTTTTTAGTTGAACAGAGAGCCTGTTGGCAAAATTATTTACAAAGTATATAGTAAAATTGTAGACCCAGGTTTTAGTTGCTGAGTGTCGAGATTCCAAACATTTAACAACACTACCACATCTTTTAAATGAAACCTAAAAAAGGTTATGTTCTGTAGGTAAAATAGAAGCAGAATGTTGGTTGAAGTAACATTTATATTTACTTTTCATAAATATACAACGATAATAAAATGTTCAATTTTCCTGGCAGTGAAGTTTGTTTTCCAAAGTAATAAAGTCTTCAGGTATGGGATGTGTTGACAGACTTACTTTAGGATAGTTAACCTAATGTGTTTTTGAGTTTGTGGACAAGTACTTAATTGGAGGCTTTTGGTTAAATTCTTCTAGTGTGTGCATGAACAAGGCCTTAGTTGGTGGCTGCTGGTTATTATTTCTTCCACTGCATGCATGTATCTGCGTAGACATTAAGATCAAACAGAGCCTCTGAAATTGTTTTGAACCTTTAGAACCAGTATGCTCGTATTTCTGTATCCATAAGGAAAATCTGGAATCTAATTTCACATAGAAGTGTGAACTTTTTGGATACAAAGTTTTCATTAGTTCTAAAATAATTTCACTCTAGCTTGCAAAAATCTTTTTCTTGAATATGTGGGAATGGTGAAAGGAGTTATTGTTATTTTCTAAATGGTCCAAAAAAATAACATGTGGTAAGTTTACAGCTATGTTCACAAATATTTTTTGCAGTATTTGCTGCTGTAATTACTGGTTGAAAAATATGTATAGGATTTAATACCTATAAAATCATTAGCATTATACATATCCTGTCAGTAAAACTTAATTTAATTCCTGATCATTATCAATCAGTTTCTTTCTGATTTTCAGTGTTTCTCTTGTTAAATCAATATCAATATTTGTGTACCAACTAAAAAAATGTTGGCAAGATTAAATTCTTCCAATCCTCTCATCTTAGAATGGTGCTCATTTGATTTTTCAAATAATTTTCTTTATGGCATGATTATTTTGTTTCACGAATAAAAAGAAATTTCTTATGAAATGTTTATTTAACCAGAATATTTATTTTTAAAGTTGAAGTGTTTCTACCTGCATGACTATTTGACATGGCATTTATATTTGATACAAAAGAGTATATTCATATTTAAAAAGGCTACAATGTATGAGGGTAGGATGAAAACTTTAGAGGCTGATTATGAAGAAGTGAGGCTACAGCTGTGAAATCTTGCATGCATTAATTTCAACTTTTCTTAATAATTTAATTGTTTTTTTCTAGGTAAAATTGAAATTATGGTGAAATTAATGTCAGTAAGATTTCACAGATCATAGTCAGCCTGTGAATTTTTCAGCCCATCTTTGTAGTTAATAAACTTTTGGCTTCAACATTAACAAATTCCAGTTCTTAATAATGACCCAGATGGTCAAAAGTACTTCAACAAAAACATGAATTTGTACAATTTAGCTGCAATTTTGATCTGGCTAAGCAATACCTTATTTGAAAATATCAAATTTTTATGTTAGACATACAATTACCACTCTATCACATAGGTTAACTTGCCATTTGTCGTATCAACATGTATTCTCATATTAATGAACATTTTAGGCAATTTCCACATATATGCTAAATGATACCTGTATATCATACAACATTAATTGTTAAAAATGGTTCTACTTTCTTGAAGCCCTTATAAATAAGATTTTCAGTTTGGGAATTGGAATTTTGATACAACTGATACTTTTGATTCTGTGAGAAATTTTGCTTGCATGTCATCTTATATGTGATGTTATCATGATGTATAAATAGCAAACACTGGGTTTCAAAAATATTTTAAAACAAATACCATCCACAATTTTCTCTGATCTTAAAAATAGCCAGAATTATGTTCAGCCATAACTCTGACCAATGCTAGATCACAAATGTTTAGACAATATTTACTTTTATTGGATTTAGGTCAAGTATGCAAGCATTCTCTTGTATAAAAACAAGGGAAGGCAGTGGAAAAGAAAAACAAATCCTTTGTCTATTGTTCTTAATCAAACTTATGATAATGACGGACAAACTCACACAGGAAGTTTATTTGATTTTTGTTTAAAGAATATGAAGTAGAAGAAATTTGTTTTTTTTTAAAATTTTTTCCAAGAAAAGGATTTATAGAATTTATTTTTGTGACATAATTGAGCTAATTCTTTTACTTCAAAAACTGAATATGAAAGAAGTTTGAATGATAAATTTTTGATTCACTTTAGTTGAGTTTATTATGAAAAGAAAAAAAACATGAAAAGAAAACTATTTCATTTGTAGAAAATTAATGAAAAGAAAATGGATGTGTGCAAATGTTTACAGCATTTTATACCCTTATGTTTGGAATAGATATAGTGGTTGGGAATTTCATTTAAAATTAACTTGGAACAATAAAAAATAGGGGAGAAGAGATTGGAATAAACAGATGTTCAAAAAAGTGGAAAATCAAATCAAATCTGGAATAACAGTGAGTACGTTTGGAAAAAAATGTTAGAAAATTTTTGAGGCCACAAAAAATGATGTCCAAAGGACAGTTTTTCCATTGACACCGGTATTATTGTGCACTCACTTCACTCCCTTAGTAATATTTATTGTTTCAAAAAGTGATGATTAAAATTTTAATAAAACCCAAACATATGAAAGTAAATTTATACATTTTTTTTTATGCTTCAGAATTTATAACTAAAATATTAAACACTATTGAAGCACTATATTGTTTTTTAACAAGAATAATTTTATATTTACAACAGTGTAAAAATATATGAACCAAAAAATACAATAAAATATTTATCATTTGCCAATTTATATAAAAAATTTTTTATTCATAAATTTATAAAAGTTTACTAAATCATAAAAATGAACCAACTATAATGAAGTCATTATTCTTTACCATTTTATAAAGTTCGAATCAATTGGCAGTAAGCCAGTGTTTTGCCAATCATTTTAAAGAACACAATTTGCTGTTTTTAGAGTCCACTCTTCATTTAACATTTCTTCTTCAATCATCACTTTGCTGACAATAAATAATCTACTGGCAGATTTTCTAAGCATTTTATAAAAATTAAGAATGATTTAAAATTTGTTTCAAAACAGAGTGGAACACGGTTAATCTATAATTGCTGGAGTTTCAAACCTTGGATTTCTACTTATTGGGCATCCTTGATCTGAGATGAATGGCAATTATAAAAAGAAAAAAAAAACTATAAAATTAAAACAAAAAAGTAATCTGAGATATAAAATAATTTGAGAAAAAAATGTATAATGTCCCGAAAAATCATGTTTATTTTAATTTTCTTGTTCTATAGAAAATTCAGAACAAAAACTTGTTTCCAAAGTTATTTCTTTATTAAATGGTAAATGATAAATAAAGCTTTGTACTTGTTTTATATAGTTTTATAGTCTTGTAAATAATGGGATGTGTGAGTGGTGAAAGGAATAATGGTTTGGAATGAGAGAGCAGAGTTCAAATTCCAGTCTGGTTCATTCCATTCACTTATGCACAAATCCCTTTGGGAAAGGTCTGAATCTATCTCTTCTCTCTCTACATATGGTTTGAATAGCAGGGCAGACTAGGTCCTATAGCTTTGGTCAGCAACCAGTCAACAACAGAAAGAAATGGCAACCTACTGTGGAAAAATCTACCTAGTCAGTCATGAATTGAAAAAGACATGACCATCCAAGTGTGTATCACGTATGGCACTTAACTGACTGACTGACTTGTAACTAAACCCTACTGTGGCAATTTCATTCCTATACAGCAATAGTGGTGTCAACAGAAAATATCATCCTATTGAAATACCATTTTTTGCCAGATGGACAGTTTACCAAAATGTTTAAATAACCAACCAAGCCAATCTAGTGATGATAATGATGATTAAATACTCAACTTGAAAAGTGGGCTTCATTTTATTTTTGCTTTTTTTATTTGTTCCTATTTCTGAGGAAAACTGGCTGCAACTTTCTGAGACCTGTCTCCATGTTTGCTCCAAATCTACACATTTCATGTTTGCCATTGTAATAGTCATTGCATAAATTATCATTTCTGCTTGATAAGAGCAAGCTAGACTTTGGTTTGATTGTTACTAGAGGAAAAACAAGTGATAGACTTAACGTGACAGGTATGAAGAATATGCTTTGTGCAGAAGAACTTCCCATCCTATTTACTGTATCACTTTTGCAATGTAAGAAAATGGTGTCATGCAGCAAAATTACTAGTTGATCTCCTTGTCCAGAAAAAAGTATTTTTCTTTGATTCAATGTGTCATTCAAGTTTGTTCATGGATCAATTCATCTGAGATGCCAGATCAGGACCAGTAACATTGCAGATTCTTATTTGGATTTTATCAAGAGTCTCTAAATATAAATTCCCATGTTTTAATTAACCTGATTCTACCTAACTACAGCAAAACACACAAACTATTTCGCAAAAGCGAATGCCTGCTGTCAACCAATGGGTACCAAACTAAAAATTGTCAGGTGCAGTGGATATTGGCTCAGAATGAGAAATCAGGGAGCTGAATTCGAATTCCAGTTGAATTCATTGCATTCACTTACATGCAAATAGCCTTGGGAAAGCTATTAATCCATTTCCTCCCTCCAATTATAGGTTAAATAACAGGACATATTGAGTTCTATAGCCTTGGTTGGCAACCAGTCTACCGCAGAAAGCAATGGCAACCTACTGTGGGATAATTTACTGCCCAGTCAGTCATGTCTCAAAAGAGACATGATTGCCTAAGCCTGTTTTAGGTATGGCACTTAACTGATTGACATTTAGCTCAAAAAGCAAAATGCTGAATTTCAATTAATTTTTTTAAAAAAAGAACAAAAAAATTCTAAAAGATAAAAAATGCAGCAAGAATGTATCAATAATAGAATTTATTTCCATACATCAAAGAAATGGCGTTAGAGTCTCCAGCTTATTTGAAGAATGGTCTCTGGTTGAGTGGACTGCAAGTAAGATCTTTCTTTGGAATAACAATTACCAGTAGGATGTGTTGGTCTAGAATGAGATGTCTCAAGAATCAAATGACCATTTAATATGATTGAGACTGGGTAATTGTTAGTCAGTAAACCCTTTTTTCTCTTTTTCTTTTTTTTTTTCCTTCTGCCTTTTACTTCGATTTTTACTCCTCTCTCATATTTTTCTCTCATTTATTTCTTTTGTCTTTCTCTTTTCCTTCTCACTTTATTACTTTTTTCAATTTTATTCTTCTTCAAAAAAAATTTTTTTTTCCTTTTTAAAATTTTAAATCAGTTCTTACTTTTTTAAAAATCTTTTAAAAATTTTACTTTTCTTAAAAAAAAAGAAAAGAGGAAGACATTATTTTTTTTCTTCTTTTGGTAAAAATCAAATGAAGAACTAAGGTTAGGCTCCAGATCCAGTTCCATCTCCATAATTTGCACCACCTGCTTTTTTAACTTGTGCTCGAATAAATTCTTCTGTCAGCTCTGAATGCTCTTCCATAAATAGTTCTGTTGCATAAGTCTGAAAATAGAAAAAAAAGTTTTGTATTTAATTTTTGAGATCAGAAATAGTCACTATACTTGTAATTATTTGAAACTATTGTTCTCAATTTGATTATTATTCATTTTTATTAGCAACACAACATTTCAAATGAGTACCCTCTGCCCATCTTCAGGTGTCCAGCTGTTGTTGCCTAATATGGGAGATGTTTATTAGTGTCAAATGATGATGCCAATTCTTGTTCATTCCTACTGAATCACTATATTGTTTCATCACCTTGTTCAGGGATTGAACTCATGACCATTAGATGACAATAACACATGTTTAACCAACCTCTATATCTACTATGTCCTGAAGGATATGACTGGTGTATTTTTGAGTGTTAGATAGTTTTGATATTTGTTTATCATGGTGGTTTCTGCTTTTGGATAGAAAACACAAGAAAGATAAATATTATGTTCAAAATAAACAACATTATCAAAATGTTTGGTGCACAATAGATCTTAGTTAACTGTATCATTAATTAATTAAAGCCACTGTTTATTTGAGCAAAATTATCTTTGAGCATAGTAACTTTTGAAAAATGAATGACAGCTTCTGTTCCTAATTCTTCCAAACCCTGAAACCCCTTGTCTTACTGGCTTTACTGCCTTCCATGGGGTGATACCAATTTAAAGAAAAAAGCAACTCATTACATTTAGTTTGGCACAGTCTGTCTATGATATGTGTATTTTGCCTAGGATCAGAGCATAGTATCTGTGCACTTTATTAAGCATTACTAAGACATACATATGGCTATATATGGGAACGAACTTGAGCTAATAAAATCTTCAACTGATACCACTATATCCATAATGACAGAGAAATTACTGGATGTACCATATTTTATAGCATGTAAGACCTCTCCATGATTACATCTGATATTGCAGTATTATGGAGTTAAGTTAGGAGTGAGTGTTGGTAGGTTATGGCATCTAGCTAAATGTTATCTAACCACATCCTATATGAAAACGGAGATATTTATTGATTCATATAAAAGAAACAGATTTTATAATGTCCTATAATACATGAAATCTGATTAACCATTTTTCTTATGTCAATATAAATCAGGTGTTCCCAATCTTTTCTGTGTCATTGCCTACTTTTATATAGAAAAATTTTCCACTGCCCATCTACATATACCGAAATTGTTTGGTAAAAAGTTTGTCCTTCTTTGTCTATGTACCTGAACCTTCAGGCTGTAGGCAATCATGGCTCTTCACAATTCCCTGTCTTTTGTAGCACTTTGATTTTATGATGTAAAAAAAAAAAAAAAAAAAGCATAAAGGGAGGTAACAAATAATGCTAACATGCTGCTACCATATTAAAAGACAAACGAAAGCAAACTTGATGCTGGGAAAACTATTTATATAATCTTATTTTACAGTTAGGGTTAGGGTTGCAAGTGTTGACAAAAATTTAAACGGTTTTTGTTCATGATTATAAAATTGAAAAGAATATGCAAAACTAGCAAGTAATAACAATTCAGCAAATATTTTTTTGTTGTCTTATTTGATTTATATCCAAAGGAAAAAAAAGTTATTTTGTCTGAAAAAACTATTTGAATGTTATTGACCATTCTCAAAACTATAGAAAATACCAAAATCTTTCTTATTTGCTGGGATATTTATCTTTTATCTTGGAATATGACCCAGTTATTATGATTTTGCCTCCTGTTTTACTTTTTTTTTAACATGTTCTTTACATATTGCCTTTGAATATTTTTTTTCAGGTAATTTATGTTGAAATAACTTTTTAATACTCAAAATCCTATATCACCCACCAAAATTTTTAATCTGTCATTTTCTGTTCAGTTGCTCATCACCCACCTAACAGTTGAAATCGCCCACTGGTGAGTGATATCACCCAAGTTGGCAAACCTTGAGATAGATTAATGATCTGTGGCAAATTACCTCGTAGATCCAAGAGGGCCAGAGTAGCATAGCCTATAAGTGCTAGCAAATTGCTCACGATACTGACTCTCTGAGCACCGGCACTGGAATGGCGAAGCGCATGTGTCAGTAAGTTAGATCGAGGTTGGCAGCGGACCAAATATGCAAATTCTCTGGCTCAATGAGAATGTATAAAAAAGGCAAATTCTTGTTGAGTCAAGAGAGATGTTTATATTTTGTACGTCAAGCATAATTCTTATTTATGAGGGTGTTTCCAATGTTTGTGCTACTGACTTACATCTTTTCTGCTATATGATCGCAAAAACAATGCTTCAAACTAAGAAACAAAACTTTCACTGCAGATTTTTATTAACTTCACCATTTTATTTGGGCATCTGTTGTATATGAAGAAAAATTAAACCAAAACCGATTTTATCAGAATTTTTAAATGAATTATGATATGACTTTCTGTTCTTGGTTTTTATATTCCCAACATTTCTGCAGTTGTATCCTTCAGCCTTCTTCAGGTGTTTGCCTTAATACTAAGGCACATTTTGGAATTTTAAACTTAACCCATTATTTTTCCCTTGGGTATGGAAAGCAGAATGAGAACAATCTATTTGAATTGAATAGAGTGTTTATATTTTAAATTTTTTCATGGTAGCTGAGTATGAAGTCAAATACCTGAAAAAGGCTGAAGAGTTTCTTGTGAATATAACAATGAAAGAGATCATGATGGTTTGAATAGCAAAGCATGTAAATATAAGAATGAAATTAGTGATGATTTCCTTTATTGAGGCCAAACTGAATTTTGGTTTGTCATTGTTGCCTCAATCATTGTTTAAAGCACTGGTTCCCAAATGGTGTGCCTCATAGTTGCTGCGGAAGAGGATAGCAGGTCAGGTGAACTTATTGAAAGACATTCAAAGACTTAGAAACAGTTTTGAAACATTTGTATGCCAAAAATAAATGATTTAAAAATTTAAATATTATTATGGATTACTTGCATGTGTCCCATTATAAATAGTAAATAGGTATAAATAATTATTGACTAGTTTTATCATTGTGATATTTTTGCATTATATCAAGTATTAAGAATATACTAACTAGGGTCTGCAAATTGGAGGAGAGAGTTATCAATGATAATGTTCCAACTTTGAATTTGTGGTAATCTCTTTTTAACCTTCTCTCTTTTTTTTAATGTAATTTTATCACATAAAATTTGCTTAGGCACAAGCAAATTTTAATTTTAAAAGGTTTGGGAACCACAAGCTTAAAGTGTTTGTTTTGAACAGTCTTTTAGAGAATAGGTACATTGATATGTATGAAAAGATTTGTTTAAACATTATTTTTGATCGATACTCATATTTAAGTAGATATTCTGTTTATAATCCAATAGTATTATAAATATATTATACTGTTTGATTATAAGCAGAATATCTACTTAAATATGAGTATCAATTAAAAATAATGTTCAAACAAATCATTTCAAATTGTTGGTTGTTTATAACCAGTTTCGTTAATCTTCGGTAATTTCCGTAACATGATGATTATCGTAAATAATCAGGCCGGTAGAAATAAATATATAATACCGTTTGATTATAAGCAGAATATCTACTTAAATATGAGTATCAATCAAAAATAATGTTCAAACAAAACATTTCAAAATTTTCAGTTGTTTATAACCAAGTTTCGCTAATCTTAATTAATTTATATGTATCTAAATTCCAAACCTCTAAAAATACGCTGTGACAAAAGAGAAAGAAATGGAAAATGTTCAATACGCTATTTAATTATTAGCAAGTGTTAACAATGGATGCGCATTGTTGTGCAGTGGATATCAGCTTGGAATGAGAAATCCAAGAACCAAGTTCAAATTCTTGTTGAATTCGTTACATTCACTTATGCACAAATACTCATAGGAAAGGTATTAATCTGTCGCTTCTGCCAGCTATGGGTCAAATAACAGGACACTAGGTTTTATAGCCTTGGTTGGCAACCAGTCTACTGCTAAAATCTTTTGAGACATGATTGCCCAAGCGTGCATCACATATGAAACTTAACTGAGTGAGTGAATATAACAGTTGGAAACATAATTAAAGCTTTTACTGAAAATAAAGTGGGGGATCGGTTTTATATTGTAATGAACTAATAAACTGATTCCCCACTAATTAATACTTATTAATATAATAATAAAACATAATCCATCTCTTCTCTCACCAGCTATGGGTTAAATAGAAGGACATATTGGCTTTTATAGTCTTGGTTGACAACCAGTCTACCGCTGAAATCTTCTGCCCAGTCAGTCATGTCTCTTTTGTGACATGATCGCTCAAGTGTGTATCCCATATGTCACTTAACTGACTGACTGAAGCGTTAATGATTACAACAGTTCAAAAAGTTATTAGATTTACAACTGTCTCTTTTTCTAAATATTAACTGAATTTGTTTAATACTAGTCATTTTGTTGTTTTAACAGATTAAATGTTTATTATTTCCATTACTTACAGTTTGACTTATATCATCTTTGTTGTTATTAACATAATGTTTCAACCATTGTGCTCTCTGACCTTCTTCAGATGCTGTTTGATCTGGAAAATTTGATGGGTCCCTTTTATTCAGTTTTCTAGAGTAGATTGATTTTCATTCTACTCTTCATGTCTGAAGAAGGCAGGAGGGTATGGTCAAAACACAACAATCATACCAAAGACGAGGACATTAGCCTGACTGTAAATAATGATAACGCCTCCTTTAAGAGATTCAGACAGAAATTAAATGTTTGTTTCAAATCTTAAATTGTGAGTATCCTATAATGCAGTTAAGGTAACACAAATATCATAACAGCAACAGTAATGGATTTGTTTAAGGGAAAATACTGTGACATAGTTCATCCTTCTTCAGGCTGGTTTAGCATTTTAATTTGTCTTTCCATCAGATAGGTTATTTTATAGCTAAGAATACAAAAAATACTAATTCATTTATAAAAAGAAAAAGTAAGAAGGGAAACCTAAAGAGCCTGGGCTGGAATTTGAACTCAAATCACTGATTCATTTTCTATACTAATATCCATTATGGTAACCACACCTGCAATTATACATTTAAAAAACATGCCATATTTCTTCAAGATATGGCTCTCAACATTATCTCTGTTTATTATCTGTGAATTGCAGTGACTTCTTGGAAAACCTAGTGGAGCGGTTTCTTGTTGCATTCACTATAATTTTGAATTCAGAACTGTATTTCTCTTAGACTGGTTAGCACCTAAAAGAAATCAGTCTACTCTACTATTTAACTCATAAAAATGAAAATACATATATCAGAATTATTTATGTGTTGCTTCCAATAACTGGGAAACCTAATTATTCAAATTGTTCCAATCCTGTGTTTTATTTAACTTGATTTGACCAAACTATAACAAAATACAAACGA
Organism: Ascarosepion bandense; assembly: GCA_037127315.1. NCBI lineage: Eukaryota > Metazoa > Mollusca > Cephalopoda > Sepiida > Sepiidae > Ascarosepion > Ascarosepion bandense. Next base: position 2,565,973 of record JBBBDQ010001635.1, read on the forward strand.
TTTTTCAAAAACAAGTCAGTCAGTCAAGTGCCATACGTGATACACGCTTGTGCGATCATGTCTCGAAAGAGACATGACTGACTGGGCAGAAGATTATCCTGTAGTAGGTTGCCATTGCTTTCTGCGATAGACTGGTTGCCGACCAAGGCTATAGAACCCAATCTCTCCTGCTATTTAACCCATAACTGGAAGGAAGAAACGGATTAATACCTTTCCCAAGGATATTTGCGCGTAAGTGAATACAATGGATTCAACTAGAATTCGAACTCGGCTCTCCGGTTTCTCGTTCCGAGCCGATATCCACTGTACCACAACGCACATCCTGACATTACAAGTATATAGTCTAAAAACAGTGTGGACGAATCCTTAACCTGGTTTTGATCATGTCATACCAATTTGTTTGTTTTCCTGATGACTGGACAGTGTTAAAGTGAATTGATATCTTTCCTTCGGGTAAAAACAAAACATCATTGTTTCTTATACCGATATGATGTTATCTTAAATATCGTACTTTACTCTATATATCGGTTTTTATTTCTATACACATGTAGGTACGGCCAATATATTAGATCCTGGTTTAGGTAACTGGTGACAAGAAAATTTAAACGGATCGTCGATAGAAAAAGAATTATCACCTACTCAGAAAAGTGAAAAAATAACATCAGCTAGAACAAGTTACATATTCCCAATATGTTTTCTTTCTCTCTCTCGTCTTTTTTTTTTAAAAATCTTGTCTGTTCATGCTCTGAAAGGCCCAAACAATCCAATAGGAAACTGTGTTGAAGTACTGTTCTCACCGACCATCGATAAAATGGATAGCACATGAATGACATAATCAAGATTTTAACATTCCACGCTACTTCAAACAAAAGGTTAGAAAAGACCCCTTCCCTCACCATCAGTACCGGAAAGAGGGATAACAGCTACTAGACTTGAAAAATCAATTTTCCTGAAAAATTGTTTTAAGAGAAAAAATTTATAAATTTCAACCGAAAGTAGTACTTGATGCTTGGTTAATGAATGTCAAATGTTTTTTTATAGGCTAATATTATAATTACCTTTTAACCATTATCCAGATAATTGTAGAAATCTTATTTTGTTAATCTGTTCCATGAAATACGTCTGTTGTGGAATTTTAGACCAGAACTTTCCAAAGTTATGTGTCGCGACACTTTAGCATTTTTATTCACTCGTTATATTATTAATTATTAACTAAAGTTTTCATTAAATTTAATACAATTAATATTTGTCCTTAAAGACACATGGTGACACAGTGGATATAGACGTTGGTTAGTTCTTGACTTGACTCTTAGAGTTGTGAGTTCAATACCAGGCTACAGCAGTGGTGAACAAGTAACTTGCAGGATTAGAGGGAGATAATTCATGACTTCCGATCGAGCTTCCTGCAAGGAATGGAGTTCATATACACCAGTGATCATAATAAAGAGTTCTGTTCGAAATTCCTAGAACCTGAAGAAGGCTGGAGCGTACAACGGCCGAAATGTCGTACAAATGGTAACAAAAATGAGGACAATAGTTCGAATAAAGTAAATACTGCAAATACTACCTCATCTCAGAAATATAGACAAATACTAAGAGGAAAACTGTATTTTGTTTTAGCCGACGCATTTCGTCCACTGACAGACTTTATCAAAGCAAAAAACGAAATTAATTTATTTGAAATAAAACATCTATAAACGAAAACAAAATGTCGTTGGCACTAGAAAATTATAAAACGCTTATAAATATTCATGATAATTTTATAATTATATTCGTAAGGAACAACATTTTGTATTTTTTAATAGATACTTTATCGTTCATTTAGTAATAGATTAGAACACTCTCAGTTACTGGTGTATATCACATGCTAAAAGTCTGCCTTCTTCTACCGAGTGCCCATAGCTCAGAGGTAGAATCGCCGACTGATGTCAGTTCGGTCGGGTTTCAATCCTGGCTAAAAGCAATCGAATGTCTAACCGTACTGATGAGCTGTGATACAGCGAAACAGATCTGTCTGTGGATGACTATATATATATATATATACTTTTCGTGTTCAGTTCTCTGATTGACTATGACATATCAGATATGATATTTCTTGGAGAGGACGGTTGATTTAATTTCATTATTCCTCACCAAGTCAGTAGTTGGTGTTATGATCCATGTAAAAAAAATTTAAAATACTGATTTTCCGAGGCAGGTCCTCGCTATCTGGCGGATTCTTACTTCGCCTTCTCCTTTGTGATAAAAGTGTTTAAGAATAGGACCACAGCTTCATCACGCTAGGTGTGGTGTTTTTGCCATAGTTTCGGTAGCAGGGAGTTGCCAAACTGACGTCCAACAAGTTTTGAATTCAGAGTTGTCATTCTTCTGAACTGGATGAAAACTAAGGCTAGAAAGTCCAGACTGCCCTACCCAGTCTCTATCTGGACGATTAGCCTAATAATAATTCTCCGTACTATTTGATCTTGTCCCGTACTAAGCATAGTAAATATCATACAAGGGTACAGCTATTTCATGCTTTCTGAGAAACCCTGAATTTGTGGGTGTAGTATTGTCCATATTAGTCACTTCGATGTCCAGGTGGATATACATTCTCTAACCTACGGTTAACCCAGACGTTATAAGCTGTTGTAAATTTTCCCTTGTTCCCTGTTTAGGATGTGGTTTCCGGCTTTCTCTTTTCCAATCTTTTCACTCTTTTCTTTTCTTTTTTTTTCTCTCAATTGGAGTAGATAGACTAAACTATCGCCCGGTTCACACTCCACCCACATCTATTGAACAGGTGAAGAGGCCCATCCCTTGTTCCCTGTTTAGGATGTGGTTTCCGGTTTTTTCTTTTCCAATCTTTTCACTCTTACGTAGCCCCCTGCACATTAGTGGCGTTACCGCCTTGCTCGGGGCGATATGATTAAAAAAAAAATTAATTCTTTTGTTCTTTAAGAGTAGACATATTGTTTGGGCGTCTACTTTAGTGCCAGGGTAAACTTTGAATTTATTAGATGAAGAATTATAATTGTAAAGCATTGAAATATTCCGTAAAAAGATATTGCGTTGATGAAATTCGTATTTTATTCAGTCCTTACGATTATTTTTCACATCTAAGTTTTTCTTTCAAATTGTTTTTTTTTGACATTTTTATTTGGCTACATAAACTTTACGTTGCAGTACACTATTGTCATGGCTTTCACCTCAAAAGAGATAAGTTGAAATACATTATTTTTAATTATCCCCTTTTAAATACAAAAACAGAAATAGTTGGTGTATCGCTGATTGACTCTCTCTCTCTCTCTCACACACACACACACACACACACATCTATTGAACAGGTGAAGAGGCTCATCCCTTGTTCCCTGTTTAGGATGTGGTTTCCGGTGGATAAATTGCCGTCTAAATGGACGCAAAAATGCAAATAACTGGCAATTTCAGCCGCGCAAGGCACGTGACTGCCGAAAACGAACACCCCTTTTCAAAATTGCACAGAACTGCACGACTATGTAATGGTCAACAAATGGGAAAGTACACCAAGGACAAAAACACCCTTGAAAATGTCTATAGAATTACCCGAAAGCGCCCGAGACAATAAAAATTATGGACTATTTTTATATTCCTTAAATCCCACAAAACGGCAAAAGTTAGAATGCTGTAAAAATCAATAAAAAGTTAAATCTATCGTGTCTGCTGTTTTTAATATATATATATATATATATATATATATATATATATATATATATATATATATATATATATAGTGTAATGTTTGTTACAATGGTTTATAAAAGCATAGTATCACGACACAAACATTTTTGTGCCGTGATACTATGCTTTTATAAACCATTGTAACAAACATTACAATATAAAGCTCTACGTTGTATCGAGCACTGTTTATAAAATTAAATGCATGAACAGTGGGTTTAAAACCTACATGATCCATAACTTTCTTACACTATATATATATTATCGATTTTCTGCACTATTGTAAGAAGTGCAACCTTGAAACTTATGAATATCGTTTCTTATGTCTTTGTCTGTGAGTGTATCAAATTTAATTAAAATCGGACCATTCCTTCTCTAACCCGATTTTTTCGATTATCGATATTTATCGGGGTTACCTCGACACAAAACTTAGCTAAAATCACTCACAGACGCTTATAGTACAACTATGTAAATTTTCAAGCAAATCGGTTCAGCCGTTTCGGAGTCTACGCGGGACACTGAGACATAACCGGTTTTCCCAAGTTCTTTGTTTAGGGCTAATGATTTAATTTATTTGTAGGTGCGACCTTTAGTTGCTTTATTTTACTTGGCATTTTATTTATTTATATATTTCATTTGTTTGTTTTATATACTTTTTTCTTTTGTTCTAAATTTTGGTATTTAAAATAAAGTTTATTAGGTTTAGGTTTTAGGATTTTAATCTTTTTTGTCATAATGTGTTTCTAGGTAGTCGAATGGGAATTTGATTTCGTGTCACCTGGTAATTAACTCTGATGTTTTGTTTCTGAGTTTGTCTTATTCTCCAACGGAGATTATTATTTAATCCGCCTTTTTAATACCTATTCTACTGAATCAGATCATATGAATTTTAATTCTCCACTCAGAGATTGAACGCACAACTACATACACTTAACAAGTGCTTCTATTCACGAGGCCATTTTCCTGTCTGACAATCAGTGTAAATTTGTCTAAAGACGGAAAAGAAAATGAAGGCGAATGATTCTTTCCGAGGTCTGCTGATCATTTTCAAAATCTTTGAAGAAATTTATTAATGGAAAAGAATAACATGAATTGGTAGAAGTTAAAAGTTCATGAGAAACAGTCAAGAAATTAAGGGTATCAAGAGTTCGTTGAAAATATTCGTAGTCGTCCTTGCAAGAATGAGTTCATGTGTACGTAGGCAGGAACGTTTGTGTGTATGTATGTGTGAGTGATAATTGTTGAAGATGATTTTCTTTGAAGTTATCGCTCAGTGTGAATGGTGAAAAGGCAGGAGGTGAGAGGTGAACGATGAAGAAGAAGGAGGTGAGAGAGAAAATAATATCTAAATATACGTGAGATTTTATGGGAGTACCAATATTAAGAATTATTTTTGAAAGTTTAATGTTTGTGTTAAAGAACCGACTTATACGAATCGTACTGTATAATGTGCTGAAAATATTAACTTAGTCGAAACTTAGCTGAATTAAATAAATCTTTCTACAAAACCTTTGTTTCATGCACATTTCTTTGTTATTTAAACTCTGATGCAACACTATCACCGACACAACACTAAAGAAAATGCAAGAACCTCTTAATGTGTGGTACTACGCTCTATCACTTAGTTACACCAGCAAGTCATGCGCGTCATTTTCAGTGTTTAATTCTAAAGTATCTTGAGTGCTATTTTGTTACACACTTTTTCCCCCTTTTCTAATTGTCTCCTGGGCATTGATAACCCGGTTGCGATGTGTAACGCGATTCCCGACTATGCCCACACACATGCATGAGTGGCCACGTGTCCGCTTTACCCCCGTCTCCAGTATTACACTTCGCGCCATGATGATAATGGCAAGAACATGACCGTAATTGTTCCGGCTCGACATTTTGCCCTCTCTGTTTCGATGACATTCACCCGTCTCACCAAAAAAGCTGTCATGAAGATGAGCCCAGCAACAGCATTAATAATAGTTACGACTTGTTGACTCTGATTTGTAGTGCACAAAACAAGTTATACGTTAAAAATTCAAATCCGACTCATTGTTAGGAATAAACGAATGTTCTCGAATTAAAAACTTTGCTTAGCACACACAAAACTCGCTAAATTTCACACCTCGATGCAAAATGTTCGTCGAACTATGGAAAGGCCAGAACCACATCCTGGAGTGAATTCCCAAACGAAATAAAAAGATGGAACAAGATGAGCAATTAACACGTACCCTTGACAAACGTCAAGTGATCGTTATTATTATTGCCTCTTTCTTTCTCTCTCGCCTCCTTCTTCTTCATCGTTCACCTCTCACCTCCTGCCTTTTCACCATTCACACTGAACGATAACTTCAAAGACAATCATATCCAACAATAAACGCTCACACATACATACACACAAACGTTCCTGCCTACGTACACATGAACTCACTCATGCAACGAACTCTTGATACCCTTAATTTCTTAACTGTTTCTCATGAACTTTTAACTTCTACCAATTTATGTCATTCTTTTCCATTAATAAATTTCTATTTAAACATGCAAAAGGTATACTTTTATTCTTTCACACATTCCAATCTTCAACCTTCTGATGATAGCGAATAAGCCTAATTTGGAGGGAGTTCGCTTATGTATGACGCAATGCCGGATTAATAAACATTACCGTCACCCTATAGCTTCAGATTCAAACAGTTCATGCTCGATACTAAGCGTTACTGTTACGCCAGAAAAAAAAAACATTGGCCTCACCCTGGATCCGATCTTTGGTACACTCACGAGAGAAGCTAGCTATAAATTTAAAACACGAATTTCTGCAGGAATGCAAACCAATATCAACAATTGTGCAGTAAAAAGCATCGAAAATCAACGGAAATTTATTCTTACTTAATGTTCTTGTGTAATATTCAGCAACGTGCCCAAAAAGAGTCATGGACAGCGTGATCAAAATAGTTTCCATATTTAATGATATGAATGAAGACGCTATAAAACTTTATTTAACCAAGTATAAGTCTCGAATCACACAGCTAAATATCTATACATCATCTGCTGATATAGTTTTGACAATAGAGCACATCTATAAAATATCGAGAAAGCATTCCGAATAAAAGGTCATGACAATGTGGATATACCGTCCTATTTCATGCACCGAACGTTCGTAAGGCAAGAATAATTAAATGTTTTGTCGGCATGAAAGCCATCTTTTTACCAGAGTACTTACTTTTACTTTTATTATTCATGCGTTCTATAGCTGAAACCATCGCGGCAAGTCATGTGATTGGGGATCTGTGATGTCTTCGTTCAATCATATTACGTATGAGACGTGTTCTTTGATTCCCTCTATTCCTGACCACATTTTGTCAGGTTAGGTTCATAAATATATTAAACTATAAATGTAACATCGTATCAAAGTTGACGAAATTAAACAAATATTTACCGCTGACGAGTTCTTGCTTTATTGAGCACGCTGTCAATGAGATCATGTGTCAGAGTTAAATTAATGGAACAAATGTTAGAATACATCACAAAATATTCCACCCAAGTAATACTCTTAAATGTATAAAAGCTGATAGAGTACTCGACAGCAGTTTCTAACTCATTAAGGAAAATGGAAACAAAAAAGGCATTTACACTTAGAATCAGAAAGAAACAGATGAAATTTTTTAGGTACATAATTGGGAAAAGGGGCTTGGGGAACTTAACCCTCACAGAGCTTATCAAAGACAAGAGGGACAGGGACAGGGTAATGAGCCACACACCTGACGAGTGTAAATGGATGCTGAAACGTGGGGTGGGAGGTCCAGGCAAAGAGATAAATGTCACTAACAGCTACAAAGGTTAGGAAGTTGTGGAGAGCCATGATCGGCCATGTTCTGAAAAGACATATTACACAGAAGAAGAAATAATGTGTTCTTTTCAAATTCCTGGCACACAGCATCCTCTTTACTATAATAAAGACCGTTGTGCATTTATCTGATATATATATATATATATATATATATATATATTCAGAAATTATAACATAAATATGTTATAATATCACTACAAAAGTAGCTATTTTATTTCGACACTTGTGTCTTATCAAGTGATGAGGTTTATTTCAAGTTGAAGGGTTTTAAAAGGTTGAAAACAAGCCGAACATCCTTAATCAGGGAGGCATTGTTGCATAGACAGTGTTGACCAATCAGAATAAAGTAAGTTCTAATTTGAAGAATATGTGAGCAGACTCAAAAAACCCTTTTTGGGGGCATTAATTTGATTAAATTGAGATCAGCATTATTAATCGACTATAAGATTCATTTTATTTTTATTGTGAATTTTAAATTCTAAGTGTAACAAAAATTATTAGATTTAGAAAGTTATTCATATATTAAACGAGGAAAAGACATGAGCGCACACATATAAACCTACAAACATCCACACATGGACAAATACACGCGTATACACATATACGCTGGAAAACAGACACATACACACGTTTCAAATTTTGCTTTTATCGACTTGTCAATGTTTCTGTTAAATTTGAAAGTCGATATGCGTTGGAAAATATACAGTAGTGGCTACAATATTGGATACATGTAAGAGCGAATTTGTAAGATGACAATAGCATTGAATGAATGAGGTCAGGGCAGATACAATCATATTTCAGTGCATGAACACATAAACGTAATTAGATATATACTCACGCAACCACACAAGCTAAAAACAAAAATCTACACGATTAAAAACTCCACAGATCATCATATACAAAATAAAGAATATAACCACATTCATGAAATTACTTATATAAACTTCTGGCATAAACTTACGCAAATAAGCGCAGGAATATTCACACAGCATAGGCGCATATTTAAACGTGCACATTATATATATATATATATATATATATATATAAACTCACAAATTGTGGAATATACACCAAGCTGAGTTTCAACTGTTAGGTATCTTCAGGCACAGGTATACTATGTACACATGCATTTTTCTCTCCTGACACGTTCATGGAGAGTGACAATAGCGAGGCAGCGTCGGCTCAGTTCATTCTCTTTACTACGAGTTATAAAAGCTCTTGCCGCGTGTTTGCTTTTTAAAAGCGCTTTATTATGTTTTTGCAATAATTATGTCATTGGGTTGTGAAGAATATATATATATATATATATATACACTGTAATGGTTGTTACAATGTTTTTAAATTCATAGTATCACTACACGAAAAATTTCTCATGTTTCGAAGCCAGCCCATTATGTTTTTGTCTTCATCCTCAGGTGATTTTTTTTTAGGAATGAGAATTATCTAGTTGAAAAAGCCAGTTTATTTGTGTTGGATTTGTTATTTTTGGGTGTTAGAGGGGTTGGTCTGTATTTTGTGTTCTGTTGACCTTTTTTTTCGGGTCTTAGGGTTAAGTGTTTGTTTTCGGCAGAGTTCAGGATAGGTTAATCTATTAATCTTGAGAGGGTTGATGTTGCTGGCGCCTAGCGTGTTGTTGTTTGGTTTAGGGGTTGGTAGGTGTTGTCTTGTTTTGGGGTTGGTTTCTCCTTAATTTAATGTATGTTGTTTTGTATTGGGGTGTGTGCTTTTTTTTGCTTTTTTTATTTTTTGTTTTTTGTAAAATATATTTTTTATAAAATATATCTTTCATAAAAAAATATTTTATAATATTCCATAATATTTACACTATTTTATAATATTATAAAATATAATATTTTATAATACTTAAGATATATATTTCTTTTATAAAATCTATCCTTTATACAACATATTTTATAAATATAAAATATATTTTTTTATTTATTTATCTACTATTCTGTTGCAACTGCATTATTATTTGTTGGTATTGTATAGGGTTTGTTTTCTTTTGGGGGGGTTTGGTTGTTTTTTTTTTCTTTAATTAAATTTTAGCGAGAAATATTTGCGATGTTTGCATATTACTGCTAATTCGTCTCTACGGTTTAATAAATCGTTGCTGTTAGGGTACTGAAGAATGTGTAGTTTTTCACTTAGACATAAAGGGCAAATGTCATTAAGTGAGTTGCAAGTTCTAGTTTTTTCTAGGATCTTCCATTTTACTTTGGGTTTCTGTTTTGAATCCTTTAGCTTCCAAAAGTATGTGGAAAGGGATGTTTGGTTTCGGTATAAGCTGTTTTTAAATGAGGTTAGGTGCAAGTACCAGCGCTGCTTAAAAGTATTCTTAGTTGATCCGATATACACTTCATTTATAGTTGGATTTTCGATGGATGTTATTGCATATATATATATATATATATATATATATATATATATATATATATATATATATATATTCTCTATTATAATCAAGACTGCTATATATATGTATCTATATATATATGTATGTATGTATATATATATTCTTTATTATGATCAAGACTGATTATATATATATATATATATATATATATATATATATATATATATATATATATATCCCTTCTGTCACGCTCGGAGGAGAGTAAATCATTATTTTCTTTCTTCTGTCTTAATGTAAAATTGTCAATAATAGGGACATCAATAGCGGCTTGGAACGAGAAGTTGGGGAGCCGAGTTCGAATTCCAGTTGAATTCATTGTATTCCCTTACGCACAAGTACCCTTGGGAAATGTATTAATCCATTTCTTCCCTCCAGTTATGGATTAAATAACAGGACAGATTGGGTTCTATAGTCTTGGCTGGCAACCAGTCTACTGCAGAAAGTAATGGCAACCTACTGCGGGATAATCTTCTGCCCAGTCAGCCATGTTTCTTTCGGAGCATGACCGCCCAAGCGTGTTTCACGTATGGCACTTAACTGACTGACTGATTGATATGACTGCCCGGGCCCACTCGTGTATAATATTTGCCCACAGTAAAGCTAATAATAAAAAGAGATCGATATAAATGACAAAGCCTGGAATATAATACAAATTTGGACTCTATTACCATTCTACGACATTTAATTAACACACGCACGCATTTTTATATACTTATGTAAAAGTGGACTAAGCGGTAACAGAGTCTGTTTCATGCTTGAATGCAATCTTCAAGCAATCATAATACAGCAAACATCTAAGCTAAATTTTGTATATATACACTACCGGCCATAATTATTACGCCACCCCAGTGTTTAAAGAAAATGATGTATTTCATATTATTTGTTATTATTTTTTGCCAAGTGAATAATTAAAAATTAAAATAGAATAGTTCTTTTGTTAATATTGCACACTACCGGCCATAATTATTAGGTCACCCCAGTTTTGTTTTGTTTTTAAATAATGAATTTCATACTATTTGCTATTTTAGTCGATAATTCTAAATGAAAATAGAATGGTTCTTTAACATGTGCATCAAATGAATTTATAAATATTTAATACTTTTTTTTTTAATCATATCACCCCGAGCAAGGCGGTAACGCCACTGATGTGCAGGGGCCTACGTAAGAGTGAAAAGATTGGAAATGAGAAAGCCGGAGACCACATCCTAAACAGGGAACAAGGGATGAGCCTCTACACCTGTTCAATAGACGTGGGTGGAGTGTCAAACCGGGCGATAGTTTAGCCTATCTACTCCAATTGAAAAAAATAAAAAAGAAAAGAGTGAAAAGATTGGAAAAGAGAAAGCCGGAGACCACATCCTAAACAGGGAACAATTACCTATATTGCAGTTACATTAATGAAAGAATGAACAAAATTTAGGCTGATTCGGACGAGTTCATCTTTGCTTCCTTGCCTTGTAAAATTTGGCCAAGTAATAATAACAAAAGAACCATTCTATTTTCATTTAGAATTATCGACTAAAATAGCAAATAGTATGAAATTCATTATTTAAAAACAAAACAAAACTGGGGTGACCTAATAATTATGGCCGGTAGTGTGTGTGTATATCGGAGTCTAACCGAACTGATGAGCTGTGATACAGCGAAACAGATCTGTCTGCGGATGACTATAAAATATATATATATATATATTCTTCGTAATGTAACCAATGGCAACAACAAAAACAACACTAATATTTTTACAAAAATCACATGCACAATAATTACAGACAGGACGAAACTTAACTTCTCAATATCATCCGATGCAAATTTGACCAATTAAACAAGAAAATTAAATTATCTATCATAAAAAAATTCAAAACTACCAACCTCATTATCAATGATGATAATTCACTTGCAAAATCTAAACAGCAGAGAACCAGTGTCGTTTATGAATTCATATGTCCTTTGAAGAACTGTGTTCCTCAAATATCCAAATCCGTAAGCAAATACATTGACGAGAAGATTGACATTGCACCTTTCCCACAGCAGTTTCATCCGATCTCATTTAAACACACATTGGGATCTTCCAGGACCTATCTGTGATATACTTATTGATAATACATACATAATCGCATCATCCACATGCAGAAGAAGATTAAAAATAATGAAGGTATTACTAATAAAAAAAGAGAAATCCTACATTTAAAAACATCAGTTATGAACATGGTAACAATGTGCTTACAAGACTCCATATGCATAAACTCCACACATGTTTATTTACAAGTAAAATAAAACTAATTCTTGATAATGGCTAAAAGTATAGCCGGAAGCGCCGAACGTACAAAACCTTCTGACAATCTAAACTTATTTATAAATGAAACTCTCTGTGTGTGTGTGTGCATGTGTGTGTGTGTGTGTGTGTCCGTTACTTATAGACTCCAAAACGGCTGAACCGATTTTCTTGAAAATTTACACAGCTGTACTATGAGCGTCTGCGAGTGTTCTTAGCTAGGTTTTGTGTCGAGGTACCCCCGATAAATATCGAAAATCAATAATCGAAAAAATCGGGTTATAGAAGGAGTGGTCCGATTTTAATCAAATTTGATACACTCATAGACAAAAACATAAGAAACGATATTCAGAAGTTTCAAGGTTGCACTTCTTACAATAGTGCAGAAAAGCGATAATATATATATATATATATATATATATATATATATATATATATATATATATATATATATAAGGCAAGGTGTTTGTGTGCGTGTCTGTTTATATACCTGTATATCTGTATTTTTTTCAGCCCTTTTATTTTAGTTTTTGCTTCGGGTTTGGCTCTAAGTAGGTATAATTGTAGTTCTTAGCCTCAGCCATGATGCCATTTTACTCAGAAGACTTATTTAGCCTTCAAAATTCAGTTTATGAAAAAAACTTATTTGATATCGATACCAGGAAATCAAAATTTGACTTACATCCATTCATTTTTCTTTCAGTCTACGGTTTCGCTTTAACTGGAAACAACTATTGCTTTTTAGTCTTTCGTGCCAGCGTCCAAAGAGTCTGAGCTCCAGGAATATGCATTAATTTTAAAGCTTCCATTACACCCGAGCAACGCCGGGCTATACTGCTAGTTCTTATATAATCTGAGTTCCGAAAAGAAACAACTTATATGAACACATGAAAAATTGGATAAAAACTTAATGATAATACCTTGTCTGTCATTTTTAATACGAGAGAGATTGTTTCCCAAATACAAATTTATATATATATATATATATATATATAACATTAACGGTTAAAATCTTTCAATGAAATAATGTATTAAAATGCTAAATATCTATGTATTAAAATTATTACAATATCATAAGTTTTTCTTATACATATAACATATTCATCAATTGTTTTATTACACGTGACAAGTATCTGACCAATGGAATTATACCCCAATCTACATGCTGTCTCTGTGGAATTTGAAAAGATTTTTCAAAATTTAAAAAAAAGTTTTTGAAATCATTCGTCTTTAAAAAATCTCTGAAGAAGCTTGTTCAAGTAAAGCATGCTAGATTAAAGACACTTTTTTTTTTTATACCCCTGTTCTGTACTTATTCTATTCATCTTGTCGGATTTCGATCTATATATATATATATATATATATATATATATATATATATATATAAAACAAAAATATGAAAAATAAATTAATACAAAACAGCAAATAAATTAAGTAAATACACAAACACAAACAATCGTAATAATAACAACTAACAATATAATAATAATAATAAATAAAAACGTTAGCAACACTATAAATCGCCTAAAAACTGCATCAGAATTCACAATTATTTCCACTCAGTTATCCCGAGGAGAATTAGAAAAATAGGGAAGTTTATTCTGTTATTCTAACGATGTTTTATAGATATAGTTATTTATTCATTTTTTTGGATTAATTTATTTTACTTGATTTTGTTTATTTATTTTTATTTGTTCTTGTTCGTTTTGAGTTTTTGGTTTTTAAGTATCTTAGTAAAAAATTGTTTTGTGTCAGCATTTTGAGATGAGTTATGATCTTTTATTTAGTAAATTTTTTTTATTACTGGGAATGTAATTATTACTGTTTTTTCTTCCAGGCAGAATTCACAGTTTTTGAATTAATTGTTGTAGGGTGATGTTCTTTTCCTTATTTTCCATAATATTTTAGTATGATTTGTTTTTTGGTTTTTAACCTCCCAGATATATATAGAAAGCCTTCTGCTGTTCGCGTATTTACTATTTGCAAATTATGTTTTGTGTGCCTAGTTTCTTTGTTTCCAGGGTCTTTCAGTTATTTATATGTATATCGTTTCTTCGTTATTTGCTGATTTTACAGAAGCTTGGTATGTTACATTGTTCTGCAATGGGTTTGATTTGTTCAGTTGGTTTGTTGATTATTTTCCTGTTGTGCTTTTTTATTATTTGTGACATGTTCCCAGTGCAACTGTAGCTGATTTTTACTGTGTTTTTGTTGAATATTCTGTAAAGTGTGCTTGATGTGGAGAAATGTTTCTATATAAATTTAATGAATATTTTTCATACGTTTGTTTTCATGTTTTTGTCGTACGGTGGGTCAAACAATATGATGTTTCCCTTCCTGTTGGCTTGTTTGTGCTGTATGGTGTGTATGTGAGTGTTGTCTGGAAACTATTTTTTAGGGTTGTCTTATAGTCTTTCTTAGCTCCATTGAACATGAATTCATTGGTAAAATTATTGGAAATCATGCGGTTAATTGTGATATGTTTGATTATTGATGGCGGATGGTTAAAAGATGTCTGTACATATAGTGGTTTATCATTGAGTTTTCTGTAAGGTTTATATGTATCTTTTCTTTAAAAAATCACTAAAAATACCATGGCAAATAACGAAAAGAACATCAGTCTACAACAATCTATGATGGATTTTTAATACCTGAAACACAGCCAAAAAATTATGTCTTCACAGTTGCCCCTTGACTCGAACATAAACTTGTAATGCAATACACGTTACAGTCTTGATTATATAATAATATCATTGTATGCTCGCATAGTTCTGATTTGCTAACAAAGAATAAAAAATATTTAACGGATTTCTATCAAATCTCGTGTAAAAGTGGCGCTCTCGTTCGTCAGACTTCGTTACAAAGCCATACATGAAAATGTCGTGCTTGTGAATGAGGCGAGAGGTGTCGTCTGATAAACTTAATTCTATTGGGTTGCTGAGGGTAACAGGATGTACAGAACGATGACAGTACAATAACCACAGGTTTTATTCCATTTATTCCACACTCAATAAATTTTAGGGTGTGGGTACTCTGTGTGTGTACGTGCGTAGATTAGATAATGACAGTGAAATATGCTAACAATGATAAACGTAGTGTCCCTAGCACAAAAGCCTGTGATTTTACTAATTTTTATCATTCATTTTATTCTTTTTTATTTATTTGTGTGTGATTTTGTGATGGAGGCAAACCTTGAGGCAATGTTTTGAGCTTTCACATGAATTTGTGCGTATGAAAGTGAGCACACACACACACACGTATATGTGTGTGCTCGTTACTATGCATATACACATACTATACAAGTAGATAGGAGTATAGATACATAGAGAAAATGAAGAAGGAATAAATAAATAGGACGGTGTCTACAGAGAGAGAGAGAGAGAGAGAGAGAGAGAGAGAGAGAGAGAGAGAGAGAGAAAGAAATGTGAATATCTAGTAATTTGGATTGTAAGCGTCGAGTAGATAACCATCATTTATGTATGAATGTACAAGTACATTGTGTGTGTGTGTGATAGAAATAAAAACAAAAAGGATACAGAGATCAAGAGAAGAGAGCGAAAGTGTGAGGGAAAAAATGGAGGGAAAAGAATAAACAGTTCATAAACGGAAGAAATGGCAAGAAAATGGAGGAGAGAGAACAAAATATCACATATTGAAAAAAAAAACATCATGAATCCTGTAACGGATTTTAAAATTAAGAAAATTTCCTGTCATGTGACCTCAGCTGGTTGTCATACATTGCGCACGCGCGTACGTGGTAAAGATTGTTCTCGAGGAAAGAGATAGAAAAATGTAGTCGGTTTTGATATATTTAGAACTGTTTGAGTGTTTAATAGTTTTAAAAGAATGTATGGGTTTTACTAAGGTTTTTCTTAGCTTATCACAAAGTAAAAAAACAACAACAACAACAACAAAAACAAAAAAACAAATTAAACACTATATATGACTGTATATTCTGGAAGGAGTCGTTAAGGGTGCCGACGTGTTGAACTGTCCAGCATTCTCTTTCATATGTCGAGGTTATTTGCCAGAGCCTGGGTCTCCGCCAAGGCTTTCTTGATGTGTTCATCATGTGGCGTGTCTTGGGCATTTTAACCCGGTAAAGCTATCCAGAAATGTACCATCAAAATCATGTTAAAAAAATAATGATGTTCGATGTTTAAAAAAGTTTATAAAAATCAGGGAATTATCGGATTTTATTGCAATATTCGGTATTTATCTAAATCTAAACTTATTTGTAAATGGAACTTTGTCTCTGTGTGTGTGTATGTGTCCGTTACCTCTAGACTCCGAAACGGCTGAACCGATTTTCTTGAAAATTTGCACAGTTGTACAATAAGCGACTGCGAGTGTTCTTAGCTAGGTTTTGTGTCGAGGTACCCCCGATAAATATCGAAAATCGATAATCGAAAAAATCGGGTTATAGAAGGAGTGGTCCGATTTTAATCAAATTTGATACACTCATAGACAAAGACATAAGAAACGATATTCAGAAGTTTCAAGGTTGCACTTTTAACAATAGTGCAGAAAATCGATAATATATATATATATATATATATATATATATATATATATATATAAAATGCAAGAGGTTTGTGAGTGTGTTTATCTGTCTGTATGTCCTTTATACAAATCCACAATTTTTATCCGATTCTCACCAAACTTCGCACACATATTATTTAAGCTGAGTCTGAGCTCCAGGACCATGGATTCGTTTTAAAGCTTTCATTACACCCGAGCAACGCCGGGCTATACTGCTAGTTCATTAATAAATGAGCTTTATATTGAATCGTTGTTTTTTTTTAAAGTTTTCTGGAAAAAAAATTCCAGGTCAGTTTTTACCTTAACTCGTGGCTAATTCATATTAGCAAATTCAAATATCTAGATGTTTATAATTTTTAGATTTTTATAAAGTTAAGACACCGAATGTGTTATAACGTCGTCACCAGTGATAATATCGAGTGTGAACAAATGTAGCTTAAAAGAATTGAAGAAAATTTAAAAAATATTTTTTGAAAGTTACCCACCCTTTTTTTTGGAGAGTTACAGTTTTAATAAAATACATTGTATATTTTCTGTTTTCACAGGAACGTACTCGGTTTGGGTACATTTAGAACTATTTGAGTATTTAATAGTTTTAAAAGAATGTTTTCACATGAAGACATTATTCTTTTAAGATGATTCTCTGGTGATTATTATTGGTGAAAAATTGATTTGCATTTTTACAGTACAATTTTAAAATTCTTTCCGAACTTAGTCGTTGCTGAAGAAATGGAGAGAATGAAGATGTATTTGAAGAACCGAAAAATATAAAGTTTAATTATCGTTTTTGAGTGTATACATTTCTTAAAATCATTTTTTATTTTTACAATTGGTTGATTTTTTTATTCTATGGAAACTTAAAATGAAATTCTAAAATAAAATACTGAGTTATGCTTCGTGACTGACATACTTCCGCTTTGAATGTTAGTTTATTGATTGTGCAAATTATGGTCTTTCGTATTTGAATAGATTTTTTGGTGTGATTTTGCACCGTAAGAGTCAAACAAAAGGTAATTTATAATCCGTAAGGTGGCTATTGTTTGACTTTTGAACGTGTTGACAAGTTAGGACATTGCATGCTGGGAGGAAATGTACTTTTGTTAAATTTTTTGTTCAAGT
This sequence comes from Ascarosepion bandense, assembly GCA_037127315.1. Lineage (NCBI taxonomy): Eukaryota > Metazoa > Mollusca > Cephalopoda > Sepiida > Sepiidae > Ascarosepion > Ascarosepion bandense. Next base: position 2,583,847 of record JBBBDQ010001635.1, read on the forward strand.
AACTAATATTTTTACAAAATAAAATGAATTAATGCCTAAATTTGCTATTTTTTTGCGAAACAAATTCCTGAGACATATATTGTATTTTTAAGAGATTTCAAAATTGTTTTAATTTTTCTTTTTGTCAACGTCAGTTAAAGTCACTCATTGAATTGGGTGTAAGTGATATTTTATGTTTTTTATAACTATTTTGGGTTTAAAAATGTCTAAAATCTGTATTTAGGGACATAAATTAATTTTTATTTTTAGGGATTAAAATGATGCTATTATTTTTCAGTATAAACGCAATGAAGATGCACCATTTTAAGCAAATTGGGACGGATGATGAGAAAAGGATTGTTGACAGCAATGTTTAGCGAAAATGATCCTTGGAAGCGACATGAGCCAACTGGAACCACCGGAAAAGCAGGTTTTCATCCTAAGGGAGAAATATCGTGCATCTGATAGAATAGGAAAGGAATTCTGTGCTATAAGCTTCTGCCAAGTAACCAGTCAAGTGATTCTAAAAGTACTGCGCCTAGCGGGACGAATTAAAGGCAGCAATTCAAGAAAAATTCCAAGAATTGGCGAACAAGAAAGGCCTTGCTTTTAATACATTGATTATGCCAAACTTCTGAAACACAATGCTTCTACCAATTATATCCATCAATTTAGTCATGTGTCACTCTCAGCTAAGTCTTTCACTGCGAGTGATTTGTAGATTACTTGTTTTTAAAAGATTTTGCTGTGTCGATGCGTTACATTGTGTTTGTGAAAAGAGAAGAGATAGACACTAGACAAGCGAACAAACAAACTGTTTGAACAGAGGTTAGAAAGGTATTGTTTAAGCTTTAAGGGAGGAAATAAAAGAGGAAAAAGTTGTCACTCCTGCTTGAAGATTTAATATTTGACTAAGAAAGTGAAGCCTAATTTTATGGTTGTTTGGGAGCTTATAAAAACCACATGTTCTTTTGGCATCTCTCTCTTCTTTTTGTGACTCAAAATTCAAATAAGGTTATTTATATCTCCACCTTCTATCTATCTATCAATCAATCTCTTCCTATCAATCTATCTATCTATCTATCTATCTATCTATCTATCAATCAATCTCTTCCTATCAATCTATCTCTTCCTATCAATCTATCTATCTATCTATCTATCTATCTATCTATCTATCTATCTATCAATCAATCTCTTCCTATCAATCTATCTATCTATCTCTCTATCTATTTATCTATCTCTTCCTATCAATCAATCTTTTCCTATCTATCTATCTCTTCCTATCTATCTATCTATCTATCTATCTATCTATCAATCAATCTCTTCTTTATCTATCTATCTATCAATCAATCAATCTCTTCCTATCTATCTATCAATCTATCTATCAATCAATCTCTTCTTATCTATCTATCTATCAATCAATCTCTTTCTATCTATCTATCAATCTATCTATCAATCAATCTTCCTTATCTATCTATCTATCTATCAATCTCTTCCTATCTATCTATCTATCTATCTATCTATCAATCTCTCCCTATCTATCTATCTATCTATCTATCTATCTATCAATCTCTTTCCTATCTATCTATCTATCTATCTATCAATCTCTTCCTATCTATCTATCTATCTATCTATCTATCTATCTATCTATCAATCTCTTCCTATCTATCTATCTATCTATCTATCTATCTATCTATCTATCTATCTATCTTTCCTATCTATCTATCTATCTATCTATCTCTTCCTATCTATCTATCTATCTATCTATCTATCTATCTATCTCTTCCTATCTATCTATCTATCTATCTATCTATCTATCTATCTATCAATCTTCCTATCTATCTATCTATCTATCAATCTCTATCTATCTATCTATCTATCAATCTCTTTCCTATCTATCTATCTATCTATCTATCTATCTATCTATCTATCAATCTCTTCCTATCTATCTATCTATCTATCTATCTATCTATCTATCAATCTATCTATCTATCTCTATCTATCTATCTATCTATCTATCTATCAATCTATCTATCTATCTATCTATCTATCTATCAATCTCTCTATCTATCTATCTATCTATCTATCTATCTATCAATCTATCTATCAATCTATCTCTTTCTTATCAATCTATCTATCAATCTACTTTCCTATCAATCTATCTATCAATCATTCCTTCCTATCAATCTATCAATCTCTTCCTATCAATCTATCTATCAATCTATCTATCTATCTATCTCTTCCTATCTATCTATCTATCTATCTATCTATCTATCTATCTCTCTTCCTATCAATCTATCTATCTATCTATCTCTTCCTATCAATCTATCTATCTATCTATCTCTTCTTATCAATCTATCTATCTATCTATCTCTTCTTATCAATCTATCTATCTATCTCTTCCTATCAATCTATCTATCAATCTATCTCTTCCTATCTATCTATCTATCTATCTATCTATCTATCAATCTATCTCTTCCTATCTATCTATCTATCAATCTATCTCTTCCTATCTATCTATCTATCAATCTATCTCTTCCTATCTATCTATCTATCTATCTATCAATCTATCTCTCTATCTATCTATCTATCTATCTATCTATCTATCTATCTATCTATCTATCTATCTATCTATCTATCTATCTATCTATCTATCTATCTATCTATCTATCTATCTATCTATCTATCTCTTCCTATCAATCTATCTCTTCCTATCAATCTATCATTCTGAAAAGTGGTTGAAGCCTTTTAAGTGTAATAATTCATCTTTTGAATTAAAACCCAGAAATAGATTACCATTAGTTGAAGGCTATGATGTTTGCAAATGCAAGATTATTGTGAATTAAAACTTCCAGCCCTCGATAACTTTCAACCATCGAACATTAAATATATTTCAAACAAAGACATACACCTCAGATGTTAATTCCTTATTATTAAGAAACGAAAATAGTTTTGATACACTCCTGCATTCTTTGTATATTCATTCGGGTGCAAAATATGCACCTGATGATTGCATAACGCATGAAACTCCGATTCGTGCCATAGACGTAGGATAATATATATAGAATAAAAAGTGTGAGAGGCCGTGAACGTTTTATTTAAAGTGTATATTTATTGTTGTTTAAAATATTATACATGTTATGATATCATTATGGACACTTAAAAATCATAACGTGTATAATATTTTTAAATAAAAATGCATATACTTTTATTTTATACCAATTTCTCTCGTTGGAACAATTCTATTTTCTTTATATATATATATATATATATATATATATATATATATATATGTAATTCTAGATAGCTAATCAACAAATATATATACTGGAGGGAAGGCGGGATTAGATGACATGACTATTATCTTTGATATGCTTGTTGATTGGCTGTTTCCCTTTACTTTGATTTTCTGCCAAAATTATGCCCAATCAGTGAATCGATTATATTAATTTGTCATGGGCATACGCGGGCATTTTTTGATGAGTCATCCTAGCAAATCAAACGAAATTAAAGATGACGCCATCATTACTCTTAAAGATGACGTTTTTTTAACCAGCCAAACTATTCAGCAAAATCTCTAAACTTAAATACTTTAAGTCTAAAAATAAACCCGTATCACCCTGGTGATATTTTTCTGGTTGCTAAAATGGTTTATGATATTCGAACCCAAGTGAAAGCCAAAATTTTGAGTGCTGTTTCACAGGATTTATACGACCCATTGATACCGGCGAGAAATGGCCTACCTTGTAGCTCGTTGTGGTGCAGTGGATATTGGCTCGGAACTAGAAATCGAAGAGCCGGGTTCGAATTCTAGTTGAATTCTTTCTATTCACTCTGGGAAAGGTATTAATCTGTTTCTTCTCCCTCTATGAGTTAAATAGCAGGACAGTTTGGATTCTATAGCCTTGGTTGGCCACCAGTCTACCGCAGAAAGTAATGGCAACTTATTGCGAGAAATGTTTCTACCCAGTTAGTCATGTATCTTTCGAGACATGATCGCCCAAGCGTGTATCACGTATGGCACCTAACTGAATTACTTTTGCTGTTAGCGTTTTTATTTTCACCCTTGTCACAGATCGGTTTTTGAGAATGAAATTTTAAATGCTGATTTTCAAAGCAAGCAAGCTCTCCTAACTTTGAAAATTGGTATAACATAATCTTCTTCATTCCACTTAAAATATACTGTGTTTAGTGCGATATCTGTTAGTGTTGTTCTATTTAAAATATTGATAGTGTTTGTATGATGTATAGTTCCCCGAAATTAAATGCTAAAATATTTGGCCATAAAAATTAAATCATTCAAAAATTGGTCTCTTTTGGTATATAAGTAAGAATATTTTAGAAAGCTATAAACTATTGAACGCCGAAATAATTTTAAAATGAAAAAAGTCTGCTAAAATTTTATATCATACAGAGAAAGTCTTTCATTACACGCACGAATAATTTTATCCAATGGCTATTATTATCAAAGTTAACCAGTTCAAATCAATTTTTATTTGAAACAACATAAATTAAAATATTTACCCGTTTAATTAAATATCTGGTTACTTTTTTTAAACAATGAATGTAAATCGTTCTATTATCAATCCGTCATTGTTATTTAAACCAGCGGTCGGCAACCTTTTGAACTACATGAACCGCAAAATGTATCATTTTAAATTTGGCGGGCCACCAATATAAATTTAAAAAAAAAATAAATAAAAAAAAGTAAATACATTTATATAATAGTAATGGAAAACTTACATTTTATTAAAATGAAATGCACCCATTAAAGGTGAAAAAGTTATAGTGTAATTATTTAAATAGAACAAAATGAAAATTTGAAGTTTATTTAAAGTATTACACATTTTTGGTGTGATATTTGTTCCCGTTTGTTTGAACTCAGTTTCTGGATTTGGAACTCCAATGACGTCAGTGCAAGACAGGGAGCTTTGTTTATTTCTGGATTTTGAACTCCAATGACGTCAGTGCAAGACAGGGAGCTTTGTTTATTTCTGGATTTTGAACTCCAATGACGTCAGTGCAAGACAGGGAGCTTTGTTTATTTCTGGATTTTGAACTCCAATGACGTCAGTGCAAGACAGGGAGCTTTGTTTATTTCTGGATTTTGAACTCCAATGACGTCAGTGCAAGACAGGGAGCTTTGTTTATTTCTGGATTTTGAACTCCAACGACGTCAGTGCAAGACAGGGAGCTTTGTTTATTTCTGGATTTTGAACTCCAACGACGTCAGTGCAAGACAGGGAGCTTTGTTTATTTCTGGATTTTGAACTCCAACGACGTCAGTGCAAGACAGGGAGCTTTGTTTATTTCTGGATTTTGAACTCCAACGACGTCAGTGCAAGACAGGGAGCTTTGTTTATTTCTGGATTTTGAACTCCAACGACGTCAGTGCAAGACAGGGAGCTTTGTTTATTTCTGGATTTTGAACTCCAACGACGTCAGTGCAAGACAGGGAGCTTTGTTTATTTCAATCCGAGACTGATACAGAGTTTTAATTGATGTGACAGATGAAAATGTCTTTTCTCACAAATATGTTGGTGCTTCATAAAAATTGAAATGATGTCCCAATTTTTCTGCGGACCATCAAAAATTTTGCACGAATCACCAGTGGTCCGTGAACCACCGTTTGGCGACCACTGATCTAAAACACAATGTCCGAAAGTGATAACATTGTAGTTTCGTTATTGCACGATTCTTTCGGACACTGTCCAGAAAACTGAAAACCTGAAAGTCTGTTCTTGGTCAGTCAGTAAAGTGCCATACGTGATACACGTTTGGACGATCATGTCTAAAAAAAGACATGACTGACTAGGTAGAAGATTTTCCTGCAGTAGGTTGCCATTACTTTCTGTGGTAGACCAGTTGTCAACTAAGGCTACGGAACTCAATCTGTCCCGCTATTCAACCTATCGCTGGAGAGAGAAGAGATGGATTACGTTTCCCAAGAGTATTTTTGTGTGAGACGAATTCGACTGGAATTCGAACGCAGCTCCCCGAATTCTCATTCCGAGACAATATCCATTACATCACAACGCTCTTTCTTGGGACCACGTCGAAAACATTTGTTACCATCCGTTTAACTCTCCGCAGTATATAAACAAAGAATAATTGCGAGAAAGCTACTCTGATAAGCCATCGATAATGAGTTTCACTGCTCACTAGGTGCTTTGCTATTGTGACCTTTTGCCAGTCTAGGTATAGTATATTTCTTAGTATATTTCTATAAGATAATCCACAATTTGAAGTTCAGTGATCGGGCCATGACCAATCTATCAAGGAAACTCAAATCTCAAAACTCAAACAATACCAAATTTCATGACTGGCACATCCTTCAGGCGCCATGTTTCTTCCGAACAAGTTTCGTTAAGAAATTTATACGAAAGCTATTCGATACGAATAAGATCTGAGGAAGTCAAGTTAACCATTTAAGATTTCGTGTTTGACCTGTTCATTAGACAGTTTTTTACTACAACTTTGAGCCAAATTATTTTCTTTGACTTCAATGACCAATATAAATTTCCATTCGAATTTTTACATCGCTCAGTTCAACTAGCGAATGATTAGATTTATTGATCATGCGCAGTAGATTCACATAATGACAAAAAATAAAGTCTTCAGTTGCTTTTTAGATCTTAAATCTTCCCTTTCTTGTACAAAAATATCTGTGCATGTTTAAAGAAGGAGGGCGTTTACAAATAGAATATTTTCATACTGATTTTTAAATGTTTTGTTTTTCTTTGATTTTCGAATAGGTCTAGGGTTAAATTGTCCTCGGCTACCTGACTAGTTCTACAGGTTGGGTCATGCTGATCTGAGCTCTGTGTATGTGTGCGTCCAAATAACATTTCACAAGAAATACCGGATGAAATGAAGCCGAATGGGATTGTGGGACATACTGTTTGGGTTTTGGTAAGAGGTACGCTTGTGAGTGACAGAGACATGCCAGGTGTGTGTGTGTGAATGTTTGTTAAAGACTGAGGTGGGGATATTGAGAGAGAATGTTAAAATATATATATATATATATATATATATATATAGAGAGAGAGAGAGAGAGAGAATGTGTGTGTGAAGGAAGAGACGAAGAAGGAAACTGTAACAAAACTGTAAAAGGAGTGGGGCGGGAGATTTTGCGATGGTGCACGCAGGAACACACACACACACACACACACACACACACACACACACACACACACATATATATATATATATATATATATATATATATATAATATGTTTCCTCTGTCTTCAAGAAAAAATTGAAATCATTAAATATATGAATAGCAACAAACTTTTAAACCGGAACCACAGTAAACAGCAAGCACATTAAAAAACTAACCTTACAATCATGCTTAAAAAAAGTAAAAACACGTGGATGCAATAACAACATCGGGAAAAATAACATCCTCGAAAATGGCCAGCGAAGTGGATGAAAGCGGTTGGAAAGTAAAAAACATTATCAAATATTTTTACATTCCTATCTCCATCAAAGAGAAAATATGTAAGAATGCTAGAAAAAATTAAATAAAAAATTAATGAAATCTTCCTGCCAAAATCTTCCTTGTCAATCGTTTTTAACGTAACACACACACACACACACACACACACACACATATAATATTTTTAATGCATATTTTTGCTTTGTTCACTTTATATTTATAATTTATATCCCAACAGAATGTAGGCAAAATCCTAAATAGGCAAAATCCTAAATAGGTTTCTAATAATATTAATAATTAAAACTAATCTAGCAGGTATAATCCATTTCACCATCTCTCTGTTTACCCTCCCTCTTCTAGACGCATATCTTCTAACATAATCTACTCTCTCTTTTTTAACTCCCTCCCATTGTTCAGTCTTATTTCTTTTCGTTTTTCTTCTTTTTAATTGACCTTCCAGTATATAAATTTATTTTTAAGTGAACTTCTGGTGTATACATTTATTTTTTTAATTTTTCATAATAAAACATCAGTCACTGACGAAGCGAATTTACCTCGCGGAAATGATCATACGATACATGCGATTTTCGAAGTTTTTAAAAAAAATTATATACATATATATATCTATATAAACTTCTGAGTATATATTATTAATACTATTACGACTAGATTGCCGCAACATAAAATTTAAAAAGAAAAGAATGTTTAGCTTGTTGCCAAAAGGTATGGACAAGGTTTCCTACGCTCATAGTGGATGGTTTCTTTCGCAGGAACAGATACACGGATATTGAAAATAATCAATAGAGGTGTACAACAAATACCGGCATTAACATTTAACAAGATTTAATAGAGAGCAAAAATAATACAGGGAAACATGTTTTTGTGAAAAGGTGTATGCAAAATCACAATATACTCTTTTTTATGTTTCTTTTCTTTCTCTCTTTTGAAATATTTTACATGTCTTTTTTTTCCTTTTCCTTCCGTACATTTCTCTGTCATGCACATGGGAGTGTCATTTAGCAACAAGCTTTGACTTCTTAAAATTGGCAAATGGTGTACAAAAACATTTCGGTTAAACTCTTTCGTTTCCACCCAAACCTGTCCGTCTATTCTATTCGTGTATTCATGAAACCAGCGTTACCCAAATTGGCAATTCTAATGATCTTGGACTAGGAAAACAAACGCGACAATAGAAGACATGCCGGCTGGGGTCATTGAGGCAATCTTTCTTTTCATCACCGCCGCTGCTATTATTATTATTATTATTATTATTATTATTATTATTATTTCCTTTGATTTCGCGTGCATTTTAATTTCTTTCCCGGTTCGAATCAGATACCTAAGGTCAGAAATGGCACTATGACATTTTCCATTGAGTACTTAAAAAATTATCACACACATTTTACATAGAAAGCCATTCGTAAGGTGTGATCTGTACTATATATATATATATATATATATATATAGTATTCAAGGAGAATTTTTTGTCTTTATTTTCAACTGAAATTAAAGCCAAAATACGACGTTTAGAAAGGCTCACGATTAAACATAATAGACATTCATTGTCTCTTATATTTAACAGTATATGTTTAGAAAAATATATATATAATTAAATAATATGGACAAGTTCTGTCTATCAATCTTTTTATTAAATCTTTCAAATTTTCGAAAGAATTATGTTGTGTTATCTGTATATTTGCCAAAACTGATATATTTATATATACTTTATTTTATATTATTTTCCCCCAGAGAACTTTCGAATGTTGCTACATTTCTTTTTTTACAGATTTGTTATGTATGTAGTTATGCAACTGGTTTTTAATTATATTCGAACGTATTCGGGAAAAGTAATATAAAAGTTAAAATGAAGATTTTTTTAATTTACGGATAACACAAAAACAACTTAATCGGACATTTGAAAGACTGAATAAAAAAAATTGATAGGTAGAACAACTTGTCCACATTATTTAACAAATCATGTTTGAGAGAAATTTTACTGTCGAAATACACACACACACACACACACACACACACACACACACACACACACACACATATATATATATATATATATATATATACTACCGGGCATAAATATTCGGTCACCCCAATGTTTGTAAAAGAAATTATGTGTTTCATACTATATTTAGTATTTATTGCCAAGTGGATAATTGTAAATTAAAATAGTTTGGTTCTTTCGTTATTATTACTTTGCAAAATTTTACAAGGCAAGGAAGCAAAGATGAACTCGTCCGAATCATCCTAAATTTTCTTCATTCTTTCACTGATGAAATTGCAATATAGGTAATTATTAAATATTTATAAATTCATTTGATGCACATGTTATTGTGCAGTATTAACAAAAGAACCATTCTATTTTCATTTACAATTATTCACTTGGCAATAAATACTAAAAAAATAGTATGAAATACATTCTTTTTTTAAAACACTGAGATGGCCCAATAATTATGGCCGGTAGTATACATATATCTTTACAATGGTTTCTTAACTTAACGAGTTTAATTCGTTCCGTGACGGAGCTCGTAATTTAAATCAATTTTCCCCATTGAAATTTTAAATGAAATGCCATTAAACCGTTCCGTACCCAACAAAAAAGATCGAACAATTTTGTGTTACATGTTTTTAAATAAGAAAAATGTGCTTATAAATGACAAACATTGTATAACAGTTCAATACAATAGAATGTATTGAAATAAACTTGTTTTATTATAGTATTTACCTTGGAGATCAGACGACTTGGAGATGCTGAGAGAGGAGAAGGAGGAGAAGAAGAAGAATGGCTGAACTGAATAATTAAATCTTATTCGCTGATTTTTTTTATCTTCTCGCCACGTATTTCTCACTTTCGTCTGTGTTTTTTTATTTTATTTTATATAAAAGCCTGTCCAATGAGATCTGTTTTATTTCCCCTTTCACAATGTTTCTGAAAATAATTAGGCAAGTGTCATTAAATATTGCCGTAACATGCCCAGTTGAAACTTTTTCCGTATGTTTTTTTTAATAAAGTCTGAAAGTTTCTCACATATTCCCAACATTTCCATTATCTCAACTGTAGAGATCTCCTTCTGTTTCTCCACTTTGCCTGTTTCCTACAACACCCCCATGGGCTGCTGTGTCTGTAGCTCCTCCGTTGTCAGTTTTTCGAAGTGCTCCTTAGTGATCTCCTTGATGTCATCTTCATCCATGTCCAAGATCATGAACTTGCCGAGGGATACAAGTTCCTCCACCACCGCCGCTTCGGACTCAAATCTTTTAGAGTCTGTTTCAGACATTACCTCAGACCACAGCATCTTCCACGCAGAAGTCAAGAACCTCTTTGTAACATCCTACCAGGCACTATCGATCATTCTGAGGCATATCACGAATCTATAGGATCCTTCCAGAACTCTCGAAGGGTGAGGTTTGTGCTCTCTATCACCTCAAAGCAGCGGTGGAATACGTGCTTAGTAAAGAGCCTCTTGAAATTAGAAATCACCTGCTGGTCCATGGATAGAAGTGGTGTTGGGTTGAAGGTAGAGAACCTTTATAAACTTGAACTCTTCAAGGATCTCATCTTCAAGGTTAGGTGGAGGAGCAGGTGCATTGTCCAGGACGAGAAGTGCTTGCAAGAGGTATGTTATTTTCCTGGAGATATTTCTTAATGTCACGACCACAGACCAAATTCACCCACTCTACAAAGAACTATTTGGTGACCCACATCCTTTGTTTTACCCTCCACATAACCTGCAGTTTTTCTTTGAGAATCTTATGTGACTTACAGGCTTTGGGGCTTTCCGAATGACAAACAAGCAGCGGTTTAATTTTGCAACAGCCGCTCGCAAGGGTTTGCCTGTCCTTCATGGGTTTTTGGCCGGCCTGGCATCCTTTGCTCCTCTGCCGTTATACAAGTCCTCCTTAGCACCTTCTTCCGAAAAAGTTCTGTTTCGTCACAGCTGAAGTCTTGCTGGGGGATGTATCCTTCCGCTGCAATAATTTCGGCAAAAGTTTTGAGGTAATCTTCAGTTGCCTTTATATCCACGATTGGCTTTAAACGGCTCGCCCGATGCCTTGTTTGTCGAAGTGCCTGGCCGTCTGCTGCAGCAAATCAGCGTAAACAGCTCCTGTCTTCTCGCAGATTATAGCCTCCGTCGCGGTATCTCCTGCGAGCTGCTTCTCCTTCAACCACACCATCAGCAGCTACTCCATATTTACATAGATTGATGTCCGCTGTTCAGTTAATTATTCTAACGCCATTGGGTGGCGTTATAAACTTTATCAACTTCTTCTACTTTGGTATGGTACAGATCTTAGAAGTGTACTGCTTCGCCAAGTCGTCTACATGCACAGCTTGGTCATATTTTCCGATAATTTATTTCTTTAACTCAATGCTCATCATTCGCTTCTTTTCCTCAGCACTGTCCTTCGCACTCGCTTTCTTCGGACCCATGGTTGAAAAAAACAGAGTTTTGGAAAATAACTGCAAGCACAAATGAGAGCAGAACACGGATGCTTTCACTGCGAGCGAACCGCTTAAAAACGGACAAAGGAGATGCGAGATGCTGGATGGATGTTGTGGCGTTCAAGCCCCAACTATCGGTGGCGTCTCTGAAGCTGAATTTTAGCTCTCAACTCAACCAAAAAAAAAAAAAAAAAAAAAATTTCGCCTAAGAGACGGCTCGTATCTCGAAAAACTCGTTAGTTGGGACAAGGTATCACTCTGTGATTTACGCGTTACTCTTCAGTAATGAATTGAGTTTTCTCAGTGACTGGTGTGTGTATATACCATATATATATAACACGCTAAAATTTTCCCTCTCTCATTACATGCACCCATGGCTAAGGGGGTAAGGACTTCGCTCAGGGGGTAAGGACACCAAATCGGTCGAGTTTCGATCCCGGTTAGAAGCAAGTGGACGTATCTATCCACACTGATGAGCTGTGATACAGCGAAACAGGCTTGTATGGGGATTATATATTCAGACATTCGGTGGTTTATAAAAATGAAGTCGAGTTCGAAGGACTCCCTATCAAGTACTATATTGGAGCTACAAATGCCTATTTAAACGAAATTACAACAACCTCTTTAAAGTAAATTGTATAACACCTCCCTATCCAAATACACCTGGAAAATCCAATAAAAATCACAGAAACCGACAATAAAATAATATAAAAATAAAAAGTAAAATTCATTCAAGAGAGAAAATATATTGTAAGTTATAGCAAGAAAGAAAATTCAGCAATCTTACAATTCCTAGACCCTAACTTCTTGTCGAATAAAGTGGTTTTTAAAGCGCAGCTTAGATGTACCACAAGGCCGAAAGTATGGGGCACACAGCGAGGATCGAACTCACTACACAGATATAATAGCGTCTAGCAAAGCAGCTTGCTAACCATTGCATCACGTCGAGGTGCCTAAATTGTTGCAGAATAGGAGATTATGAAATGCTGTCGAGATGTGTATATGCGATGAAAATATCTACTGGTAAACATGACAGCTTGATAAGGTTCAAATGCGAGTCTCTATGCATGTTTTCAAATTGATGTTAACTATTCAATTAAACGCAGAACATATTGGCAATTCAGAACTTTAAAAGTTTAACCTAGTCTGACGATACCAGGCCAAAAGGTTAAAATATACAGAGTTATTGAAACGTAGCTGCCTATTTATGATGGACTCTTCTGTCTTGTAAAAATTATAGTTACACGGGAGAGTCCATCATAAGATAGGGAGTTACTTTTCAATCACCCTATATATATATATATATATATATATATATATATATATATATAGTATCCTTGACAACGATTCACAAAAAAATGAGCAAATAAACTTGTCTGTACATGAACTTTTATGCTTATTCACATTGAAATTAAGATTTTTTTATTTTATTTTACAAGCTGTTGTGGTATATAGTGGGCAGAAGTTCAAACTGAGGAGTAAGCAGCGGGAAATGTTTTCAAACATTATCTATTAAGCTTAGACTTTTACGGAATTGGTTAACAACCTTTTTTTAGCTCATGGTCCACTTTGCACCCAGAATTTGTCTGTGACCCATGAAATTAATATAGTGCACAAAAATTATTTACATCTTACATCTTAGAATATCCACGAAAGTAAATTTATGACGGAAAAAGATCATGTTTGAAGAGGAATTTAGAGAACATAGTACAAGAGAGGAAAACCTGATTGACTTCAATAATTAAATTTCTGGCGTTTAGCAGGGCTCGAACATTGTTGTTGGGGACAAGTGTTCTGCCATGAAGCAAGCCCATGAAATATTTAGTGAAGGTACATGACTTTCTTCAAAGCATGATTTTAGAATTTCTGTTCATACGAGCACTGACATAAAGCAACCTAGCACTTTTTAAAACGAGGTTAAAGGTGGAGAAAAAACAAAAAACAAAAAAAAAACGTTGACTCATTTATCAGAACCTAGTCCAAGGCTCTGTCTCGTCCTATCTACCTCAGAAACGAGATGGACAGATGCAAACGTGTGTAGGTATATGTTTAAAACATGATGAGTAACTCCGACTGGGCGCATATGTACATGTCTGCACCGGTATTAGTTTGTTTAACAAGGACGACCAGAAATGTTAATGAACTTTCGGTCGCACACTTGAGAATACGCGATGATGACGTCATTCGCAGAGGTGCGCCATTTTCTGTCATGCGACCGAGGTCGATTTATTATGCAACTCTTCCATTATCTCTCCCCTCTCCCCGTCTTTTTAACACGCACATTAAAGCAAATATAATTTCACGTATTTACTAAGCTTAGTTTAGTCTTAGAAAGAATAAAATCCCGATATAAGCGATTAATGTGACAAGACGAATTTGCATAGATCTGCAATAGAAAATTTAATATCACATTGCCCACTGCCGAGATCATAGTATTATTGCGAACTATACGTTTTTTTTCGATGGCTGTAGAGTATGTGTTTCTTCAGGGCTACATACGGTTTTGAATTCAGAGTTGTGCATCTTCTAGATTGGCTGTCAATCACGGCTAAAGAACCTATTTCATCTATACATGGGGGGGGGGGTAGAAGAGAGAGATTTCTACCTTTCTCAAGGGTATTTTTTCAAATTGAAATGTAACGAATCTGAGCGGAACTCGAACTCGATTGGTCGAATTCTCGTTGCGAGGCGCTGGCCATTACACCACCCGCACATACTGATGATCTTTAATGAACACGATTATAAATCAACCAACTGGACCTACTGACGTTGCACGGATGCTGAAAACCAAGATTATTTATTATCTCTTCTCTTTCTCTTTGCCTGTATCTTCCCATTCTTTCCTTATTCCTTCCAATTCTCATTGCCTGTTCATGGTTTTATTATAAGCAATAGAAAAAAAAATGACCAAATAGTTTATTCTGAATCCTCTGTTCTTTCTTTTTTATCAATATCTCCATAAATTATTATAATTTTCCCATTTTCCATTCCTACCTGCCTGTTATTCATTGTCTCTTAATATCCAGCCGTAATCCATCCCGCTTATCATCGTAATCTTCACCCATCACATTTAATAGTAACCTTGTACTTTGAATGGCTCTCGAGCCTTGTATTGGGTGAATGTTAGGATAAAAAAGCCAACAAGTTGTCTTCATTTTTTCACCCCTTCTCATATATATATATATATATATATATATATAATCACTCAATAATATATATTATAGTCACCCACATACAAGCCTGCTTCGCTGTATCACGGCTCATCAGTGTGGCGAGACAACCACTTGCTTACAGCCGGGATCGAAACTCGACAGATTTGGTGTCAGTTGGAGATCGGAGTCCCTACTTCCTAATCCATGGTCGCATGGAACGAGAGAGGGAAATTTTAGCGTGTTATATATATATATATATATATATATATATATATATATATATATATATATATATATATATATATATATATATACAGGTGTATACACACGCCAGTCATATATATATATATATTAGTCATCCGAAAACAGTCCTGTTTCGCTGTATCACAGCTCATCAGTACTGTTAGACATCCGATTGCTTATAGCCAGGAGTGAAACCCAACCGAATTGACATAAGTCGGTAATTCTGCCTCTAAACTATGGGCGGTCGGTGGAGGAATGCCGATTTTAGCGTGTTCTATACACAATGTAAACACACGCTAGTAGCCGAGAGTGTTCAAATTCATTTTTGAATGAACGATATAATCATTTCTCCTCAAGCATGGCAGGACCGCCACTGGTGCGTAGGAGGTTACAGTGAGAGAAAAAAAGGTATAGGGGATATTGAAGAAAAGATCAGAGATAGATGGAAATCAAGTAGATAAACGAGGGCTATTGACATTGCATTTAAAATTTTAAAGATTGTAGCTAATAGGATGTTGAAGAAAAGGTAAGAGATGGATGGGAATCAAGGAGATAAAAGATGGCAATTGACGTTGCATTTAAACTTTTCGAGGTTGTCCCTATTGGGATGTCGAAGAAAAGATAATATATGGATGGGAATCAAGGAGATAAAAGATGGCAATTGACGTTGCATTTAAACTTTTCGATGTTGTCCCTATTGGGATGTGAAGAAAAGATAATATATGGATGGGAATCAAGGAGATAAAAGATGGCAATTGACGTTGCATTTAAACTTTTAGAGATTGTAGCTACCAGGGAAGCAAGCAAATGGTAGGGCGTATCACAAATGGGAATTGCGAGAAAAGAAACTATTAGAGTATAAGAGGAGGTTATATTTAACTATTTTGACGGTAAAAGGGTGGAACTTAGATGCCGTACTAGTAGCACGAGTAAATACAAGTAGTCGAGGAACCAGGGTAAAAAGCTCGTCAGAACAGATGCCATGAAAAATATTTGTAGAAAAGACAGAGGGAAGCCACATCACGTTGGTGAGAAAGTGACCGAAGGCGAACTGCTGAGTCCGGATCGATTACACTGCAGATCCACCTTTGAATTTTGTTGCGAACCTCAAAATGAATAACAGGAGCACCCAATCAGATATGACAAGAGTATTCAATGCACGGACAAATGGTAGAGCTATAAATGTGCAAAATGGATTCTGACGAGAAAAAAACTTCCTGTCCCTATAGCCTTATCCTGTTTGTTTGTGTGGAGAGTAAGGCCAAGAGGCGTAGTGTGCTGCTCTCTAGAAGATTAGCGTCATCCATTCTGATGGTAGGCAAGAAGAAGGTTTATATATTCCTTTCGTTTGGTTTTCATTTTGTTTTTCTCTACCAATCTTAACTCTAATCTTTTTTTAATGTCCTGGGATTGACGATAAACTGCATCCAGCAGCAAGGCTACTAACTGGGAGGCTGTGAGAAGCATGGAACCACTACTTAATTGTTGTTGTTCCCAGGTCTACCCTGACCCAGAGTGGTAGCACCTGTTAGGGTCCCAGCTATAGGCGCATAGTTAACCCCGAAACTGGGGTCAAAACACTATGAACTGTCTTTTATAGAAATAAAAAAGACTTTTATAGAAAAATATACATTTTTTAAGAAAAAATATTACCAATACATTAGCAAAAAAGTTATTGCCTTAATGCATTTTTGAAGGAAAATTATTACCAGTAGTACATTTTCAAATACAAAACTTGAAGACATTTTAGTTTTCTAAAATAAAAAAATAAAAAAAACAATTTTTCCATTAAAATCTGACTAAATCAACTTTCTCACAATAATCGAACATTAAAAAATATAATGGAAAGAATGATAGGTTATATAGGGAGTGTCAGGAAGTGGGTAAGAAAAGGATGACTGTGGCCATAAAATGAGGGATCAATTGATATATTGATTGTAATGTAGAATTGATACCCCACTTTATATCCACATTATAATATAGCAATTTTTTATAATCATATCGTCCCAAACAAGGCATTTTACTGCCACTGTTTTGCAGGGGGTTACATAGGGGGAAAGTTATGAGAAAGAGTGACAGGTTATAGGGGGCGTCAGGATGTGGGTATGAGAAGGAGGAGAATACTGATGAGAGTGGAGTGGACGAAGAAAGGAGCATGAGAGAGAGGATGCAAGTTAGTGAGATAGGAGATGACTATTGACTTTACATTTAAATTCTTAGAGATTTTAACTGTCGGGAAAGCAAGTAAATAGAAGGGAATTTCACAGGCAGGAAGTGCGAGAAAAGAAGCTGATGGAGTAGAATTTATGTTTACAATTTATTGGTGTCACAGTAAAAGGGTGGGACCTAGTTGCTAATCTTGTCGCTTGAGTAAATTTATATATAGGAGGCACCAGTGTGCTAAGTTCCTCGGAGCAGAAGCCGTGAAAGCATTTGTCGAAGAGACACAAGGAAGCTACATTGTGCCGGTGAGAAAGTGACTGTATCCGAGCTGCCAAGTCGGGATCTATTACATAACAGATTCTCTGTTGGATTTTGCTGAAGAAAATCAAAATGTTTTTTTTTCTCGTGAGTGATAGCTGATGAGTGATACCTGATGAGTACCAAAGAAAGGATCTGCCAAACGATATTGTGTTAATAACAAATAAAGAAATTTCAATGCTGAACAATGTTGGGTATATTAACAACACTTCTCAAAGTTATAGTCTTAACAAGAAAATATACAAAGAAAATATTTGAGCTAACGAATAATGTTAAATATGTTAATGACTCTTCTGAAAGTAATACTGTTAATGATAGCAATTACGCATGAACGAGATTTGAGCGCCCGAATCATGTTGGATAATTTAACGACTCTTCTCAAAGTTATCTATCTAATCTAAATCTATCTAATCTAAACTTATTCATAAATGGAACTTTGTCTGAGTGTGTGTGTGTCTGTGTATCCGTTACCTATAGACTCCGAAACGGCTGAACCTATTTTCTTGAAAATTTACTCAATTGTACTATATGCATCTGTGAGTGTTCTTAGCTAGGTTGTGTCGAGGTACCCCCAATAAATATCGAAAATCGATAATCGAAAAAATCGGGTTATAGAAGGAGTGGTCCGATTTTAATCAAATTTGATACACTCATAGACAAAGACATAAGAAACGATATTCAGTTGCAGTTCTCACAATAGTGCAGAAAATCGATAATATATATATATATATATATATATATATATATATATATATATATAGATATATATAAAAGGCAAGATGTTTGTGTGTGTGTCTTTTTATCTGTCTGTATGTCCTTTATACAAATCCACAATTTTTATCCAATTCTCACCAAAATTCACACAGTCTTTAGGCTGAGTCTGAGCTCCAGGACCATGGATTAGTTTTAAAGCTTTCATTATACCCGAGCAACGCAGGACTACACTGCCAGTAGACAATAAAATGATATTGTTTGTTTCTACGATGACATCACCGCTGTCAAGGTTACGTCGCAATTATTTCTTTCCAGTAAATTCATCTTTGTCATGCCGTTTTTTTTTTCTTTCAACACTCTTGTTTAAGTGTGTATTCTGTTCGTGGTTGGTTCCGAGTAGCATTCGAATTTCTAAAATGTCATATCGTCATCATTAATAACTAGTTTACACATCGTGCTTAATAACAGTAAACGAATAACATGCAATGAATAATTAGGGTTTCTATATCATCAGGGAAATAATTTCAAAGTCAACAGAGAGTACCCTACATAAAGAAGTGGAAACTGTGTTTTTTACACACACACACACACACACACACACACACACACACACACACACACACACACACACACACACGCTCCGATGATCAACTAAGGCGTGAAACTGCCAGTTAATATAGAGTATTCATTTTTATGTCTGCATATCTACAAAAGGGTCACAATATTCGAGATAAAGCGGTTATATATATTTTCCATTTGTAAACGAGTTATTACGCGACCTAGGTTTCTACCATGAGTGGCGTCTTCAGGCGATTTGCAATAACTGATTTTACCGTTTTCTGTTTTTTTTGTTTTGTTTTTGTTTTTTAAGAACGCTCACGTAACGGTTTTTTAACGTTCACGTGGCAGGGAATTTTGAACGCGCAATTTTAAAAATTAACAAGGATTTATGGCGTCTTCATCCTTGGTTGTATAAACCCCTATCGACAATCCATCTGCTCAAGCCCATCAGGTATGTCATGCGTTGCTGTCATTTGTCTCCTTTCCCCTCAATCCGTCCCGTGAGCATCAGGTTCTCCAAGCCCTTCTTCCTCATTACATGTGCCAAAAACTTCAGCTGTCTTTTCCTGATATTGAGTATCAGTTTCCTTCTGGTGTCTATCCTCTCCGAAACCTCGTCATTGCTTGTGAGCTTCGTCCATGGTATACTCAGCATCTTTATGGAGGACCACATTTCGATTGCTTCAAGTCTTTCCTTCATCTTTGATGAGATTGTCCAGCATTCCCTGCCATATTAAAGAACAGACATCAAACAGCAATCCAATACTCTTTTCTTTGTTTCTAGCGAAATTGTCCTGTTTCTTAATACTCTACTCGGCTCCTGGAATGCTTCCTTCTGCTTTTGGATCTCAGGAATAAAAAATCTATAGAAACTGATGTGACCACAAAGTGAGTGGCCAGTTTATATATTGATTGTAATATGGAATTGATCCCCCACTTTATATCCAGTATGCTTCTGTAGAACCACATTTCGGTTGCTTCAAGTCTTTCCTTTATCTTTAATGAGATTGTCCAGCATTCACTGCCATATTGAAGGACAGACATTACCCTCTTCTTAGTTCCCAGCGAAATTTTCCTGTTTCTTAACACTCTACCCCAGCTTCCGGAATGCATCCATTGCCATGCCAATACACATTGGGAATTCCGTATCGCACTTTCCGTCCTTTGTTTGAACACTTCCAAGGTATTTAATTTTCTGCGCCTCTTTGATTTTGGTATCACCAACTTGTAGTCGGCATTTTGGGCGCCTCTTTTTACTGATTACCATGCATTGCTCTTTTAAACCCAGAATTGTTGACGGTCTTACAGGCTCGCATCTACAGACAAAAACTTAGCATAGACTCAACATATGCAGTCGTCGGCCATATTGTAAAGCCGCAACAACCTGTACAAGGACGCCATGTTTAACACTAATCTTGTTCGGTGTCGGTATTGGTGTATTTAATCTCTAACACCAGTACGTTAAAACCTCCGTCAGGGGCAGGTGATTCCTTTCTAAAAATATTTAAAAGAAATCGATCTTCATCTGTTCGTTCATACAATCGTAGAATTGATATTTTAATATCACTGATTAGATGATTGACTTTAAGTAGATTTTACTGAGTCATGATAAAAATAGGCCGAACGAATTGACATTTCTTACTTACCTGGAGAACTTCCTTGACACTTGACTTGTCAGTGCTAAGTCGAGCTTTCTTCAGAGGTGACACATTGCAGCCAACCCAGGTGATTAAGACAAACTTTTGGCGTCGGCTCATCTCATCCCCAGTGGTAATGCGTAAGTAACCAAACACACGGTCATCATCTAAAAAAAACAATACGGTACAATGTTAACTGAGACTTACACTAGGTCCTGTGTTTCGCACATGCATTTATTGAGGACACACAACTAAAGCATTTATTTTTCACGTAATAATAGCATTGGTTCTAAAAGTGGCATGCAAGAGAAAGAAAATGGTAACTCCTTGTAACACCAACGATGAACTGAAGGCATGGCAGCATTCACCAAGGAGACCGCCTAGAAGAGTTGCAAAAGATTACGAAGTCGTTTGGAGGCCGTGGTTGAAGTCAATGGCAATTTTATTGAATAGTATTTCAAGATATTTTTTTATAATTTTGGTAAACATATCTGTTAAAATGATTTAGCGGAACTATCGAAAAATTAGAAATAGCATTACACTGGACGCTGTTACTCTTACTCGTAGAAATGGATGACATACATATCCCATATGAAGTAAAGAGGTAGTGTAGCTGTGGCAAACATGGCACGCGGACAGGATTTAATACCTTTTGACAGTAAAATGATTCTTAAATCCAGAAAGATAGGACAGTGATATTCGAAGTGGCAAGTTCTGTAAATTTTTCTCGATCAAAATGAAAAAAAAAAAAAAATAACAATGGTACACTAGACATATGTGAATTCCAGTCAAACATCAGTGTAAAAGTAAAAGAGCAGTGGTACATAGAAAATAGGAAAATATAAAATGTTGTGACTTGAGACATTATCAAACTGTATATCAAACCTTTTTCTCCTACTATCAATCTCACATTATTTAACAGCGGAAATGGTGCGTATCAAATTTTTTAAAAATAGAAAGATGTTTATGCGAATTTAAGTTGCCCGTAACATGTGAAGACCACCGTAATAAACCAACGCTCATAGGAACGTTCATTCTGAGCATTTAAATAATACAAAAATAAATTTTAACGTAGCAGTCAAAACATGCGAAAAAATAAAAAAACAACAGCACAAGAATCAAGACACTGTGAATATGACCCTGGATAGTGAACTCTCCTTCCGAATTAAGAAAGCCAGCAACGTTTTGTAAAAAAAAAAAATGAATGACTATCTGCCGTCTCAGCATGGAATGTCAATGGAGAAGAATCTTAATGTTTACATTACTTGCATTTTGTCTTCATTGTTGTATGTCTGTAGGACGTGGCTTACTTAATGCCGACACATGAGGCTGGAGTGATTTTGCTAATAGTGTCTCCACCGTGGATATCCTGTGGCAAATGTACGTGAATGACATTGATATCCTCAAAAGAAGTCTGTCTACTAGTATATTATCTCTGCTTACGAAAGAGTAGAAAGACGATAGGACCCCTAAGCAGTTTCTATACGGTGAATTAGTTGAAGTAAAAAAACCAGAACACAAGCCGATATTGATGTATAAAGATTGCCTCCGGAACACGTCAGAAGGCCAACATCAAGCAAAATGTTTGGGAAAAGCTGGGCTCTCGATCGTTCATCCTGGACGAAAGCAGTGAACAAAGGTAAGAGAAACTTTGAATGAAATCATGTCAAGAATCAAATACTCAAGGGAGATGTTCAGAAGGGACTTTAAGTTTTACTGAGAATCTTAGTACGGAAATTGTTATAACGTATAATGAATGTAGTCACAACCATCTGAGTAGGACAAGTCTAAAAAGACCATCAAATACTCAAGATAAATGTTCCTAAGAGCCTTGATTTTAATTTCACTGAGAATGTTAGTATAGAATTTGTTTGAAAGTGTAATGAATGTAGTTGCAACCATGTGAGCAGGGCAAGCCTAAAATGGCCTTGATTTTAATTTTAGTGAGAATTATATGACGGAATTTGTTATAGTAACAATCATTTCAATAGGACAAGCCTCAAACGAACCTCCAATACTCAAGAGAGATGTTCCTAACGGCCTTGATGCTAATTTTACTGAGAATGTCAGTAAGGAATTTGTTATAACTTATAATGAACTAGCAGTATAGCCCGGCGTTGCTCGGATGTAATGAAAGCTTTAAAACTAATCCATGGTCCTGGAGCTCAGACTCTTTGGACGGTGGCACGAAAGACTAAAAAGCAATAGTTGTTTCCACTTAAAGCAAAATCGTAGACTGAAAGAAAAATGAATGGATGTAAGTCAAATTTTGATTTTCTGGTATCGATAACAAATAAGTTTTTTTCGTCGTAAACTGAATTTTGAAGGCTAAATAAGTTCTCTGAGTAAATGATATCATGGCTGAGACTAAAAACTACAATTATACCTACTTAGAGCCAAACTCGAAGCAAAAACTAAAATAAAAGGGCTGAAAAAATACAGACATACAGGCAGATAAACAGACACACACACGCATACAAACATCTTGCCATTTATATATATTATCGATTTTCTGTACTATTGTAAGAACTGCAACCTTGAAACTTCTGAATATCGTTTCTTATGTCTTTGTCTATGAGTGTATCAAATTTGATTAAAATCGGACCACTCCTTCTATAACCTGATTTTTTTAGATTATCGATTTTCGATATTTATCGGGGGTACCTCGACACAAAACCTAGCTAAAAACACTCGCAGACGCTTATAGTACAACTGTGTAAATTTTCAAGAAAATAGGTTCAGCCGTTTCGGAGTCTATAGGTAACGGACACACACACATACTTACACACACAAAGTTCCATTTATAAATAAGTTTAGATTATATTTAGATATAGTTGCCATCATGTAAGCAGAGCAGGCCTAAATAGACCATCAAATATTCATGTTAGTCAGTCAGTTAAGTGCCATACGTGATACACGCTTGGGCGATCATGCCTCGAAAGAGACATGACTGACTGGGCAGAATATTATCCCGCAGTAGGTTGCCATTGCTTTCTGCGGTATACTGGTTGCCGTCCAAGGCTATAGAACCCAATCTGTCCTGTTATTTAACCCATAACTGGAAGGAATAGACAGATTAGTACCAGAATGTCGTCGCAACCATTTGATTAGAACAAGCCTAAAAAGACCATCAATGCCGTCACCCGTTGAAGGTTAAGATTTTTTAAAAATAACAACTACTGCAAAAGGCGCCTAACTGTTGACAGGACTAAAATGCCACATCTGTGATGCCCATATTTGAAAAAAATCAAGTGAGTGCATTGAGTTGCAGCCATCATAATCTTAGAGAAAGAAAGTAGAACGAGAAAGAGAGAGAAAGAAAGTAGAACGAGAAAGAGAGAGAAAGAAAGTAGAACGAGAAAGAGAGAGAGAGAGAAACTAGAACGAGAAAGAGAGAGAGAGAAACTAGAACGAGAAAGAGAGAGAGAGAAAGAAACTAGAACGAGAAAGAGAGAGAGAGAGAAAGAAACTAGAACGAGAGAAAGAGAGAGAGAAAGAAACTAGAACGAGAAAGAGAGAGAGAGAAAGAAACTAGAACGAGAAAGAGAGAGAGAGAAAGAAACTAGAACGAGAAAGAAAGAGAGAGAGAAAGAAACAAAGAACGAGAAAGAGAGAGAGAGAGAAACAGAAAGAGAAAGAGAGAAGAGAGAAAGAAACTAGAACGAGAGAGAGAGAAAGCTAGAACGAAAAAGAGAGAGAGAGAGAAAGAAACTAGAACGAGAAAGAGAGAGAGAGAGAAAGAAACTAGAACGAAAGAGAGAGAGAGAGAAAGAGAGAGAGAGAAAGAGAGAGAGAGAGAGAGAAAGAAACTAGAACGAGAAAGAGAGAGAAAGATAGAGAGGGGTGCACGTGAGAAAGAAAAATTGTGTACATATATCTATATATAGACAAATAAAAATCAGAGAAATAAAGAGAGAAAATGTGTGTGAGAGACAGAAAATTTGTTTATATATATATAGAAGGAAATGAAAAAGACAGAAAAAGAGGAAGATGTAAAGTTTTTTTAAATGAATGCCGAAAGAGACAGAGAGAGAGAATACATGTGTGTGTAATAGACAAAAAACTTTGTATATTTATGTGGAGAGAGAGAGAGGGAGAGAGAGGGAGGAGAGAGAGAGAGAGAGAGAGAGAGAGAGAGAGAGAGACTGTGTGATGAGATTATTTAATATTAATTATAACCCACAGGATAATCATTATTGCTCTTATTTTTTTTCAATTGAATAATGGAAAATTATTCTAATGACATGTTGAAGTCGTTTTTTGTTGTTTTGCTCAAGGATCAGTTCGCAAGGCGGCATTTAGTTGTTGTTAATGGTAATAGTGACGTCATCGGCCGTCATAAATCGATTGATTCTGGGAAAGAGAACAGATTGATAAAATGAGCGTTCATAAATCAGGGAAATTGATTGGTCAATGGCTAAATGAAGAAGAAAAAGAAAAAATGCTAATACCTGCTTAATTAAACATAAGGTGAGGCGAAGCATATATACCCATTTCAAAATATAAGTACAGATTTTTACGAAATTACATTGAGCAACACTTCTCACAAAAATATACAGTGACATAGATGGGGATGCCTACTGGAGAGTGATAGTGAGGTTGCTAATCTTAAAATTTATTTTTGGGAAAATCAGTTCTCTTTAGGGTACCTTATTAAAAAATACTTCTTTTCGAATTAGATCTGCATGGTGGTTGATGCGTTTTAAGCACTCCCTCAAGTGTCTATATGGATATCCTCAAATATCTCCCAGTTTTGCCTGCTAAGATATTATAGATAGAGACAGGATTTCTGTCTGAATTTCCGGGGTGAAGAGTTAGTATTACTTATTTATATACGAACAATTTTTCTCATCTTTGCTGTTGTTATCAGGGTGTTTTTCCCGTCGTGCCTTCTGACAGTCACCAAGAGAATGTAAATCAGGGTAACTTACAAGGAATTTCGTGCCAGAATCTCCAATTTCAGAGTTTTTTTTAAGGATTCTGGGGACTGTGCAGAGGATTTGGAAAGAGTTGGATGAGTCTAATGGTGATTAGGAAGGTCTGGCAGCTTGAAAAACTCGCTTTGACTCTATATCTGGCAACACAAGCAGGAGAACACATTCATAGCAGTCAGACAATTTCATCAACCGCAGTACTTCTTCTGTTTGGCCACCTAACTCTTCAGTCTACAACCCCCTTAATTATTATGTGTGGGACACATTTGAGCGAGACACGAACAAAATTCTAGGTAACACCAAAGATAAACTGAAGGCAAAGATTATGGCAGCAACTTAAACATGGAAACCACCCAGAAGAGATGCAGGAGATTTCGAAGTTTTCTAGAGGCCGTGGTTGAAGCAAATGGTGATTTTATTGAATACATTTACTCCTTAGCATTTCAAGATATTTTTTTAAATTGTGGTAAATATATCTGTTGCAACGAGATAGCTTGGGCCTCGCAACGAGATATTGGGCCTCGCAACGATAGTTGGGCCTCGCAACGAGATAGCTTGGGCCTCGCAACGAGATAGCTTGGGCCTCGCAACGAGATAGCTCAGTTGCAAGAGAGATTGTCTCATAATGTCTTGATAATGAGTTACACCATGATATGCCCTTCTACACGGAAAAATCATTAACCTTTTGCTAAGCACTTCCAAAGGATACTTTTCTTATGAAACAATAAAAAAAAGAAAGAAGAAGAAAAGAAAAAAAAAGAAAAGAAAAAATATGAAACAGAAAATTTCGAGAGAAATTAAGAGAAGGAAAAATAAAGGTAGAAACTAAAAGGACAACTGTAGTGGAATTATGTTGACATACATTATTAGCATCAATGAATGATCGAGCAGCCTGTCAACGAAATGAGTTACAGATATAAGAATCCCATTTTGGCAAGATTACATCCGTCACAGCCAAATGTACCCAATATAGTGACGAGTTTTTATAAAACAAGAATATATCCTTGCATCTGGGACCCAGTTAGAAATACTTTCAACTTGGGTAACTCACTCAGTCTGTTAACACGGTCTCCGATATTACTCCTAACTCGCCTTGGCTACCTCATCCGTCAAATTAAAAAAAACCTCGACACTCGTCCATGAAGCTCTCTCGCTATTCCCACTGAGAAAGAGAGATATTCTGTTTATAATCAAACAGTATATATATTTATTTCTACCGGCCTGATTATTTACGATACATTTCAGTGCAGAGATAATTATTTACGTAGAATCGAAAATTGTGTTATATGGGCTTGATTTGACTCCGTTTAGACTACTAGTCATTTGTGGTCGAGAGGTCTAAGACATGCCAGATCAATTGGTGGCTTTCCCTATGTTGATAGGGCTCGCAGGTTCGAATCCTGCCGAATAACACACATTTTCGTAACAAAAATTTATCGTAAATAAATAGATATACTGTTTGATTATAAATAGAATATCTACTTAAATACGAGTATCGATCAAAAATAATGTTCAAACAAATTATTTTTTTTTTACTTATATACTTACAGTGACAATTAATTTGCGATAACAAAATCTTTAAAAAAATTAACAATTAGAAATAATAATTAAAGGTTCACAAATATATATATATATATATATATATATATATATATATATATATAAATATAAATCCAGGTGAAGAGGATCCAAGGTTTTACGGTTTTGAGTCCCTTGGCATTTATTTTTTTATGAACAGTGCTCAATACAATAAATATTGTAGAGCTTAATATAATCATATAATTATAAATTAAATGTACATTGCGACACGGAAATTTCTATGTTTCGAAATAGAATCTCGTCATCAGGTAATGTTGGACCTCTGAACAACCATTCCATGCGCTTAATGACATCAAATCGATCGAGTTTCGATCCTGGTTGGAAGCAAGTGGAAGTATTGTCACACTGATGAGCTGCTGTACAGCGAAACAGGCTTGTATGTGGATAACTAATATATCTCTTTCACTACCCGACGACATAATTATTGCAAAAAATAAAATAATAAACCACTGTTAAAGAGCAAACACGTGGCAAGAGCTTTCATACCTGGTAGTAAAGTTTACTAACTGGTTGTAAAGAGGATGCACTGAACCAGCGCTGCTTCGCTTCCTCTCGCTCTCTCTCTCTCCCTCTGAGCGTCACAAAAGTGATACAAATAAACACACAGCGGTCTTTATTATAACAGAGAGGATATATATATATATATATATATATATATATATATATATATATATATATATATATAAACAGATACACAACGGTCTTTATTATAATAAAGAAAATTATTGTTGCTGTTGTTTTTGCTATTGTTGCTGCTGCTGTTGGTATTAATCGACATAGACGCAAATATGTTTCTAAGTAATGAGATTGTTCTCTAAGTAAATGGGCCGGTATAAGACAAGATTTATCGATGACAGATATCGATATATTGATCTAGTTTCTACCATGCTCTTGTCATTGGACTATTTGACCATTTCTTAGGTCAGAGCCACCAGTACAAATAACAGTCAAAGAATATCCACACATGCCCTTTACACTACATTAAGCCATCAAGATGGTTAATCGTTTTGGGTAGCCTGTTGCAGAATCAGTATATTTTTAAAAATGGGTAGCATCAACGTTATAAATTGGAACGTTAATCGGGTATTTAGGCATCTTGGAAGATAACATCTAAAATGACAAAAGAATAGTATATATGCTGGATCGACGTGTTAGACTGACAACTTCAAGCGGGAGAATGGGTGAAGGCGGAAAACTGTCGCCTCATAGCCAGTTGTTTCAGAGAGATGAAGCTCGATAACCCCGGAAAGCAGTTCCTCTATGGGAAGGAAAATCCTGATTTTAAACTATATCCAAACACGGAAACGGCTATAGAAGTAAATTCAGAGTAGAGCCCCGGAAGGCGGTCGGCTGTTAACACTAGCAACTTCCCGGCAACTTCTCCAGCCACTGTAATGCCGTCGATTCCTTTGAATCTTGTCGGTACGGTCGAGAGGTGGGGCATGTAGAATGAGCAACGCACGTCCTCCATATATCCTCCCGACCTGTGCCCTGGATAGGTCACTCCAGTTTCACCAACAAAGGACAGAATTTTGACCAAACAGGGCGTTACCTTTATCTTGCGAGATAAACGGTTGTCTACTGAGTGTCTACGGATGTGCATTGTGGTGCAGTGGATATCGGCTCGGAACGAGAAATCGAGGAGCCGTGTTTAAATTCCACTTAAATCCATTGTATTCACTTACGCGCCAATACCCTTGGGAAAGTTATTAATCCGTCTCTTCCTTCCAGTTATAAGTTAAATAACAGGAGAGATTGGGTTCTATAGCCTTGGTCGGCAACCAGTCTACCGCAGAAAGCAATGGCAACCTACTGCGGGATAATCTTCTGCCCAGTCAGTCATGTCTCTTTTGAGACATGATCGCCCAAGCGTGTTTCACGTATGGCACTTAACTGACTGACTGAGTGTTAGATGACGACATAACTTCGGCTAATAAAAATTCTAAACGTAAGGAGAAAGTTCCACTCAAACATCTTCTTTTTCAAGAACTGCAACCTCGTGAAACAGACTCCCGCATGGATACTTTACTGGAACACTACAATCTTACCCTCTTCAATTCAAAGGTCAATCGTTATCTATCCCCATCCTCATAATCATTTTACCAACATTCCTTTCATTCATAACACACACATAATTCATCATAACCTTTTTAAAGGTAACCCCCTACCTTGAGTGTCTCTCGAGCTTTGTATAAAGTCAAACTTTAGAATAAAAAATGTTTTTAAGTATAATCGATTTTGAAGAGTTTACTCGATTTTTCAGAGTTAAAATAAAAATTCTTTTATCGCATAAAATAAATGGTGGAAATATCAATAAATTTTATTATAATTTTTGCTTTCGGAGTTTAAGACGCACTCTTAAAGATATTGTCTTCGTTTTCAGTTTATAAGACGCACTATGAAAGTTACCGTTTTCTTTTCACAGTCTTCCATGAAACATATTCAAATGATACTCAGATTTTAAAATATGGTTTGCAGTGTATCAACTATCATAGTTTTGAAAGGCCGAATTGATTTTGAATTTATTTCTAGTAAAACAGAATATTTTAATTTATAATCATAACATATTTTTCTTACCTTAAATGTCAATGTTAGTGGATACTCATATTGGAGTAGACGTTCCGTTTATTTTAAACAGTATTCATCTACTGGCATACACATTCGAGAAAATGCTCCCTCCGATAGGGTTCGAACTTGCGACTCGCTTTGTAGAAGAAACCGCTGTTTAATCCAGTGTTCTTTGACCACTCGGATAAGAGAGAGAGAGAGAGAGAGAGAGAGAGAGAGAGAGAGAGAGAGAGAGAGTGTGTGTGTGTGTGTGTGTGATGAGTTTGCTTTCGACTGCAAATCCTAAAAAAAACTTTACTAATCTTGTCCATTTCAAAAAGGCTTGCTGATCCCTGCTCTCACACGTAATCCTGTCGGCAAGTGAGGGATTTGTAGCGTATAATCTTTTCTACTGTTTTCTTTGTACGAGGTGTGAGGACTTACCCCAATCTCATTAAAATAAAAGACGCCCTTTCTTTTCAGCAATCACCCCAGGAGATACCGCCCCGGCTATTTTATAGTCTCTTCTCTTTTGGATCTATTTCTTTCAGCGGATAGTGGAATGTTTGAGGCAATTAAATACACACCTTGGGCAGAAACAGCTTAGAAATTGTTAAAAACCCAAATAATTCACAACGGATTGTAAAAAGACGGGTGTGGATAAAAAGTACATTGACTGATAATGCTTTTTTTTTTCGAAAGGAAAGACTTTAATAAATGTTGGAGAATTTTTCTCTTTATTTTCAACTGAAATTAAAGCCAAAATACGACGTTTAGAACGGCTCCTGATTAAACAAAATAGACATTCATTGTCTCTTATATTTAACAGTACATGCTTAGAAAATTATCTGCTGCCTCGATACACTGTATATATATATATCACACCTTGCCTACATAACAACACTGTCCACGTCATTATACTCACCAGTTTTATGAAAATCAGCATTTGTCTCTACCTACCCTTACGATAACTTAGAAAAGTTTGAACCATATTTCTTTGGGCAGTTTTTGACGGAATTTCGATAGATCTGATGCTTCTCAAACAAAAGGCTCTGATAACCAACAAAAATGTTAGCTAAAATGGGACCCAAGGGGCTACCCACAGAAACTCCATCCACCTGGGCGTACATAATTTATTCAAAGCTAAATTATATTCCTGTAGTCGCTAACATAAGGAACCCCCAAAATAAAGGTTCTGGAATAGAAGGAGGGCCCAGGCAACTTGTATAGAGAGTGTTAGTCCATATCTGTGCTGTCTCTTGAAAGGGGATATTAGTGTACAGACTTACAATATCAAAAGAAACCATAATCTTTTCATCAGAAGAAATAGGACAGTTTCTAATGAATTTAGAAAAAGTGAAAGAGTCTGATACACCGTACATCTATCAACGATATATTGATGATACTTTTTTTATGTTTAACAACATAGAGAAGTCAATTCTTTTTTTTGTGAATCCTTAAATTCTTTACATCAATCTTTAGTTTTAACAATGGGGGAAGAGGTGAACAACTATTTCTTCTTTTGTTGTTATTGTGGAAAGGAAGACTGGTATTTTTATTACCAGTGCTTTTCGTAAAGATACCTTTTCAGGTCTTTACACTAGTTGGAACTCTTTTGTCCCTCAGAAAAGAAAAAATCAATTTGATTAAAACTTTGGTACATCGAGCCTTATTAATTTGTTCCTCCTGCACACTCCAGCAGGAGTTGAACAGGATCTGTTGTATTGTTGTCAATAATGGTTTTCCAACTCGTATTGTGGAACGTACAATTGAACGAAAAATAGATAACTTTAATATGCCCCCAAAATTTGGCCCTGGTCGGTACCACATTTATCTGAAATTACCTTGGCTTGGCAGAAAAAAAAACAAACTTTTAAACGACAGAGTTTCCACTATTGTCTCTGCCTCTTTTTTCTCAGCTAAACTACGTGTTATTTTTTGGCACACGCTCGATTCTCCCTTCATTTTCTAAAGACCGTTTACCCTATTATAATAAAAGTTTACTTATTTATAAATTCAGATATTAGTGTGACGCTGAATACATAGGACAGACGAGTCTTAGGTTAGAACTGAGAATAAACCAACCAGTTCCTAGGTATATTAGATTATATTTATGTGATCATACACGAGTGTCGCAATCAGTGCACGAGTCTTTAATTGGACAACATCTTTTAGATAATGAGTCATGCTCGTTTCGTTTTTCGACTGACTCATTTTCCATTTTGCATACAGGCAATCGCAACAACGCTTATTAATTTTGAAAGCTTTATGCTTAAAATTATATCAGCCTGTACTGTGCAAGCAGAAGGAAATTTTTTTAAAGATCCTTTCATTTATTCGGAGATATGAGAACTTTTTTTTTCTTTTTTTTAGGCTCCACTGGATCATTTTTTCTTTATTTACGCATTTTTAAAAACTAATCATATCGCCCCCAGGCAAGGCATTTTACTGCCACTGTTTTGCAGGGGGTTACATAGGAGGAAAGTTATGAGAAAAAGTGACAGGGGGTGTCAGGAAGTGGGTAAGAGAAGGAAGAGAATACTGATGTGAGTGGAGTGAACGGAGAAAGGAGCATGAGAGAGAGGATGCAGGTTAGTGAGATAGGAGATGACTATTTGTCTAAATTCTTAGAGATTGTAGCTGTCGGGGAAGCAAGAAAACGGAAGGGAATTCAACAGGTAGGAAGTGCGAGAAAAGAAGTTGATGGAGTAGAATTTGCATTTACATTTTATTGGTTTCACAGTAAAAGGGTAGAACCTAGTTGCTAATCTTGTGGCTCTAGTAAATTCATATATAGGGGTCACCAGTGAGCTAAGTTCATCGGAGTAGAAGCCGTGAAAGAATTTGTAGAAGAGACACAGTGAAGCCACATTGCGCCGGTGAGAAAGTGACTGTATCTGAGCTGCCAAGTCGGGATCGATCACATTACAGATTCTACGCTGAATTTTGTCAAGGACTCTTAGGTGGATAGCAGGAGACCCAGATATGCAGTATTCAATATATATATATATATATATATATATATATATATATAATGATAATAATAGCTACTTAGACTCTGTAAGAATGCACTCCGTAAATTTATGCCAATATAAACTCTCGAAAAATCCATTAACAAACAGAACCTAAATCCGTTACAATCCGGCGTACTAAGTCGTCGGATAAATGGGGAGAAAAAAAAGAAACCAGCGGAACAAGAACAAAACATTCAAGATTCCGCAGTAAAGAAAAAAAACCCAAACGGAACCAAACACAAGAAAAAGTGCTCAATACGAAAGTACTAAAATACAATAGTAGAGCAAAAACACACGAAAAATCTAAAGTGAGCCAAAACCTACCGCGGTTTCACACTACGGATCGTCAGGGAAAAGGCTGAAGTACTAAAGATAAAAAGCAAATAAATAGACTTTCTTTGTGAAAGTCTATTTATTTGAGGTAATAATAACAAAAAAACAAAACA
The DNA here is from genome assembly GCA_037127315.1 of Ascarosepion bandense. NCBI lineage: Eukaryota > Metazoa > Mollusca > Cephalopoda > Sepiida > Sepiidae > Ascarosepion > Ascarosepion bandense. The sequence goes on from JBBBDQ010001635.1 coordinate 2,617,052, forward strand.
ACAAACATTCTATTTTCATTTAGAATTATCTACTTGGCAATAAATACTAAAAATAGTATTGCAAAATTTTACAAGGCAAGGAAGCAAACAATTTTCAGAAACTTACAAGCATAGCGGACAAGACCGAGTGCTTTGCTCGCAAATTCTCCTCCAACTTCATTTCGTCTGATGTACCCACTCCTGACTTCCCACCTAGAACTGACGTTCAACTGAGTGATGCATACTACATAACACCCACTCTGCCTCTAGCATAATTTCTAAGCTTGATCCCCATAAGGCAAGCGGAGATGACAAAATCCCTGTCATCGTTCTAAAGAAATGCACCTCCGAATTCTACCCCATCCTCTCCAAACTCTACAACTATTGTCTCTGCTTCTTGCTTTCCTGCTTGCTGGAAGTCTTTCTCTGTAGTTCGGGTCTTTAAAAATCTGGAGAACCCTCAGACCCTTCTAATTATCACCCTATCAGCCTCCTACCGATTTTTGGCAAAGTGTCCGAGGCTATTATCATTGCCGGAGCGGTTCAGTAACTCACAGCTCACAACCTATTCTCTGACAAACAGTATGGCTTCTGCTTTGCCAGATTTACCGCAGATATGCTCATGACTATCACAGAATACATATATCAGGCTCATGATAAGAATGATGAAGCTCGAGCCCTGGATATCATGCTGGCCTTCTGCACAAGCTACTGTGCTATCGTATGAATGGACTTATTTCCGATCTAATCCAATCCTTTCTGTCAAATCGTGCAATAAAGGTTGTATTAAACAGGCATGTATCCAGATCCTATCACACGAACGCGGTCTTCAAGGCACTATCCTAGTTCCTACGCTTTTCATGATCTTCATCAATTGTCTTCCTGATGTAATCAGTTCACAAATAGACATCTATGCCGACGACGCCACCATTTCCTCTTATCCTAATAAGAAATCTGCCAAGGCTGATAAAGTAAACCTCACGGCGACTCTTTATAAGGACCTCCACGCTGTGGTGGACTGGAGCAAGAAATGGCTACTAAATGTTAACGCTTCTAAAACAAAGCTGTTTTCCTTCAATCACCAGAGATAAACTCTCCTACCTCCCATCAGTATGGGTAATACTAGTCTCCCAGAAAGCAATACTCTGCGCCTCCTCGGCCTCACTCTCACAGACAACCTAAAGTGGAACGAGTACATAGAATCAATAGCTATAGCTACTGCTAGGGTCACTGTGTCGGACTAAGAAGTTTTTTCTCGCCAGAATCCATTCTGCACATATACAAATCTACCATTTGTCTGTGCATTGAATACTATCGACAAAATTCAAAGGCGGATCTGTAGTGTAATCGATCGTGATTTGGCAGCTCGTCTTCAGCCACTCATCGTCAGGATGTGGCTTCCCTCTGTCTTTTCTACAAATATTTTCACGGCTTCTGCTCTGACGAGAGAGATAGCGTTAAAGAAAAAGGGTGTTTTTATGAGCGTAAACGAAAAGAGAAAGAAGAAGAGAGGAATAAATTTAAATTTGAAAGAAAAGAGGATATGAGAACAAAAATATTATATATTAATGGTGAAAGGATAAGAAATTAGAGTCTAAAAGGTTAAGAAAATTAAAAAAAATAATCCCTTGCGCACCAGTGGCAGTAGACTGCCTTGCTTGGGGCGATATGATTTTAAAAAATCCACATTCAAATTGAAATTTTTTTTTTAATCATATCACTCCAAGCAAGGCGTTAACGCCACTGATGCGCAGGGGGCTACGTAAGAGTGAAACGATTGGAAAAGAGAAAGCCGGAAACCACATCCTAAACAGGGAACAAGGGATAAGCCTCTTCACCCGTTCAATAGACGTGGGTGGAGTGTGAACCGGGTGATAGTTTAGTCTATCTACTCCAATTGAAAGAGTAAAAAGATTGGAAAAGAGAAAGCCGGAAACCACATCCTAAACAGGGAACTCAGCCCCGCAAAACACAACAATCACGAAAGGCAACATAAAACAGAAAAGCAACAAAAACAGTAATATACGATATTAACATGAAAGCTAAAAACATCGCCGAAACATTAGACCGAGACGACGAAATAAATAGCATCGCTAAATCAAAGGTATTCATTCCATTAAAATTCAAGGCAAACTTCAAAACAGCCCCAACATGCAAATTCATGATCCCAATTAAAAGTGAACTGGCTAAGACAAGTCAAATAATACCCCTTTAGAATTAACTCAGAGCGAAATTATGAGTAAACAAGTGGAAAACACACACACAAAAAGAAAAACAACTAAGAATTGGTTCCATAACCTAAAAAACAAACATAATTTTGAATTTATACAACTAAAAATAAATATAAAACATTGTTATCTATCAATAACCGAATCCATGCTAAATAACTCCACCTCCTTAGCTCAAGAACAAATATGAAAATTATTAAACCCTGCCGAAAATCATTACTATTCGACAACAAAGAACCGTAGCTAAAGAAAGAAAAAAAAACCCTGCAATATTACAATGAGAATTTTTTATGATGATGCAACTACCTGCGAGCTTCTAGGTTTAAATGTTATGGGAAAGTTCCTGAAAAGGATCTCGTGACAGACTCCATCGCATAACATTTTGACTAAATTCTGAAAATTCTACGCATAAATGCTCTTCGGGAACAAAAGCAAAAACCTGTTGGAGAAATATTTCGTGAGCTCAAAAATGCAAGTGAGTTAATAAAATAAAATGCATAAAATGAGACAAAAATCACATTATCACAGTAGCCAAAACTAGCAACTAATATTGTTATTGATATTCATAACGAATAAAAAATAAATAAAAATGAAAGAAAGCGTACCTGTAAAATGTTCTTTGAAATTTTCGAATCCAGTTCCGGTATCGTGAACAACGACTGATTTCCCATCATACTTCAATATCAACCTATTGCAAAATAAAGAAAAGATTATTGATACGTGTTACTTCTATTTATACAAAACACATACATACATACATACATACATACATACATACATACATACATACATCAGCATATTCTCGAGTTTCGTAGACAGATCCTCCAGCGTTCATTCCGTCCACATGTCAGAAAATAACAGCAATTAACTGTTTATTTTTCGTCATTATATATCTATCTATATATATATATTGTTTAATACTTAGTTTCTGGTCATAAAAAGGTTAGACCAGTACAGTCACTCGGTTGAGTGCCATACGTGATACACGCTTGGGCGATCATGTCTCGACAGAGACATGACTGACTGGGCAGAAGATTATCCCGCAGTAGGTTGCCATTGCTTTCTGTGGTAGACTGGTTGCCGATCAAGGCTATAGAACCCAATCTGTCCTGCTATTTAACCTATAACTGGAAGGAATAGGCGGATTAATACCTTTCCCAAGGGTATTTGCGCGTAAGTGAATGCAATGTATTCAGCTGGAATTCGGACTCGGCTCCCCGATTTCTCGTTCTGAGCCGATATCCAATGCACCACAACGCACATATTTGTATTAAAAAGTGTTTGATACAATTATATTGTAGAACTTTTGAATATTTTCCATTTTTAAACGAGTTATTTCGCTACCCAGGTTTCTACGTTGAGTGGTGTCTTCAGGCGATTTTTAATAACTGATTTTACTGTTTATCGTTTTTCTTTTTAAAAACGGTCTTGTAACGGTGTTTTATTTGAACGTTCACGTGATAGGGAATTTATGAACGCGCAATTTTTAAATTAAAACGGATTATGGCGTTTTCATCCATGAAGAGGTATTTCTTAGTGTGGATGCATTCAGTCATAATTTCTGTTCTATTTGGAAATATCATAATTTCTAATATTTCTTCTTGGCACAGTCTATATATTTTGCCACCGCTGTAAGGCTTGGCTGTTTTTACAATGCTCCACCTTATGTCTGGGTCTTTTCCATATTTTGATTTCAATTTCCACACGTGGCTAGCCAATTTTGTATTGTTTTTTTAATTTTTCTATTTTAAATGGAGAACTGTGATTAAACCACCTGGTCTTAAAGGTGTCTTTTGGTTGAGCCCAAATATATTTTGTTTTGGCCATCTTGGTCATGTACCTCTGCCTTGTAAATTATTTCTTTTGTGTTGCAGAGACCCTGAAGTGGACATTTATTTTTGTCCCTGCAGTTGCATTCTGTTAGTTTTGTTTTGTTTTGTACGATGCTATTTAAGTTTCTGGCGTTTTATTTTTTTTATGAAACTATCTAAATTATTAGTGCAACTATAGCTTAGTTTGATTGTGTTTTTGTTGAAAATTTTGTTTACTTTTGATTCTTTTGGAAAGTGTCTATCTATTAGTTTTTAAAATATTTGACCTATTTTGGTCTTTACTTCTAAATCAAATGGTGGGTTGAACCAGATAATGTTTCGTTTTCTATTGTTGTTTTTGATTTGTCTGTTTGGTTGAGAATTATATTGTAAAATGTTTTTATGGCCAGAATTTCTTAGTGCATCTTCATAGATGATTTTCATTAAATATTGATTTGTTTAACGAATTATTAGATAATCTGTGTTCTATTCCTTTGTAAATGTGTTTAATTATATTATTTGGATGACTGGACTTTGTATTTATGTATGATGATTTAGTGTCTGTTTTGATGTATGGCGAGACATTTCCAGTTTGTAAATTAAGTTCTACATCTAAATATTGTACCACTTTATTATTTATGTCCACTGTAATATCAAAATCTAGTTCTTTTAATAATTTGAAAAGTTGTTTCCTTATTTCATCATTTAGTCTTTTGTTGTCTGGTGCTATGATTAATCCGTCACCTCTATATAATCCGTGGTTGTCAATACGGATTATTTTGTTTAAAATATATATTCCCATCATCAATTCTTATATATATATATATATATATATATATATATCCAAGTGAATAAGGAACGAAGAAAAAATGTAAAATATTGTAAAACAGTGCTCAATATAAAATAGAGCTACGAATATTTATAGCTTAGAACATGTACAAATTATCATCTATTACAAAGTATACATTTTGTTTCGACATTGAAAGGACAATGTCTCATCGGATAGTATGAAAATTTTTTTCTAGTAGATGATAATTTGTACATGTTCTAAGCTATAATTTATAATATATCTATATTTATATTTATATACATATATATGACAAAAGTGGGTAGAGATTTTCAGTGCATATCAAAGAGAATATTTAAATAGTCGTACGTAGATCTATTCAACCTCATATATATCATCTTGTTCCGTTACTTTTCACTATCTTCAGGCCAGTTTCAGGATTTAATCCTGCCACAACTTGTCATCTTTCTGTTATGAAATGGCTATAAAATGGCGACAATTTACTAATCGCACTATATATATATATATATATATATATATATATATATATATATATATATATATTAATGCAGGTTTCATTGAATAATATAGACAAGTTTTGTCTATTAATTTTGTCTATATTATTCAATGAAACCTGCATTAATGAAAAAATGCTGCCAAAATACACACAATATATATATATATATATATATATATATATATATATATATATATATATATAAAGAGAGAGAGAGAGAGAGAAAGCAAGGCAATAAAGCCACTAAAGCATAAGTGTTTACCGAGTTTCTTTGATGACTCATAGTTTTACCGCTACCTCTTGACTGATTTCAACTTTTCATCGCTTTCTCGTAATACTTTGACCCTGAGGTTCTGTGGCGTTATGCCATTTCAGACGAACCAATTGCAATCAAAATTAAAACTACATCCGTTATATGCACTTGTAAACTTTTTGTACATCTCACTTCCATATGCGTATATTCAAGATTAAAATTATCCTGTTTCTAAACACCAGGATAAAAATTACGCAGAACTGGATTGTTAACTGACAACATTATACATCAACTGTTCTAAACAATGGCCATTGATTGTCTCATGATTTAGAAACACTATAATTTGGTATGTTTCTCTTTAACCTTCATCCAACTATACGAGAACTCTTACGGCGATTGGAAGATTTAATAAAAGGACTAATAGACAAATCTTGTCAGCTAAATTTAATTAAAAAAAATGTCGGAATGTATTCTTGCTGCCCAAATACACGTTATAAAAAGAATAATATATCCAGGATGAGATTCGGTGAATGCTTTCAATGGCTCCTAGCAATATTAGGTTACATATTAAAACAGATCCAACAGAGAGTTCGATGTAAGTTTAATTTACAGAGCAGGTAAATATTTATTTCATACGTAAATTCAATATTTGGCAGTTTTTTTAAATCATTTCACCCCAAGCAAGGCGTTAACGTTACTGATGTACAGGAGTTACATAAGAGAGTTGAAGTATTAGGCAGGAGGAGAGTGAAGACAAAGACGAACCAGCAACAGCGGGTGAAAGAGAAAGGATAAGAGAAGGATTTGAACAGAGGAGTGAAGACAGTTGTGAAGGTAGAGAGAAAGGAAAAAGAACAAGATACACGGGGTGATGTAGAAAGGCTGGAGTTACATAAGAGAGTTGAAGTATTAGGCAGGAGGAGAGTGAAGACAAAGACAAACCAGCTACAGCGGGTGATAGAGAAAGGGTAAGAGAAGGATGTGAACAGAGGAGTGAAGACAGTTGCGAAGGTAGAGAGAAAGGAAAAGAACAAGATATATACGAGGTGATGAAGAGAGGGCTGGAGTTACATAAGAGAGTTGAAGAATTAGGCAGGAGGAGAGTGAAGACAAAGACGAACCAGCTACAGAGGGTGAAAGAGAAAGGGCAAGAGAAGGATGCGAACACATGAGTGAAGACAGTTGCGAAGGTAGAGAGAAAGAAAAAGAACAAGATATATACGGGGTGATGTAAAAAAGGTTGGAGTTAAGTGGATAAGAGATGGGAATTGACTTTGCATTTAAATTCCTGGAGGTTATGGCCGTCAGGAAAGCAAGTATATGGAAGGGAGTTCCACAGTCGGGAAGCGCAAGAAAAGAAGCTGATGGAATAGAATGGTCGCCTGTATTTGGTTGATCTAGCTGTAAATGGGTGAGGACTTGTTGCCAGTTTAGTTGCCCGAGTAAAGTCGGGGGGGGGGGGGGCGCCAGTGACCCAAGTTCGACAGAGCACAAGCCATGAAAAGATTTATAGAAGAGACAGAGATCTCGACGATGAGAAAGTGGTTGGAGTCGGGACCAATCATATTACAGATTCTCCTCTGGAGCCTGTCGAGAACACTGAGATGACAGCAGGGGCGCCTGACCAGATATGACAACAGTTTTCCATGCATGGTTGGATGGTTGATTTGTATATGCGCAAAATGGATTTAGGTGGAAAAATCTTCCTGGCCCGACACAGTGACCTAACCTTCCTAGCAGTGGATTTAGCTATTGATTCAATGTAATTATTCCACTTGAGGTCGGAAGATAGGGTAAGGCCGAGGAGGCGCAGTATATTGCTTTCAGGGAGACTTGCTTGGTTCATGCTTAGTCCACAACTGAGTGGAGGTCCTTCTCAAGATCAGCAGCGAGGTTATGTTTGTCCGCCTCGCTAGATTTCTTACTGATGCGGGAGTAAATTGTGGTATCATCTGCGTAGATGCCTACTTGGGATTTGATCACATCTGGGAGATCATTTATGAAGATTAGAAAGAGCGTCGGGCTTAGGATAAAGCCCTGAGGGACACCGGCGTTCGTGCGGTAGCATGTGGAGGCATGTCTATTCAAGACGACATTCATTATGCGGCTAGATAAGAAAGATTGGATCAGATCAAGCAAGCGTCTAGTGATACCATTTTCTAGTGATTTCTTAAAACACGCTTTATTCAACATCAGCCGGACGTAAAATGAAATTCTAGTGTGACGGGAAACGGAGGTTAGTTAAGAAAAGGAAAAGGTAAGGAAGGTTGGTTAAGAAAGGAAGAAGCCAAGAAGGGGAGAAAGGGAGAATAGAATGTTTAGCGTGCTACTATTCTCCTTGTCTCCCCTTCTTGGTTTCTTCCTTTTCTAACCAACTTTCCTTGCATTTCTTTTTCACAACTAACTTTTATTTTCGGTCACACTATTTGGGGGATAGCTATTTCTACAGAAATTCTAGTGTGACCAGAAAAATAATATATATCTTGTATGCACGAGTTTGTTGTTGCTTGAAAATCTTTCATGTAAACAAAAACAGTCTGCCATTATTGTTTGTCAGTGAATTGTTATACTTTAATGTTATTGACATCTTTGAAAATGGTTTATGTAAGCCGAAAGTTTTGATTGGATTAGAAAAAATTATGAATCAATATCGTAATTTTCTTTCTTCACATCTTTTCGAAGGCCTTCGAGATATTTATTGCTATGGCACATATGTATGTATATACCCGAATATAATCGTTTTTCTGAAAGTCTCAACGTTAAACAATAATATTCATAAAAACAGGTTTCTTTTCTATGTTCTGAGATTTCAAAGTTCGGCATCATCTAACAATCGATTCATTAAAATTTTTATAGAATACAAAATTCCAACAAAGTCTGGAAAGGTTGACCTACTAAATCATTTTATTCCCAAACCCTTTCTTCCGATTCATTTGCTTATCACTAGTAAGGCACATGTTTTGAGGTGCAAGCTCGGAAAAAAAAAACAAAAAAAAACAAAAAAAAACAAAACAAAACAACGAAAAAACAAAAAACATCGAAAAAAAAAAAAAAAACAAAACAAAAAACAGAAAAAAAAAAACGGGTTGAAAATAGGTAATCTTTGAGAAAGTGATCAAAGATTACCTATTCCAGGGACACATTCCATTCCAAGCAAAAAAAGCTTTGATATTTACCCTACACCCACCACTAGAGCGAGATGTGACACAGGGCCATTTTTTAACGTGGGGTACCGGAGCGCGTACGCTCAGGTCATTGGTCAAATATTACCCAGCCCCCGCTTACGCTTGTCATAGCTGGTCAAATCTTGGTCATATGCCTCACAGCCAAAAGGCCGAGAAGCGATTTTCACACTTATGAAACTAGTGTGAACATACGACCGAATCCGTCGGGCAGTTTTTCACGCAAGTGGTCAGCTTATTTCCTTTTCATCAGTGTGAACAAAACTATCGCTATGGTGAGAAAAACAAGAAGTTTGTTGGTTCGCATAAACGGGGTTATTTATTTTATTACTGGATCTTCATCTAGTTCAACTATCTGTGAATGTGCAAGTGATCGCATGGAGGAGGGGCGGTCTTCGATGTTATTTCTGTTTTCACTCACAGGCAGAATAGCGGACTAGATCTTCTTTTCAGCCAGGGAGAACTACATCTCCCCCCCCCCCCCCGTCTCCGTCTGACTCTACATACTTTCTTCAACCATAACACCCCCCCCCCCCCCTGACTGTTTGTTATCTACAACGCGGCCTGACGTTACAAGCACATGACCGGATTTCCCTATCTCCCGGTTGATTAGTACTTGATCACAAAAGTATCTATTTATTTTGTCCTCGATTTATGCTCTTACAAGAGAGGACCGATAAAACGTTTCAGCTGTTTTTTTAATCGTTACTAAATTTTGGTATTATAATGTTACAGTAATATATTCTTTGTTACTTTTATTTTGTTTTGTTATAAACTACGTTTTTTTAATATGTCTGCTGTTATCGCTCTAATATTTATTTCCAAAACGAAGCTGCTGTCAATTAACCACCACAGACAACCGCACCTCCCTCCCATTAGCATAGAACAGGCTTGCCTCCCAGAGAGTAAATCACTACGCCTGCTTGGCCTGACACTCCCAGTGGAACTCAAGTGGAATGACTACGTCGAATCCATTGCTAAATCCGCAGCTATGAAAGTCAGCTCTCTGTGCAGGGCCCGTAAATTCTTTCCGCCTGAATCTATCCTGCAATTATATAAATCCACCATCCGCCCGTGTATTGAGTACTGCTGCCACATCTGGTCGGGTGCCCCTTCTATTCTCCTCGGGGTTCTTGACAAAATACAGCGAAGAATCTGTAATGTGATTGATACCGACTTGGCTGACCGCCTGCAGTCACTCTCTCACCGGCGTGACGTGGCTTCCCTGTGCCTCTTCTATACTTTCATGGCTTCTGCTCTGACAAACTTAAATCACTGATGCCCCCTAGATGTGAATTTTCACGAGATACTAGATTGGCAACTAGGTCCCACCCTTTTACAGTGAAACAGATGAAATGTAATCGCAATTTCTACTCCAACAACTTCTTTCCTCGCACTTCCCGCCTGTGGAATTCCCTACCACATACTTGCTTCCCCGACGGCTACAACCTCCAGGAGTTTAAATGTAAGGTCAATAGACACCTCCTAACACACTAACTCACACCCACTCTCTCCAACTCTCTCCCTATGTACATCCTAAGTCGTCTATCACCCTCCTTTTGACATTTCCCATACCCAATCCCTCTATGTAACCCCCTGCGCTATAGTGGCAGTGGAATGCCTTGCTTGGGGTGACACGATTAAAAAAATATATTCCAAGTTTATTTATTTGAACGAACATCCTCATCTTTGTTATTCTGAACAATGCGTTTTCTTTCGGGAGGAATGGTATATCTGGTCTTCCAGAGATCTATTAATTTTTTCTCTGATATTGTAATTGTTCGCTTGACCAATGAAGACTTGGTAATTGAGAAAAAGGAAAACAAATAAACTCGAAGTTACTTTCTGTAAATCCATTTGACATTAGGCACAGCATTATCCTTTTAACAATACGGTATATTCCAGCACTTTCAAAAGAATCATATAAAAAATAAATAATATTCAAGAAAGTTCTTACGAAAGATATCATTTATTTACAGTACAGGTTACCATATATGAGTGACTAAGAAGGTTGTTGCTTAACTTAGGGACTCAAGCTGACACTGTAATTGACCTTGTTTGACACCCACATCCATCAGACAAGACCATATTCATGATTTATCGAGGAAGAAAATATATACAATCAATAGACTGTGAAAGAAAACAGCCGTGTTCCCAACGTAGTGAGATTATATTTAAACCATGACAAGTCTGACACAAGGCCACGTTCATGGTGCAAATGGAAAGAAAGGAATTCACAATCAAGAGACTATGAAAGAAAACAGCCGTGATCCCAACGTAGTGAGATTATATTTAAACCATGACAAGTCTGACACAAGAGCATATTTATAGTGCGATGGAAAAGGAAAATAATTCCCGGTTAATGGAATGTGAAGAAAAAAAAAGCTAACGTTCATGTTCAATTTATTAAGGTTATATTTGGACCAATTGCAAGTGTGACACAAGGGAATATTTGAAAAGAGCTCCAAAATCAATTTGCAAGATTAACACAGATCAAATAAATTGCATGAAGCACAAAGCGTCTAACGTAACATTTCCAGTTTACATGGAAATTTTCATTTTTAAAACCTTTGCTTCTTAAAAATATTACAACGAATTTCACTCTGAAAATCATTCCGCGATTAATTAGCTCTTGTTTGTGTTCTCTCCATTTTTTTATAAGGTAAAGTGGGTTGAATTAGTATTGTGTTGTATCTTATTTAAAAAATGTCGTAAAAAGACTTTAACTAGACTATGTACGCGTTCAAATTTCTCTATCAAATGGCCCCATTGTTAGAAAATCTTTTCGGGATACGGGAGTGTTTTGCTGGACAAAGGAAACAGGAAATTTGCTCTTGATGAAAGTCCTTTTGAAGGCCAGAGATACGGGCTTCGATTTCCGATTCCTGATAACCACCTTTGGTCGGATTCGACCGTAAACCATGCGAGGACTTGCCCATTTATCATCATAAAATAGACTTGAGTAAACATGGCTGTACGGATGGAAACCCTCTGAACTTTTCTGATAATTCGAAAATCAATCAAAATATATATATATATATATACTGTAATAGTTGTTACAATGGTTTATAAATTCATAGTATCACTACACAAAAATCTTTGGGTTTCGAAGCTAGCCCTATATGTGGACTGCTTCATCTTCAGGTGATTTTTTTGAAATGAGAATTATCTAGTTGAAAAGACCGTTTATTTGTGTTGGATTTGTTTTTTTTGGGGGGTCTTAGAACAAATCCAACACAAATAAACGGTCTTTTCAACTAGATAATTCTCATTAAAAAAATCACCTGAAGATGAAGCAGTCCACATATAGGGCTAGCTTCGAAACCCAAAAGTTTTTGTCTAGTGATACTATGAATTTATAAACCATTGTAACAACTATTACAGTATAATGCTCTACATTTGTATCGAGCAGTCTTTATGAAAGTAAATGTATGAACAAAAGGTTAAAAAAACCTACGAGTTCTACAAGTTGGTTACAATATATATATATATATATATATATATATATATATATATATATATATATATATATATACTTAATTACAATAAGGCAGTACTAATAATTACAGACTAAACATCCGAAAAACAATGTTAACAGTAACATAAATCGTCAAATAACCCAAAGAGGATTACCTCGTAGGTTAAATAATGGGGAGCCTGGTCGTGACGATCCGTTGTGTGAAACCGCGGTCGGTGGTGGCTCAATTTTAGATTTAGTGTACTATATATATATATATATATATATATATATATATATATATATATATATATATATATATAATGAAACTTCAAAGAGATCTATTTAATATAAAATATTAAGCGATAGATTTGTATAGAGAACTCAATGGATATTATCTAGAGCAATATGTTGTACATAAAGGAAAGCTTAACACAATCTAAAATGGTTATAAATTATAATTTATTTCGACAAGCACGATTTTATTTGGTTTATATAACCACTTTAGATGTATTGAATTTTCCTTTATATATATATATATATATATATATATATATATATATATATATATATATATAAGCAAGCATTTTTTTTTAGTTATAGTGCTTGATATGAAGAGTCAGTGCATTACCTAGTCAGTCAGTTCAGTGCCATACGTGCTGCACACTTGGGTGATCATGTCTGTTTCGAGATATGACTGACTGGGCAGAAGGTTTTACCGCAGTAGGTTGCCATTATTTTCCGACTGGTTGCCAACCAAGGCAACAGAACCCAATCCATCCTGCTATTTAGCCCATAGCTGGAGGGGGAGCAACGGATTAATATCTTTCCCAAGGGTATTCGCGCGTAATTGAATGCAACGAATTTAACAGGAATTCGAAATCGGTTTTCCGACTTCTCGTTCCGAACCGACATCCACTGCACTACAACGCACAGCCTAACAGGGCATTAATAGGAATACATAAAATTAAATATTCATTTTGTCGTGTATATATGGCTTAAAATTTGCCGTATTTCTGTTATGAATATTTGCTCAGTATCTATCATAGAACGCTTATAGATATAGTCAGAATGGACGTATGAATCAACACTGAATGGTGACTCAGCTTCATTACGGTTTGAATATCGTAGTGTTGACTCTTATGTTCACTCCCTTCCTCTCTCTCTTTCTCTCTCCCTGTCGCTCTATCTCACGTTCACTTTATCACAAATACTCTTGGAAAAGTATGAAAACATCTGTCCTCCTCCTCCTCCCTAGCTGGCAGGTTGGACGTGGGGCTAGTAACTCCGCCCCTTGAAAGAAATACTTGCTACGGAAACCATAAGAGGGCTGTGGTCCTATACTCCACATGGGTGTTTATACAATTGATACAACACAACGAGCGCGCGCACGCACACACACACACACACACACACACACACACACATTGCAGATAACCTTTGACGAGTGGACGGTCAGGTCCGTCTACGAAACTCTAAAGTCGGGATGCTGAAGGTAACATCAGTCAGAATCACCGGTAAACATAGATTTCTATAAAACAGATTCGAAAAAAGAACACTATACGCCGATGAACGAAAAAAGAAAAGGTCACTTCGAAATTACAATCACCTGAAAAAGGTCGGAGCGTACAACGGCCGAAACATCGTGAATATGGCAACAAAGATGAGGACAACTCTCCGAACAATATAAATAGTGTAAATAATTACAATACTTCATCTCAGAAATAGAAATAAATTCTATAAATAGGTATCGTTGGTTGGTTTATTTTGTTTAGCGGCATATCAACCTCTATGAGCCGTTTAATGCCGAAATCTAAATATTTTGAATGCATTTTTATGATTTCAGCCACAGATATTCTATACATAATTTTATACTTTCAGCGTAAAAAGTATGTTTTTTTTTCCATAAGAACTTAGTAGACATCATGTATTGTTTGTAATTCTACTATAAAATGTACTTTTTATGTTTTTTCGCGCTGTATTGATTGTCATTATTCTATAAAATGTATTGTTGCTCATTATATAAAAAACACCGTTGATTTTTGTTTGGGGCATTCAATATTTGCCCATAGTTGGGACTAACAGGTGCTACCACCCTGGGGTTAGGCTGGGCCTGGGAACAATAGCAGTTCAGAAGTGGATCCATGCTCCTCAGTAACTTCAATCTCCCGATTAGAAGTCAGAAGAAACTGGAGCAAAATACTTTTGGGAAAAAAAATGAATATAACATGACCTATTTCTGACTCTTGATCGAGTTAAAAGAATTCACTGATATAGATTATTTCCTAGATAAAAAAAAAAGCGTAGATATCATTTAGTTCAGCATTAAGTCAAGACTTTATCAATAATGAGGAGAATAATCGATTTCGAGAATTTCAAAGGAGAAGCCACAAAGGTGAACTTCAGATGGGATTAATAGGACATTTATAGGACATTAATAGGACATTTATTATTCTAAACAGTCTTTCTAAACTCGTATATCTTTTGTTGTATTATCATTGCGTTTAGTGCGGCATTGATGAAAGTGTATATGAGAATATATACTTCAGGTGATTGTTCAGATAACACACACACACACACACACAAAGCAGGGAGTTTGAGTTTAAAGAACTAAGGCAGTGGTAATATTAAGATTATATCAAACTTGAGGAGACTTACTGACACTCGAAATAATTGCAGTCTAACTTGTCATTTATTACTATTTTCAGTTCAAACGCCTGTTTGTGGCAATTTGAATGATGTGCACTTTGTGGTAAAAGTCGTTTGAACATCTTTTGAATGCTATGTCCCTTCCCAAAACTTCCCTAACTCTCCACAGACCCCTTTTCTTTTTTTTCCGTCAATTGTTGTGGCTTCTTCAGAAAAATGGTGGAACAGTTTTCTGTTGCGTTCTGCAGTGTTTTTGAATTCGGAGTAGCCATTCTCAAAGCCTTGCCATTCAAGTCTAGAACGCTGAATCTTCCCTGTTATTAAAAAGAATCATGGCGCCCTACACAATCATTTCTATATTATCTTTGAAATGTCACATCTTTTTAGGAAATATAGTGACGTGTTTTCCAGTTGCCTTTTTCAAGTGTCTTCTTGTCTGCTACCCAGGGCTGAAGAACTCACTTTCCCCTGTTATTTAAACAAAACTTGACTCTCTTTCGTTTCTTTTTTTTTGTCTCACCTAAGTGGTGCTCAGAGAATTCATAATCAGCGTAGTTAATTATGAATTCCATAAACTTTTCAATGGTTGTATAGCACGCGTCTCACCAGATTTACATAGTTTTAAATTCTTAACGTTGTCCTTCTTATAGACTGGTTTCCGAACATAGAGTGTCTATTCTACTTTGCTATT
This sequence comes from Ascarosepion bandense, assembly GCA_037127315.1. Classification (NCBI taxonomy): domain Eukaryota; kingdom Metazoa; phylum Mollusca; class Cephalopoda; order Sepiida; family Sepiidae; genus Ascarosepion; species Ascarosepion bandense. The sequence continues at coordinate 2,632,606 of JBBBDQ010001635.1, forward strand.
TAATCCATAGCTGGGGGAAGAAAAATAGATCCATACCTACGAGAAATTCAGCTTTGATTTTGAATTTCACGGCATTGCACAGTGGCTCACAAGGAGTGAGCATCGACAAGTAAGAAAAATAGCCGAATGAATTAAAAATATTGGTTCATGAATTTGGTGGCATAGTAATTGTGAGTTAAATCCCTGGCCCGGGTAGTGGAGATTTAGATTCAGTGAAAACAGGACAAGCAATGGCTGAACTGTGCTATATAAGAGCGAGATATCCCTAAACATGAACATCAGAACGAGAACACTCTAACCTTGTAGATTGAATAAAGCCTTTAGTTCATAAACAAATTAATGAATGGAATAAATATTGACTGAATACACAGACATGTCTTTCAGACGCATTTAAATTATCAGGAATATAAATGTATGAAAACAACCGGATCAACATTCATTTGAAAAAAGTCGGATGGCACAACAGGATAAACGATATGATAATAATAGCAAAGATGAGGAGAATAGTTCAAGTAATGAAAATAAGTAATGTAAAAAAATAAAAAAATACAAGGTCTCTTATAGGAAGTAGTTAAAGAAAGCGAAAAGAAAAAAACGAACCTTAAACTACAAGAAAACTAAATGCATGGTCATTAGTAAAAGAGAAGCCCAAAATGCCAACTACAGGCCGGAGATACTAAAATCAAGCAGGTACATAAATTTAAATACCTGGGAAGTGTTTTAACAGAGGACGAAAAGTGCGACACTGATATCGGAAGATGTCTTGGCATGTCCAAAGATGCATTCCAAAAGCTAAGCAGAGTATTAAGAGACAGGAAGATTTTGTTGGAAACAAAGAAAAGAGTACTGGATTGTTATGTTATGTCTGTTCTTCAATATGGCAGCAACTGTTGGACAATCTCCTCAAAGATGAAGGAAATACATGAAGCAACCGAAATGTGGCTCTACAGAAGGATGCTGAAGATACCATGGACAACATGTGGGCAACAACGTTGGAGTTTTAGAGAGGATGAAAACGAAAAGGAAACATACTTAATATCAGGAAAAGACAGTTTAAGATTCTGGAATATGCAATGAGGAAGGAGGGCTTGGAGAATCTAATATAGATCAGATAGTAGGAAAGAGAGACAGGGGAAAGCAACGAATGCCATACTCGATGGGTTTGATCAAGTAGATGGCAGAGCAGGTTTTAGGAGGGGTAACAAGAGAAAGGGTGTTAAAAACTACAAAGAATAGGGAGAAGTGGAATGCCATGATTGTCTACGACCTGACGAGAGAAAAGAAGAAAATAAAGAAATAATGATAACCGTTCATCCCAGACATTAAGGCGTATTATCCTTTCTGCCGAATGTCTGAGAAGTCATTATTGTTTCAAGTGCAGTTTTAGTTTGTGAATAAATTGCAGCGTTATCACGCACACTAATAAGATTTTTTTTCGCAGCCGAGAGAGCGTTGACCAATTCACACATTCACACGCAACAGTCTGTGATTTTAAAAGCAACTATTTTAGATTTTCAATCGATAAACTCAAAAGTAAACATTGCTTCTCTGGGGTGTAGGTTAGCACTTTTTGAAGTGGTCACTTTATTAACTGTTCACGGGCTTTTATACGACATGCCAGTGGAATTGTTTCAGAGAATATTGATGTTCGCTTCGTCAATTTGGATAAAAGGAGCGCTTTCATCAGAGAAATCTAGACACGCTTTTGTGATTTCGTGTCGCTTCTGATTTGTTGTGCAATTGATAGTTTGTAATTTAATTCTATTTGGATTTGTGGGTATCTTACCCCGTCCAATGTCTTACTGGCGCTGACGTGTCGGCTCCAAATGACCGCCAATACAGCCAAAATGATAACATACGCCTCAGTTTGTTGTTCAAGATCATTCTTGATGAAGGATGGGCATACATTTTGAAAATGTTTTGACTTTTTTGAGGCTTATGACCATATTACGCATTATATCCCGTACAATCACCAAGGTTAAGTGACGTCGAGCCTGGTCAGTACCTAGAAGGGTGACCGCTTTGGAGTACCAGTAAGCTTGGATATTCGGATAGCGTAATGGATAATGGTTCGGATAGGAGAGCCGAGTTTCAGTTTCAGTTTGGTTCGTTATTTTGAGAAAGGCATGAATCCACTTCTTCCCCACAGATAATCGGACTTTTATCACTAAATAATTGTTATCTAATAAAAAAAAGAAAGAAATTCTTACAATCTAAAAATATAAGTGCTGATAAGCCGTAGAAAACGAATGAATGGAATACTGATTAGCTACACAGGCATGTCTTTTAGACGCATTTACGTTCTCTGGAATATAAATGTGTAGAAATTACCGTGACCACAAAATGAGGGATCAGCTCATATATTGATCGTAACAGAATTCCTCCCCCCATTTTTGATACACATTATAATTTCTTGTCTGTTGCTAAGCCGTAGAAAACGAATCAATCAATCAATGAAAGACTGATTAGCTACACTGATATGTCTTTAAGATTTAATTACATTCTCTCGAATATAAATGTATAGAAAATATATTTTTTCTGTTATTTCAAAATGCTCTTTTTAAGCAGTTCGAGATAAGGCTTCTTCAGTCGTTCAAAGCCGTCTTTTAACCATTGATATGAGAAAACGATTGCATACAGCCGGGAGTTTAGATATTTCTGAATGAGTGTGGCGTTCTATTTAAGAATATTACTCTAGTTTATAGGTCAATGGTTTTGTAGCAACTTGTGGTTTGGGGCGAAACTATCACTAGCACTGTCTATTCTATGCATAATATCTTTTTATCATATGTTAAATTTGTTATAATATATGTGACAATTTGTTATTTTGGAGAAATAATTATTTCACCTAAATTGTCGTTTGGATAGAGTTTTTTTTTTTATCGTATCACCCCGAGCAAGACAGTAACGCCACTGATGTGCAGGGGGCTACGTAATAGTGAAAAGATTGGAAAAGAGAAGGCTGGAAACCACATTCTAAACAGGGAACAAGGGATGAGCCTCTTAACCTGTTCAATAGACGTGGGTGGATTTAGTATTAACTAAAATTAATTTGGTCTACTACACACTTAAATCAGAAGAATCAGGTTAGCAGATTGTGTTACGCCATTCTTTTTACAGTAAAGTTCACTCAATACAAGGACCCAGAGTAACTTAAGGTCTAGGGTTACTGTTAAAACGGTTATGATGAATAAGGTGTGATATGATGGAGGATAGGGGGTAACAAGAAATGAAGACTGTGAGGATAAAAAGGACAGATAACAACCGACTCTTGACACGAAGAGGTTAAAATTATAATGTAGAGGAAAGCATCTAGGCGGATAGTCTGTTCTACAATGTATCAGTCCTTTGGAAAAAAGCTGAGTGAAATAATAACATGGTGTTCAAAAACTTTTCTCCAGAATAAAAGAATATTCAAAATAAACCACGAAAATGACTTCGGTATTTAGGAGAATGTCTAGGGGGCAGCAATCCTACCATCAACACAAGTCAAACGATTTGTACATTTTTATAGCAAAATCAGATTATTATAAAATATTCAGGGAAAACTTCTACCTCTGTCTTCGTCTATAATATTCTCCTGGACGTCTAGACATAACAGCATGAGATTTAATTAAAATATTTTTTCAGAAATATGGTAATTAATCTTTTTTTGTCAAAGTTCGACATTTGCTGCTCAACTTAATATATTGTTTGACTTATTGAACCTACCCAACAGGTTGAGCAGCCAAACGCTCTGGTGGCTAACCGATCTGAGCATGCTTCTTCTTCTAGGTGCAATGCTCCTTCAGGGGGTTGGCGATTATGGCTCTCAACATTTTCCCGGCTTAACTTTTTATTTTTGATATCTTTCCTAAACCCTGTTCCGCCATCCATTCAACTTAGATACAGTCACTTTCTCACTGGCGCAATGTGGCTTCCCTGTGTCTCTTCTACAAATATTTTCACGGCTTCTGAACTTAGCTCACTGGTGCCCCCTACATATGAATTTACTCGAGCCACAAGATTAGCAACTGGGGCCCACCCTTTTACTGTGAAACCAATAAAATGTAAACAAAAATTCTACTCCAACAGCTTCTTTACTCGCACTTCCCGCCTGTTGAATTTCCTTTCATTTACTTGCTTCCCCGACAGCTACAATCTCCAAGAATTTAAATGTAAAGTCAATAGTCATCTCCTATCTCACTAACCTGCATCCTCTCTCTCATGTTCCTTTCTCCATCAACTTCACTCTCATCAGTATTCTCATTATTCTCTTATCCACTTCCTGATACTCCCTATAACCTGTCACTCTTTCTCCTAACTTTTCTCATATGTAACCCCCTGCAAAACAGTGGCAGCAAAATGCCTTGCCTGGGGTGGGGTGGGGGACGATATGATTATATATATATATAAAAAAAAATCTCCCAAGCTCACCAGGTAGGTTGTGCGTTGCCTTCCATTGGCCTTATTACCTTCAATCTGCCATGTGAGTATCAAATTTACCTTGCGCTCTTTCCTCATTATGGGTACTAAAAATTTCAATTGTGACATCCTGAAGTTAAGATCGTGGTGCCAAGGATAAATTCTCGTCTATTATTACACAAAAATGAAAATAAACACTGACATCTCATTTTAACAGAAATAATTATAAAAATAACAAAAAAAAAAAAAAAAAAAAAAGAATCTTGAAATACAAAAGAGTAAATTTATACAACATAATCATCATTGGTTTCAACCACGTCTTCCATACGATTTCGGAATCTCCTCCAACTCATCTGGACGGTCTCCTTATTTAAGCTTGTGAGTGATGCCATAATCCTTGCCTTCAGTTCATGTTTGGTGTTATAAGGAGTTTTGTTGGTCCCTCGCTCAACTGCGCCCCACGCATAATAATCAAGAAGGTTGCACTCTGGCGGTTAGGTAGTCAGATGTAAGGGATGATCTGGTCGCGGAAATTATCCGGCAGTGATCACTGGGTTCTCTTGCTTGTGTCGCATGGTGCAGAGTCCTGTTGCCATCAGTCAGCTTTTTGACCCAGGGTAGCCCAACCTCCTCAAGGCGTAGCCCTCGGTGATTAGTCTGAGGTCCTCACCAACAAGTCCAGGAGTTCTTTTTTTTTATCAGAACGATCAGAATGAGTTTACCGAGTTGCTATGCCTTTGTAACCATTAAAATGATCCAACGCTTTCCGAATCCTCTGCACTGTACTTCAATTAATACTCAAAAACTCTAAAAGGTTCGTATTAGATCTTCCGGCGCGAATGCCAAGCAGTACAGCATGCCATTTCCAAATTGCTAGTGAAGTGAATTGTGTCATAGTGCTCTTTTTCTCACAGACTGTGCCCAACTGACCCCACTATACTATGCAGTCAACAAAATTAAAAACAACTAGCGTGTATGCGCAAAAATTAAAAAAAAAAATGTTTCTTGACATAATCGCCGAAGCGTGTATCACGTCTGCAACGAATTCAACTGGAATTCGAACGCGGCTCTAGAGAATTTGGTTTCCAGTTGAATTTGTTGCATTCACTTACATGCAAATACCTTTGGGAAAAGTATTAATCCGTCTCTTCCTTCCAGCTACGAGTTAAATAACAGGACATATTAGGGTCTATAGCCTTGGTTGGCAACCTACTGCAGGAAAATCTTCTACCTAGTCAGTCATATCTCTTTTGAGAAATGATCACCCAAGCGTATATGACGTATGACACTAAACTGACTGAATATATATATATATATATATATATACACACACGAAAAATCTAAAGTGAGCCAAAACCTACCGCGGTTTCACACTACGGATCGTCAGGGGAAAGGCTCCTTTTCCCTGACGATCCGTAGTGTGAAACCGCGGTAGGTTTTGGCTCACTTTAGATTTTTCGTGTGTTTTTGCTCTACTTTTGTATTTTAGTACTTTCGTATTGAGCACTTTTTCTTGTGTTTGGTTCCGTTTGGGTTTTTTTCTTTACTGCGGAATCTTGAATGTTTTGTTCTTGTTCCGCTGGTTTCTTTTTTTTCTCCCCATTTATCCGACGACTTAGTACACCGGATTGTAACGGATTTAGGTTCTGTTTGTTAATGGTTTTTTCGAGAGTTTATACTGGCATAAATTTACGGAGTGCATTCTTACAGAGTCTAAGTAGTTATTATTATATATGTTTCTAGAGCTTCGTCGTTGCTCACATGTTCGGCCTATTGTATTCCTAGCATCCTTCTGTAGAAAAACGTTGAGAACCATATTTCTGTTGCTTCAAATCTTTTCTTCATCTGAGATTGTCCTACATTCACTTCTGTAGAGGAGGAGGGAAAATATTCGAGTCATAGTATTGCTATGTACCCTTAGAAATAGGGTAGATCTCATGGCCACATCTTTTGTTTCTATATTTCTGGGGTTAATTCGAAATGGTTTTTTTTCTAGAAGGGTAGAGACGCCAGTCAAGTTCTGTCAGATCAGAATATTGCCTTATGGGTTTGGATTTCACTGTCGTCAATTTGTCAGGGAGGTCATAGAATATCATAAGTCTTGCTTAGGCAATCACAATGACGTCTGTGAAAATATTTTGAAGTCTGACTCCAATATATATATATATATATATATATATATATATATAAATAATTATTATAAACTTTATTTTGTGGATTGCACATGTTTCAATAAAATCCCTATTTTTTTTTATATATTTACTTTTAGAAAAATGAACAAAAAACAAAACAAAACACAAAAAACAAAACAAAAAAAAACAAAAAACAAAAAGCAAAACAAAACAAAAAGCAAAACAAAACAAAAAACAAAAATGTTCCCCGTCATAGTTCAAACATGCATCCCATTCGAAAACGTTCTTTTAGACTGGTCAAGGAGAACCTTACTGCCCGGCAATATTCAATTACACTTTAATGCACATATTTTCGTTCAGATCTCGATAGTTCATATCTGCCGATATTTGTTTTTAAATTTTCGTATCCGAAACATAAACAAAGTAACTTCTAAGGAATTAAACGGATTATATTTTTAACCCGAGATTATATCTCATTACTGTAAACATTATGTGTAACCATGTTTATCCAGAAGAAAATAACCTTTAAAATAATGAGAAATAATGTCAGATTAAAAAAAAAATCATTAGGTCCTAAGAGAATGAATATGGGAAAGCACAAATAAAATGCATATTTCCATTGCTGTTCCCGTCTTTTACAATGCTAAATAAGCGTATATAAGTATATAAATATGTAAAGATTTTAAGCACCTCTTAAATATATTTCTGATATTTTTACAGGCAAAATGAATGCGCGGTCGTTTTCCGATAAACAGTAAATATAGAATTCACCAAACGTTACTTCCAAAATGGAAGCAAACGACCAGCAATGTAGGTTACGTCGTTGCCAATGTCTTTATATGGTCATGTTTCTGTTGTTTAATTTTCTTGCTAAGGGATTGGTCATTTTACCAGCGTTAAGGAGAGAAATATTTCAGTTGCGAGTCGAGGAAAAAAACATCAATTACGGCGGGGAGAAGTGACAGTTTATTGTCAGATCATTTAAATTGCTTCGAGATTGATTTGGAGGAAAGAAAACAATACTTAATATGCCTATCATTTGATGAGTGCATTTTCTTGCCTTTGAGTGCGTTTTGTGGCGGCGAAAACATGGCTATATAAGGTATGCGGGTTATAAGCCTTTGTTCTAACAGGATTCTTTTTATAGGTTTAGTAGGGCCGATACAGTTCTTAAAAAAAAAAAGAAAGAAAACAACAAAACGAAAAACAAAAAAAACAAACAAACAAAAAAAAACAAAAACAGGGTTTAATGCTTTGAGGAAGAAGATTAATTAAATATATAAAAAAAATCGTTCTTTAAGGATTTAATTGCCCCAAGCAACAATGTTGTTTGCATTGAACAAATCAAACTAACTCTCAAGATGCAGCATGCAATAAGAAAATTAGTAAAAATTTAATTGTAATTCTGAAAAAAAAAAAAAAGAAAAAAAACATAATCAGAACTATGGACCTCCACCTTTTCGCTGAAAAAACAAAACAGGATAGCATGATAAAAAAGGCCCTAAACTTAATAAAAACAACAGTTTTATCGTCAAAACGATATGTTCTTATTAAATTAAGAGGAAAGACCAAAGTATTTTTAAAATTATTTTACTAATGTTTTTAATGCTTTATAGCACGTTCGAAATTTTGACAATCTTTTTTTTTTTTTTTTTCCAGCAGTCTAACGCACAAATACCCTTGGGGAAGGTATTAATCCGTCTTTTCCCTCCAGTTATGGGTTAAATAATAGGACAGATTAGGTTTTATAGCCTTAGCTGGCAACCAGTCTACCGCAGAAAGCAATGGCATGTGACACCATCTCCCGCAGGGATACTTTCCTTTCTCCCGCGGGGATATTTTCCTTTGGTTGGTTTAAAACAACGGAGAGAGAAATTAATATTAGCAGTGTAATTATTAATGCTTTATTGCGGTACGCGATGTGAGCTTAGGAAAAAAAGAATTAATACTATCAAGTACTTCTAAAAGCCGGGGAGCACAAAATCTAACTATTCTGGGAAAATATACATTTCTCTTCTTTCGAGTTTATATAAACTTCTCTTCTTTCCCAGTTTGAAATGTCCATTTCGCTAAGCTAAAAACGTTTAGACAAAACAAGTGTCAGAATGATTGGATAAGGTTACACGAAGGCCAAGGTTCCCCGACAGACCCGCTGGAAAAGCCGGAATCTGTGGGAACTCGTAAGAAATCGAAATCGAATGTGAGTTGGCAAAATCTCATTCGTCGAACTAAGGCCTTCCGCAAATCGAGTGGGCGGAAGACGATTTCAGAGAGGATCGAAACTGGTTATAAAAATCTGTGTAACACACCAATTGACCGTCCGAACAATTTTCTCCGGCAGCCGTTCTCCACGCTGTGATTTTGCCGGGAATTTGTAGAAAATGTCGGCCGGACAGCTGGGGGTACAAGATTGAACTATAAGGAACACACTTCTACAACTTGGATGAGTTGAAAAGGATGCTTTATTCGTTTAGAGCTAGCCTTTTCGGTTGGGGCAGGCGAATGTGACACACAGCTCTAACTCTAATGGAGATCAACAAATCCGAACTGGCCGAAACAAGACGAACGGAGATTCTACTTCAAGCTCGCGACCGGCTGAACTCCTCTTCACTTAACTGACTTCTATTTATTTAAATGAATCCGGAAATGCTTTAGACCACCGGTGACAAACATTGGCGACTGTAAGTCTAAAATTTCAGTTATCTTTTTTTTATCTTAATAAAGCTTCCGCCGGAAAATTCTTAATGTGTGGTCAAGATACAGTAAAGGACAGCCTTTGACCGGGTCATTCGAAAACCTACCTGCTGAACTTTATCTCTTTATCACATTAAATCACTGAGTCAAATATTTACCGGAAGAGTGGTAGGATTTAAAACAGTAATCGGATACCGTTGTCTCTTCCACAATTTTCCTCATAAAAGAAAAAGCGTTTATTTATTTATTTTTTTCCTCTCCTTTTTCACTTTTGTTAAATATGTTTTTAAACTATTTTTTATTATAATATATTTTCTATTTTAATCTATTATAATAAAATACATATATGCCTAGTTATCGTGTCACATCTGGACTCGGCGAGAAAAATCAGTTAGTTGCTGAGAGTTTTTACTCAATATTCAGCTTTCTCTTTGAGCTGCTATCAGTCGAAATGTAACGACTGGGGAAAAAGGGTTCCAGCCGGGGAGGCAAGACCCGAGGCTGGACGCCCACCATAGAACTTATGACTAAAGAGTTAATTTCGAATGAAGCCTGCCGCAAATTAACTCAAAGAAGTTAATTTGGAATAATGCGCCATCGACATGAATCCCGAAAGAACGTTATTGTTATTTTTTTTTTTAATCATGGGAAAATCGAAAATACAAATTCTTCGTTCGCTCAACTTCGGCAAACTCCGATAAGGACCTGAAAGAACTTTGCTGTTTTAGAAGTTACATTTGAAAATTGACAACCCTGATTATAGAGAATAGGTGAAAAGACTTTAATGAAAATTTAATGAATACGTGAAAAGACTTTAGAGAAATGTGAAGAGATCTGTTTACTATAACGCTAACGAAACTTAGACAAGACATTTTATTTAAGGATTGGAAGTTATGATGCTTTTAGCGAACTTTCTCTCTCCGTTGTAACCAACATTTTCGACAACTGTATTCCTGGGAAAAGAAAGACATTGTTTTTTCTTTATATAAAGACATTCTTCGTAACTCTCCAGGCGTGTTCGACCTTGTTCATTTATTTTAGTAATTCTTTTGGTGCCGTAATTTTTTTTCCTCAAACCACAAGTGTACACCGGTGTCCGGAGTGGCTCAAGAAGGCGACTACTAAAATTGCACGATGTGACCTCTGGGATCTAATCACAACGTGGGACAGTGGCCCCTTGTTGCAAAAGACGTCTTGTAATCCAGCTTTTGTGCCGACATCATCGGACAGGATCGTCACGACCAGCAACAGCGACCAAACCAACCGCACAACCGGGTGGCAGTGTCACAACTGGGATCGTCACGACCATCAGCGAGAACGAGTGTCACATTGGACAGACGGCCAGCCCGGCCTGAGGCGTCACATCTGGTGCCGTCTCGACCGGGATCTGACCTGAGGGTTGCCAGCCGGCTTGCAGTGTTACAGCAACCTACTGCGGGGTAATCTTCTGTCTAGAAAGTTATGTCTCTTTCGAGACATGATCGCCCAAAGCGTGTATCACGTATGGCACTTAACTGACTGAATATAATAGTTGGAATCACGATTAAGGCTTCACGTGGGCATAAAGTGGGGGATCAGTTTTATATTGTTATGAAGTAATAAAATGATCCCCCACTAATTACTACTTAATATCTCGTACCCCTCTAATTATGAGTCAAATAACAGGACATATTGCGTTCTATAGTCTTGTCTGGCAACCAGTCTACCCAGAAAGCAATGGCAACCTACTGCGGGATAATTTTCTGTCCAGTCAGTCATGTCTCTTTCGAGACATGATCGCCCAAAGCGTGTGTCATGGATGGCACTTAACTGACTGACGTAATATTTACGATTAGAATTTTGCGCTTTTTTTCCAGTGAAAAACACACTGATTTGTAAATTCTTGCAAAAATCTAGTAATTGTCAAATTTTAATTTCAGGAATTTCACAACTTATTTTTGAAATTTTGTTTTCACAATATCTTATATATATATATATATATATATATATATATATATATATATATATATATAACCTATGTTACACCCACTTAATCTCATTACATTTTTATGCAATGTTTTGCCATAAAACTCCGCTTGGCAATGTCAACACAAAATAAAATCGTCGGTGATAGTGGATGTTATTGTATTACAGTCTAAATAATCTCTCTGATGATGACTCATGTGAGCCGAAAGCTTAGAAGCAAATCAATAAATAATTATCTAAATGTTGGAGAATTTTTGTTTTTATTTTCAACTGAAATTAAAGCAAAAATACGATGTTTAGAACGGCTCATGATTAAACATAATAGACATTCATTGTCTCTTATATTTAACAGCATATGTTTAGAAAATTACTTGCTGCCTCGATACACTATATATATATATATATATATATATATATATATATATATATATATCGGAAAGTTCAGCATACTTATGAAATGGATTTACAATCGACATGTTTTAATTTATTTGTTTGAACATCATTTTTATTAGATATTCGTATTCTGTTTTTCATAAAACAGTATATTTATACGTATATCTTTATCGGCCTGGGTGCTTTTGAGAAATCTTGTTAGGCAGGATTCGAAGATACGACTACAACCAACATAGAGGAAGTCATCAATTGATCAGATGCGTCTTAGACCACTTGACCACGAATGATTTTACTGTTTAATTGAAGCCGAATCAACCGTTATAAGAACAATTTTTCGATTTCTCGTAATATTCATCTCTGCTCTGAAAGTGTATCTTAATGTAGACAAATGTAAACTGACACTGTTACGGAAAGTTCCAGATATTTACGAAATGAATTAGCAACCGATATATTTTAATTTCCCTATTGGCCCATTTGATGTAGGCCTTCGTGTTGAACTTAATGTTCTGTGGTAAAATGAATGGAGGCATAATGTCGCCATCACTAATGATCACTTTTTTTTATAATCGTGTCGCAACAAGCAAGGCATTTTACTGTCACTGTTGTGCAGGGGGTTACATAGGAGGAATGTTATGAGAAGTGAGAGGTTGCAGGAGTGTCAGGAAGCGAGTAGGAGAGGGAAGATAGTACTGATGAGTGTGGTGTGGACGAAGAAAAAGCATGAGAGAGAGGATGTAAGTTAGTGAGACAGGAGATGACTATTGACTTTACATTTAAATTCTTGGAGATTGTAACTGTCAGGAAAGCAAGTATGCGGTAGAGAATTCCACGGTCGGGAAGTGCGAGAAAAGTAGCTATTGGAGTAGAATTTGCGTTTACAATTTATTGGTTTCACAGTAAAAGGGTGGGACCTACTTGCTAATCTTGTGGCTCGAGGAAATTCGTATATAGGGGGTACCAGTGAGCTAAGTTCATCGGTGCAGAAGCCGTGAAAGTATTTGTTGAAGAGACACAGGGAAGCGACACTGCGTCGGTGAGATAGCGATTGTATCCTAACAGCCAAGTCGGGATCGATCACATTACAGATTTTCCGCTGGATTCGGTCGAGGACACCTAAGTGGATAGCAGGAGCACCGGACCAGATATGGCAGCAATACTCAATGCACGAGCGAATGATAGAATTGTATATGTGCAGGATGGTTAGGGACAGGAAAAACTTCCTTGCTCTACACAGAGAATCGACTTTCTTAGCTGTGGATTTAGCTATGGATTCTATATAGTTATTCCAGTTGAGGTCTGGTGTGAAAGTTAACCCGAGGAGGCGCAATGTTTTGCTTTCAGGGAGAGAAGCCTGATCCATGTTAATGGGCGGGAGGAACGATTGTCTGTGGTGGTTATTAGATAGCAGCTTCGTTTTGGAAGCATTAAAATTTACGAGCCATTTCTTATCCCAGTCCACCACGGATTGGAGGTCCTTTTCAAGCTCGGCAGCGAGGTTTGCTTTTTCAGCCTCGGTAGATTTTTGATCGATACGAGAGTAAACCGTAGTGTCGTCAGGATATATATACCCACTTGGGATCTTATTACATCAGGGAGATCGCTAATAAAGATAAGGAAAAGCGTAGGACCTAGAAAAGAGCCTTGAGGGACACCCGCATTCGTGTGATAGTATTGAGAGGCTTGTTCGTTCAATACCACCCTCATTGTACGGTTTGAAAGTAAAGACTGGATTAGGTCAAAAACTTGTCCAGTTATACCATAGCCCTGCAGCTTGCATAGAAGGCCAGCATGCCAGACTCTGTTAAACGCTTTGGAGATGTCAAGGGCCACAGTTCGGGCTTCGCCGTTTTTATCGAGGGCCTGGTGAATATACTCAGTAATGGTCGTGAGCATATCAGCAGTAAACCTGGTGAAGCGGAAGCCATATTGTTTGTCAGAGAAGAGTCTATGGGCTGTGAGATGTTGTACCACCTCGGTGTTGATGGCTTCGAACACTTTGCCAAAGATCGGTAGGAGGCTGATAGGGAAATAATTAGCAGAGTCAGAGGGTTCTCCAATATTTTTAGATGTAGGAACCACGGAGGAGGATTTCCAGCAGGCAGGAAAGCAAGAATCAGAAAAGTTGAAGTTATAGAGTTTAGAGAGAACAGAGGAGAGTTCAGGAGCACATTTCTTTAGGACAATGATGGGTATTCCGTCGCCACCTTTCGCCTTATGGGGGGTCAAGCTTAGAAATTATTTTGGAGATCACCGAGGGAGTAATTAGTATGTCAGTCAGTTGGGCCTGAGTTCGGAGAGGGAAGTCGGGTACAGATACTCCAGACGACTCCAGTGTCGAGTTAGTGTAGAAGCACTCAGCCTTGTCTGTTGAAGAGGTGAGGACCTCAAATTCGTTGATTAGAGGGGGGATTGAGGGCTTACTGTTGTTCAGCACGCTTTTACAAAGCCTCCAGTAATCTTTGGCGCCGAACTTACGGGATGCTATGCGCTGCTTCATTCTGGCTGCAAACATCAGCTTAGCCCCATTAAGTATCTTCTTGCATTCATTGCGAGCCGAGGCAAAAAGGCGCCTGTTATGATCTGACGCGTGACTCCGGTAAAGCCGAAAGAAGTGATTTCGGTGGGCGATGGCAGAATCGCCGACTGACGCCAATTCGGTCGGGTTTCAATCTTGGCTAAAAGAAATCGGATGTCTAACCGTATTGATGAGCTGTGATACAGCGAAACAAATCTGTCTGCGGATGACTATATATATATGCAAACAAAATAGACTACTACTAGTGTTCGTCCGCGAAATGTTTGATACACTTAATATAATTGTCATCTTTGATAATGGCTGATGTAAGCAGAAAGCTCAGAAAGGATTAAAATAGCATGTATGAATATTGTGATTTTCTTTCTTCTTTCAACGATAATAATCATATCACCCCAAGCAAGGCGGTAACGCCACTGATGCGCAGGGGGCTACATAAGCGTGAAAAGATTAGAAAAGAGAAAGCCGGAAACCACATCTTAAACAGGGAACAAGTGATAAGCCTCTTCACCTGTTCAATAGACGTGGGGGGAGTGTGAACCGGGCGATAGTTTAGTCTATCTAATATGATGCCTAAAGCTTCTTTCTCTATCTGAGAGTAGCTTCTCTCAGCTGGAAGCAGTGATCTGCTAGCGTGGGCGATCGGCTTTATAATTCCGTCTTCCATCTTATGTAATATGCACGCTCCGATCCTGTGCGAAATCGCGTCGCTGGCTATCAGTATCTCCAATTTTGGATCATAATGTGTCAGAAATAAATCGGACGTCAATATCTTTTTAATGCTTTCAAATACCTGTTGGCATTCGTTTGATTAAACCCAGGCCTTATCCTTTCTTAGTAGTTCATAAAGTGGTGCTCAAAAATTGTGTAAATTCGGTATGAAATCTTGGTAGTAGCTGACTAGTCCCAGAAAACTCCGTAGCGATGCAATATTATTTGGTGCCGGCATATTTTTGATCTCCGAAGATCTAGTTGGATCAGTCTTTTGCTATCTTTGTTTATCAGATGATATGAAAAGAATTTACATAAAATAAATAGACAAAAATTGTCTATATTATTTAATGAAACTGTTGTGGATCTGGGGTTAGATCCAATAAATACACAACGCAGAACAATACGGTAGAAAACGCAATATATTGAAGAGGAATATGTACAGAGAGAAGTTAGTAGAACGTCGTACAATATGGTTAGTCGAATATAAGAGAAGACTAGATAATACGAGACGTGAGACTTGGCAATGTTACCCTCAGGACTAGATCACTGGGATACGCTAACACTCTGTCTTGCTCTTAGTCCACTAATGACTACTACTATATATTGTCTTAGGAAGAGTCCATATTAGT
Organism: Ascarosepion bandense; assembly: GCA_037127315.1. Lineage (NCBI taxonomy): Eukaryota > Metazoa > Mollusca > Cephalopoda > Sepiida > Sepiidae > Ascarosepion > Ascarosepion bandense. The sequence goes on from JBBBDQ010001635.1 coordinate 2,648,070, forward strand.
ATAAACAGGGAAGGTGCGCCCAACACCCACCTCCCAAGTTTTTTTTTTACTTGGAATGTCCTTTTAATATTTCTTCCTTTTTGGATCAATAATTAACTGCTCTATTGTTTTTCTTTTAGACTTCCTCTGTTGAGGTTCCACTTGAGGCATTTGCATATCAAATGTATCATAGATGATGTCTTCCTGAGACGTGTTGATTTCGTCTCCCGTTAGCCTTTTTCTTATTTGATTTATATGCCGCTTGTGGGCGAACCTCGGTCCGTCGACCCTATAGATCATATTTCCAATCCGTTTTTTGATGACGCCTGGTTCCCAGAATGACATGTTAATTTTGTAATTTTTGAAATAAACTTTTTCGTTTTGACTAAAAATTCGCTAAGGTGTGATGATTGCTGGTACATGTTCTTTTTGATTTTGAATTAATTTGTCGAACACCGACCTCACTTTTTGTGTAAACATCAATTCGGTGGGTGACAGTGTCGATGGTACTGATTTATTTGGTGTTATTCTGTACACCTGTAAAAATTGTTCGAGAGCTTTTCTCGTTGGCGTACCCGACGCTTTTTTAGAGCCCTCTTTAGGGTGTCTACAAAGCGCTCTGCCAGGCCATTTGACCTTGGATGATATTAAAGGGTTTTAATATGTTCAAATGTCAGGTAGAATTCTTTAAATTCTTCTGAAAAGAATTGAGTCTCGTTATCGCTCACTAGACAGTCGACAACGCCGAAACGAGCGAATAGCTCATGTAAATGATTTATTGTGTTTCTTGTCGTTGGTCTCTTGCTTTGAAACCCTTCAGGCCCCTTCAGGTCCCTTCAGGTCCCTTCAAATAACTATCCACAACTACCAAATAGTAGAGGCCATCAATAGGACCAGCGTAGTCAATATGGATCCTTGACCAGGGTCGATCCGTTTTCGGTCAAATTTTGTGTGTTATTGGCGGTGATTTAGCTGCTAGCCCTTGCATTTATCCACCATGTTCACAATATCCGTGTCCATTTTCGGCCAAAAAACGTAATTCCTCATTAAGCATTTTATTCGGTTCTTACCAGGATGTCCTGTATGAAAATCTTTTAGTATCTTTTTCTGTACAGTTTTTGGTACGACTACCCTATCACTGTACAGTAGTACATTATCGCATATGGAGAAGCTTTCTGCAATACTTTGGTCTTTTTCAGCGATTTTCGCTTTCGTCACTTTTATGAATTCAACCTTTATAACTTCGTATTTGATTTCTTTTAATGATACGGACAGCTCCCTAATAGTGTTACCCAGTGTATTTTCTAATTCTCCTTCAGATTTTAGCGCAGCAATAACAGTCTTCAAGCGGTTCTATCTGTTGAGGAATCAGTCTCGATAGACCATCCGCATGCCCAGTTTTGCTAGAAGGTAAATATTGCAATTTAAAATTGTAATTTAATAAAATAGTACCCCACCTCAACAGTTGGTTTGCTGTGTACATGGGTAGACCTCTTTTTGAACCATATATTGTAAGGAATGGTTTGTGGTCTGTCTGAAGGGTGAAGAACCTTCCGTGGATATATCTGTGGAATTTAGTCACGGCAAATTTTTTTTTTTTTTAATCATATCACCCCAAGCAAGGCGGTAACGCCACTGATGCGCAGGGGGCTACATAAGCGTGAAAAGATTAGAAAAGAGAAAGCCGGAAACCACATCCTAAACAGGGAACAAGTGATAAGCCTCTTCACCTGTTCAATAGACGTGGGGGGGGAGTGTGAACCGGACGATAGTTTAGTCTATCTAATATGATGCCTAAAGCTTCTTTCTCTATCTGAGAGTAGCTTCTCTCAGCTGGAAGCAGTGATCTGCTAGCGTGGGCGATCGGCTTTATAATTCCGTCTTCCATCTTATGTAATATGCACGCTCCGATCCTGTGCGAAATCGCGTCGCTGGCTATCAGTATCTCCAATTTTGGATCATAATGTGTCAGAAATAAATCGGACGTCAATATCTTTTTAATGCTTTCAAATACCTGTTGGCATTCGTTTGATTAAACCCAGGCCTTATCCTTTCTTAGTAGTTCATAAAGTGGTGCTCAAAAATTGTGTAAATTCGGTATGAAATCTTGGTAGTAGCTGACTAGTCCCAGAACACTCTGTAGCGATGCAATATTATTTGGTGCCGGCATATTTTTGATCTCCGAAGATCTAGTTGGATCAGGCTTTTGCTATCTTTGTTTATTATATGGCCCAAGTATTTAATCTCTTCCAAGAAGAAATCGCACTTTTCCTCCTTGACCTTAAACCCGTAATTACGAATTTGTTCAAAAAACTGTTTTTATATGATTAGTGTGCTGCTCAATCGCTTCACTTTTTATTAAAATGTCATCAAGATAAGCTATAGCGAAATTGAATCCCGCCAACATCGTATCCATGACTTGCTGAAAAATAGCGGATGCTACTTTTACGCTAAACGCTAATCTTTCATATTTGTATAGACCTCTATGCGTGTTGATGCATAAGAGCTTCAAGCTTTCTTCGTCTACAGGAATCTGTAGATATGCCTCGCTCTGGTCTATTTTGAAGAAATATCTACCTCCGTGTAACTTTGTAAATACTTCTCCCAGACTCGGAAGTGGGTAATGGTAATCCTTTACTGCCTCATTCAAACCTGTCGAGAAATCCACGCATACGCGTATTTCCCCAGCCTTATTTTTAAACGTTAACAGCAGGTGCTGCCCAATGGTTGTATTCCACCTTGGATATAACTCCCGAGCTGGTTAATCTGTCCAGGTCGCTGTTTATTTTTTCTAGTGCAGCGAAAGGTGCCTTTCTTTTTTCCTAAATACTGGTTGAGCATTTTCCTTTAACGGTATTTTCGTCGACATTTCTTTGCATCTGCCTAACCCGTCCGAGAATACTTTGGGGAAGGTCTTTTTTAATTCTGACTTTATGTTTTCGGTTTCCGTAGTTAGGCTTTCGATTTTTTTACAATACGAGCTGATTGGTAAGTCCCAAAGGTTAAATTTTTGCATCCAATCAACCCCAAACAAGTTGTTGGTATTTTTTTAATACGTACATTTTTAATTTTTTTCTAACTCCATTGAATGTCACGTTCAAAATCACTTCTCCTTCAAAATTTCTTTTCTTTTCTGTGACTGATCTCGCCATTTTTTTTTTGTTTTTAATAGAGTAGGTTTATTCAGACGTCTCCATGTTTGGAAGCTGATTATTGAAATGTCAGATGAGGAGTCTAACTGCATGTTTACAGTTTTGTTTTAACATTTTGACTTGTAAGTACTTTCGAATGCTTCCTCGGTCCTTGTTACTTTCACTCTACTGCTTCTGCATTTAGAGGCTTTATGTCCCTTTTTGTGACAGTTTTGACATATTTTAAATTTAAAAGAGCAATCCTGATAATAATGGTATTCACCACATCTAACAAGAGCTTGGAGGTGATTTCTTCTCTGATTTTTCAAACGATCTCGTGGGCGAATGCCAGTTTTTCTTTGATTTTGTCATTTGAGGAGGGGAGGAAAAACGTGCTTTCCTCTGTATTTTTTTTTTTTATGTTAGCTACTCCAGCTTCTTCAATGTTCCTCCAATCATTTTTTATGCTTATGCACTGCTGGCAATATTCAGATAATTTTTGTAGAGATAGATTTTGCTCGTTTTCTAATTTTGTTAAATTTCCGCATCTTTATTTGCAATCAAACCTTGTACAAAGACTAAGCATTTGAAATTATCTGCCGTGAGTTTTGCTAGTCTAAATTCGTCACATAGTTTATTCACCACTGATGCGAAAGTGGTGTAGTCTTCGTCATCTTTTTTCCGTAGATTTAAACTTTTCCATCTCTTATGGAATAGAGATGTCTTCGGGCTAAACAATAGTTAATAGTTTTATGGCTTCAGCAAATTTTAACTCACGCGTTCTCTTTGGCAGTATGTAATCCACGAATTTGTTGTGTTCGTGTGTTCCCAGTTTGCGAAGAAGTAAACGCACTTCTCATCCAACCAGCTGCTACAATCGACTTCATAAAAGTTCTGGTACCGTCTATAATATAGAGCAAAGGTTTTTTTCCTCATCCGGGTCGTAATTAAAGTTTTCAATTGAGTTCCAAATTGTATTTTGTGCGAATGTATTTTCGTTTTCTTCATTTTGCTCCTTTGCCAGTATAGCTTGTCGGATTAATTCTTGTGTCTTTAGTTGTTGTTCATTGTTTCTTTCGTCAATTTTCTGTTGTAATTCTAGCTGTTTTTGTAAAAATTCAAACTGCATTTTTTGCTGTTTCTTCTCATTAAGATGTTGTTGCTCCATTAAGGTTTTTTTGGAATTCGAGCTGTATTTTCTCATTGCGTTCTTTTTGTCTCATCTGGAGTTTCACCAGTTCTACTATCATTGCTTTGAAATCTTCCATTTTACCGGAGTGGGGAAAAAATTTTTACTGTTTTTCCTCTGGGTATAAATTTTGTTTATCGTATTTTTCCTCTGTGTAAGACTCGTTACAGTCGTAGTAGGATTCTTTTTTTTCGCCACTGCAGTGATTGGTAATTTCTCGTCACTGTTTATGGTCAACCATATGTATAGTTCTATTTGAATCCTTTCTCGTGCCTGCTGTTTTTCCCGTAAGTTTTTTTTTCTGTTCGGAATCTAGTTGCCACTGTTGTGGTGGTGACAGACTTAAGAACGTATTTTTTTTTCTCCGCGTGACTGTTCGTAATCTTCGTCGCCACTGTTGTGGATTTGGGGTTAGATCCAATAAATACACAACGCAGAACAATACGGTAGAAAACGCAATATATTGAAGAGGAATATGTACAGAGAGAAGTTAGTAGAACGTCGTACAATATGGTTAGTCGAATATGAGAGAATACTAGATAATACGAGACGTGAGACTTGGCAATGTTACCCCCAGGACTAGATCGCTGGGATACACTAACACTGTCTTGCTCTTAGTCCACTAATGACTACTACTATATATTGTCTTAGGAAGAGTCCATATTAGTGTAAACATGGAAGGTGCCCCCAACAGAAAATGCATCTATATATATATATATATATATATATATATATATATATATATATATATATATAACATAGTACACTTGGTATACAATCCAAGCAAATTCCGATAGAGACGAATTCAAGAGAACTCAATGTTAAATTCATTTACTTAATTTAACAGGGTAATGTAATTTCTAAAAGATGTTAGATTATTACAATCTGTAATACATATTTCACCGCGTCCTGATGTTATTATTGCGGCTCGTCAGACCCAAATTGTACAACAGTTGGTCCTCAATGTGTGTGTGTGTTTAATTATGATAATTCTACGGTTGCTGCTTTTTCAGTAATTTTACTGATAAAATATATTTTAGCAAGTAGGTTTTTATCGTAAAGTGCTCGATATAGTGGAGTTAGAATGTTGATAAGTACAAAGAGTGACAAAAGTGACAAACTCTTTGTACTATATATATATATATATATATATATATATATATATATATATATATATATATTACTCACAGGTAACTTTATAAGCTAAACTTTTCTAATACTGATTTGAACTTTTGCTATTACAACCGCTTCAATTATGTTTGTTATGGATTTGCAGATGTTCTAGAAACCCTATCAAAATTGGGGTCCATGCTGTTATGACATCTTTCAATTGTTCTAGATTCGTTCGTTGCATATCAAGGTTTCGAATCTTCTTTTTCACCACATCACGGATATGGCAGTGATTCCCAAACGTTTTAGCACATGACTCACTTTGAAACCAGAATTTTTTTTCTGTCTCATGAAATTGTTATAGTGTAAAATTTACTTTCATTTTCTATAGAATATGTCGAAAATTTCTGTGGCTGACATGAAATTTAAAATGGCTCATTTTGGTCATAGGTTGGGAAACTCTTGTCCATAGAAACGAGATCTGGTGACTGTAGTGGTCACTTTAACACAGAAAACCTATTACTGAATGAGTCGGCCAGAATTTCTGTATGTTTTAAACGGTGCGCTGACCCGTTGGAAGTGGCCACCAGATTAATGACTGCATGTACCGTAGGCGTAATTTCTTTTTTTATTTTATTTTTCTAACCGGGAGGAAAGTGGTGTATTTAGTTGCATATAGGGTTGGAAAGCGAGTAATATTCAGTCCGGAACAAGTGAGAACGTGTCTCCTGCTAACCAAGCGAAAGGGTGAAGACAAAATGACATTTGTACATTTGTTGGAATGTGCCGTTTTCACAAGAAAATTTGGTGTTAGTTTTACAGTTGAATTGTTGTATTTAAGTAATTTTTACCTTCTTTACCGTTTATGGTAATGGGGGGGGGGTAGCTGATAAAGAACTCAGCTATGTGCATGTGCGCGCAGATTTTAATATGTTTATATGATTTTTATTTGTAAGTAAATAGGTTAATCTGCATTTTGGAGCCTGATGTGAAATTAGAAAATGTTATTTCTTTATTTACATATAATTATTTGAATCTGCTCAACCAACAAAATACATAAATATATCTGTGATTCTTGAACAGTGCATCTATCTATCTATCTATCTATCTATCTATCTATCTATCTATCTATCTATCTATCTATCTGTGTGTGTGTGTTTATAACTATCTATCCAGTTCTTCTAAGCAGAGGCACACGTTTCCACCTGAGATATTTCAGGGAAAGATCAAATGGCCTGCGACCGGCGATAAAAAAGCTTGGCATGACTTCGACTCAGACATCAGCCAGATACTGAAGTTAATTTCAAAGGGTTCGGGGGATACACGTTTATGAACTATGTCGAAAATCATAGTCAATTACGCTTCAGAGCGCTTCGCAGACGAGGAAAAGAAAACAAGTGAAAAAAAACTGTAGAAAATCAAAGGGTAAATAAAATCAAACAATGCAGAGTGGAATTGAAGGCCATCCAAAAGCAATACAAGAAAGCAAAACCGGAAGGAAAGGAACCGTTGCAAGAGCTCCATGACTCTATCCGTACCAAAATGAAGTCTTTACGGAGAGCAGAATGGTACAGGAATAAGAGAAAGGAAAGGGCGCACAAACGACTAGCTTTTGTCTCTAATCCATACGGTTTCACTAAAACATTATTAGGCGATAAACGTAGTGGAAGGCTCCAGACGAAATAAATGACTTCATTAAAGAGACATTGAGTGACCCAAATAGGCTAATACAGTTGGGAGAAAACTCATTTCTAATAAGTCCGAAACCTGCCTATATACCCTTTTGACTTAAAAGAACCATCACGGAAAGAAAGAAAGACAATATTAAAAACAGTCAGATCGGGATCAGTCCCGGGACCTAACGGAGTTCCTTAAACTGTTTACAAACTTTGCCCAATGCCGCTACGTGTGTTATGGAGGTTACTAATAATTGTCTGGAGAAGAGAGAAGATAGCTACTTAATGGAGATGCGCAGAAGGCATATGGATCCCTAAAGAGAAGGGAGCAAGTACAGTAAATCAATTTAGGTACATCTCCCTATTGAACGTAGGAGGGAAAATATTTGTTAGTACTTTAAACCGACGTTTAACAGATTTCCTCTTAAATAATAAATACATCGACACCTCTGTGCAAAAGGGAGGTGTCCTAGGCTTACCGGGGTGCATGGAACACACAGATGTCATTACGCAGCTGCTAAAAGACGTGAAAGCACACAAGGGTGACATGGCTTTCCTGTGGCTGGATCTTAAGAACGCCTATGGCTCAATTCCACATAAGTTGGTAGAAGAATCCTTAAAACGCCATCACGTTCCCGCCAAAATTATAGAGACTATAGTGGACTATTAAAATAATTTCAAAATGAAAACAGCTGCAGGAAGCATAACATTTGTATGGCATAGATTGGAAAGAGGCATTATAACAGGCTGCACCATCTCAGCTACCCTTTTTTCCTTAGCCATGAATATGCTCATAAAAGCTGCAGAAATAGAATTTAGAGGTCTTTTAACAAGATCTGGGCAACGGCGACCTCCAATAAGAGCGTACATGGACGATATGACCATTACATCCTCGTCGGTGATAGGCGCGAAGTGGCTACTAAAATGTTTAGAGAAACATATTTCATGGGCGAGGATGAATTTCAACGTTGCCAAATCAATGTCACTCGTGTTAAAAAAGGAAAAAAACATCTGAGAGGGATAGTTCTAAATTGTCCAGCGAATTTATCCCGACGATAAAGCAAAACCCTATCAAGAATTTGGGTAAGCGTTTTGACAATATCCTGAAGGACTCTGTCGCAATCAAGGAAACAAAAGACATCTTAAGAGTATGGTTACACAAAGTAGACAATTCTGGCTTACCTGGTCGATACAAGGCATGTATTTATTAGCATGTTATCCTGCCCAAGATCTTGTGGCCGTTGTCCATTTACGAGTTCACTACTTCTGCCGTAGAACTGATAGAAAAGAAGTTTAATGCTCATTTACGAAGATGGCTAGGTCTACTAAAGAGTCTTAGCAGCGCTGCTCTTTACGGTAATTCTTCAACTCCCATTTAAAAGACTTGTAGAAGAATATAAAGTCGCTAAAGTGCGAACGGAATTACAATATAAGTTTTCCAAGGATCCAAAAATGGCAGAAGCAAATATTGAAGTCTACACTGGGAGGAAATGGAACGCGGTAAAGGAGTTGAAATTGGCAGAAGAGCGTCTTCGCGAAAATGTAATTCTGGGCACTGTTGCCACTGGTCGTTCAGGGCTGGGTTTTTTCCCCACAGTTAGAATTGACAAAGCCATAGGCAAAGAAAAACATCGACTCTTACTGGACGAAATTCGCGCAGGGGAAGAAGAAATGAGAGTGGTAAAGATGATTGGGTTAAAACAACAAGGAGTTTGGACAAAATGGGAAACAATGATTCATAAGAAAGTTAGATGGTCTGAACTTTGGCGTAATGAAATGGGTAGGAACTTTCTAATCCGAGCAGTTTACGATCTTCTCCGAAGCCCAGTTAACCTAAAACTATGGTCTAAATCGAAATCGCCCTTATGCCCCTTATGCGGTCAATTAGGGTCATTAAAACACATACTAAGCAGCTGCAAATCAGCGCTGGCTGATGGTAGATACAGATGGCGCCATGAGCAGATATTAAAAGACAAAGCAGAAGTCGTTCATATAGCCATCCGTACAAACACATTTAATTCAAACAGGAATACTATTAATTTTATTAAAGCCGGCGTGAAACAGAACCCAAAGAAAATATTTGTACCTAAATGTCTGTCGTGTGCAACAGACTGGGAATTTAGAGTAGATATAGGCAAAAGCTTGAACTTCCCGGAACACATCTTCAAGACCCTATTGCGACCAGACTTAGTCTTCTTTTCAAATAAGTTAAAGAAAATCATTATGTGGGAATTAACAGTCTGTTATGAGGACAATGCAGAAGAAGCGAAGGAACGGAAAAAACTAAAATAGGACGAATTACTAGAAAAATGTAGGAACAATGGATGGAAGTCAAGCTGCAAGCCAATTGAAGTAGGCACAATGGGTTTTGTAGAAAAATCACTAGGCAGCGCCCTAACAGATATTGGGATAGTGGGTACAAAAAGACGAATGGCTATCTAATCTACTACTGAGACTGCAGAAAAAAACAGCTAAATGGTTATGGCTAAAACGAGCCAGTGCATGAACAAGAAAAGAATGTACAAGTTCGAAAAAGAGGTAAATAACGCGTCTTTTTAAACTTTGTAAATTATTCTACGCAGTGTAGTTTTATAAATCTTTAATTGTATATTATTACTTTTTTTTAAATATATGTCACTGCTTTTTAATAATTATAAATGCCAATTTGGTTTGTAAATATGTATAGTCTGAAAATAGTTGTAGTTTTTTTTTTATTACATCTCCCAATTTTAACTCATCTAACTAATCTATTTTATCTTTAGTCATTAGCATTATTTTACTTTTATTTATTTATTTATTTATTTATTTTATCTCACTTGTTGCTTAAATGTTGGTAGGGGTTGATTGAATATTAATTATAATTTCGATTTTTTTTCTAGTATTAAGGCACAACAGTATAAAGTTCAAAGATGGCGATGATTTATTTATTTATTTATTTTTGAAAAAAATTTTGATAGTGTTTCCCGCCATTTTCGTTCTTTATTACTTAAAAAGAATAGAAGTGTTTTGATTTCAATTTTTTCTTTTTTCATTATTGTTCATTCTTTTCCCTTTTTTTTAACGATCAAAATCGCAATTTAATTTATTTGTTAATTTTAAACGTTAATTGTACCACGTTAATAGATAGATTTAATCGAATTTTTTTTCAAGTTTACTCGTTTAACATGTTTTAAACGATATTCATTTATTTATTTTCGTTTTAACACGTTACATAAGTCGCAATTTTTATTTTAATCATAAAAACAATGGGAATTTCGTATCATTTTAAGTTTTTTTTTTTTTTACTAACTGTAATTATCAGTTGGGAGGGAAACTTGAAAAAAGTAAAAGGGGGGGAATAGAAAAATCGGAAAACACATAATTACTTTTCGAGTCCGTCTCTTCGTTCCAGTTATGGGTTAAATAACAGGACAGATTGGGTTCTATAGCCTTGGTCGGCAACCAGTCTACCACAGAAAGCAATGGCAACCTACTGCGGGATAATCTTCTGCCCAGTCAGTCATGTTTCTTTCGAGACATGATCGCCCAAGCGTGTATCACGTATGGCACTTAACTGACTGATCCACATAAAAGAAAAAGTCAAAATCCCCCGTAATCAACTTAAAAAGAAGCTCACACCATCGCGATTGGCTGTTGGTCAACTTCCAATCAAATGCGTAACAGGGGGGAATGGGTTGCCTATAGAAGTCAGCGTCTGCAAGCTGTTTATTTCAAAATGGGTGGAAGGCATCAGAGACTGATGTTTGAAAGACCCGAAACTGCCCAATTACCTTATTCAGAACATCACTGAGACGCCCTCCAGCGCGACTAAAAGAAAAAAGCGTCAAAGTGTGATAATTTCTTTTGTGCATGAGGTGATGACGTATCCGTAATCACATCGATGCTATGAGCGTTCTTATGCCGTGTCGTCTCGATCACCTTTGATGCGGCCATTTTCAATATTTTTTTACAAGGATTGCACATGAATATTTTTCTATCTTGATCATTAAAAAAACAAAACAAAAAAAACCCCAACAAACAAACAAAAAAAACAAACAAAAAACAAACAAAGAAAATAAAATTGACAGCCATCATAATATTATAGTACTTAATATTATCTATGGTGTTTTGTCTACAATCGGAATCTGTATATAGCTAGGTACGGACAACTAACAGATCCTGGTTTAGTTAGGTAACTGGTGAGAAGAAAAGTTGTAGCGGTTTGTAGAAAGCGTTTCGAGTATAAACATTGTAAATAGGTACGAAAGACGCGTATTGATTGGTTGTAATTATCGATCCGCTTTCTTTGTGGGGCGGTAACTACGTGCGGGTGATGCCAAAAGACGTGTTAATTGTAGCACGGAAAGTCATGTGTTCATCGTCTGTAAATATGGAGGCAATGGCGTCAGGAGCAAAAGCAACTACTGTGACAGCATCGGCGTTGTTTGAAGTCGCAGGGCGAAAAGTGCCAGGATCTTTCGCCTGTGCTACATCTATCCAAGACGCTAGCATTGTTGCCAGTGGCTAGATGCTGTCGGCTGCGTTGTTGTCAGTGAAGTGGCCATTCCTAACCGACACAGTCACATGACCGAATCGATAAAGGCTCCTTTATTTCCCACTTCTGCTCTACTTCTTTCTTTCTTCCAGTAATCCCTTCTCCATTTTGCTTCGTATTCGTTCTTTCTGACGATTCAAAATATAGTGATTCCTATTCTCAAAAGATAAGAAAGGAGTGAGATAGGAAGGGAGAGTAAGGTTAGGAGAGTTTGGAAGAGTATGTTGGAATGAAATGGTAATTAAAAATGAAGAAAGGTGAAGCTATTTCGATGAGCGAAGTAGGAATTGTTATACTTAGAGGCAAGTAGAAAGAAAATTAGCGAAAAGAAATTAATAGAAGAAAAAAAAGCATTAAGAAAAGTGAAAGAAAAAGAAAAATGGAAAATCTAAACTTATTTATAAATGGAACTTTGTCTGTGTGTGTGTGTATCCGTTACCTATAGATTCCGAAACGGCTGAACCGATTTTCTTGAAAACTTACACAGTTGTACTATAAGCGTCGGCGAGTGTTCTTAGCTAGGTTTTGTGTCGAGGTACCTCCGATAAATATCGAAAATCGAAAAAAATCGGGTTATAGAAGGAGTGGTCCGATGTTAATCAAATTTGATACACTCATAGACAAATACATAAGAAACGATATTCAGAAGTTTCAAGGTTGCAGTTCTTACAATAGTGCAGAAAATCGATAATATATATATATATATATATATATATATATATATATATATAAGGCAACATGTTTGTGTGTGTGTCTGTTTATCTGCCTGTATGTCTGTATTTTTTTCATAATTTTATTTATTTTAGTTTTTGCTTCGGGTTTGGCTCTAAGTAGGTATAATTGTAGTTCTTAGTCTCAGCCATAATACCATTTACTCAGGGGACTTATTTAGCCTTCAAAATTCAGTTTACGACGAAAAAAACTTATTTGATATCGATACCAGGAAATCAAAATTTGACTTACATCCATTCATTTTTCTTTCAGTCTACGGTTTCGCTTTAACTGGAAATAACTATTGCTTTTTAGTCTTTTGTGCCAACGTCCAAAGAGTCTGAGCTCCAAGACCATGGATTAGTTTTAAAGATTTCATTACACCCGAGCAACGCCGGGCTATACTGCTAGTATATGTAAAGCAAAAAGTGAAGGTGAAAGAAAAGCAAACTACGAAAAAGGACAACGAAAGAAGAAAAATAAAGAAAAATCATTTACATTATTTACATCATTCGGACTGTTGTCCTCATCTTTGTTGTCATATTCACGACGTTCCGGTCGTTGTACGCTCCGACCTCATTCAGGTGATTAAAATCTTAAACTGAACTCTTAAATGGCAATGTGTCATTGCGGACAAATGATGCAATGGATAAAAGCATTGGTTGAATCCGGTGACTTAACCTTGTGGACACATGGTTCAGTGGACGAAAGCATTAGCTGGATCCAGTGACTTGATCCCAAATATTCTGAGTTTAATACCTGGCTACAGCAGAGGTAGCCAGGTATTAAAAACAAAACAAAATTTAGAAAGTTGATTTAAGGGGAGATAACTGATACTGAGACATTTGGAAGACATGACTTGCGGAACTAAACCAATCTATCCTGGTAAACGAAATAAACGGTTCAGATCGAAGTTCCAATCAACTGAAGGAGGTCGGAGCGTACAACGACCGAAACGTCATGAATATAACAACAAAGATAAAGACAACTGTCCCAACAATGTAAATGATTACAATACCTCATTTCAGAAATATAGACAAATAAGGAAAAAGTTAAAGAAAAAAAGAGAAAAAGTGTCATGGTGGCATCACCCATTACAACGGATTGAACTTTTCTTACAACTACATATACTTCCCCTCACAAGAGGTGGCAGAGAGAGTGAGAGATCCACAGGAGATCAGTATAAGCAGATCAGCGGGGAGCGATAGGCAGAGATAGCCAAGACTGCTACTGTACGACTATTGCAAGTCCCAGTTTAGAGTATTACTTCCTAACCCGTATTTATTGTTCTTCTAACAACCCCAAAAAACTTCACAATCTCTGCTCGTATCTGTCAGCAATCCCTAAAATCACCAAGCCTATCTCCTTGAAATTTTGACTTTTTTTGTTGTGGGTAACTATGAAAATGTGCGTTGTGGTGCAGTGGATATCGGAACGAGAAATCGGGGAGCCGAGTTCGAATTCCAGTTGAATTCATTGCATTCACTTACGCGCAAATACCCTTGGGAAAGGTATTAATCCGTCTCTTCCTTCCAGTTATGGGTTAAATAATAGGACAGATTGGATTCTATAGCCTTGGCTTGCAACGAGTGTACCGCAGAAAGCAATGGCAACCTACTGCGGGATAATCTTCTGCCCAGTCAGTCATGTCTCTTTCGAGACATGATCGCCAAAGCGTGTTTCACGTATGGCACTTAACTGACTGAACCATGAAAAGATACAAGACATCTGAAAAGCAGGGCGTATCTTTCTCTCTGTATCTGTCACTTATTTACATTGGAGGAGTACTTGACAAAAAACAAAAAAAAAAACAAAACGAAAAACCCCACAACAAAAAAGAAATACCAAAAAGCAAAAGACAAAATAAAAACAAAAACAAACAAAAATATAAAGCCCAAAAGCAAAACAAAACAAACAAATTATAAAACAAAATTGACAAAAAGAAACTTATTTATAAAATAAAACAAATATCGAGCATGTGAACAATGATGAGGTTTTGGAAATGATGGAAACGTAAAAGGAAATTAATACTGAGCATCAGGAAGAGACAGCTGAAGTTCCTGGGACATGTAATGAGGAAAGAGGGCTTGGAGAACCTGATACTAACAGGCCAGATAGAGGAAAAAAAAGACAGGGAAAAACAGCGGATAACATATTTGAAGGACTTGATCAGGTGGATGATGGAACGAGGGTTGCATGGTGTAACAGGAGAAGGCGTGCTAAGAGCCACCAGGGATAGGGAGACGTGGAAAGCCATGATCGTCTACGTCCTGGAGAGACAGGGCATATAGAAGAAGAAGATATATGCCAACAGTTTATTAGAAATTATGTGAATATAAAATGGAGGGTCAATTCTATATTATAATCAATATATAAACTGATCCCTCATTTTGTGGCCATGCTAGTTTCTATAAATTTATATTCTAGATTTATGGACTTGAGCTAGTGGATGGCAGAGCAGGGTTTGGGTGATGTAACAGGAGAAGGCGTGCTGAGAGCCACCAGGGATAGAGAGACGTGGAAAGCCATGATCGCTTACGTCCTGAAGGGACAGGGCACATAGAGAAAGAAGAAAACAAGTACTTAAAGCCCAAAGAACACATCAATCAGAACAAAATTATCAAATGACTAAGAATGAGGATAGTTGTCCTGGAATAATGAGAATATTTAATCTCAGAACTTAAAGCAACATTCCTTTGTATAATTAAAGCATCGCCAATTGAGAGACGAGCCCATAAATTATTTAAAAAACAACCTGCATTCAGACCTGAGTTTGTATACAAACTAAAACAACTTCAATTTAGGGTGTCATGATATGAAGTGACCTCTTTAAAGGTAATGCAGTAAGTGTGAATGTTATTATCTGTTACGAATTGCCAAAATGAACCTCTACAGTTTTTTCATAAATTAAGTAGTCCTGGGTATGACGATAAACTACATCCGGCAGCAAGGTCTGTGATCGGGTGATTGGAGGCTTTGAAAAACATGGAACCACCTCTTAATTGCTTTTGTTCCCGGGTCTACTATTGTAATTTTATTATATAACAAATGTATTACTGGTATTTTTAATACAAAATGTATTTTTATGCTTCATAGGCATCGTTGGTTAGTCGATTTTGTTTAGCGGCATATCAACACCGAATACGAAAACGAGTCATTTAATACCGAAATCTAAATATTTTTACATAATTTTTGGCTTTCTACTGCAGATATTTTATACATAATTTTATACTTTCAGAGTAAATAGTAGGTTTTTTAGATTTATATTTCGTAGATAATAATGTATTGTTTGTAATTCTACTATAAAATGTATTATATATTCTTTTTAGTGTTGTATTAATTGTCATTGTTCTATAAAAATATATTGTTACCCATTATATTAGAAAAATACGTTTGATTTTTGTTTGGGGGATTCACTATTTTCACATAGCAGGGACCCCCCAACAGGTGCTACCACCCTAAATCAGGGTGTACCTGGGAACAACAGCAATTAATAGGTGGTTCCATGCTCTTCAAGACCTACAATTTTACGATCAGAAATAACAGAACATATTGGGTTCTGTAGCCTTGGTTGACAAGAAGTCTACCGCAGAAAGTAATGGCAACCTATTGCGGGAAAATCTTCTGCCCAGTAGTCATCTCCTATCTCACTAACCTGCATCCTCTCTCTCATGCTCCTTTCTCCGTCCACTGCACTCTCATCAGTATTCTCATCCTTCTCTTACCCACTTCCTGACACCCCCTATAACCTGTCACTCTTTCTCATAACTTTCCACCTATGTAACCCCCCGCCCTGCAAAACAGTAGCAGTAAAATGCCTTGCTTGGGGCGATATGATTATAAAAAAAACATCAAAAGCAAGAGGGACAGAGAAACAGAATGCATTACCTACCCCTAGCGAGCTTGTGTAAATTGATGGTAAAACAGAGTTCCAGTTATCCGTGGGGAAAAGTTGCTCGAGTGGAACTTATATCCCACCAGAAAAATATGAAGGGAATGAGAGCGTTTCGCTACAATATGTGTAGCATGGCAGGTCCTAGAGGTTAGGGTTAGGATTGGTGAAACTAAGAAGTGTACTTCATCTGAACACTCCAGGGAAATAGTGATAGAGTAGAGAGACTTGCGACGACTCGTCAGTGAGAGGGGGGGGGTTGCAGAGGGGCAAAATAAATCGTTGGCTGCAAGGGCGCGGAAACGCCTTTGGACTTCATTTAGAGAGGAACGTGAAGAGTGAGCAGCAACCGCCAATATATGAAAGCAGTACTCCACTTTCGACCGTATTTGTTAGTGTGCAACGTACATTACCGGCCATAATTATGAGGCCACCCCAGTTAAAAAAAAAAAAAAATTATGTATTTCATACTAATTTTAGTATTTATTGCCAAGTAAATGAAAATAGAATGGTTGTCGGAGGATTATTTAAAAAAAAACTTGTGTAAGGAATGCCTAGAGTGTGTTCAGCCGTTGTGAAGGCAAAATGAGGTTATTTTAATGAAACTGCAATATAGGTAATTATTAAATATTTATAAATTCATTTGATGCACATATTATTGTGCAGTATTAATAAAAGAACCATTCTAATTTCACTTACAATTATTCACTTGGCAATAAATACTAAAAAATAGTTTGAAATACATAATTTATTTTTTAAAACTGGGGTGGCCTAATAATTATGGCCAGTAGTGTACATTAGGTAAAGATAGCGATTTAAAACAAGAAAATAACAGTAAACGATAGACATGAGAGAGAGAAAAAAAATCTTGATGAAATCCAGTGTTGAATCAGGGATTTTGCTGCGGTTGTGGTTCAGTAAGTTTTGTTTTATTTGCATTGCTTCGAATCACGAGAAAGAAGAAAGAAAACAATCAAATAAATAACTAAACTGAATACATGGCAAATCTTGTTGCATCTGTGAGTCATCACTTGACATAAGCAGTTAAGGTACAAAGTTTGACCTACTACAAGTATTATTGCGGAATACATGATATATGCGTTGTGGTGCTGTGGATATCGTCTCGGAACTAAAATCGGAAAGCTGAGTTCGAATTCCAGTCGGATTTCGTTGCAATCACTTACGCGCAAATATCTTTGGGAAAGAGATTACTTTGTCGCTTCTTCCTCCAGCTATGGGTTAAATAGCACGACAGATTGGGTTATTTAGCCTTGGTTGGGAACCAGTCTACCCAAGAAAATCTTCTTCGTGCAAGCGTATGGCCCTTAACTGACTGATTGATATATTATGTTATGTTCTGGGCATAATAAAGAACGTTTTCTCTGAAAATAATGCCTTCTGCATTTTTTATTTTGGCTCATAACATTTGAAGCGGATGTCGGCTATATTATAGTTTCGTGTCAAGAACCCATTTTAATTTCATGTTACAGTGCAGTGTGGTGGTAAATTAGTGCCTGACATGAAAGTGTTTGTAAAACAGAGCTGTGTAACGGAATTCCGCTATGCAGAAAGAATTGTACCCGGCCGTACAATTATGGAGACCAAACAGCTGGTGTGATCACTGTTCAGCGATGTTTAATGCGTTTAAGCAATGGTAAGAGTGATACATGACAAGGCGCATAGGTCTTATTGAGTTTATTCATTAATATTATTTGAGAACAAAAAATATAAGCAAATCAGAGAAATAAGTCAGTCAGTCATTGCCATACATAATACATGCTTGGGCGATCATGTCTCGAAAGAGATATGACTGACTGAGCAGAAGATTTTTCCGCAGTAGGTTGCCATTACTTTCTGCGGCAGACTGGTTGCCAACCAAGGCTATAGAACCTAATCTGTCCTGCTATTCAACCCATAGATGGCTGGAGAAGAGATGGATTATATTATATTATTATATTATTAAGTAGTAATTGCTGGGGAAGCATTTGGATACTTCATAACAGCAGAAAACCGATCCTCCATTTTATGTTCACTAAAACTTTAATTATGTTTCCAACCCAATTCAATTTTAAACTCGGTTTGCTGTAAGTCACTTAAAGCAATTCTAAAGCAATTCGAAATGAGTTCCTCAACACTTCAGATGAATTTTAAAAGTCTTTGGAAAATAAATAGTATGCTCTGGGTTAAAGACATCTACCATCAAAGATTCTTGTGTTGACATAAAACTTTACTAAGCAACGATAAAAGTCACCGAATAGCAAACGCAGTTTTTAAATTTGTAATGCGGTTCTATGACGTCACACCGCGTGAGAGACCGAAATGTCACCACAAGAATCTTTGATGGTGGATGTCATTATGTTAACGTCCCTGTAACTTCTCTGAAGATGGCTCATGCAAGCCGAAAGCTAAGAACCAGCATAATAAAAAAAGAACAAAAACATCCAAATATTGGACAGTTTTTGTCTTTATTTTCAACTGAAATTAAAGCCCAAATACGATGTTTAGAACGGCTCATGATTAGACATAATAGACATTGATTGTCTGTTATATTTAACAGCATATGTTTAGAAAATTATCTGCTTCCTCGATACACACACACACACACACACATATATATATATCTCCGAGTGAATAAGGAACTAAGGAACGAAGAAAAATTTACAACGTCCAAAACATTAATTTAAAACAGTGCTCGATATATATTATAGAGCTGTGAATATTTATTATAAATTATATTTTAGGACATGTACAAAATTCTTTTATATATATCCACTACAAATTGTGCATTTTGTTTCGACATTGGACTTCCAATGTCTCATCAGATGATGTGGAAAGAAATGGAAGACCTCTTTTCTTATATTTGGGAGTTGTGTGTGGGGGATATTGGGGGGGGGGGGTTAGCGATAAGGGAATAAGTCTTGTAAATTGTCCGTTAGAATCTTGAAGAAATTGGGGTAGGTAGGGGATATAGTTGATTCATGAAAGTGTGTTTTATGACCGCCTGCCTAGCCTTTATTCTTTGGTTTAATTAGAGGGGGAGAATAGATATATATATATGAAAACGATATATATAAGTTTTTACATATAAATAACAATTTTATGGGAAAAACTGATGACAAAGTGGAAAAGAAAATGTTTCCGTATAGCGCGGTTTGTCCTTTAGGACACCGTAAACCATTCTTATGTTGATGCGATCAGATATACAAACGAAGAACGAAGTTGAAATTTATAAATTAAGATTTAAAAAAAGAAAAAAAAAAGAAAGAATTTAATTAAAAATTCTCAGTTTCCCGTCTTCTTTTTGTGCATGTGAAGTTGCATCAACGTAAACATTACGTAAATATCTAAACGTCAACGTAATCATTATGTACACATCTAAACATGAACGTAAACATAAGATAAACATGAACGTAAACATCACGTAAACATTTAAACATGAACGTAAACATCACGTAGGCATCAGCGTAAGCAACAACGTAAACATCACGTAAACATCAACGCAAACATCACATAAATATCTCAGGTAAACGTAAAGGACGAAACGCATCACTCAAAAAATTTTCCTCTTTGTCATATTTATTTTTCCTCTCTCTCTCTCTCCCTCTCTCTCTCTCTCTTATATATATATAGAGAGAGAGAGAGACTAGGTACTTCCACTCATTTTCGATAACTAACTTTTAAATCGAATTTTTAAGAATAAAACGTTTTCTTTAAACTTATTTTAGTTTTAATTGAAACCTAAATGATTACATTTACTATTTCCAGTAAGCAAAAAATGGTGTGTTTCAAACAGAAATTATATTGATTGGAATTTAAAAATTGTCAGTTTGTTTTAATTTTTCGGCCATTTTTGGGCAATCGACATATTTGTAAATAAAAGTTAATTCTCAGTCTTAAAATTTTGCAAAAATAAAATATGCATCTGTGACACATTATTTTTAGAAAATTAGCAAATTTAATGTTAAATTATTCTGATTTTCACAAGTATTACTTATTTATAGCATGAAATTTGAATAAAACTATTTCTTAAACACAAAGTTCAACTTTCTGACCTTTCCAACCGTATTTGAAATATGATTACAGTTTGACATTAAGATAAGTGTATGGAGATCACAAGCGACAATATTGTACATTTTTTCCTGTAAGAGGAAAAAACCGTGAAACACATGACCTTTTAATGTACACATTGAAATTGCCATACAAAAAAATAACTTCACATAAACACAAAAATTTAAAAATTATTTTAAAAAAAGAAAGCACGACGATTTATATTAAACTTTTCAATTTTCGATTAGTAAATATAATCTTCATTTAAGATATTAAACTAATGACAACAAATCATTTGTGAATAAATACTGAAAGTTTCATTAAAAACCGACAATTATTTGATTTTTGCAAGAATTTCTAAATTAATGTGTTTTTCACCGGAAAAATTGAGTTATATAATCTTACGTTTTCCATTGTAAACTCTCGTGACGCTTTCGTTACCCGCTAACTAAAATCAAAACAAGATTTTTACCAAAATTTTTGAACGTATTGAAAGTGATGAAAAAATACTTTGATCCCTCCGCTTAATAACAAACATTTTAATGGAAAAGTTTTTTTTATTTATTTTGAGGCTTTTTTATTCATATTATGCTATGTTTTTTTCAGCGATTTAGTGGAGGTATCTAATATAGGAAGATCTTCAGGAAACAGTTTTATAGATGGAATAGCAAATCATAAACCAGTGAAAAAAGGTTTGGATGATAAATATAGTAAATTCCGGTTATTGTTTACTTCAAGAATTTTAAAGATAAAAAGACGATCAATATCTAAATTAAAATTTTGATGACAGATGTATCTTTAAATGTTAATATCACCGGATCCATCCTGGATAATCGCCCGATTTATGCTCAAATATAAGCAGGGCAAATGTGGCTTTATATTTTATCGTTTTTATTTTCATTTTTTTAATTATGTATTTGGATATAGAGTCTGGCTAATTTCTTTCTGGTTATATCTTTATCACTTTTGTTATTGTGATAATAAAAGATATACCAAGAAAGCTGAAATGTTGAAAGAACCCGAATGCACATTTTCTCCCATATCTCTCTGTCATATATATATATATATATATATATATATATATATATATATATATATATATATATATATCGATGAAACGAAGTTTTTCGTGCATTCCTAAAAGAATTATTTTCTGGTGTAAAAACTGTCGGAATGATCTGTAGAGCCGGCTAATCTATTAGCTTTTACCAAGGATTTTTTTTACCTGAATGTAAAAATATACTCAGTTATGATCTGAGATTAAGGACAGAATGGTTAAATAAAATAAAGACAAGAGGAAAACTGTACTTAAATCGCCTACACATTTCGTCCTCTGATGGACTTTATCAAGGCAAAAAACACGAAATGAGCTTTATACCAAATTATGTATCTATAAACAAACAGTGTTGCCAACTATAAAAAGCGTTCACAAATCATTAAAAAAGATTAACAGTAGTTTATATATATATATATATATATATATGAAATGATTTCTTTGAACATTATTTTTGATAGATACTCGTATTTAAGTAGATGTTCTGTCTATAATCAAACAGTATATATATTTATTTCTATTTACGATAAAATTTTGTTACGAAAATGTGTGTCATTCGGCATTTACACACATTTTCGTAACAAAAATTAATCGTAAATAATCAAGCCGATAGAAAAAAAATATATATATATATATACTGTTTGATTATAAACATCCGCCCATGCATTGAATACTGCTGGCATATCTGGTCAGGAAGCCCCTGCTTTTCGTTCTCGAAAGGTTCCAGAAGAGAATCTGCAATGTAATCCGCCCTGACCTGGCAGCTCGACTCCAGCTACTTACTCACCGACGGGATGTGGCTTCCCTCTGTCTCTTTCCATGGCTTCTGCCTCAACGAGCTTAGCTCCCTGATGCCCACTCTGAAAGAATTTACTCGAGCAACCAGACTGTGGCAACAAGGTCCCACCCTTTTACAGTTAAATCAACTAAATGCAGATGCCACTTTTACTCTACAGTTTCTTTTCTCGCAATTCCCTCCTGCGGAACTCCCTTCAGTATACGTGCTTCCCTGATAGCTACAATCTTCAAGAGTTTAAATGCAACGTCGATTGTCATCTCTTATCCCTTTGACTCCCATATTTCTCTTATCCTTTTCCCCAACACTCTCTGAATCTTGTTGTTCTCATTTTTTCACTCTACTCTCGCGCAACTCTCTTCACATTCGTATTCCCATCCTTCTCTTGCCCATCCTCTGACACCCCTTGTAATCGCTTCGTCTTCGGTTCCTCCTTGTCTTCACTCTCCTCCTTATGTAGCCCTCTGCGCACCAGTGGCAGTACTACCTTGCTTGGGGTGAAAAGATTGAAAAAATATCTCTTCCCATTATACCGTGAAAATTTCGTTAAATTTTAACTGGTAGTTTTTGGACAAAATGAAAAATGTCACCTCGTTAATAATTTGAAACGCAGTATATATCTCCAGGTGAAGAGCACCAACAGTTTTAGAATTCCGAGTTCTCCGGCATTTACTTTTTAAAAAAGTGCAAAAAACAACAAATAATGTATAGCGTAGATTAAATTTAATTATATATGGGGGTATTTTTAATTTTAGAACATGGTTGGTACGTTATGGCCGTGTTCGAAAATTAAAGTTATACTTATCTCTATATATGTATCCATACATATATATTCAGATACTAAAAACATCCGCATTTTTATGTATATTGAGCGCGATGGATGAATTGTCGTCTAAATTCTGCAAAAATGAAATAACACTGACGTTTCATTTTATATATTTTATTTTAATTGTTAGTTGTTTATAACCATTTCGCTAATCTTCGTTAATTTCCGTAACGTGTGTATATATATATATATATATATATATATATATATATATATATATATATATATTATTTCGCGCTTGCGCGTTGCTTGTTTTTTTATGTTGTCGGCTGCACAGTATAGTAGGTACTGCCTATGAGGGGTTGTCCACCGAAAGCGCCTGCAAGGACACCTATCCATGGGTGTCATGGCACTGCAAGAACCACGATATTATGCAACTGTTGATCAGAGTAGCCGGTCTCGACGCTACGCAAGAGTTAGAGCTCCTAATTACCAGTCGAAAGCAGCAATCAGAAAGCTGCCAACCCGGTAACCTCACAATGAAGAGACGTTGCCATCGACCACACATATCACAGAAAAATTGCGGAAGCACCAATTTTCAGGTCTGAGAAATAGGGAACAAGGGTTGAACCTCTACTCCTGTTCAATAAAAGTGGGAGGAGTGTGAACCGGGAGATAGTAGAATCTATCTACTCTAAGTTGAAAAAAAATAGTACATTTAACTTTAAAAATTTATTTAAGTTTTAAGTTAGTAAAAGTCAGATCACTTACAGGTTCAGTAGAGAACATGGACCAGCAGTAGCTAACAAAACAAAGACAAAAAACCCAAACACAGCTCAGAATTGGAAAGACTGGACACCAACGAAACGACAAGGTCTTAGAAAGAGAAAAGAAAGAAAAATATCACAGCCTAGAATTGGAGAGGCCAGTTAAGTGAAAATGATAATCTATCTCGAGGGACAAGTTCACTTTATTTTGGCAAAACCCAAATCGAGCAGAGTTATTAAATTTTGTCCTAACTACTCAATATATGCCACACTGGCTGGAAAAGTTGGGGTTGGGTCATTCATTTAGGAACGAGAATGGTAGATACATATCGAAACAGAAAAAAAAATAAAAGCTAGTTCTTAATGCTAGAGACTTTTCTAACAAGTTAGAAAATCCACATGAGACTGAACCTTCATTTAAGAATATTAAAGACAAATAAATAAATAGATTGAAAAATACTTGAAAACCACTTACATCTAAATAGTTTAAACAAACTGCTCAGGCTGTATAAAAACTGTATTGTTCTGCGTAACAGGAAACAAACGGTGGCCATTTGCAATATTAACACAATATAGAAGTGTTCGAGACTATAAACGAGTGTCATTATAATCGTGCAAGTATGGATCGCAAATGTGAATTAACCCTTTCTGAGAATGATATTATAACACTTAACTTTTCGAAGGCAAATTTACATTAGAAATATTCAAAATAATTGGAAGATATTAACCAAACTGTGAAAAGAAGGCCGACAACAGTCACTAGGGGGTTGTTTCCCGACGTTCTTTGTCCCGAATGAAACACGAATCTGTAAATAACCCAGGCCTGACCAGTGGAGCATTGTTGTCTAGAAGTACTCGCTATCGTCTTCTAAAAATGGTCAGGACATCATTAATACCAGTAACAAAGCCTCGATTGACAAAAGTACACATAGAAATGTGTTTGAAAGGGTAAAAGACAACATGAGGGTTGATTTCTCGAAAGTTCACACATGAAAGTCGTGCAATACTTGATGGCCCTAATGGCCGGAGCAAATTTTGGGTTGTAAATGGACGAGATCTTCATCAACGCTTGACACGCCAACAAGTAGAAGAGGAAGGAGGAGGTATTATTGGCGCTGTCATGGTTGGTCTGTGGAGAGTGCCTGACGGTTCGGAAATAACCGCAGATACTTATAAAGCCTTCCTCAAAGAACATCTGGAATCTTAGGTAAAAAAATAAATAAATAAATAAAAATAGAAAGAATCAAAAAATCACATTCAGGAGAACCATCGTATTTATGGAAGACTAGCTGTATAGCCCGGCGTTGCTCGGGTGTAATGAAAGCTTTAAAACTAATCCATAGTCCTGGAGCTCAGACTCTTTGAACGTTGGCACGAAAGACTAAAAAGCAATAGTTGTTTCCAGTTAAACCGAAACCGGAGACTGAAAGAAAAATGAATGGATGTAAGTCAAATTTTGATTTCCTGGTATTGATATCAAATAAGTTTTTTTCGTCGTAAACCGAATTTTAAAGGCTAAATAAGTCCTCTGAGTAAATGGTATCATGGTTGAGACTAAGAACTACAATTATACCTACTTAGAGTCAAACCCGAAGCAAAAACTAAAATAAAAGGGCTGAAAAAATACAGACATACAGGCAGATAAACACACACACACACACACACACCTTGCTTATATATATATATATATAATCGATTTTCTGCACTATTGTAAGAACTGCAACCTTGAAACTTCTGAATATAGTTTATGTATTTGTCTATGAGTGTATCAAATTTAATTAAAATTGGACCACTCCTTCTATAACCCGATTTTTTCGATAATCGATTTTCAATATTTATCGGAGGTACCTCGACACAAAACCTAGCTAAGAACACTCGCAGACGCTTATAGTACAACTGTGTAAATTTTCAAGAAAATCGGTTCAGCCATTTCGGAGTCTATAGGTAACGGATACCCACACACAGACAAAGTTCCATTTATAAATAAGTTTAGATTCTGTCCCTTCGCATTTAGCGCATAAAACTACGGAGTAACTGCAGAAATTCAACTTCTGTGGACATCAGGAGGTGAACTGGCCGGTCAATTCTCCAGACTTAAAACTAATTCAAAACTTGTGGAGAATTCTGAAGTGACTTGTTTATGGGGAATGTACGCCAATTTCAAAGCAATCATGACTTGTGACACGAAATAGTCAACCTATTACGTAAAATTACATCAGAAGAGATCGAGAAATCGACATGTTCTATGGACCAGATCCTTTTCAAAATCATTTTAAAAAAAGGATCAAATATCTCATAATAACCATATCCGCTACCTTTTTTGAACTGTTTATTTTTTATTGCGATTTCATTTCACCTCACTGTAGGTATCCATAAAAATTTGTAAATGAAGCAATTAAAGTGTTATTTTTTTTATCTCGCTAATAATTTGACACACTAATAATTTAAGCAATAATTTAAAATCAGGTAACAACTTTTTTTTCTAGAACCTTACAGTTTTTACAGAGTAGGTGAATATACATGTCAACATTCTCTGATATTTTCGTTAAATTCCAACCAGGAGTTTTTGGATAGGATGTAAAAGTGTCACCTCGTTAATAATTTGAAACGCAGTGTATATATATATATATATATATATATATATATCCGAGTGAGTATAGAATGAGGAGAGAAAAAAGAAAAAATTTTTCCGTCCAAAAACATTAATTTAAAACAGTGCTCGATATATGATGTATAGAGCAGTTAATATTTATTATAAATTATGTTTTAGAACATGTACATAATTTGTTCTATATATGTCCTCTTCCCTACAATCATATGTTTGTTTCAGTGTCTGGATTTAAACACTTCCTCAGGGGAAATATATATATATATCTATAAATATCCGGTTAGGTGAAAAGTTCAAGTCCTCATCATTTTTATTCTCTCTCTCTCTCTATATATATATATATATAGTTGAACAATCAAACAAAACAATTTTGATAAATGTTAATAGATTAGTCGAAAACCTACAGATCATTTGAACAGTTTTTACACACTAAGTCCAGAAAAGAAATCATGTGTTTGAATGCAATAAAGCATGAATAAAACTTTTATTCTAATTGCAGAACCTTGTCAGCCATATTTAATGAAACGTGTGTGCATATATATTATATATATATATATATAAATGAAAATATGTCGGTTGTTATAACCATTTCGTTAATCTTCGGGGTTTTCCGTAACACACACACATACATACATACATATATATATAAGTTCTACGAAACTCATCATTCATCTCTACCCTGATGACAACTCAAAAACTCGAAAGCTTGGACAACATTTCTTGTATTCTTCCGAGATGATTTTATGACTGAATTTCTTCCTTGCCTGAGAAGGATTTTTCGTAAATTGGAAATTTTGACCAGTAAAATTAATGGATTAATGGCCACAGAATATCTGCTGTTTTTAACGACGTGTGTGTGGTGGTGGTGGTGGTGGGGGCGTGATATAAAGACGATCTTTATAACAGAACAAAGAGCGAAAATCTTGTTCTCTGGATTTGTGAGCCGGTTTTTCTCGGTGTTTTTTGTCAATATGACCTTCCTACATTTCCATTGTCGACTGCAGCATCTGGCTGCTGTCTGCTTCTCGTTTATTGAGCCTGTTTGTCTGAACATCTTTCCGTCTCGTCTGTCTTTGTTTCTGTCCCAACCCCTGCTGATCAGTGTCGCTTCCCTAGCCGACAAAATTCGCCCTAGAGCCTTCCAAATTCGAACAGAGGATGTCACTCAGACATTCGGTGCCATTCAACCATGATTAACACAATAAAACAAAATAGATGTACAAAATAAGATTCTGAATTCGGCTCCGTGCTACATTTTTTGCTAATTCATCACATTGTATTTTAACGTTTGCGAATTTTGACAACGCAATATGCAATCCCATTTTAAAAGCATGCTCACAAAAAAAAAAAAAAAAAAATGCAAAATAAACGCTCACTTTTTGTATACGTCGTGTGCCTTCAAGACGTAGGCGATCATGGCTTTCCACATCGCCCTATCCCTTGTAGATCTTAATACCTCTTCTCTTATTAACCTACTCAATTCCCGCTCGACCATCCATCTGCTCAAGCCCATCAAGTATGTCATGCGTTGCTGTCATTTGTCTCCTTTCCCCTCAATCCGTCCTGTGAGCAGAAGGTTCTTCAAGCCGTCCTTCCCTTCCTCATTACATGTGTCAAAAATTTACTGACGGTAAATAGTGAAGGAATTGGCAATGAATGGCTAACTTTGATTTATTTATATTGACCTATTCGAACTGCTGTGTGGTAATAATAAGTGAAGACATGTTTTTCTATTAACCGGTATGCTAATTAATCAACGTCGATAACACACACATACATGTTAGATCACCTATTTGCTAAACATGACACGACGGCGTGACACTATTTTTATTAAGTTTAGTAGTTTGTATTCGCTCCCTAGAGTAGATGTAATGAAGTTGTGCTGATTATAAAAAAAAAACGAAGCTTGAATCTCGCATATTATTTTATTCAACTAATCACTTCGTCAATTACTACCGGCCAGTGTATGTGCGGCTCATGGCAACTCGACCGAACGCCAGAAAGACAAACGGATCTCGATATGTAAAGTCACAAGTTTATTCACCTGAATAGCGTCAACTCTAAATTGGAAAAAAGTGTAACGACACAAATACCATTTTGGACACTTAATATATTATACAACAATCAAGGAATATTATTAATAATAATAACAATAACTCTACACTTTAAACAAAACGTTCACGGCTTCTGACACCTTTTTCTTTATATATATATATATATATATATATATATATATATATATATATAAAGAAGACGGAAATCTAAGCAAGAGCCAACAACCGACCAATTTCCCTGACGAGCCGTTAGGCGAAACCGTGGTCGGTTGTTGGCTCTTGCTTAGATTTCTGTCTTTGTTTGCTCTACTTTCGTATTGAGCGCTTTAGTGTTAGGGTTTTCGTCTTGGGTTTTTTCTTTCTTACGAGTGCTTGACTTTTTGTTCATGTATTTCGTTTGTTTCTTTTTTTTGCTTCCCCTTATTTTCCCTCCGAGTTCGTTCTCGGTGGGTTGTTCAAGACGATTTAAATTATAGCTTGATTAATACTAGTTTTACTATTGGTATTGTTGTTGCTATAGTTAATATTATATATATATATATATATATATATATATATATATATATATAAGTGAAAGGACTGGTAGATTAAAACCTACTGATCAAGCATTTATTTTTTATAAAGAGCGATCGATACAAAGTAATTTTTATTACAATGGTTTATAAAAGCCTTATATCACTACACAAAAGTTTTCATCTTTTAGAACAATACTGTTCTTCTTCAGGTGATAGATATAAAATAAATTGTGAAAATGATTTATTTAGAAAATATAAGATGAATTCATGGTTATTTAGAAACTGTAGGGGTAGTAGCAGAAGGGGTAGGTAGAGAATATGCTTGTAGGTGTTTCAATATTGTTCAATCAAAAATGAGAATTAGTTAACTATGGAGTTGAAGATTTGGGGCATGAATGGAAGCAGAGTTGTCTGGTGTCAAGGTATGTCACTTTAATTTTGTTTGGGTAAGATACATAGTGGACTCTACATTATTTAAATGGGTAGACAATAATTTTTAACAGCAGGTTGGATTTTTTTAATTTGATTTTGTACTACCTCACGAGTACAGGGGCTGGAATATTTAGGTCAGAAATAGAATTAAATAATTATGATATACTAAGGTATATATTGTAGTTAAGAAAACCAAATAAGTATTGTGTTGATTATTTATTTTAGTAAAATAAGTTTTAATTTTTAAGTTATACTGGAGCATATGTTATAAATGAAACTTTGTAATTAATTTAAGTTTAAGGAAAGTGTTTTCGATGTTTACATAAAACGGGCAATTCATCTCTACGATTCAATAGTTCCCTATGTTTAGGGAACCTTAAATCTGCAGTTTTTCATTCAAGCACAGAGGGCGGATGTTGTAAAACGACTTACAGATTCTTGTTTTTTCCAGATTTTTTTAATTTACTTTTGGGTGGGGTTTGTTTGTATCCTTTAACTTCCAAAAATGCGCAGAAAGGGATGTTTAGTTTCGATACGTGTTGTTTTTAAAGAAAGTTAAGTGCGTATACCAACATTGTTTAAAAGTATTTTTTGTAAATCCAATGTCAACTTTTTTAATAGTTCGGTTTTCATTTGATGTTATAGAGTTTGTTAGACACCTATTTTCCAGTGGGCAATTGTTAGGATTTCGATAATTACACAAATTTGTATTATTAATATTTTCATATTTGGATAGTTATTTTTACTTTGGTTTACGTGCTGATTTAAAATTTTATTATTATGTTTTTTAATAATTTTTTCCAGATTATTTGCACAACTATAACTTAATTTTAAAGTGTTTTTATTAAAAATTTTAATTAGAGTGTTGTTATTAGGGAAATGGACTTTCAGCCCTAACTTAGTGCTAATCATTTGGTTAAAAGGAGGGGTATACCAAATGATTTTTTTAATTTCTATTTTTCCTGTTAAAGTCATATTTTTATGTATTTAATATTATGGTTTTTATAGCCACTATTCCTTACGGCATTATTATAAAAAACTTTATGTTTATAAAATACTTCTCTACTAGAAGAGTTTTTACTGATTTTATATTCTATGGAGGAAGGTACATGTTTGATTATACTAAGGGGCGATTAGACTTTAAGTGGATGTATAATGGATATTCGTTGGGTTTTATGTATGGTTGATAAGTATCATTTACTATGTCAGGTGTTACATCAAGAAAGCTTACTATTTTTAAATTAGTGTTGATTATTACTTTTATGTTTAGATTTTTGAATTCTTTATGGATTAGTTTTCTAATTTTATCGGTTTTAAAATGTGTGGAATTTTGTACTATCATAAGTCGATCATCCGTATATAACCCTATGTCATGAGTGTTTGTCGTAGTGCGCGGTAAGGTTGTATAGAGTAAATAAACCAATGAGATTGGAAGACCACGCAGAGTCTAACGCGCCCATTGTTATGTTGAATTGGTCACCAGAGTTATTTTTTATCCATTGTTCTTGGTTGTAGATAAGGACGGATGTCTTAGTGATCATTAAAATATTATAATCATCCTTAGTTAAGTCTAAATTATGTGTGGCAAATTCCAATGCCAAGGTGAAGAGATCCTTGGAAATTGATGAATAATATTCAACTATGACAAATTGGATTAAAGAACAATTGTTTTATTCTTTATATTGAAAAACCAATTTATGATAGCAGTTGTATTAGTCCACTGCAGTAATTCAAATTTCTGTTTGATTTGGTTATTAATCCGTTTGAGAATAATTTTATTGATTTTTTCAATGTCTGGCGTAATGGGATTGATAATTCAAGGAGGTTTGTGGTTTTTTAAAGTTATGTACAAAGTTTACTTTGTCACTAATTTCGAGTTTTTCATTAATAGTTTTGTTAGTAGTAGTATTTTTTATATATCCCGAAAAGGAATAGAGTATAAAAAGATCAGTTGAAGAATGGAACTCCACACCAGGAATAAGAAATATAGATTTATTGTACTAAGGTACAATTAACAATAATACACATATAGGCAAGCCACGGGTTGGAGCGGAATAGTGGATGCCTTCGCCTAAGATCTTTTCTATCGTGGTACCGCTCGTTACTGTCTTTTATAAAGTAGAGCATTCTATTCTCAGAGGATGGCAGGATGTTCCTGTGACACGATAACTAGGCGTATATTAAGGTGGATTTGTAAAATATGTATTTTATTATAATAGATTAAAATAGAAAATGGTTAAGAATAGAAAAATAGTTTAAAAACATGTGTTTCGTTTAACAAAAGTGAAAAAGAAGAGAAAAAAAATAAATAAACGCTTTTTCTTTTATAAGGAAATTTGTGGAAGAGAAAAGGGTATCAGATTACTGTTAAATCCTACCAGTCTTCCAATAAATATTTGACTAAATGATTTGATGTGATAAAAGATAATGTTTAGAAAATAGATTTTTGAGTGACCAGGTCAAAAACTGTCTTTACTGTATCTTGACCACGCATTAAGAAAAGATAATAAAATTTTCCTTTCTCCAGGCAATAAAAAACGCCTGGTTATGGGTAAAGTGTCAGGGCTATAAAAACATCCGGCGGCCTCCACACGAAGCTTTATTAAGATAAAAAGTTAAGAAAATCCTGGAAAATACTTGGAGGCTTAGTGCAGACATCCCGCTTACACATCAAAGGAAGCAAAATTTAAGTACCTTGAAATTTTGGACTTACAGTCTCCAATGCTTATCGCCCGGTGGTCTCGTCACTTTCGATTATTTTAATATAAAATACAAGTGATTTTGCCGAGCCGATCAGTTAGTTTCAGTTGAGTTGAGTTGAGTTAGTTCAGCCGGGCGTGTGCTTGAAGTAGAAACTTCGTTCGTCTTGAGTCGGTCGGTTCGGCATTTGATCTCTATCAATTAGTTAGAGCTGAGTGCCACATTGCCTGCCCCAACTGAAAGACTAACTATAAACGAAATAAAGCATCGATTTAACTCATCCAAGTTGTGGAAGTTCGTCCCTTATAGTTTATCTTGTATCCCCCAGTTTGAGGCTTCGACTTTTTCAATCAACCACCGGCAACATCACAGCGTGGAGAACGGCCGCCGGAGAAACTGTTCGGACATCCGCTGGGGTGTTACATTCCACTATAACAATATTAGCAACTAAATTAAGTGAGTTATTATTTGCCTTTTTATAAAATTTTGTTAATTTTAAAAAAAATTAAAGTGGTATAATCTTCAGTTGTAATTTTATAGGACTTAGATGTTTTGTCAAACTTAAACACTTTGTCTGATATTTTTATGTTTGAAACAACAGAGTCAAAGTGTTTTTGGAAATTATTCTTCCTTTGGTTAAAAAAGATGTTGATTATTTCAAATAAATCATTTTCAAAATCAGAAAATCTTTTAATTACTAGTGCAGTTTTTATGTTTTTGAGTGCATAAGGTTCAGGTTCTTTAGGAAGCTTATAATTATGAAGGAAGAAATCAGCTTGCCATCTCATCCATCTAATTAAATCCACGGTTTTATGGACAAGTTTCACAAAATATTCCCATTTGTTTGGGTAGGCAATGTTTTTGAGAGAGATTCCGAAATTTGTTTTTTCCATTTTTGGTGTAAGAAATAAAAATATTTGTAGATATTGCTCTACCAAGCTAAATGTTATATATATACTAGAACTTTGAATAGGTTTTCGCTGATTTTTCATGAAAAGTAATGTTTTATTTACAAAAATGAGTAAGAAACACGTCACTGAAAGTATTGTCCATAGCTAGCCACTATATTTTTCCATATTTTTGGTAGCATTTCAATTCTACGTCGGGAAAAAGACATGTCTTTTGAGGCCAACAAAAAATGGGTCGACCTGTGGTTATCTTGATAAGAATGAAAGTGTACTCAGCCAGGCCATATACCATCGATCAGAACAAGTGATAATCGGGCGGGGTAAGGGTTAGGGTGAATGTCTGAGTAGGACTTCCCATTTAAGCGTTTCCAAGTAGGTTTTCATCCGTTTTGCAACATGTGGTCTAACGTTGTTATTTCCAAATCACTTTATCGTACCTCTGCTCCTATGGCAGCCGTTTCTTTTTCAATACTCGGCTCAAACACATCAATTGTAGTCAACAGCAATCTCCAGTCAGTTTGAGCAGCAAATAAAGCTCAAAGCAGAGGCTTCAACCCATATTCGGCTCTTTGCCACCGATGCTGATGCATGTCCGGGCTTATATCACGATCTTCTATGCTTATTGTTACTGCAGTGTATCCACTTTTTACGATCTTCTTCTATGTGCCTTGTCCCTTCAGGACGTAGGCGATCATGACCTTCCACGTTTCCCTATCCCTGGTGGCTCTGAGCATGCCTTCTCCTGTTACATCATGCAAGCCACGTTCCGTCATCCACCTTATTAGGTCCTTCAAATATGTTATCCATTGCTTTCCCCTCTATCAGGCCTGTTAGTATCAGATTCACCAAGTCCTCCTTCCTCATTGCGTGTCCTAGGAACTTCAGCTGTCTCTTCCTGATGCTTAGTATTAATTTCCTTTTTGTTGCCATTTTTTCCAACACCTCATCGTTGCTTGCATGCTCAGTCCACGATATTCGCAGCATCCTTCTGTAGAACCATATTTCAGTTGCTTCAAGTTTTTCCTTCATCTTTGACCTTTTTTGTCGCTGAAGCAGCTGTTCACACATGACAAGACACCGTTCGACGTCTCTCGGTACCCAATGTCCTTGCTTTTGAAACATTCCTAATGTTTTCAAACGTTTCGAAACTGTTGTGTGATCAATTCCTAATGATTTTGCAAGTTTAGCTTGCGCCTGACAAGTTTTAATGAAGTGATGTTTCCAATTCTTCTTCTTCAAACTTTTTGGGTGAGCCAGAGCGTTCTTTATTTTCAGCATCAAAATCCTTATTTTTAAAACCAATATTATTTTCGACAGAGTATGGTCGTCGTAAGTCTGCACAAGATTTCTGTGTGCTTCAAGTGCAGATTTCTTTTGAATAAAGTAGTACAGTAAAATTCCCGGCAAATACATTTTATTTGGCATAAAACCCAACATGTTTAACGCTATGAAAACCAAAGTTGTTTGCACTTCGGTGAAATGATATTTACTGAATTTCAAGCTTGCTTATAGTACATCCCTATAGATGTATGGCCATCTGAAACTACACGCTCGCAGTTATGGGAACGCCATCTGTTAGAAAACAGTGTGAACTTATTCAAGGTATATATGTATATTTAACGTCATTCAGTTATTTCTCATGTGTGCATCCCAGGTGCTACTGAATCAATATCAGGAGTCTGCAGATGACGGCCAGGAGAGTGCCTCTACGCCTGGTTTCTCGGCATAATCACTGGATGAAGATCAAGCTCATTAACATTGTCATAGAAGTTTCCGTGACAAGCCTGTTAACCTTACTTCATTAGCTTGGAAGCTATGTCATTAAGTGAAGATAATTACGTCTCTGACTTATTCATATGATGACAATTAAACTTTGTTGCACCCGGGTATGTTTATCGTAAGACATAATATGACATGGTAATATGAAATTAAAGTAAAAAGTTATTAAAAAATATCCTATTATTAAGTAGTAGTAACCGGATATATTTATCATAAGACCTAGCATGACAGCCTAAGATGAAATCATAGTAAAAATTTCGTGAAAAATATCCTATTTCATTAACTAGTTTTGTAAGGTTCACTACTTATGTACGCGTCGCATCGGTAATGGCTAGATAATCAAATTATAAATGTAAGTTGTTTAAAAATGTAAAATATTGCATTTACTAGAAAATGTATCTAGTTTATAAAGAGAAGGAGCATAAAAATGTCTTCAAAGAGCCGATTGATGCACTGTGACATCTTTAATCCGACACTCAGTAATCCGATAATTCCCATAGTCCGGTGCTTTGGGGAATCAGCCATCATCATTTCTTTGAGCAACTACGAAAGCAGCGCCACATGTTGTTTAAAATTTTCTCTAGCAGCCTAAAACCAGAGTGTTTTGGTAATACAGTCTTTATATTTATATATTTTAATTTACACAAAAAGATTAATTGAGGTTAATTTTTAGCAAAGCCCTACAGAAAATATATATAATAATTCGGTTCCTTTCAAAGTAAGCTGCCTTAAATTTAGTTTCTTAAATTTTTAAAATAATTAAAATTAAATTTAACTCGTGAATTTAGATATTTAAGTAAATTTTGTGTGCGTATGTGTGTGCACACTTGTATTAGTAGAAATGGATTTTTTTGAGATCTACCTTTGAAGTTAATATTTTTAATTTAAAATTTAAGATTTATTTTTAAGTTTGTATATCCAAATTTTTCTATAACATTTATCCCAGTCATT
The DNA here is from genome assembly GCA_037127315.1 of Ascarosepion bandense. Lineage (NCBI taxonomy): Eukaryota > Metazoa > Mollusca > Cephalopoda > Sepiida > Sepiidae > Ascarosepion > Ascarosepion bandense. The sequence goes on from JBBBDQ010001635.1 coordinate 2,683,669, forward strand.
ATTTATTTAAACTAAAATCTCTTTGGTAAATTTTTCAATGTTTTTTTTTCAATAATGTTTTTTTTAATGTTTTTTTTTGTCAGCAGTTTTCTTTTGTTTCTATGCGAAAGTTTTTTCATAGCTTCCTTCCCGGTCAACCACCCCATCCCCCTTTTTCCTTTCATTCCTCCTACCACTTCTATCCCTCTGACATGGCTAAATTTTAACTTTTAACTCTGGTATGAGAGAGGGGCAAAGGACACGTTCCAGAAGCTGAGTAAAGTACTAACACACAGGAAAATCTCAATAGAAACGAAGAAAAGAGTGCTAGACTGCTACGTGATGTCAGTTCTTCAATACGACAGTGAATGCTGGAGAATATCATCGAAAATGAGGACAAAACTGAAAGCAGCGGAAATGTGGTTCTACAGAAGGATGCTGCGGATATCGTGGACTGAGCATGCAAGCAACGATGTAGGTGTTGGAAAGGATGGCAACAAAAAGGAAATTAATACTGAGCATCAGGAAGAGACAACTGAAGTTCCTGGGACACGCAATGAGGAAGGAGAGCTTGGAGAACCTGATATTGACTAGCCAGATAGAAGGAAAGAGAGACAGAGGAAGGCAGCGGATAACATATTTGCAGGGCCTGATCAGGTGGATGACGGAACGGGGGTTGCCAGGAGCAACAGGAGCAAACATACTAAGAGCCACAAGGGATAGGGAGACGTGGAGAACCATGATCGCCTACGTCCTGAAGGGACAGGGCACATAGAAGAAGATAAGAGAGGGGTGTGTCTTCTAATATGAGACATAGGTATCTGTCTGCTTTCTCCTTAAATTCAAAAATTGTTAATCCCACTATTCCGCATGCTTGCTTCCCTAGTGGGACCTTAGATTTTTTTAAATGGGTAGACAATAATTTTTAACAGGAGGTTAGATTTTAGGGGTTTTTTTTATTAAAAATTAGATTTTTTTAATACCTCATGAGTAAAGGGTCTAGAATGTTTAGGTAACAATTAGGATTAATTTATTATGTTATTTTTTATGTATATTGTAGTAAGAAAAACAGTTAAGTATTGGGTATATGCTTGATTATACTAAAGGGTGATTAAACTTTACCTGAATGTATAATGAAGATTCGTTAGGTTTTATGTATGGTTGATAAGTATCATTTATTAAGTCTAGTGTTACATCAAGGAAGTTTGCTACTTTTAAATTAATGTAATCAACATTTAAATTAATGTAATTAACATTACTTTAAGCTTTACACTTTTGAATTCTCTGTGGATTAGTTTTCTAATTTTATCGGCTTTAAAATGTGTGGAATTTTGTATTATCATAAGTCGATCATCCGTATATAACCCTATGTCATGAGTGTTTATGTCATAGTGTGCAGTGAGGTTGTATAAGAGCAAATAAACCAATGAGATTGGAAGACTCCACAGAGTCTAATGCTCCCATTGTAATTATTTTTTATCCATTGTTCTTGATTGTAGATAAGAATGGATGCCTTGCTGGCTATTACAATATTATATTCATCCTTAGTTAAGTCTGAATAATAAGTGGCAAATTCCAGTGCCAAGGTGAAAAGGTCTTTGGAAATAGATCATTAAACTATATCAAATATCAGTTGTTTTCATCCTTCATATTGCAAAACCAATTTATGACATCAGCTGTATTGGTCCACTGTAGTAATCCAAGGTTCTGTTTGATTTGGTTATTAATCCATTCTAGAATAATTTTACTGATTTTACCAATTTCAGGTCTAGTTGGGTTCATGATTTTAGTGGGCAGATTTGTCTCAAAATTAGGTTTGTGATCTTTTAAACTTATGTAAGCTTCTTTAGTACAAAGTTTACTAACTTTTTCACTAATTTTTAGTTTTTCAGTAATAGATTTGTGAGTAGTATTTAGCTTTTCAACTAAATTAAGTGAGTTATTATTTGCCTTTTTATAATTTTTATTAAATTTATTTTTCTGAAAGTTGTGTAATCCACAGTGGTAATTTCATAGAAGTTACCTGTTTTGTCAGACTTAACAAACGCTTTGTCCTATGTTTTTATGTTTGAAACAACATCGTCAAGGTGTTTTTGGAATTTTTTCTTCCTTTTGTTAAAAGAGATGTTGTTGATTATTTCAAATAAATAATTTTCAAAACCAGATAAGCTTTCAATTACTAGTGCAGTTTTTCAGCACTAGTAATTGAATTGCACTTTTTTTCATCCATAAGGTTCAGGTTTTTAGAAATTTTGTAATTTCAAAGAAAGAAATAAGCTTTCCTTCTCATTCTTTTAATTAAGTCCTCTGCTTTATGGATAAGTTTGATGAAATATTCCTGTTTGTTTGAGTTGGGAATGTTTTTCAGGGAGATTTTAAAATTTGTTTTTTTCATTTTTGGTGTAAGAAATAAAAATAAATGTAGATACCAAAGTGGGAGCTAAATATTATAAGGAAATGAAAACCCACTGTTCAAGCATTTACTTTTATATTTTATAAAGAGTGCTCAATACAGAGTAGAGCTTAATATTCTAATTTTGTTGCTACAATGGTTTATAAAAGCATACCACTACACAAAAATTTCTGTTTCAGAACAATACTGTTCTTTTTCAGGTGATATGTTAAAATAAATGATGAAAATGATTTATTTAGAAAATTAGGGAGTGGTAGTTGGAGAAAATGCTTTAGGTGTGTCAATCAAAAATGCGAATTAGGTAACCATGGAGTTTTAACATTTGGGTTGAGAAAGGAAGCAGGGTGGCCTGGTGCCTAGACGTGTCACTTTTTAATTTTCTCTGGATAAGATACATAGTGGGACCATAGATTTTTTAAATGAGTAGACAATTTTTAACAGAAATTTGGATTTTAGTTTGTTTTTGTTTTTTTATTAAAAATTAGATTTTTTTACTACCTCATGAATAAAGGAGCTGGAATATTTAGGTTAGAATTAGGAATAAGTAATTATGGTATACTTAGGTATATTGTAGTAAGAAAAAGAATTAAGTATTGTGTAGGGCATTTATTTTAGTAAAATAATTCTTATGTCTTAAAGTTATGTTTGAGTATAATTTATAAATGAAACATTGTAATTAATTAAATTTTAAAGAAAATTATTTTGTCTGAGTAAAGTACATATTGGAACAACACAAAACTTAAATAGGTTAACAATAATTTTTAACAGCAGGTTGTTTTTTTTTTAACTACTTCATGAGTAAAGGGGCTGGAATGTTTAGGTTAGAATTAGGATTAAATAATTATGCTATATTAAAGTATATTGTAGTTAGGAAAACTAATTAAGTATTGTGTGGGTCATTTATTTTGGTAAAATACTTTTTCATTTTTCAGTTAGAGTTGTACAAATAATCTAAAAAAAATAATTAAAATCATTATAATATCTTAAATCAGCATGTAAACCAAAGTAACAATAGCTATCAAAATAATACAAACTTATGTAATTGTCGAAATCCTAACAATTGCCTACGGGATAATAGGCATCTAACAAATTCTATTGTGTACCAATATAATATAACATCAAATGAAAACCAAACTATGAAAAAAGTTTACATTGGATCTACTAAGAACACTTTTAAACAGTGTTGGTATATGAACTTAACTTCCTTCAAAAACATGTACCGAAACCAAACCTTTCTGCGTATTTTTGGAAGTTAAAGAACACAAACAAAACTCCCAAAGTAAAATGGAAAATTCTTGAAAAAACAAGAATCTGTAAGTCGTATGAAATCTGCCCTTTATCTGCCTGAGCGAAAAGCTGCAGATTTTAAGGTTCCCTAAAAATGAACCACAGAGATGAATTGACCGTTTTATGTAAACATCAAAAAGATTGAAAATATTTTTCATTAAAATTTAATTAATTATAATGTTTCGTATATAATTTGTGCTCCAATATAACTTCAAAATTAAAATTTATTTTACTAAAATAAAAGGCCCAGAAAGCACTGGTTGGTTTTCTTAACTACAATATACCTTAGTATACTATGATTGTTTAGTTCTAATTCTAACCTAAACATTCCAGCCCCTTTACGCATAAAATATATATTCATATAAAAAACATGTTCTTGTGCAGCAAAGTTAGGCCATCCCTATTCCCAAGGCTAGGATGTTTCTTTTTCAATTTTTCGTGCATACAATCAATTTCTTTACAATGCGAGGTTACTGCTATTGTTTTATCTTGAGGCAAGAATGAATAATGAATAACCCCTTTGAATGACCACCATTACAGTAAACATTAATTTTTAGAGTGCAGTGGGGGTTTTGGGTATTGTTTTGGTGATTTACTTGCATCTAACCACTGGTTGTCAAAGAATATCTATTTCTCATTGCATTTAATAATCTTGTTGGGGATCACCCCTTTTTTACACATTCAATGGACTTGTTCAAGGCATATAAATAATCCTGCCTACAGAGAACGAGCGTGTCTGTAGTGTGTTAGAGTGTTGTTGTTAGAGTTGTAGTGCTTGTCAGAGCAGTTGAACCGCTGCTTGTAGAATATAGACTTATTATCCAGACTTATTTCTTTGTATATATTTGACTCTTACTAACAAGTATTCCTGAATCTACTAACCGTGTACAGGTTGTCTATCTTTTGTTCAATATACTTGCATTTTTCTCTCATATCTATTTTGTGTTATTATTATTATATTGTGTGGTTTTCTAAACAAGAATCCACAACAGATCTGATGCAAAAATGATTGTTTTCCCAGTTTGTAGTCATACAGTAAGATTACTTGACATTGTATTCATTTTCATTGGGCTTATGAATAACAATATATAAAGAAAAATTATCTGGAAAGTAAGAGAGTTAAGAATAAGTCAACATTATTTTATATACCAACAAGGTTACTTCTTTGGACAAGCAGACTAACGACCAACCAAAAAATGCGTCATTTTTTGCGTGGCAACCTAATATGATGTGATATCTCGTCTCCTATATGGCAGTAAATGCAGGACAATCTCTTGAGATATATAAAAAAGGTGACTTGAGAAAAGTGAGATAAATGCAGCCTGACTGACGAATGCTGAGAATAGAATCTACAAAAACATGCGAGCAACGAGAAAATATTTAAGGAAATAGAAACTACAGGGAAATTTAGACTTACAACCAGAAAAAGTTCAAGGACAGATTAACCATCACAGACAATCGCTCCTACTCCCCATTAGCATGGATCAGGCTAGTTTCCCTGAAAGCAAAACACTGTGCCTCCTTGGATTAACTCTCACAATAGAGCTGAAGTGGAATGACTATATAGAATCCATAGCTAAATCTGCTTCAAAAGAAGGCTGGTTTTCTGTGCAGAGCCAGGAAGTTTTTACCATCTGAAACAATCCTGCACATATACAAATCTACCATCCACCTGTGCCTTGAAAACTGCTGCTATATCTGGTTGGGTGGTCCTGCTATCCACCTAGGGGTCCTTGACAAAATCCAATGGAGAATCTGTAATGTGATCGATCCTGACTTGGCAGCTCGGATACAGTCACATTCTCACTGGCGCAATGTGGCTTCCCTGTGTCTCTTCTACAAGTACTTTCATGACTTCAGCTCCAATGAACTTAGCTCACTGGTGCCCCCTGTATATGAATTTACTCGAGCCACAAGATTAGTAACTAGATCCCACCCCTTTTACTGTGAAACCAATAAACTGTAAATGTGAATTCTCACACTTCTTTTCTCGCACTTCCTGCCTGTATAATTCCCTTCTGTTTACTTGCTTCTCCAACAGCTACAATCTCCAAGAATTTAAATGTAAAGTCAATAGTCATCTCCTATCTCACTAACCTGCATCCTCTCTCTCTCTCACGCTCCTTTCTCTGTCCACTCCACTTTCATCAGTATTCTCATCCTTCTCTTACCCACTCCCTGACACCCCCTGTATTCTGTTACTCCTTCTCATAACTTTCCTCCTCTGTAACCCCTTGCACAAAAGTGGCAGTATAATGCCTTGCTTGGGGCGATACGATTATAAAAAAAAAACAAAAAAGATTAAGAGAAAGAAAGGTTTGGAGAATTTGAAATTCACAGGACATACTGAGGATAAATGAAGGAGAGGGAAATATCAAATATTCTTTTTTACCAACTTTGTTTGAATGAATGATGGAGCAAAGACAACGGTAAAGAGACAAAAGTTACTTAGATGAACAAAAGTCAGGAAGTTGTGGAGAACCATGATCACTAATATTCAAAACAGACTGTGCGTTTTTATGAATATAAAAAGTTTGAAATCAAGTGTGATCGTATTATAAAATGAAATGCATTGTAACCCTCTACTCTGAGTGGCTTTTAGGCCTTGTACACAGTGAACATAATTGTTAAAAAAAAAATCTGAATTGTTGTAAATTGAATTTTAAAAAAAATCATTTTATTTTCATAGGTGAATTATGTCTATCTGTTCAATCAGAATGCTAAGTTTAACTGAGTCTGGCTCAAGGCCAGAGGAAAATTAGAAAGGGTGAAATGCTCTTGCAACAAACTTTCAAGTGATATAACCGGTTTGACTTTAACAAAGTAAAAATTGGAGTTCTGACTTTACCTGCACTTTTTAACACAAGTAACTAACGCAAAAAATAACTCGTATAAGGGCTTAATTTTTGAAATGCATCACCTGAACATATTTACCTATGAAGAATCAATTTAGATTGATATGAATATTCTGTCAAAACTCATATAGACTCATCTGTAAATGTGTTTGTGGCATTTCAAAAAATTAAGCCCTTGTCATATTTTTTCAAAATAAATAAAAAGATCATCTGCAATATAAGAGAAGCTAAAAAAAAAAATCAAAATATTTTTATATAAAAGTTGACATAGCAGTTCCCAACATTTCTTTTGTGTGGACTTTTGGCTTTGGTCAACAAGTGTAGCAGATAAGAAATCTAAACTTATTTATAAATGGAACTTTGTGTGTGTGTGTGTGTGTGTGTGTGTGTGTGTGTACGTTACCTATAGACTCCGAAACGGCTGAACCGATTTTCTTGAAAATTTACACAGTTGTGCGATAAGTGTCTGTGAGTGTTCTTAGCTAAGTTTTGTGTCCAGATACCCCCAATAAATATCGAAAATCGATAATCGAAAAAATCGGGTTATAGAAGGAGTGGTCCGATTTTAATCAAATTTGATACACTCATAGACAAAGACATAAGAAACGATATTCAGAAGTTTCAAGGTTGCAGTTCTTACAATAGTGCAGAAAATCGATAATATATATAAGGCAAGATGTTTGTGTGTGTATCTGTTTATCTGCATGTATGTCTGTATTTTTCAGCCCTTTTATTTTAGTTTTTGCTTCGGGTTTGGCTCTAAGTAGGTATAATTGTAGTTCTTAGTCTCAACCATGATACCATTTACTCAGAGGACTTATTTAGCCTTCAAAATTCAGTTTACGACAAAAAAAATTATTTGATATCAATACCAGCAAATCAAAACTTGACTTACATCCATTCATTTTTCTTTCAGTCTACAGTTTCGCTTTAACTGGAAACAACTATTGATTTTTAGTCTTTAGTGCCAACGTCCAAAGAGTCTGAGCTCCAGGACCATGGATTAGTTTTAAAGCTTTCATCACACCTGATCAACACTATACTGCTAGTTAATTAAAAATCAACCTTCTTCCTTTTACAAAAATTCACAATGACATGTGAAATCCTGGTTTTCCTAAATAGAAAAAGGATTTACCATCTGCTTGGGAAAAAGTTGGAAACCAGATTTTGCAAGTAAGTATTAAAATGATTTTTAATGAATGGGAGCGACTTGCAAGATCAGTGTCAGTCAGTCAGAGAGTCAGATGGGAGCCGCGAGACAAAACATCTAAAATGTAACTTCAACTTCAAGCCACTCGGACATTGTTCTCTTTCTCTTTATCTCTTTCGACAATTACTACGACGAACATTTTGTACAAACTCTTGATACTCTTAACTTTCTCATTGAACATTAATTTCTACGAATTCTTGTTATTCCTTCTTTTAATAAATTACTATTTCAACATATAGAATGTATATTTTATTCTTCCACTCTTCCACACCATTCCATATATTCCAAACTGCCGACAACCAACGTTCTGATGATAAATCTGCATAAAACTTGTAAGCTGTAGGGAGTTCGGTTAAGTCTGACACAAGGCCGAATCAAAGGAACATTAACCAGCCCCCCCACCATTATAGTTTCAGATTTAGCACCTTACTTGGGCTGAACTGATTAAAATATATAAAGAATAACATACTTCAAGGAAAGAGAAAATAAACTTGTGGATACTAAAACTTACAGGGTAGTGTCAGAAGTAATCTAGTGAGGAATTACAAAGTTTTAAACTTTTACCCAAAGTATACATACAGATATGCATGTACAGAATGGGGTAGAAAGAAATGTAATAACGTGCAGAAAGGTGGGGAGCACAGAGTGCGACGGACCTGGGCATCCATCTCGAGAAGGCATCTAAAGAGTAAAATAAAAAATACAGTTTTTATATTTTAATGCTTCCAAAACAAAGCTGCTATCTATTAACTATCACAGGCAATCGCTCTTACCTCCCGTTAGCATGGATCAGGCTAGTCTCCCTGAAAGTAAAACACTGTGCCTCCTCGGCTTAACTCTGACAACAGACCTCAAGTGGAATGAATATATAGAATTCATAGCTAAATCCGCTGCTAAGAAAGTTGGTTCTCTGTGTAGGGCCAGGAAGTTTTTTTTTTCCGCCTGTAACAATCCTGTACATATTTTAATCTAACATCCGCCCCTTCAATTGAATACTGCTGCTACATCTGGTTGCATGCTCCTGCTACCTACCTGGGTGTCCTTGACAAAATCCAATGGAGAATCTGTAATATGATAGATCCCGACTTGGCAGCTCGGATACAGTCACTTTTTTACCGGCGCAATATGGTTTCCCTGTGTCTCTTCTACAAATACTTTCACGGCTTCTGCTCCTATATATATATTTACTCAAGCCACAAGATTAGCAACTAGGTGCCACCCTTTTACAGTGAAACCAATAAATTGTAAACACAAATTCTACTCCAACAGCTTCTTTTCTCGCACTTCCCGTCTGTGGAATTCCCTTCCATTTACTTGTTTTCCTGACAGCTATAATTTCCAAGAATTAAAACAAAGTCAATAGTCATCTCCTATCTCACTAACCTGCATCCTCTCTCTCATGCTCCTTTCTTCATCCACTCTACTCTCATCAGTATTCTCATCCTTTTCTTACCCATTTCCTGACACCCCCTATAACCTGTCACTCTTTCTCATAACTTTCCTCCTATGTAACCACCCGCAAAACAGTGGCAGTAAAATGCCTTGCTTGGGGCGATATGATTATTTAAAAAAGTTTATATTTAATTTGAATAAAGTATTTATTTCACGTATTTCCATATTTTAAATGTCTTCCTTTCTCACATTTCTCAATACTAGGCCCTATACGTCCCTATTTGAGTCTTAGGGCTTATAATCAAGGAGTTGCCCAGGCATCACCAAACATCATCAAATGTCAGTACGTCACGAGAGATATGAACAGAATGAGGAAGACAGATAAAATGAGATAGACAAATTGAATCAGGTAGACAGACAGAAACAGAATGAGTTTGAGAAATATGAACATGAGGTAAAATTATATGAACAGAATGAGGTGGAAACTAAATGTTTATTTCATTAAATTAAATCATTCAGTTGAAAATAAAACAATTAATCGAATCTTACACGTTAAATTTTTATTTCAGTCTATCGTATTTGGTAGATTTTGCAATTAAAAACAACAAAAATGTAATTCTGTTTAAATTAAAAGCCACTATTTCACCTCTTAATCTTATTCCCATTTTCTGTTAATATTTGAATAAATTCTCCTAATCGCATTGAATTATTTGTTGAAATGGTTCAATGACCAGTTGATTTCCTCGTGGGTCATTCATGTCTTTGGGCTCTTATTACCATGGTAACGGAGTGAACTTTACTTTTTTTTGGTGGGGGTAGCTATCCGTTTCTGTATTTGTGGGTGTGAAAATGAATGTATGTATTTTTTTTTTAAGAGTTGGACATCAGGTTATGGTATAAATGAATGTAAAAACTAAGTGTCTTTACGCGGCAAACATAACCTTCATTAAATTTAAAAATCACTGGAGTGTCTCCGGCAATTTATACGTCACTCGTGAGATAAACATTTTTGAGTAATTCCTGCAAACATACCTTCTCACCCAAATCCACAAAGTCCTGCAAACATACCTTCTCACCCAAATCCACAAAGTCCTGCAAACATACCTTCTCACCCAAATCCACAAAGTCCTGCAAACATACCTTCTCACCCAAATGCACAGCTGCAATAATGGTGATTAGTTAAACAACGTTAAAACATCACACATTCCACCATTTTGCTTAAAATAATAGATTTTTATTAATTTGTCATAATCGGCCATGCGTGTAACGGGAATCCTAAATTTGGAACAAGCTATATCTGTTAGTGTTGCTTGAGAAAACCAAGGTTTTACTGTTATCATGACATTTAAACAGACTGATATTATTGGAAATTGAGTTATAAAATAAATTGTAAGAGACTGGTGCTGACTCAGGGAGTGGAATTTAGAAAAAACAACAAATCAATTAAAAAGCAAGAGCGAGACAAGTTGGCATTTTTCATCGAATGTATGTGAGTAGATAAACTATTTTCACCCCCATACTATCTTCATATTGTTTATTTTAGAAAATAAACTAAAAAATAAAATTCTTCTATTCTTCACACAACCACCAAAAATCAAAGGATATATTTGACACCTTCAGCTTGTGGAGAAATGTGATTGTTAATAAAGAAAAAGGGTTACAGATTTTTGGGAATCTACTCAGACAGAAGATATGTGTGCAGTGAAAACACGCACAAGAACAAAGTACACACACTGCGACACACGTATTTGTTATCCTTTTACAAGGCAAAAACAAAAAGGATAAAAAATCTTTTAAATAAATTAAGATATTTTAGTTTGAGTATATTTCAGTTTCTTCATGCAACCACAATAAGTCATTTTTGAGCATATCTCTATCTCAGTCTGTTCAAGTCTATCTAAGTCTGTACTATATGTGCATCTATCTATCTAAGTCTGTGCTGAATGTGTATCTATCTATCTAAGTCTGTACTGTATGTCTATCTATCTATATAAGTCTGTACTGTATGTGTATCTATCTATCTAAGTCTGTACTGTATGTCTATCTATATAAGTCTGTACTGTATGTGTATCTATCTATCTATCTAAGTGTACTGTATGTGTATCTATCTAAGTCTGTACTGTATATCTATCTATCTATCTAAGTCTGTACTGTATATCTATCTATCTATCTATGTCTGTACTGTATATCTATCTATCTATCTATCTATCTAAGTCTGTACTGTATATCTATCTATCTATCTAAGTCTGTACTGTATATCTATCTATCTATCTATCTATCTGTCTATCTATCTAAGTCTGTACTGTATGTGTATCTATCTATCTAAATCTGTACTGTATGTGTATCTATCTATCTATGTCTGTACTGTATGTGTATCTATCTATCTATGTCTGTACTGTATGTGTATCTATCTATCTATCTATCTATCTAAGTCTGTACTGTATGTGTGTCTATCTATCTAAGTCTGTACTGTATGTATGTATATCTATCTATCTAAGTCTGTACTGTATGTGCATCTATCTATCTATCAAAGTCTGTACTGTATGTGCATCTATCTATCTATCAAAGTCTGTACTGTATGTGCATCTATCTATCTATCAAAGTCTGTACTGTATGTGCATCTATCTATCTATCAAAGTCTGTACTGTATGTGCATCTATCTATCTATCAAAGTCTGTACTGTATGTGCATCTATCTATCTATCAAAGTCTGTACTGTATGTGCATCTATCTATCTATCAAAGTCTGTACTGTATGTGCATCTATCTATCTGAGTCTGTACTGTATGTGTATCTATCTATCTATCTAAGTCTGTACTGTATGTGTATCTATCTATCTATCTATCTGTCTAATCTATCTAAGTCTGTACTGTATGTGTATCTATCTATCTAAATCTGTACTGTATGTCTATCTATCTATCTATCTATCTAAGTCTGTACTGTATGTGTGTCTATCTATCTAAGTCTGTACTGTATGTATGTCTATCTATCTATCTAAGTCTGTACTGTATATGTATCTATCTATCTATCTAAGTCTGTACTGTATGTGTATGTATGTATCTATCTATCTATCTATCTAAGTCTGTACTGTATGTATGTATATCTATCTATCTATCTATCTAAGTCTGTACTGTATGTATATCTATCTAAGTCTGTACTGTATGTGTGTCTATCTATCTATCTATCTATCTAAGTATGTACTGTATGTGTATCTATCTATATATCTATCAAAGCCTGTACTGTATGTGCATCTATCTAAGTCTGTACTGTATGTATATCTATCTATATATCTATCAAAGCCTGTACTGTATGTGCATCTATCTAAGTATGTACTGTATGTGTATCTATCTATATATCTATCAAAGCCTGTACTGTATGTGCATCTATCTATCTAAGTCTGTACTGTATGCATATCTATCTATCTATCTATCGATCTATCTATCTAAGTCTGTACTGTATGTGCATCTGTCTATCTATCAAAGTCTGTACTGTATGTGCATCTATCTATCAATCAAAGTCTGTACTCTATGTGTATCTATCTATCTATCTATCTATCTATCAATCAAAGTCTGTACTCTATGTGTATCTATCTATCTGAGTCTTTACTGTATGTGTATCTATCTATCTATCTATCTAAGTCTGTACTGTTTGTGTATCTATCTATCTATCTATCTAAGTCTGTACTGTTTGTGTATCTATCTATCTATCTATCTCTCTATCTAAGTCTGTACTGTATGTGTATCTATCTATCTATCTATCTATCTGTCTATCTATCTAAGTCTGTACTGTATGTGTATCTATCTATCTATGTCTGTACTGTATGTGTGTCTATCTATCTAAGTCTGTACTGTATGTGTGTCTATCTATCTAAGTCTGTTCTGTATGTGTATGTATCTATCTATCTATCTATCTAAGTCTGTACTGTATGTGTATGTATCTATCTATCTAAGTCTGTACTGTATGTGTATGTATGTATCTATCTATCTATCTATCTAAGTCTGTACTGTATGTATATCTATCTATCTATCTATCTAAGTATGTACTGTATGTGCATCTATCTAAGTCTGTACTGTATGTATATCTATCTATATATCTATCAAAGCCTGTACTGTATGTGCATCTATCTAAGTATGTACTGTATGTATCTATCTATCTATCTATCTAAGTCTGTACTGTATGTATATCTATCTATCTATCTATCTAAGTATGTACTGTATGTGCATCTATCTAAGTCTGTACTGTATGTATATCTATCTATATATCTATCAAAGCCTGTACTGTATGTGCATCTATCTATCTAAGTATGTACTGTATGTGTATCTATCTATATATCTATCAAAGCCTGTACTGTATGTGCATCTATCTATCTAAGTCTGTACTGTATGCATATCTATCTATCTATCTATCGATCTATCTATCTATCAAAGTCTGTACTGTATGTGCATCTATCTATCTATCAAAGTCTGTACTGTATGTGCATCTATCTATCTATCAAAGTCTGTACTGTATGTGCATCTATCTATCTATCTATCAAAGTCTGTACTCTATGTGCATCTATCTATCTATCAAAGTCTGTACTGTATGTGCATCTATCTATCTCTCAGTCTGTACCGTATATCTATCTATCTATCTATCTCAGTCTGTACTCTATGTCTAACTATCAAAGCTCTGTACTCTATGTCTATCAAAGTCTGTACTTTATGTCTCTCTATCTATCTATCTATCTATCACCGACTGTACTCTACGTCTGTCTATCAATCTATCTATCTATACTCTATGTCTATCAATCTATCTATTAATATATCAGTCTATACTCTGTGTCTATATATCTCAGATAGATAGAGGCTATATTCTATGTCTATCTATCTATCTATATATCTCAGGCTATACTCTATGTCTATCTATCTATCTATCTATCTATATATCTCGGGCTATACTCTATGTCTATCTAGCTATCTCAGTCTGTATTCTATGTTTATCTAACTATCCATCACAGTCTACACTCTATGTCTGTCTATCCATCACTGTCTACACTCTATGTCTGTCTATCTATCTCTCTATCACTCTATCTATCTCTCTATCTCAGTCTATACGTTATGTCTGTCAATCTTTCTATACTCTGTGCCTGTCAATCTATACTCTATGTCTGTCAATCTATCTATCTTTCCCTCTATACTCTATGACTGTCAATCTATCTATCTATATATTTATACGCTATGTCTGTCAATCTATCTATCTATACTCTATGTCTGTCTAACTATCTATCTATCTATCTATACTCTATGTCTGTCTATCTATCTAAGTCTGTACTGTATGTGTATCTATCTATCTATCTCTCTATCTAACTCAGTCTGTACGGTATATCTATCTCTCTATCTATATATCTATCTACCTCAGGCTGTACTCTATGTCTATCTACCTCAGGCTCTACTCTATGTCTATCTATCTATCTATCTAAGTCGGTAATCTATGCCTATCTATCTGTCTATCAATCTAACTAACTATCTATCTATGTCTATACTCTATGTCAGTCTATCTCTCTATCTATCACAGTCTATACTCTATATCTGTCTATCTCTCTATCACAGTCTACACTCTATGTGTGTCTATCTATCTATCTCTCTGTCACAGTCTATACTCTATGTGTGTCTATCTCTCTAGCTATCACAGTCTATACTCCATGTCCGTCTATCTATATCTCTATCTATCTATCACAGTGTATACCCTAAGTCTGTCTACATGCTATGTCTGTGTATCTATCTCTCTATCTATCTCAGTCTATACATTATGTCTGTCAATCTAGCTATGTATCTATCTATCTCTCTATACTATGTCTGTCAATCTATCTATCTGTCTCTCTATACAGTAGGTCTGTCAATCTATCTATCGCAGTCTATCAACTATGTCTGTCTATATTCTATATCTGTCTATCCTTCTATCTCATTCTATAATCTATGTCTGTCTATGTACCTATCTATCTATCTCAGTCTACACTCAATGTCTGTCCGTCTGTCTCACTCTATACTCAATGTCTGTCCGTCCGTCTGTCTCACTCTATACTCAATGTCTGTCTGTCCGTCTATCTATCTCCTTCTATGCTCCATGTCTGTCCGTCTATCTCAGTCTATACTCTCTGTCTGTCTATCTATCTATCTCTGTCTATACATCTATCTATCTGTCTATCTCTGTCTATACTCTCTGTCTATCTATCTATCTATCTATCTATTTATGTCTGTCTATACTCTCTGTCTATCCATGTATCTCAGTCTATATTGTCTGTCTGTCTATCTATCTATCGATCGATCTCAGTCTCTCTCTAGCTCTGTTCATATCCACAAGGCTATCATCATCCTACCATCGCTTTATTGTTTTTACATTCTTGCTTAAAGTGATTGTGCCCGAATAAGATACTTTTATCGACGCTACTAAAAAAAAAAACGTATAATAAAATTAAAAATTTTCATGCTATGTTTTAAAAACTCTTGTGTCGTATTCATCGATGGGATCAGTAAATACAAGAAATAGAGGGAGAGAGGGGGGTCAAAATTCAAATTTTCCCATCAGAAGAGAGAAAGAACAAAATACAGAAAGATAAAGGAATTTAAATGAGAGAGAGAGAAGAGAAAGAGGTAGATGCAGACACAAAGATAGACGGTAGAACCAACTACTTATGATGTTAGCTCGGAGGGAAAGGAACATTGTTAATCCGATAAAGACGTTCGCATTTTTGTTTTCTTTTATTTTGTGTTGTTGGATTATTGTTTTGGAAAAAAAAAAAAAAAAAACACCAGCTGGTTCTGGAAATAAGAACTTTTCATTTCCTCTCCTCCAGTATATCTCAGTCTTGTAAAATCTTAAGCACTTTTCTGTGTAAGTTCCTGCTTTTCTACTTCATTGTACAATGGATTCCGGGACTAATGAACCAAAAATCATTTTGTTTACGTAACGACTTAAGAAGAATAAGATTCAAACAAAATAATCCGGCGTATTTTTTCGGCGGTTAATGAGAAGTTAACACTAACAGTAATTTTTTTAAATCCGTACTTTTTGATTTCTTTAACTGATCTCCTCTGAGAAAGGGTCGATTAGGAAACCACTTGCAACAGGCCTTGTGGCTTAGCTTCTCGAGGTTCGAACCACACAGTCTGGTTATTTGATTTTTCACTCGTTTTTTTTTTTTTGGTCTTTCTTTCTATTCGAAGATATCACACTGTGAAAATCACACAGAGATAATTTTTTAAACACATATCTTTTTTAAACAAAGAAAAACAAAAGCAAAAACAAAAACACAAAAAATCCCCAAAAATCTCTTCGCATGTCAGGCTAATGTTTTGTTTCGTGTTCGTAAGCCTTTCCTGTTCGTACAATCTGCTTTCGTGGATATAAAACAAAAATTATATTATATGTATGAAAAAAGGGGCGTGTTTGTTTATTTTTAAATTAATGGTGATTAAAGAAAGAATAAGAAACCAAGGTGTGCTTTTTGTTGTTTAATCAATTCTCAACTTGAATGAAAATCCTCAGACTGTATGGATTGTACTTGTAAAAAGTGAACACTGAAAAAAACCGTACGCACGTGAGCTATCGCTTGATCAAAATAAATGACATATGTCCATTCATTGTCAGTCTGTTTATCTCAATCTAATAAAAATAAAATTAACACTAGCAGGAAAAAATTTCTTTAAAAAAAAAAAAAGGAGTTAATTGTATCTTTAATATTTTTTTTAGGGCCATTAAGTTAATTTCGTTTGAAGAAAGTCGATGTAAACTGATGTAAATGTTATTGTTGTAATGTATATCATGAAAATTGGATGCCAAATAATGTTTACAAAAATAAAAATAAATAAACAAAAATAAAATAAATACATGCACTTGTTCATACACAGATTCATTAATCATTGCAGAAAAAAAAACACTAAGCTATTTTAACTTGAATTTAAAAAAAGAATAAAAAGTTAAAAAAAAATGGCAACGAGACAAAAAAACAAAAAAAAAAAACAAAAAACGCCCATTTTCCATCCATATATTATTTAAATAATTAATGAAACAATTTTCTTCTCTCGACAATGCTCATAAAAAAATAAATAAAAAAATATGCAGAAATAGGAATTTAATTTATTTACTATTGCTAAAGAAAGCAGTGACAAGTAAACAAATAAAAGCTAACGAGATTTTTCATTGTTTATAAATTTAATTTATAAAAAAAAAAAAAAGGAATTTTATTTTATTTTCTTGCAGAAGGAACCTCAACAACAATAATTGCTGACGTTCATTGTGACACTTTTAGCCTTACGATTCAGAAATTCACTCCAGGGTCACAGCTTTTCTTATTAGATTTTCTTACGACTATCGATTCTATTATAAAACACTGGAAGGGTTACCTAATGTTGCCCTGTTAAAAGAATTTCTTATAAGTTGGTTATCCACCCGACTCAATATTCGAACCAGTGAAAAAACAAAAAACAAAAAAAAACAAAAAACAGGCAACTTAAGGATAAGAAAGGAAAGGCTATCCAAAACACAGTTTTAAAAAAATGCTTGTTTTTTGTTTTTTTTACCTCATTAGTATTAATATTATTAGTGAACACTGCCCAAGATTAGAGGTGTGTTGAGTCATCATTCTTTGTTTTTTTTTTTTGTTGGTTTTGAAAGAAGAAATATTTTTTGTTTTATTCATTTTTTTTAACATTTCTCAAAAAATCAAATCCTAAGGAAAATATTTGCTTCGGTTTTCGTTTTAAATTATTAATTCAGAATGTTGGAAAACACGTTTTGCTAATTAATAGTAGCAACAAAACCCGATTCAATTCAACAACGTGGAAAACTTAAGAAAAAAAGCACAAAAAAAGATATAAAACTGCTGCGATAATACTTTCAAATTTCGTCAAGTGTTGCACTCATCTTCCTTTTCGTCACTGTCTTTTCTCTCTCTCTCTCACACACACACGCGTACACATTTGGAGATAAGCAGAAAAAATGTCATTTATATATTAAAAGGTGGTTGCTTGCATATTGTATTTTTTTTACATACCAATCAGTCTCCGTACTATCATCACGGACGTCGTAGTAAGCCTGAAGAATGCTATCCTTATCCTGAACGCACGACATTTTGACGGCTAAGAACTGGTGATGTCTGCTAACTGTTCAGTGTGAGGTGGTTGATGTTCTCTGTATGTCTGCCTATTACCCCCTCCTTGTAGTGTGAAGAGAAAAAGAGAAATAAAGATAGTGTGTGTGAGAGAGAGAGAGAGAGTGAGCGAGTAACTCTTGCTATGACGACAAGGTGCGCCGGGAACGTTGGAACATGAGTAAATGAGAGGCGGCGTGTGTGTGCGCGCGATTATCTGTAGCAGTAAGTGTTTAGGTCTTTCTCAATTAGAGGCGAGGTAAACAGAGAGGGGAGAGCTGAAAAAGAGACAACATAGTTAGTGAGTGAGAGAGAGACAGAGAGAGAAAACGAGAGAGAAAGAAAGATATAGAAAGAAGTAAAGAGAAAGGTGAGGGAAGTGAAAAAGATATATAAACAAAGTAAGAGAGAGAAGGGGATAACTGGAAAAAGAGATATAAACAGAGGAAAAGAGACAAAGATTAAGAAAGAAAGAGACGTACGAGCGAGCTGAACAAAAGAGACATAGAGAGGAGGAGGAGAAAGAGAGAGAGATGAAAAGTGACATGTATATAATAAAGAGAGAGAGAGAGAGAGAGAGAGAGAGAGAGTTGAAGAACGAGACTTAAACAGAGGAAGATAGAGAGATCGAGAATGGGAGGAGAGAGAGAACTGAAAAAAAGACAAGTAGACAGAAAATGCGAGAGAGAGCGAGAGAGAGAGAAAGAGAGAGAGAGAGAGAATATCTTTAATTGAAAAAGCGATGAAGGTAAGATGAATTAATTTCTCGGTTTTAATTTGGATCAATTAAGTTTGGTATAAGGCAAATAATAAAAATCGTCACGATTAGAGTAGGGCAATATTTACACTGGACAATGTACAAACACTATGGAAAATATGTAAACAAACATTGGTATGAACATCGACCAGCACCGGTTACAGAAATAGAAGATGTTATCATTCTATATGGGGTTGACACCATACAGACAGAAAAATTGAAGCAAATAGTTTAATCGTTTAAAAACCAAAAAGAAAAATCTTGCCTATTATTAATTGATATATGGTTTGTCCAGCGGATTGTAACATAGCAACCGAAGAATTCGAAAAACTGTCAAAATATAAAGAACTGGAAATTGAAATAGAGAAAATGTGGAAATTAAAAACAAGTATCGTACCAGTGATAGTGGGTGCACTTGGAATGATAAAAAATGGAACAAAACAACACATTGAAAGAATCCCTGGAAACCCCAGCTTAAGAGAAAACATTGTCTTGTTAAGTACAGCAATGAGAACTTTGTCTATGTAACTCTAGGGATGTTAGGGAGATATGAAAAAACATGAAATGGAGCCATAACAAGACACCACGATCTGCCTTAGGTCTTCCTGCAGACTTGGTAGGTAGTGCGACCATAGCCGAAATCGATTTATAATGAAAAGTGACACACTAACAACAACAACAATAATAATAATAATAATAATAACAATAATAATAACAATAATAATAAAACCATTTTGAATATGGACTCACGAGAAACGGCTTGCGAGAGCGAAGGGCTTCCTCATGAAAGCAAATTTCCGTTTCCTTTGTAGAAACTTGTATTCAACCATGCGGCCAGTGAGTATGCTTGCAAAAAATTGTTCATCGGGGTAAAAAGCATCTTATTTCCTAAGTGTTTTTTTTTTTTTAGATATAACACAAAGCAAGAATAGCGGAGCATCAAATGATTCAAATCATATCTCAAATCAGTCCTGGCAATGGTGTGTACTGTATAACGATAGTTTGTTAACCAACAATACATACTCAATATGGGCACACCAAAATTGAGTATGAAAATAGCTTTTGAAATAAGTATCGGTAAAAAAAAAAAAAGAAAAAAAAGACTGGTATGTATTTTAAAACTTTTAAGGGAGGTATTTACTAACTTTAGCTTCGTCTGACACAAAGTTTTCAGACTCATTGAAGATTGAACGTAGTATTTTGGAATGCGAGACCAGCTCGCTAATCACTACTCAGTATCTGGATAAGAGCGTTAAAGACGTACTCGCGATGGGTGTCTGTCTATCTATCTATCTATCTATCTATCTATCTCAGCCTGTCTAAATCTATCCAGCTAGCTGGTAATGTGTAAATAGTGTGCATGTTTGTGTGTGTATGTGTGTGTATGTGAGAGAGAGAGAGAGAGAGAGAGAGAGAGAGAGAGAGAGAGAGAGAGAGATACAGGGCGATTGAAAAGTAACTCCCTATTTTATATATGAGTGGCCAGCCATGACTAAACACCCTGTGACTTTTCTTTGGGGTTAGTTAAAAATTAAAGCAAGTCTACTCTACCAAACCAAGAACTTGGAGGTCGAATACAAGAAAACCTGTCTTCCAAATCACAACAGTTCCTAGTGAAATCAGTTGACGTTATTCCTGGTTAGCTCGAGAATCTGGTAGCGAAATCTAGTGCCCCTATCAAATTTTAAATAAACCTTATGCTGCAGCAAAACGCTTTCCTCTTATATCAATTTCTTGTAAAAATTATAGTAAATAATCAGCATTTTAAAATGTGGTGTTACTTTTCAATTACACTGTATATAGAAAGAGAGTTTGTGTGTTTAAGAAGTAAATTTTATGAAATTATGAATTCAGGCTTTGATTCCCGCTATTTTGCTTCTATATGTTTGACATATTAATCTGTTTACCACTTTTAATCCAAATCCAATTCCTACTCCCTCCTCTTGGATGAACTCCTCCCTCATTGATCATGTCTTCGGGGAAATATATAACTGGCGTGTGTAAACACTGCTGATATACAACACGTTAAAATTTCCCTTCCCTGATACCATGCGTCGATGACTTAGGAAGTAGAGACTCAGACTGACACCAAATGTGGATGACTAATATATATATATATATATATATATATATATATATATATAGTCATCCGGAGACAGATCTGTTTCGCTGTATCACAGCTCATTAGTACTGTTAAACATCCGATTGCTTTTAATCCAGGACTGAAACCCGACCGAATTGGCATCAGTCGGCGATTCTACCTCTGAGCTATAGGCGCCCGGTAGAAGGCATGGTTAGGTCTTGAAAGCTGCCACAATGCATTTAATAAAATAAAGGAAGGTAAAGAAGTTTTTGGGTATTACCTATTTATTATAAATTAATATTTCGAGGTCAAAATCTCCTCTTCAGAATGGCAGAAGATACTTAGATAAACCGCATATTAAATCAGACTGACATCATCAGACTAGAAAAAGGTCCCAACTGTTAATCACACGTATGTATATGTCGTAAACACACACACACACACACACACACACACACAAGCACCCGCTACAATTAATGACAACAGCAGCAGCAGCCAGGAATGACCATTCGTTGAAAGACACGGACTCACTCGGACAGACACACGCTCCTCTGCCATTCTGAAGATGAGATTTTGATCTTGAAATATTAATGTATAATAAATAGGTAATACCTTAAAACTTCTTTACCTTCCTTTATTTTACTAAACACATTGTGACAGCCTTCAAGACCTAAGCATACATCTAACATACACAATGCTTCAAACAAATTACAAAACTTTACTATATATATGTCATCCGCAGACAGATCTATTTCGCTGTATCACAGCTCATCAGTACGATTAGACACCGATTGCTTTTTAATCCAGGATTGAAACCCGACCGAATTGGCGTCAGTCGACGATTCTACCCCTGAGCTATGGGCGCCCGGTAGAAGAAGGCAGACTTTTTAGCGCGTATATTATCATTATACACGCCCAATAGCCAGAGTGCTCTAATTCATTATTGAATGAGCGATGCGTACATGCCAAAGTAGCTACTGTTTTTCAAAGTCTCCAATTCTTCCAGAGTGCTCAATCAGGGTGTGAGAGCACATATATATATAGATAGTAATTTAGTAATATTAGTAATTTACTCACAGGAAGTCCTCTTTTTAAAAATGACAGACAAGGTGCTACGGCTAAATTTTTATCTAATTTTTTATGTGATCTTAACATTATTTTCTTTAAAGTAGATAAATTTGTGTACACTCAGCCGTGAGTAACTTTTTTTCTTTATTTTTTACACTCTGCTGAAGCCTTTCTGTATTTTTTTACAAATAAATTATTTATTAATTTAATCGCGTTTCAAATGTGCCCCTCCTTTCCAGCTTGTCTACGTAAGTTAAGTTATTATTGTTGTGTCATTTTCCTTCGCCAACGGTACCCTCCGATGAAGTGTTGGCCGAAAGGATCCTCAGAATTTCGTTATTAAAAAAAGTTTTCCCTCTTTCAACATTTGTATAAATTATACGATATGAAGTCTTTATTGAAAGTTTATTCGCACACACACCTTGTTTGTCATTTTTAAAGAAACTTGCATAAAAAGGGGGCTTCCTGTTAATAAATTACTAATATTACTAAATTACTATATATATATATATATATATATATAGTAAAGTTTTTGTAATTTGTTTGAAGCATTGTGTATATTAGATGTATGGTTTAGTAAAATAAAGGAAGGTAAAGAAGTTTTTGAGTATTACCTACTTATTATACATTAATATTTATATTTTTTTAATTATACATTAATATTTAATATAGTAAAGTTTTGTAATTTGTTTGAAGCATTGTGTATATTAGATGTATGGTTAGGTCTTAATGGCTGTCACAATGTGTTTAGTAAAAGGAAGTGTGTGTGTGTGTGCGTGTAAGATAAATGTTTTAAAAAGTGTCGTCGTTATACTAGTAACTATAGACACTAAATATGTTCATAGTAAAAATTAATAATTAGCTACATTTATTTGTAATCCTATATATATATATATATATATATATATATATATATATGTGTGTGTGTATGTGTGTGTGTGTGTGTGTGTGTGTGTGTGTGTGTGTGTGTGTGTGTGTGTGTGTGTGTGTGTGAGTGTGTGTACCTGCATGTGTCTGTGCTAAAGTCGCTGTGCATGGCAAAAGGGGGCGTTTTCTTGACTCCTCATATGATTTCATTTCCTTCGTATGTAACGTGTTTTGCTCACATGACGCAAATTTGAAGTTAAACGTATCAGCCTGTGGACATTCGTTGAGGAAAGGAAATACTGATATAGGCTTAGTTCTAAAGTACCTACCACCAGCCAGGTATTTAAAACAGTTGTTGTTTTTCCCTACGTAGACCGAGTTAAAAAAAAAAAATAAAAAAAAAAGCAAAAATTTCGAGAGATAATTTTTAAGGTACGTACGTTCACCTTTGAAGTTTGGCACAATCTATCCTTTGTATCACTCATGGTAGCTGGTGCATTAACGTGTTTGTAAAATCTTAAACCCGCTCGCATGGGAAAAATGATTGTGTTGCGCCAAACCTTTGCATGCGGATACAATTTCTAATGTTAATCGCACTTAACTTACAATTTCTTGTTTAATCTGTCCTTTCAGGACGAGGGATTATTTTTTATTATAATTTAAAAGAAGGTTTTGTGTAGCAACATTATAAGTACGACAAGGTATGGGGAGAAAGGAGTCACACATAAAAATCGAATCTTGTTAATCAGAACGAAAAAGGTTCATTATACAACCTTTGTCCAGCTAACAAAGAAAAGCAAGAACTATAACACAGGCATATAAATGTAAAAACACCCACAAATATATAATAAAGGTAAAAATTATGACATCTCATGCGACCAGGTATGTGTGACTCAGCTGTCACACAGACACCCATGTAATATTTCCTACGAGGATATAGGAAAAACTACTAAAACGTTGTAAGTTTAAAAATATATTTTTTTGACAGTATTTATTTATTTCTATTATTATATTTGATGACTGTCCTCGGCATTTTTTTCTGATGAAGGACCGAGGACGGTCTGAAATATCAAATATAATAATAGAAATAAATAAATACTGTCAAAAAAATACATTTTTAAGCTTACAACTTTTTAGTAGTTTTTCCTATACATATTAAGACAGTATACGTGGATCATCACTATGTGTTATATATATATATATATATATATATATATATATATATATATATTATAATCGTGTGGCCCCAAGCAAGGCATTTTACTGCACTGTTAAGCAGGGGATTACATAGGAGGTAAGTTATGAGAAAGAGTGACAGGTTACAGGGGGTGTCAGAAAGAGGGTAGGAGAAGGATGAGATTACTGATGAGAATGGAGTGGACGAAGAGAGGAGCATGAGAGATTGAGAGAGAGAGAGAGAGAGAGGATGCAAGTTAGTGAGATAGTAGATGGCCATTTAGTTTACATTTGAATTCTTGAAGATTGTAGCTGTCGGGAAAGCAAGTAAACGGAAGTGAATTCCACAGGCAGGAAGTGCGGGAGAAGAAGCTGATGGCGTAGAATGTGTGTTTACAATTTATTGGTTTCACAGTAAAATGCTGGGACCTAGTTGCTAATATTGTGGCTCGAGTAAATTCATGTATTGGGGGTACCAGTGAGCTAAGTTCATCTGATCAGAAGCCGTGAAAGTATTTGTAGAAGAGACACAGGGAAGTCACATTGAACCGGTGAGAAAGTGACTGTATCCGAGCTACCAGGTCGGGATCGATCACATTACAGATTCTCCGTTGGATTTTGTCAAGGACCCCTAGGTGGAGAGCAGGAGCACCCGACCAGATATGGCAGCAGTATTCAATATATATATTATAATCATTTCACCCGAACCAAGCAGGACCGCCACTGGTTTGTAGGGGGTTGCAGTGAGAGAAAAACCAAGGCACAGGGAATGTGGAAGAAAGGGTCAGAGAAGAATGGGATTCAAGAATATAGAAGATGGCAATTGACGTTGCATTTAAACCTTTGGAGATTGTAGCTATCAGGGAAGCAAGCAAACAGGAGAAAGTTCCACAAATGGAAAGTGCGAGAGAAGAAACTATTAGAGTAGAAGAGAGAGTTATATTTAACTATTTCGACGGTAAATGGGTGGTAGCTTGATGCCAATCTAATAGGACGCGTGGTCGGGAAAGCAGCGAAAAAAGTTTGTCATAAAAGTAGCCCCGAAAAGACAGAGGGAAGCCACATCACGTCGGTGAGAAAGTGTCTGAAGGCGAGCTGCCAGGTCAGGATCGATTATAGTGCAGAATCTCTTGGATTTTGTCGAGAACCTCAAGATGAATAACAGGAGCACCCTACCAGACATAGCATCAGTATTAAGTGCACAGACGAATGGTAGATTTATAAATGTGCAAAATGGATTCTGACAAGGAAAACTTCCTGGCCTGACACAATGACCCAATCTTCCTAGCAGTAGATGCAGCAATAGATTTTATGCAGTCATTTCTTTTGAGGTCAGTTGAGAGAATAAGGCCAAGGAGGGGCAGTGTTTTGAATTCTAGGAGACTAGCATAATCCATTCTGATGGTAGGTAGGGCATCTCCTCTATGGTGGTTAAAGAAAAGCAGCTTCATTTTGGAGGCATTAAAATTGACGAGCCATTTTCTACCCGATTCAATCACAGATTGGAGGTACTTTTGAAGATTAGCAGTCAGGTTTCTGTCTGCGTCTCCTTCGCAAACATACGACACCCGCACTAACTTTTACAGCGTAGTTTTGAAATACAGCAAAGTAATTTGCTTATTGAAAATATTAAATGGCATCTATTAGCTTGAAGTTAAACTAAAAAGCTTCAAGAAAGATTTTTTTTATTTTTAAAAATGCATTTTAAACATTCGTCATTGTGTTTTGTGTCTTCGATATTTATCTTGAGTAAATTTTTCTAAAAGATTTTTATTGTTTTTAGTGATATATTCGGATTTGAGAATGTGAATTTATGGTCAATTAACATCGATATAATAACCACAGACAGATGAATAAATTCTTTATCGAGCATATTTCAAACATTAAAGTTTGGATAATACAAACAGCTGAACAATGAAAGCATGTCTGGGTGATGCTTAGAAATTGTAATGGAGATCCTAAGTCACTGAAAAAAAGTGCTGGAGATGTTAGAGGCAACTAACAAAATTGTCTGTAAAGCGGCTGATGATAGAATTAGTACAGGAGAAAAATATTAATTAAATAAAGAAAAATAAATATAAGTTTGTCAAGTTTTCCTTTTGATAATAGCGAAAAATAATTTGGTTAAAATGGTCTTAAAAATTAGATATATTTTAAATAACAGATAAAATATGTCAACCTGTCTGCGTCTCCTTCACAAACACACAAGGTATCCTCACTAACTTTTACAGCGTAGAATCATTCCTTCAAACTAACTCACCTGATATCTTAGCTCTATGTGAAACTAACCTTGACCCTTCTATCCCCTCTTCTGAGTTTTACGTTCCTGGTTACCTTCCCCTCTTCAGGAAGGACTCCAATGTCCATATGCATGGGCTTGGTGTTTATGTCAGCGAACACTTCCCTCTAGCTAGGGTGACATCTCTTGAATCCCTGGATCATTCTTTCATGTGCTTCTGTTCCTCACTTTTAAGCTCGGTTAGCTATCTCTTCTTTCTCTACCGCTCCCCCTCCTCCTCTGACTGTTCGGTACTTGATAGCATCTCTGACAATATCGACAAGGCCATTTCTTCTCATCCATCTGCCCATATATTGTGTTTGGTGAACTTAACGCCCACCACACCAAGTGGCTGGAAATTCTGTCACCGACCTTTCTGGTGTCCACACCATGGATTTTTCCATAACCCAATCCCTTACGCAAGTAGTGGACTTCCCCACGCGTTTCTCCAATAATCCTAACGGAAGGGACTCACTACGAGACCTCTGCTTCACTTCCATCCCAGACTCTTGCACTACCAGACAGCTCTGCCCTCTCGGAAACTCTGACCACACCGTAGTTTCCGTCAACATCTCATTCCACTCCCACCCTACCCAAGAAACCCAGACCAGCAGAATATCCTACTGCTACCAAAGAGCAGACTGGGATTCGTTTCGAGAATTCCTCTGTGACGTCCCTTGGAACAACGTTTTTAGTCTTCCCGTCGAAGACTGTGCATCCGAGGTCTCCTCCTGGGTTAAGACTGGTATCGATGCTTTCATCCCTGCCAGGAAATTTCAGCTTAAATCTCATTCGTCTCCCTGGTTCTAGCCCGCTTGCTCGGCTGCCATTGTCCACTGGAATAATTACTTCCGGCTTTATCGTAGCTACGCGTCGGACCAAAACAGGCGCTCTTTCGCCTCAGCTCGTAATTAGTGTAAAAAGATACTTAACGAAGCTAAGATGTTGTTTGCTGCCAGAGTGAAGCAACGCATAGCATCCTGTAAGTTCGGCGTCAAAGACTACTGGCGACTCTGTAAAAGCGTGATTAACAAGAGTAAGTCCTCAATACCCACCTTAATCAATGAATTTGAGTTCCTCACCTCCTCAGCGGACAAGGCTGAATGCTTTGCTCGCAGATTCTCCACCAATTCAAGACTGGATTCGTCTGGAGTTTCTACACCCGACTTCCCACCTAGAACGGAGGCTCAACTGAATGACGTTCACATTGGTTTCTAACATAATCTAAAAAAAATTAGCCTCACAAAGCAAGCGGAGGGGATGGAATCCCAATCATAGTCTTGAAGAAATGTACCCCTGAACTCTCCTCTGTCCTTTCTAAGCTCTACAACTTCTGCCTATCTGCTTCCTGCTTTCCTGCTTGTTGGAAGTCTTCCTCTGTAGTTCCTATATTTAAGAATACTGGAGAACCCTCGAACCCCGCAAATTACCGCCCTATCAGCCTTCTTCCGATCTTTGGCAAAGTGTTCGAAGCCATTATCAATACCGAGGTGGTTCAGCATCTCATAGCCCACAGGCTCCTCTCAGACAAACAGTATGGTTTCCGCTTCACCAGGTCTACTGCCGATATACTAACGACCATCACCGAGTATATATACCAGGCTCTCGACAAGAATGGCGAAGCCCGAACCGTTGCCTTGGATATCTCCAAAGCGTTCGACAGAGTCTGGCATGCTGGCCTTCTACGCAAACTGCGGAGCTATGGTATAACTGGAGATTTCTTTGACCTAATCCAGTCTTTTCTCTCTAACCGCACATTGAAGGTGGTATTAAATGGACATGCCCCTCAGAACTACTATACGAACGTGGGTGTCCCTCAAGGCTATATCCTAGGTCCTACGCTCTTCCTGATCTACATTAATGATCTCCCCGATGCCATAAGATCCCAAGTAGGCATGTACGCCAATGACACCACAGTTTACTCTCGCCTCAATCGAAAATCTGGTGTGGGCGACAAAGCGAACCTCGCTGCCGAGCTTGAAAAGGACTTCCAATCCGTAGTGGACTGGGTTAAGAAATGGCTCGTAAATTTTAATGCTTCCAAAACGAAGCTGCTATCAATTAACCATCAAAGACAATCGCACCTACCTCCCATTAGCACGAAACAGGCTTGCTTCCCAGAGATTAAAACATTACGCCTCCTTGGCCTCACACTCTCAGCGGACCTCAAGTGGAATGACTATATCGAATCCCTTGCTAAATTCGCTGCTATGAAAGTCGGTTCTCTGTGCAGTGCCCGGAAGTTTTTTTTCCGTCTGAATCTATCCTGCACATATATAAATCTACCATCCACCCGTGTATTGAATACTGCTGCCACATCTGGTCGGGTGCCCCTGCTATTCTTCTCGGGGTTCTTGACAAAATACAACGGATAATCTGTAATGTGATCGATACCGACTTGGCAGACAAGCTGCAGTCACTCTCTCACCGGCGTGACGTGGCTTCCCTGTGCCTCGTCTATAAATACTTTCACGGCTTCTGCTCCGATGAACTTAGTTCACCGGTGCCCCCTAGGTAGGAATTTGCACGAGATGCTAGATTAGCAACTAGGTCCCACCCTTTTACAGTGAAACGAATAAAATATAACCGCAATTTCTACTCTAACAGCTTCTTTTCTCGCACTTCCCGCCTGTGGAATTCCCTATTCAGCTACAATCTCCAGGAGTTTAAATGTAAGATCAATAGACACCTCCTAACACACTAACTCGCAGCTACTCTTCCCATCTACCCAACCCTCATCCTCGGTATCCTTACCGGTCTATCACCCTCCTTCTGACATTTCCTATATCTAACCACTCTTTCTCATCACTTTCCCCTTTGTAATCCCCTGCGCAATAGTGGCAGTGGAATGCCTTGCTTGGGGTGAAATTATTATATAAAAAAAGGTTTGCTTTGTTAGACGTCGCAGATTTCCTATTGACACGGGAGTACATGGTGGTGTATTCTGTATAAACGCCTACTTGAGAACTGGTTGCAGGAAGATCATTGATAAAGATCAGAAAATCGCATGATCTTAGATAGAGCCTTGAGGGATGCCCGCGTTCGTATGAAAGGATCTGGAAGCTTGCCCGTTCAAAACAACCGTCATTTCATGACTTGATAGGAACGATTGGATTAAATAAACAATCGTCCGTACCTCTAGAGCTTACATAGAAGACTAGCATGCCAAACCCAGTCAAATGCTTTCCACATATCAAGGGCAACAGCTCGAGTTTCGCCGTTCTTATGAATTACTTGGTATAAATTTCACCAAGTACGTGACTGCAGAAAACATGCAAGAAGATAGAC
This sequence comes from Ascarosepion bandense, assembly GCA_037127315.1. Lineage (NCBI taxonomy): Eukaryota > Metazoa > Mollusca > Cephalopoda > Sepiida > Sepiidae > Ascarosepion > Ascarosepion bandense. Next base: position 2,713,447 of record JBBBDQ010001635.1, read on the forward strand.
GTATCCCTATTCCATTAAGTCCGAGAGGAATCCTTTTGTATGTAAACATCCCATTTTTTGGTATTTCTTGATGAGAAGAAAAAAATGGTTAACTTCCATCATGATTGATAGCCAACCTGGCAGCCTTGTTTGGCAAGCTAGCTTTCAGATAAAGATTGATAGCAGCCATGTTGTCACCTTCTTTTTCTTTTACCTGTTGGGAGATAAAACAACAATTATCAATGATTTCATATTTGAAGATTCTAAGACATAAGTCCACAAATTTGTAGGCTCAAATGTCTGAACTTTCAACAGTTGAAAGTATTCAGTGATATAAGCGATATTGTTTGTCAGAGAAAAGGTTGTAAGATGTGTGATGCCTATTTAAGCATTGATATTAACCGAGACCGAGAATACCTTGTCAAAAAGAGATAAGAGGCTAATAGGTTGATAATTAGAGAGATCACAGGGCTCCCCAGAGTTCTTAAAAACAGGGGTCCTGGGTATGACGGTAAACTGCATTAGGCAGAGAGGCCACTGACTGGGAGGTTGTGAGGAGTATGGAACCACCACTCAATTGCTGTTGTTCCAAGGTCCACCCTGACCCAGAGTTTGAAAGTATAAAAACACATTGTTATAGAAATATATACATAAAAATAAGCTTTAATAAAAAAAATATACATTTTTTTGAGGAAAAAGTTATTCCAGCTATACATTTTTGAATACAAAACTAGAAGAAATCTTCAGTTTTCTAAAATAAAAAAATAAAAGAAATTTTTCACAAAAATCTGACTAAATCTACCTTCTTATTAAAAACTACCTTAAAACCCTACCTTTTTGGCATTAGATAGCCCACAGAGATGCTGATATGCTGTTAAATAGAACTCAAACTTAAAAACAGGAACTACAGAGGAGGACTTCCAACAAGCAAGAAAGCAGGAAGCAGTGACGCAACAGTTGTAGAGTTTGAGGAGGACTAAAGCCAGCTAAGGTGCACATTTCCTTAGGATGGTAACTGAAATTCCATCACCTTCGCTTGTTTAATGAGAGTCAATCTTAAAAATTATGCTAGTGACTTTAATGAAAAAAAAAAATTAAAATGTAAGGGGGGTGTATACATATAATTCCACATGAGTGAAATAAAAAAGAAAACTTGTTACACTCACAAACTCTCCAGTAACTGTAAGAGTTTGTGAGTGTAACAATTTTTCTTTTTTATTTTACTCATGTGGAATGATATGTATACACCCCCCTTACATTTTAATATTTTTTTTCATTAAAGTTTACTTTTAAACGAGTTCCATCTTCTCCCAATATTGTAAGTAATCCTTTGTTTTGTCCTTCTTTGACCCTTTATAATTAAGCCAACGAAGTCCTTGATAAGTGTTGGCCGAAAGGTTCCTCGGGTTTGGGATAATTATGACGTCTATTCTGTTTAAGGTTATTTGTGTGTTCTGTGGTTACAAATCATTATATATATATATATATATATATATATATACAGATTTTGTTAAAAATGACAGACAAGTTTTTATGGTTAAGTTTTATTTTTTTTTATGTAATTTTTTTATGTGACCTTATAATTTTTCATGTGAATGATGCTATGATATTTTTGTTGCCGACAAGTATGTTCCTGATAGTGTTTGGTAGATCTCCGTGTGTATTCAAATGAGATCCAATTGAGCTCCGTTGAGAGAGATGTAGCGTCAGTCTTCGCGTTCATTTCGTAGTGGTATGCCCGATATAATTATTTCCGAAATTAGGATCAAGGACGCAGTTCAAAAGTCATGTGAATTCGTCAATAATGTCGGTTCGTTGTAGTTTGGATCTCGCGGAGGAATTGTTGTTTTTGATGATGAGGTTAGCCGTTTTAAATTTAGTGGAATAGATTATTATTTTTCTTGTTAACGTCAACGGAAGTTGCATATTTTCTGATGATGCTATATATATATATATATATATATATATATATATATATATATATATTGTTGTGGATCTTCGTCGCCAAATTTGTTGTGGAGTTGTGGCGAAACTTTGCCGCAAAGTTGTAGCGACCTGGTTTGTGCGGGAAATAAGACACGGAACAAGAAGGTAGGTTCAAATCATAGGTATAACAAAAAATAACATATTCAAAAGAAGTGTTAATAATAAATCATATAGAAATAAGTAGGTTTGAAGATATTATTACGCTGCTTATTGGCTGACTAGTAGCTGTCGTCAAGTGCCGTTAACTGCTTCTGTTAACTGTTCTTAACTGCCTTTTCGGAAGTCACGCCGGTAACTACATATCACAAGAAGAAGAGTTCATTCCTCGTAGAAGAGCCACGCTAACACACACACACACACACACACACACACACACACATATATATATATATATAGAGAGAGAGAGAGAGAGAGAATTAATAGAAGTAAATGTTTGCACTTAGCTGACTGATATTATCTTCAGCATCCAGACTCTAGAGTTTCTTAGGTGGACCTATTCGTCCACTCTTTAGTTGGTATCAGTGGTTTAGTTAATTTAATATATTTTTAAATTGTTCATACTTCTTGAAGTGTAGACGCTTAGGTCCGCCTACTAAAGTCTGGAGTCGGGATGCTAAAGACAACGTCAATCGGCTAAGTCACAAACTTTTATTTATATTAAACCTATAGCTGTTGCATAACTTTGATATCCAGGATTTTATTGAAAAGACTGCTTGCCTTTTCTCTCAGTATCCCATTGGCTGGCTTCATACTATTTTTGACATCCCTCTTATATGTGTGGACGCTGATAGGCAAGGCATACATTCCTAATAGCTTGAGGAACAGATGTAATCTATGTTTAATAAAAAGATTAAAATTTTGAAATTTCAATATCAGAATGTACTTTTGAATAAACGTAGAGAAAGTATTAGTATGTGTCGTCACAGGAACAAATTTAAATTGCAATAATTATCTCATTGTTCCATTTAGTCACAAAAATTAAAAAAAAGAATTTGGCGAAGCGGTAACCTTTCCCTCCTATCTACCACTACTAACCCAATGGTCAAGCCACATGCCTTCTGCTACTATAAGAGAAATTACTACTAAGATTCCTCTAGCTTTACCCTATAATAGCCAACATTACCCCACCCGTTCCTTTACTAGCCCCTGCCTCCGGCACTAGAAGTTTTCCTCATTTTTTGATTAAATGGTGTTGACAATGCATGCCTTAAACTGATATGTTGAAAATAGCTATTTCCCCTCTGAATTTACACACACACACACACACACACACACACACACACATATATATATATATATGATAAACTATAGTTTTAAGGTATGCTATATTTATGAGGTAATGTACTCAATATAGATATAGTCTATCTTAATATAAAAATAAAATTGTGGACATTAAAGTCAACACCCTCAGGCGACAGTTTGTTCCATACTAAACACAATCGTCAGACCATAAAAAGGATGTTTTCTGAGCAGAGTTTCTTCGCAAATAGTAAATAAACGAACGGAACATATCGTGGCAATTAAAAATAAAAAAAAAATCACACCAAAAGTATCTTGGAAAATAAGGAAAAGAACATTAGCCTACAACAATCAAAAACTGTAAACACTTTTTGGAGTAAAAATATCTATAATTGCTTTCCTAGTCAAAAACAAACAGCTAAAAACACGATCAGAACTTATCTCAAAATGCAGACACGAAAACAGATTTTTACTACGCTACTGGAAAATGGAAAACTGCAAACGAACAATAATAAATAGAAATAAATAAATAAAAGCAAATAAACTAAATTAATCCAAACAAAGAAAAAAAATAAGCTAAGTAAATAATGAAGAAATTAACAAGTCATGCCCACAAAATAACCGTTAGAACGATTCAATAGACTACCCACAATGCACCACTGATCTGTATATATATAAAATGTTGAGCAAAAATACAACATGCATGGCTTGACGATTGCGTTTAACATAAAACAGTCTGTCACATTTGGATGTTGACTTCAATGTCCACACACGCGCGTGTGTGTGTGTGTGTGTGTGTGTGTGTGTGTGTGTGTGTGTGTGTGTGTGTGTGTGTGTGTGTTCACTCCAAGCAAGGCGGTCGGTAAAGACATTGAGCTTAAATTCATAAAGTCTACGAGCTCATCCAAACAATTACGATGAAAGGATTTATAAAAAAGACAAAGGGAGGCAACTTTACGGCAGTGGGAAAGCGATTGAAGCCAAGATGCCAGGTCAGAACCGATAATATTGCTGATTCTTCTTTCGATCTTATCAAGGATCTTCGGATCATTTGTGGCTGCAATATTCTAAGTATGGAAGAATGGCAGACAGATAGATATGTAAGATAGATTCAGGAGTGAAAAATTATCTGCCATGGAACAGTGAACCATTAGCAGCTAATAATGGATTCCACTTCATTTCAGCCAAGAACTTTAGCCTGAGAAGGCACAACGTGTCAGTTCTTTGGAGGGTAGCACCAGCCATGCTGACGGCCAATTTGACCTTATTGAATTGGTCAGACTTACTATTGAGACAGAAGTAAATGGTTGTATCATCAGCATAGACACTAAATTGGGAGCTGATTAAAAACAAAGTGTGTTGAAGCCAGGACTCTGTGAGACAACTGCATTAGTTCAAAAGGATACAGAAGGATTGCCATTCAGGATAACCTTCTGTTATAGTGGAATATCCTAGCATGCCTCATAATGAAATGATCTAGTCTACAAAGGACAGTGACTAGGGGGATAGTCAGAGGCATACGTCAGAGGCGAAGGCATTCTCTACTTGATAGATTATTCCGTTCCTATTCGTTGATTGCTATTGTGTATCTCATGGTTTATTGTACCTTCGTATAATAAATCCCTTCTATCTATTTTCTGTGTTAAGTATCATTCTTACACTTATTGATTGCTATTGTATACCTTATGGTTTATTGTACCTTCGTATAATAAATCCCTTCTATCTATTTCCTGTGTTAAGTATCATTCTTACACTTATTGATTGCTATTGTATACCTTATGGTTTATTGTACCTTCGTATAATAAATCCCTTCTATCTATTTCCTCTGTTAAGTATCATTCTTACACTTATTGATTGCTATTGTATACATTATGGTTTATTGTACCTTCGTATAATAAATCCCTTCTATCTATTTTCTGTGTTAAGTATCATTCTTACACTTATTGATTGCTATTGTATACCTTATGGTTTATTGTACCTTCGTATAATAAATCCCTTCTATCTATTTCCTCTGTTAAGTATCATTCTTACACTTATTGATTGCTATTGTATACCTTATGGTTTATTGTACCTTCGTATAATAAATCCCTTCTATCTATTTTCTGAGTTAAGTATCATTCTTACACTTATTGATTGCTATTGTATAACTTATGGTTTATTGTACCTTCGTATAATAAATCCCTTCTATCTATTTCCTCTGTTAAGTATCATTCTTACACTTATTGATTGCTATTGTATACCTTATGGTTTATTGTACCTTCGTATAATAAATCCCTTCTATCTATTTCCTCTGTTAAGTATCATTCTTACACTTATTGATTGCTATTGTATACCTTATGGTTTATTGTACCTTCGTATAATAAATCCCTTCTATCTATTTTCTGTGTTAAGTATCATTCTTACACTTATTGATTGCTATTGTATACCTTATGGTTTATTGTACCTTCGTATAATAAATCCCTTCTATCTATTACCTGTGTTAAGTATCATTCTTACACTTATTGATTGCTATTGTATACCTTATGGTTTATTGTACCTTCGTATAATAAATCCCTTCTATCTATTTCCTGTGTTAAGTATCATTCTTACACTTATTGATTGCTATTGTATACCTTATGGTTTATTGTACCTTCGTATAATAAATCCCTTCTATCTATTTCCTGTGTTAAGTATCATTCTTACACTTATTGATTGCTATTGTATACCTTATGGTTTATTGTACCTTCGTATAATAAATCCCTTCTATCTATTTTCTGTGTTAAGTATCATTCTTACACTTATTGATTGCTATTGTATACCTTATGGTTTATTGTACCTTCGTATAATAAATCCCTTCTATCTATTTCCTGTGTTAAGTATCATTCTTACACTTATTGATTGCTATTGTATACCTTATGGTTTATTGTACCTTCGTATAATAAATCCCTTCTATCTATTTCCTGTGTTAAGTATCATTCTTACACTTATTGTGAGTATTTGTGTCTTCTCAGAGTGTAGTTCGTAGCCGAATTAATAACCACTCCGCCAGCTGCTACTCGTAGAACCCGGAACACTGCTTCACCAGGGACTCCGTTTCCTGCGCACCGTAAGCAAACCGCTGTCTCCCAAACACCGGTGTAGCCTTCTCGAGTCGTAAATAGCAAAAAGTGACCCGAAACAGAAGTAGGCTCTTTTTATGTGTTTTTTGGTCTCGTAATTTCCCACTCTCCGAGAGCCTCACTTTCACCAATGACGCATGCGCCGTGTCATTCGAAAAACTGCCTCGCATGAGCTCGCCTCGCCGTTCCATTACGTCTACGAACGCACGTACAAACAAACCGCCTTCTTTTGCTTCGGCGAGGTAAGTCTCCACCACACTCCCCCCTGATCTCATCATCACAAAAAGTGCATTCGGGAGTGGGTCTCTTCTGGCTGGTGCTCCTTCGGAGGGGTACGACACAAGGTTCGTCCTCAGATGGGCTGTCACCTGAGGTTTCGTCATGCACGTCAGCATCCGCTGTTAGTGGACCATCGGAGCCATCACTTGGTTGACCTGACCCCAAGTAAATAAATCGCTCACTCTCTTCTGTGTCGGTTTCATCGCCCGACGATGCATATGGTCCTGAAAATGGCCGTAGGTCTTTGACATGGCGTGGTACCCCATCAATTCGCACTGTCAGTGGGCTGACAATTTCGGTTACCCGCCCGGTCCTGAACTTGGTTGTGCATTTGCCGTGCGGATTTTTGACCCAGACGACGTCACCTTCTTCATATCTTCCTCCGATAATCTGTGGTACTGGTGGGGGTTTGGCTTCAATGCCTTTTACTCTGACGTGGTAATTATGCAGCACGTCAGCCGGTGCCGTGGAAGGTGAGACATCGTCCTTTGGCGTGACATTATACCAATAAACGGCCTCCAACGCGGAACAACCCTTCCTTGCTGCGATGGTCTTAATGCTCCTGTGGCTGCGCTCCACAATTCCATTACCAGCCGGTGAATATGCGCATCGGAATCTTAACTGCACACCCCAGCTGTTTGCAAACTCTTTAAAGTGTCTGCAAGTGAACGCAGGGTCATTGTCAGTCAATATCTCGGTTGGTGGGCCCCGTTCAAAGAAAATCATCTTCAACTGGTGAATGACACTATGTGCATCTTGTCGACGCAATGTCCGCCAAATTGCAAACCTGGAGGGACCGCAATCAATGAGCGTTAAAAAAATGCACGCCATTGTAATGGGTTATGTCCATTGCTACTCTACTCCAGTTGTTTTCCACGCTCAATTTTCCCTTTTTCCAATGAACTGGCGCCGGATCTATAGACTGGCAGGCTTCACAGGCTTTGATAACCGATCGCACGATTTCCTTCGACACTAGTGGGTCGATAAGTCTGGCGAAGTATAGGGTTCGTTTCACGCCCGCATGTCCACTTTCTCGGTGGACGTCAACCACCTGACTTTTATTCAGTCGGCACCTCATTGCAGCGCAACTCTCCGGGACTGGCTCTTTTCCCTCCTTATGTAGATTCAACCACTTGCGTGGCACTCTGGTGAGGCAATCTGCGCGATTTTGACAGGATTTCACCAGCGTGACATCCATGGTCAATTTATATTGTTCCATTAATGCCCGCAGGGTTCCTAAGCGTCGTCTCACTAGCATTTCACCAGCCGCCTTAGTGTTCACACGTGCCTTCCCAGTCAAGGTGTCGGATATCCACCGATGTACGCATGCTGAATCGGTGACCAGATGCAACACTGTAGCCTGCCATTGAAGGGCCAGGTTGATGCCTTTGACTGCTGCATCTAATTCAGCCAGATTGATATGCCTGGCATCATTGGTCGGGCGCAACCAACAAGCATCCTCAACGATGCTTCCATTCGCCTCTAACGCCACTCCTGTGGCCACAGAACTTGCATCCACCCAGACCTTCATCTCGTTGCCATTCATGCACCAGTCTCCTCCAACAGGGTCCATTTCACACACTCTGGTCATCGTCTCTTCCAGCATACGAAGCAGATTGGCATTTCTGATTTCCTCGTCCCATCTCTTGGTTACCGCACTTGCTCGGCGCTTGATGAATGCAGTCGCCACCCTTAGCCAGCCACACACGGGGAAGTGGCCCACGAGTTTCCCACAAATGGAAAACACACGTCGACGAGTCACCACGTCGGGAATTTCCGGGATCTGTCCACTCCGCTTCCATCGGAGAGTACCGTTCTCTCCCCACACCTGCAGACCGAGGACCCTAGTTCCGTCTCGTAGCCGTTTTGGGTCTTTACAGACTAGGCCGTAATCTGAGAGGTGCTGTCGAACGCGCGATGCAGAAATCAGGCTCTCATTGATAAAAATGTCGTCAACGTAAGCCGACGTGGCACTTTTGATCACACGATCTTGGGACATTATAGCGTCGACGACAGATTTCATGATGAGTGGTGCCACATTTAGTCCAAACCCCAATCGTGTAAGGCAGAACCGCTTGCCCTTGAAAATAACTGTTTGGAATGGCCACAGCTTCTTGTCAATGTGAATTTGTAGATAGGCATGTCGCAGATCCAAGAGCGACACATCAACTCCTTGCTGTCGCCATTCTCTGAGCTTTTGTGCGCACACTTCGGCATCGGCAGTGAATGCTTCTACAAATCCGTTCAATTCTCGGTAGTCGAGTACCGGCCGGACCTTTTGCTTATGTTCCTGCACGACTGCCATCAAGGGAATTAGACCCTTGGGTGGACCAAGTTCCTCCTCGGGATATGGCAGCAACCATCCGTTACGTTGCCATAGCAAGAGTTCTTTCTCGTACGCATCCCGGGCATGGTCTGGCACAGTGTACTCTTGCACGTTATTTGTCAGCTCGCCGAGCGAGCGACCACTTGCCCATTTCCATGTTGCAGTCCACGCTCTTTGCCTTTCATCGAATGTCACACTGAAATCGGGCTCATCGATAGAAATGGCGGCACATCCATCCAGGTTTCCAAAGTATGCCTCACCAGATTCCGTCAGGCGAACACCTCCTAGCTGTTTGATCGCGTCGATGCCAATAAGCAGGTCAAAACCCAACAATTGTCCATCCACGACCAGGACCTCAATGTTCACGGGCTGAGACTGTTCAACTTCCAATTTTATTCTGCCGTGCCCCCGGCACTTCAAAGTCTTCCCGTCGGCCGTCAGTACTCCTACTTCCTTCTGTCTCCAATGGCGACACACAGCTTTGCTCACCAGCGTCTGTGAGCAGCCGGAATCCACCAGAGCTGTGCACTCTCGCCCATCCACGAGCACTTTTACGGCGGGCAATTTCTTGATTCTCACTTGCTCAGGGAGGAGACTGGCGCTGACGTCTCCCCCCCCCCTTGGGCGTTTCCCTGGCATCTTGATGATGTATGTCCAAGTTTATGGCATCTGAAGCATCGGGTTTCACGGTGAGACTTCCGCACTCGACCGTCCGACCTCACTTGGCGTCCCTGCATACAATCCTTCGCCATGTGGTTGGGTCCAGAACACTTGTAGCAAAAAAAGGTCTCACTGCGCGAGTTATCAGGGAGCAACTCTGAATTCGAATGTGTTTTGCCAGTGGATGCAGCGACCGATTCCTTACAGCTTCCGTTGTCGGTCATGATAGCCCGTGCTCGAGTCAAAAGCTGCTCCAATGTCATGGTCTCCATTCTGGACGAGGCACGAAGAAGCTGTCTAACATATTGTGGCAACCCCGAAACGAACGCACATATCATCCATCGTTCGGGCAACGATCCCTCAACCAGCCGAGCTAAACGATGTAGTTCGGCCAGAAACTCGTCCACTGTTTCTCCCGAGCGAAGTTGCCGAGTAACAAATTGATCGTATGCATCAAATGCATCTGTCGCATACGCGGTCATGAGGGCCCGTTTAATTTGCTCCGCATCCGCTTTCTGTTCCTTGCTGAGCTGCCTGTATACGGCAAGAGCACCGCCCCGGAGGCGTAATGGAAGAATCCGCTCAACTTTGTCCATAGCACAGAGTTCGCAGACCAACTCTGCATTTTCGATCCACTCGACGATTGGCATATCAGTTGCAGCGCCACTGAACTCAGGAATCAACCGGACATCAAAGACTTTGCCGTCCATAATGGAAATCGTAATAGATGCCGAAATAGCTTGTGAGTATTTGTGTCTTCTCAGAGTGTAGTTCGTAGCCGAATTAATAACCACTCCGCCAGCTGCTACTCGTAGAACCCGGAACACTGCTTCACCTGGGACTCCGTTTCCTGCGCACCGTAAGCAAACCGCTGTCTCCCAAACACCGGTGTAGCCTTCTCGAGTCGTAAATAGCAAATGTATTTATTTTTGTAAGGATACAAAAAATGTGGCACAAGGCCGAAATTGGGGATGGGGAAGGCTGGTCTTCATCTGTCCTAGTTTAACTTAGCTATTCACTTTCGTCGACCCTGACACACTTATAATAACCCTCACACCATAATACCACATTTTTACTTACCATTCTTACCACGTTCACCATAATACCTCGGCTGCTCTATGTTGTCCTACTTAACTCCCATATTTACAATGTTCAGTGGAGGGCATGGGCAGAAAATAACAACATTAAAATATCCCCAATGGTTTTATACAATGAATGAACGATATATACAGGAAACTAAACAAAATCGTATTAGTAATAAAAGCCCCCCACTATTCTAACAAAGTGACAGCAAAGTCACTTCCCCGGACGAAAAATAATGCGCGGCTTAAGGAATATAATAACTACATTTATCCAATCAGCAGTTACTCACACAATCACTCACACATTTAAACACCACAACAAAAACGAAAAACATACTTGAAAAACAACGAAAGACGCCACGCATCCACCGGAGAACTAATATTGCTGAACACCTAAAGTGGGAAGGGATGGGGATTAAACTAAAAGAAGACTGGGGACAAAAAAATAAAAAGGGGCAATGAGCACTCATAACCTAGCTAAGTTAACTTTAAAGCGTAAAACAGAAAATCAAATACTTCCTATTCTAACCTAACAGGGAAGGGGTGCACATGTTCTGCCCAGCACACCCAATATCCTGATGCCTAACCAGCATCAAACAACCACTCTAGGTCAGCACCTTTCACTCGACAGAGACGCGCAAGAGTCACCCACCTTTTGCCAAATTCAGATGGAGTGAGTCGTCTCCTTTCCGTCCTGATCTTGACTTTAAGCTGATGCTTAAAGAACAAGATCAGTTGGGAAGAGGTAAACTTCTCATCACCATAGAATTCCTTCTGTCGCGTCGTCCAAATCACGACTCGCATAACACCCAGCAAGCAAAAGAGCACATAGTGCTCAGTCCTAGATAACGGAGGTACGACATTGCTACAAACAGAACTAGCCTCAAGGACAAAGAACTTTCCACGCAGCATACGAACCATGAGATCTTCAAGAAACTTGCACAACGGAGCAACAACACTGCAGTGGAAGAAGGCGTGATCGACGGTTTCCGTCGACAGCCCACAACGCACGCAGGTTGATTTCGGTTTTAGGCCCGCTGCACGAAGCTTCTTGCCTACCCAGAGAGCATTCCGAATCATCAGCCAGGTGAGTGATGCCTCATCGTTAGTGAGACATTTCAACCCGGGCGCCCAAGGCCATATGGAGCGAGCCTCCTGCTTCGCAAGCCCGAGCTCGCCTATCAGTTCATCTTGAACGGCCCCCCTAACTAACACCCGATATAATGCCCTAAGAGACAACGCTTGGGCGTTGGAGAGGCCATCCGTAGCCCGTAAGAGAAACTGGAGAGCCAAACGACATTCTTTATAGAAGGAGCACTCGCCACGAGGAGTACGACCGGCCTCCTCCTCCGACAAGTGCACACTTCTCAAGGATGGAAAGTGTTTATGGACGTCCTCTTTAACGAGGGCGCCGTTCTCATCCGCTAGCATACACATTCGATCCAGGAATCTAATGCGAAGCGTATGTTGACGAATCTCAACGCTAGGCATGCCCAGACCGCCCTCAGACGGATGAAGGCAACAGATCTCGCGACGCACCTTGGGAGCCTTGCCTCCTCCCCAAAGGAAGGAGAACAAGAGCTGTATTAGACCCAAACGAATGGCACACGGGAGAGGAAGTACCGAGAGTCGGTAAAGGAGAATCGGGTAGATGTGCGAGGCACATACTTCCGCCCTCCCCTTTAAGGAAAGATTCCTCCGAGTCCACAGACGAACTGCGCCCTCGGCCTTCTCTCGAACCTCCGACCAATTCATTTCCACCTGGAGATCCGGACCGAAAAAGACGCCGAGAATCTTGATCGGCCCGTCCGTCCAGAGGAAAGGTCCGGGAAGAGAAACTCCCTTCCACGCACCCAATCGCAAGCCAACAGACTTATCGCGATTGATCTTGGCCCCTGTCACCGTCTCATAACATCTGATCTCTTTGCTAACTTCGTCAATTTCGGCCTTGCTCGACACAAAAACCGAAACGTCGTCAGCATAGGCGGAGTACCTGGCCGAGGTGGTAGCACCAGGTACGGAAATTCCGCGAAGGACCGGATTCGCCTTTAACTTGCGGAGGAAAGGCTCCAACGCAAGAACGTAGAGCAAAGGCGAAAGTGGACAACCTTGACGAATGGAGCGAGATAATGTGAAGGGCTTCGATCTTACCCCATTCACTTCCACCAGCGCACCGGGGGACTCATACAGCAGTCGGATCCAAGAGCGAAAGTACGGCCCGAAACCGGCGGCGGAAAGGACAGACTCCAAAAACCGATGGTCAACCCTATCGAATGCCTTGGACTGATCTAAATTGATCAGCGCGGCTTCAGTGTCGGTTTTCTCAATGATCAGGCGTACCAAATGAAGGTTGTCCTGAATAGTCCTGCCCTTCACAGCACAAGTCTGCTCGGGGCCAATCAGACTAGAGATGACAGCCTGCAAACGGCGGGCCAAGACCTTGGCAAAAATCTTTAAGTCAGTATTTAACATCGTTAAAGGCCGATAATTATCTATGCCACCCCCACCGCTCTTGCTCTTGCGAAGCAACTTGATCGCACCCCTGGTAAAGCGTCGAGGTATAGACCCCTGCTTCATCCAGTTGTTGTAAACAAGCGCCAGCAGAGGAACAAAAACGGACGACTGCCTCAAGTACAGTTCGTAGGGAAGACCATCCAATCCTGGAGTTTTGTCCCGGCCAACCAATTTCAACGCATCCCAGATTTCCGACTCTGTTATGGGCCCCTCGCACCTAGCTGCTTCAGCCGCCTCGAGGCGGGGAAAGTCAGCCAAATAGGTGTCGAACTGAGCAGAGCTCAGACCGGGCTCCCTGGTAAAAAGATCCTGGAAGTAATCCCGAAAAGCCCCACATATACCCACGTCTGTAGTCACGGTGCGTCCATCCGGCAATGTGATGTCCTCGATATGCCGGTTGGCTGCTTGCCTAGTTTCCTCTACACGCAATTCTGCGGCCATATTCGTTGCCTCAGAAGACATTCTTTTTAACCTAGCCCTAACTACCAGAGCTTGATCCTTCTTGATATGCAAGGAGGCCAGCTCGGCCCTAGCTAAGGCTACGTCCCCACTATTACGGGATTTCACTGCCCGATCGACTTTTTTCTCTATCGCCGTTTGCGCCGCTAAATTAGCTAAGTTGAGCCGACGACTATAGTCGGCAGCAAACGACCTAAGTTTGGATTTAAGTGTGTCCCACCACTTATTCCCAACCACAGCCCCCGTCAGTTCCCGCTTTAGTGTTAGTAATAACTGGTCCTGGAAATCTTGGCTATCAAATAATGACGCGTTCAATTTCCAGTAGCCAGCCAACTTAACCTTAGGCTTATCTAAGTTTACACGAACCCGGACGAGCCTATGATCCGTGTAAACTATCGAATGAAAACTTGGACAACCTAAGAGCCCTACGTCGACTCTCCTAACTAGGACTCGGTCGAGGTAGCTGGCGCGTACCTTCGAATCCGAGCTGCCCCTATTAGTCCAAGTCCACACTACCTCCCGGGGGTGCTCATTTCGGTATTTATCGACAAGATCATTCCTGTCGAGAAATTCCCGAAATGCTTTCACATCCGGGTTTTTAGTACCCAATCTTTTTCCTATACGATCTTTCTCAGGGTCAAGGACGGCATTCCAATCCCCCGCTAAAATTACCCGCCTAGATGTTCCGAAGAACGACTCGAGCCGACGAAACAAGGCAGGACGCTTCGCATGGTCATTGGGCGCATAAACCCCAATGAGCCGAAAAGACTTCTCCTTTATGGTAATATCCAGCACACAAATCCTGCCCGCTGGATCCGCGAAGACAAGCGTACACGCCGCACCCAAAGACTTGCTCACTAGCCAAGAAACACCTCTAGAACGACCATCAAAACATGCTGAATAGAGATCGTAATCCCTAGACAGTATGCCCTCATAGTCGCCAGTTAAAAACCGGGTTTCCTGCAGACAACAAACATCCACCCCGAGGCGCTGGAGATCATGAAGGAGTCTCACCCTCCGAGACTCTGACCTCAGCCCCCGGGCATTCAGACTTGCTAGCCATAGAGCCATTGTGATACGTAATTAGGGTTGGGGTCCTGGACAGAACATGGACGGGGAAAGGATGCCGACAGCCTCTCCCATTGACCCTTGGCCTAGTTCTTTATCAATAGTGCCGTCAGAGGAGACGCCGCCAACATCCCAGGGAAAGATTAGTTTTAGAGCCCTATAAAGCGTGGGATGAACAAAAATCGGGACCCGTCCAACACAAAATTTTCTCAAATTTTCAATTTTTTCGCCTTCCACGATAGCGATAGGTGGCGACATTTTAAACGACTTCTCCGCTTCAATAATCATGTCCCAGACATTTCTGGATCCGGCTCCTGTTCTAATTACTGTTAGTAAGCTTTGCGCGTTGGGAAAATTGGAGGGGATTTCGATGTTTTTGTCCCCGCACTTCTTCATTGCCAGGAGGCTTTTTAGTTTTTTAATTCTGTTCCCAAAGCTTTGTGCTCTTTCGGTTTGCTCTTTAGAGATGGTGCACACTTCCTTTCCCTTCAAGTAGGGGGTTTTGGAAACTTTTTTTCTGGGATCTCTATCCTCAGCAGTGGGGCTTCTTTGACGCTTGGATGGAGGTGGCAATTGTTTCTTGGGGGAAGGACTGGGTGTAGGATGAGAAGGAATTCTAAACGGGCTGAGGTCTCTACTGAGAGAGGCGAGTTTTCTTGGAGTGGGCTGAGAGGAGTGGGATTTTTTGGGGCTAATCTTTTTACTAGGAGAGGACGGGGCAGAGACAGCAGGTCGAATTGTTTTTTTGTTTTTTTTTCTCCAGATCTTTTTTAAGTTTTTCCAATTTCTTCATGCCTTCATATCCGGGATCATAGGCTTTTCTCATTTCTTCCAAAGATGGTGCTGACCACTCCGAGGCGTCGCCCTTCTTGCTGGTAGAGGGAGTGGGTCTGTGTGTGCCTTTCGTCCTGGAGGCTTCCGGAGACAGAGGTCCCGCAGCTTGACTCTTCCCTCTGGTCTTGCCAACAACCTGCCATTCTCCTTTTCCCTTCTCCTTAGCTACACTTGTAGTAGTCGACGGTTTTTCAGGGAATGGGGGAAGATGTTTTGTCCCAACCGGGGGCAATACCACACCGGTCCTGGTTGCTGGCATGCCCACTACAGGCGAGACGGATTTTGATGAAGAAGCGGCCAGAGGGGTATTTTGGTCGACTGGGGCCTGGCTTCCAGAGGCCTTCTTCTCTGGGCAGGAGGAGGAGAGGTGACCAGTCTCTCCACACCTCCAGCATTTCGGCTTACGACCGGAAACAATTACCGGCAAGCTCAGGCCCCCTACGTCAAGACAGTTGGGGATGGTCAGGAAGGCTTCACGATCCAACATAATGTCGAAAGACCATCCCCCGGTCAGGTCATCACAGGAGACATCGACGATCTGGCCGAACTGGGAAAAATACGCACCTAAGTGCTCCCCGATGACCTGAGGAGGGACCTCGAAAACTGCTACCTTGGTCCTACGCATGCCTTGGTATTCTGTTCTTATGATCAGGTCTTTCGTGGAGTTGTCTTTTGTTACCATCTTAAGGCAATCTTCTTGCGTGGGCAGCAGCACGTCCCACATGAAGAAGCCCGCACCTTTTACTATTCTTAAGGGCATTACCTCCAAGGACTGCAGTGTTTTCAACACTGTGTCTTTTGTGGAGCGACAAATTTTGCGCGAACGCTTGTCCACCACAAAGACTGACACAATTCTTTTTTCAATTTTTCTTAATTCTTGGGGGTCTTCCAAAAGCCCACCTTCTTTCACAAGGTGTGCGTAGCTTTTGGCCTTTTCCAAGAACTCCGTCAAATTGATCTTCACTTTCGGAGGGGACGTCCAGCAACAGGGCGATTCCTCGGAGTCTGCCTTTTTATCACTGTTTTCTTTATTACTGTTCTTGTCTTCCATACATTTTGTAGATTTCTGGCCATTCTCGGCCACCTTACTTTTGGGTTCATCTTTTTTACTTTGGTCTTGTTGATTTTTATCAGCAATTAATGGAGGGTAGGTCTCTAAATTTTTATCCGGTGGACCCTTCCAAGGAGGGTCAAAAGAAAGTTTTTTTTTCACAGACCGACTTGTGTCGGCCATTATGATACTTGACACCGACCAGCACTATAATTCTCCTCGAAATATTCACAGTAGAGGGGAGGGGAGGGAAAATGGAAGTATACACATACAAAATAAACAAAATACACAAAATATCTCGAAAGGTTACAAAGATAAACTGCAGAAAAACAGTTTAACAAATACAAGTTTCAGAAAGTTTTCAGGTTTGAATTAACCCATTCAGAAATAAGCCTAGAACGGCCAAGGAAAATTAAAAATTAGCCTTCAACGGCACAAACTTATATATGTATTGGCCGGAGACGGTAAACAAAATTACAACTATGCAATGAAAATCTAGCCTTTAACGGCAAAAAAAAAAAAAAAAAAAAAAAAATTCAAAATAAAATAACGTTCAGCGGCGGCGGAGGTATCAGCCGAAAACGGCAGAAAACAAAAAAAAAAAAGAAAAAAAAAAAAAAAAAAAAAAAAAAAAAAAAAAAAAAAAAAAAAAAAAACACTGGCCTTTAACAACCAAAAAGAATTTAAACTCAAAAAATAATTAAACTGAAAAAAAAGGTTACGGACTGGTGGAAACTTGTATAAAATTACACTTACAATACAAAAATTAAAAAATAAAGTAAAAAGAAAAACAATAAACAAAATACAGCGAGTCGCCCAAACAGCTACTCACGTAAACAAAATAGGGGGGAGGGGCAGAAAAATTACGAGGAAAAAACAAACAGTTATGAACAGTATAAAGTCACTGCAGCAAAAATAATAATAATGCAAGATATTAGTTAAAAGGTGTAAATAAAATAAGGCACTCAAGAAAAACTGAAGCTGAAAATAATAAAAAAATTAAAGAAAAATGTTAAACCAAACAAATATGGCGGAGAGAAAGAAAAACCAGGCAAAAAACTGAAATAAAAAAATACGAAAATACGGAAAAGAAAAACAAAAGAAAATAAAACGTAAACTTAGCTATTCAGTCCAAGTCTTTTTTTTTTCCTAAAGTAAACGTAAATCTCCAAACAAGGGGGCAAAAACGGACAAACACAAATCGGAAGCAGTCACACACGACTAGAAAACAGTCGCCAACAAACTACGAATCGTCAGGACAAAGGAGTCGTAAATAGCAAAAAGTGACCCGAAACAGAAGTAGGCTCTTTTTATGTGTTTTTTGGTCTCGTAATTTCCCACTCTCCGAGAGCCTCACTTTCACCAATGACGCATGCGCCGTGTCATTCGAAAAACTGCCTCGCATGAGCTCGCCTCGCCGTTCCATTACGTCTATGAACGCACGTGCAAACAAACCGCCTTCTTTTGCTTCGGCGAGGTAAGTCTCCACCACACTTATTGATTGCTATTGTATACCTTATGGTTTATTGTACCTTCGTATAATAAATCCCTTCTATCTATTTCCTATGTTAAGTATCATTCTTACACTTATTGATTGCTATTGTATACCTTATGGTTTATTGTACCTTCGTATAATAAATCCCTTCTATCTATTTCCTGTGTTAAGTATCATTCTTACACTTATTGATTGCTATTGTATACCTTATGGTTTATTGTACCTTCGTATAATAAATCCCTTCTATCTATTTTCTGTGTTAAGTATCATTCTTACACTTATTGATTGCTATTGTATACCTTATGGTTTATTGTATTTGTATAATAAATCCCTTCTATCTATTTCCTGTGTTAAGTATCATTCTTACACTTATTGATTGCTATTGTATACCTTATGGTTTATTGTACCTTCGTATAATAAATCCCTTCTATCTATTTCCTATGTTAAGTATCATTCTTACACTTATTGATTGCTATTGTATACCTTATGGTTTATTGTACCTTCGTATAATAAATCCCTTCTATCTATTTCCTGTGTTAAGTATCATTCTTACACTTATTGATTGCTATTGTATACCTTATGGTTTATTGTACCTTCGTATAATAAATCCCTTCTATCTATTTTCTGTGTTAAGTATCATTCTTACACTTATTGATTGCTATTGAATACCTTATGGTTTATTGTATTTGTATAATAAATCCCTTCTATCTATTTCCTGTGTTAAGTATCATTCTTACACTTATTGATTGCTATTGTATACCTTATGGTTTATTGTACCTTCGTATAATAAATCCCTTCTATCTATTTCCTGTGTTAAGTATCATTCTTACACATATTGATTGCTATTGTATACCTTATGGTTTATTGTACCTTCGTATATTAAATCCCTTCTATCTATTTCCTGTGTTAAGTATCATTCTTACAATTATTGATTGCTATTGTATACCTTATGGTTTATTGTACCTTCGTATAATAAATCCGTTCTATCTATATCCTGTGTTAAGTATCATTCTTACACTTATTGATTGCTATTGTATACCTTATGGTTTATTGTACCTTCGTATAATAAATCCCTTCTATATATTTTCTGTGTTAAGTATCATTCTTACACTTATTGATTGCTATTGTATACCTTATGGTTTATTGTACCTTTGTATAATAAATCCCTTCTATCTATTTTCTGTGTTAAGTATCATTCTTACACATATTGATTGCTATTGTATACCTTATGGTTTATTGTACCTTCTTATAATAAATCCCTTTTATCTATTTCCTGTGTTAAGTATCATTCTTACACTTATTGATTGCTATTGTATAACTTATGGTTTATTGTACCTTCGTATAATAAATCCCTTCTATCTATTTCCTGTGTTAAGTATCATTCTTACACTTATTGATTGCTATTGTATACCTTATGGTTTATTGTACCTTCGTATAATAAATCCCTTCTATCTATTTCCTGTGTTAAGTATCATTCTTACACTTATTGATTGCTATTGTATACCTTATGGTTTATTGTACCTTCGTATAATAAATCCCTTCTATCTATTTCCTGTGTTAAGTATCATTCTTACACTTATTGATTGCTATTGTATACCTTATGGTTTATTGTACCTTCGTATAATAAATACCTTCTATCTATTTCCTGTGTTAAGTATCATTCTTACACTTATTGATTGCTATTGTATACCTTATGGTTTATTGTACCTTCGTATAATAAATACCTTCTATCTATTTCCTGTGTTAAGTATCATTCTTACACTTATTGATTGCTATTGTATACCTTATGGTTTATTGTACCTTCGTAAATAAATCCCTTCTATCTATTTCCTCTGTTAAGTATCATTCTTACACTTATTGATTGCTATTGTATACCTTATGGTTTATTGTACCTTCGTATAATAAATCCCTGCTATCTATTTCCTGTGTTAAGTATCATACTTACACTTATTGATTGCTATTGTATACCTTATGGTTTATTGTACCTTCGTATAATAAATCCCTTCTATCTATTTCCTGTGTTAAGTATCATTCTTACACTTATTGATTGCTATTGTATACCTTATGGTTTATTGTACCTTCGTATAATAAATCCCTTCTATCTATTTCCTGTGTTAAGTATCATTCTTACACTTATAGATTGCTATTGTATATCTTATGGTTTATTGTACCTTCGTATAATAAATCCCTTCTATCTATTTCCTGTGTTAAGTATCATTCTTACACTTATTGATTGCTATTGTAAACCTTATGGTTTATTGTACCTTCGTATAATAAATCCCTTCTATCTATTTCCTGTGTTAAGTATCATTCTTACACTTATTGATTGCTATTGTATACCTTATGGTTTATTGTACCTTCGTATAATAAATCCCTTCTATCTATTTCCCATGTTAAGTATCATTCTTACACTTATTGATTGCTATTGTATACCTTATGTTTTATTGTACCTTCGTATAATAAATCCCTTCTATCTATTTCCTGTGTTAAGTATCATTCTTACACTTATTGATTGCTATTGTATACCTTATGGTTTATTGTACCTTCGTATAATAAATCCCTTCTATCTATTTCCTGTGTTAAGTATCATTCTTACACTTATTGATTGCTATTGTATAACTTATGGTTTATTGAACCTTCGTATAATAGATCCCTTCTATCGATTTCCTGTGTTAAGTATCATTCTTACACTTATTGATTGCTATTGTATACCTTATGGTTTATTGTACCTTCGTATATTAAATCCCTTCTATCTATTTCCTGTGTTAAGTATCATTCTTACACTTATTGATTGCTATTGTAAACCTTATGGTTTATTGTACCTTCGTATAATAAATCCCTTCTATCTATTTCCTGTGTTAAGTATCATTCTTACACTTATTGATTGCTATTGTATACCTTATGGTTTATTGTACCTTCGTATAATAAATCCCTTCTATCTATTTCCCATGTTAAGTATCATTCTTACACTTATTGATTGCTATTGTATACCTTATGTTTTATTGTACCTTCGTATAATAAATCCCTTCTATCTATTTCCTGTGTTAAGTATCATTCTTACACTTATTGATTGCTATTGTATACCTTATGGTTTATTGTACCTTCGTATAATAAATCCCTTCTATCTATTTCCTGTGTTAAGTATCATTCTTACACTTATTGATTGCTATTGTATAACTTATGGTTTATTGAACCTTCGTATAATAGATCCCTTCTATCGATTTCCTGTGTTAAGTATCATTCTTACACTTATTGATTGCTATTGTATACCTTATGGTTTATTGTACCTTCGTATATTAAATCCCTTCTATCTATTTCCTGTGTTAAGTATCATTCTTACACTTATTGATTGCTATTTTATACCTTATGGTTTATTGTACCTTTGTATAATAAATCCCTTCTATCTATTTCCTGTGTTAAGTATCATTCTTACACTTATTGATTGCTATTGTATACCTTATGGTTTATTGTACCTTCGTATAATAAATCCCTTCTATCTATTTTCTTTGTTAAGTATCATTCTTACACTTATTGATTGCTATTGTATACCTTATGGTTTATTGTACCTTCGTATAATAAATCCCTTCTATCTATTTGCTGTGTTAAGTATCATTCTTACACTAATTGATTGCTATTGTATACCTTATGGTTTATTGTACCTTCGTATAATAAACCCCTTCTATCTATTTCCTGTGTTAAGTATCATTCTTACACTTATTGATTGCTATTGTATACCTTATGGTTTATTGTACCTTCGTATAATAAATCCCTTCTATCTATTTCCTATGTTAAGTATCATTCTTACACTTATTGATTGCTATTGTATACCTTATGGTTTATTGTACCTTCGTATAATAAACCCCTTCTATCTATTTCCTGTGTTAAGTATCATTCTTACACTTATTGATTGCTATTGTATACCTTATGGTTTATTGTACCTTCGTATAATAAACCCCTTCTATCTATTTCCTGTGTTAAGTATCATTCTTACACTTATTGATTGCTATTGTATACCTTATGGTTTATTGTAACTTCGTATAATAAATCCCTTCTATCTATTTCCTGTGTTAAGTATCATTCTTACACTTATTGATTGCTATTTTATACCTTATGGTTTATTGTACCTTCGTATAATAAATCCCTTCTATCTATTTCCTATGTTAAGTATCATTCTTACACTTATTGATTGCTATTGTATACCTTATGGTTTATTGTAACTTCGTATAATAAATCCCTTCTATCTATTTCCTATGTTAAGTATCATTCTTACACTTATTGATTGCTATTGTATACCTTATGGTTTATTGTACCTTCGTATAATAAATCCCTTCTATCTATTTCCTATGTTAAGTATCATTCTTACACTTATTGATTGCTATTGTATACCTTATGGTTTATTGTAACTTCGTATAATAAACCCCTTGTATCTATTTCCTATGTTAAGTATCATTCTTACACTTATTGATTGCTATTGTATACCTTATGGTTTATTGTACCTTCGTATAATAAATCCCTTCTATCTATTTCCTATGTTAAGTATCATTCTTACACTTATTGATTGCTATTGTATACCTTCATGGTTTATTGTACCTTCGTATAATAAACCCCTTCTATCTATTTCCTGTGTTAAGTATCATTCTTACACTTATTGATTGCTATTGTATACCTTATGGTTTATTGTACCTTCGTATAATAAACCCCTTCTATCTATTTCCTGTGTTAAGTATCATTCTTACACTTATTGATTGCTATTGTATACCTTATGGTTTATTGTAACTTCGTATAATAAATCCCTTCTATCTATTTCCTGTGTTAAGTATCATTCTTACACTTATTGATTGCTATTGTATACCTTATGGTTTATTGTACCTTCGTATAATAAATCCCTTCTATATATTTTCTGTGTTAAGTATCATTCTTACACTTATTGATTGCTATTGTATACCTTATGGTTTATTGTACCTTTGTATAATAAATCCCTTCTATCTATTTTCTGTGTTAAGTATCATTCTTACACTTATTGATTGCTATTGTATACCTTATGGTTTATTGTACCTTCGTATAATAAATCACTTCTATCTATTTCCTGTGTTAAGTATCATTCTTACACTTATTGATTGCTATTGTATACCTGATGGTTTATTGTACCTTCGTATAATAAATACCTTCTATCTATTTCCTGTGTTAAGTATCATTCTTACACTTATTGATTGCTATTGTATACCTTAGGGTTTATTGTACCTTCGTATAATAAATACCTTCTATCTATTTCCTCTGTTAAGTATCATTCTTACACTTATTGATTGCTATTGTATACCTTAGGGTTTATTGTACCTTCGTATAATAAATACCTTCTATCTATTTCCTCTGTTAAGTATCATTCTTACACTTATTGATTGCTATTGTATAACTTAGGGTTTATTGTACCTTCGTATAATAAATACCTTCTATCTATTTCCTGTGTTGAGTATCATTCTTACATTTATTGATTGCTATTGTATACCTTATGGTTTATTGTACCTTCGTATAATAAATCCGTTCTATCTATTTTCTGTGTTAAGTATCATTCTTAAACTTATTGATTGCTATTGTATACATTATGGTTTATCGTACCTTCGTATAATAAATCCCTTCTATCTATTTCCTGTGTTAAGTATCATTCTTACACTTATTGATTGATATTGTATACCTTATGGTTTATTGTACCTTCGTATAATAAATCCCTTCTATCTATTTCCTGTGTTAAGTATCATTCTTACACTTATTGATTGCTATTGTATACCTTATGGTTTATTGTACCTTCGTAAATAAATCCCTTCTATCTATTTCCTCTGTTAAGTATCATTCTTACACTTATTGATTGCTATTGTATACCTTATGGTTTATTGTACCTTCGTATAATAAATCCCTTCTATCAATTTCCTGTGTTAAGTATCATTCTTACACTTATTGATTGCTATTGTATACCTTATGGTTTATTGTACCTTCGTATAATAAATCCCTTCTATCTATTTCCTGTGTTAAGTATCATTCTTACACTTATAGATTGCTATTGTATATCTTATGGTTTATTGTACCTTCGTATAATAAATCCCTTCTATCTATTTCCTGTGTTAAGTATCATTCTTACACTTATTGATTGCTATTGTATACCTTATGGTTTATTGTACCTTCGCATAATAAATCCCTTCTATCTATTTCCTGTGTTAAGTATCATTCTTACACTTATTGATTGCTATTGTATACCTTATGGTTTATTGTATCTTCGTATAATAAATCCCTTCTATCTATTTCCTGTGTTAAGTATCATTCTTACACTTATTGATTGCTATTGTATACCTTATGGTTTATTGTACCTTCGTATAATAAATCCCTTCTATCTATTTCCCATGTTAAGTATCATTCTTACACTTATTGATTGCTATTGTATACCTTATGGTTTATTGTACCTTCGTATAATAAATCCCTTCTATCTATTTCCTGTGTTAAGTATCATTCTTACACTTATTGATTGCTATTGTATACCTTATGGTTTATTGTACCTTCGTATAATAAATCCCTTCTATCTATTTCCTGTGTTAAGTATCATTCTTACACTTATTGATTGCTATTGTATAACTTATGGTTTATTGAACCTTCTTATAATAGATCCCTTCTATCGATTTCCTGTGTTAAGTATCATTCTTACATTATTGATTGCTATTGTATACCTTATGGTTTATTGTACCTTCGTATAATAAATCCCTTCTATCTATTTCCTGTGTTAAGTATCATTCTTACACTTATTGATTGCTATTGTATACCTTATGGTTTATTGTACCTTCGTATAATAAATCCCTTCTATCTATTTCCTGTGTTAAGTATCATTCTTACACTTATTGATTACTATTGTATACCTTATGGTTTATTGTACCTTCGTATAATAAATCCCTTCTATCTATTTTCTTTGTTAAGTATCCTACTTACTTATTGATTGCTATTGTATACCTTATGGTTTATTGTACCTTCGTATAATAAATCCCTTCTATCTATTTCCTGTGTTAAGTATCATTCTTACACTAATTGATTGCTATTATGTATACCTTATGGTTTATTGTACCTTCGTATAATAAACCCCTTCTATCTATTTCCTGTGTTAAGTATCATTCTTACACTTATTGATTGCTATTGTATACCTTATGGTTTATTGTACACCTTCGTATAATAAATCCCTTCTATCTATTTCCTATGTTAAGTATCATTCTTACACTTATTGATTGCTATTGTATACCTTATGGTTTATTGTACCTTCGTATAATAAACCACTTCTATATCTATTCCTGTGTTAAGTATCATTCTTACACTTATTGATTACTATTGTATACCTTATGGTTTATTGTACCTTCGTATAATAAGCCCTTCTATCTATTTCCTGTTTAAAGTATCATTCTTACACTTATTGATTGCTATTGTATACCTTATGGTTTATTGTAACTTCGTATAATAAATCCCTTCTATCTATTCCTGTGGTAGTATCATTCTTACACTTATTGATTTTTCATTTTATACCTTATGGTTTATTGTACCTTCGTATAATAAATCCCTTCTATCTATTTCCTATGTTAAGTATCATTCTTACACTTATTGATTGCTATTGTATACCTTATGGTTTATTGTAACTTCGTATAATAAATCCCTTCTATCTATTTCCTATGTTAAGTATCATTCTTACACTTATTGATTGCTATGGTATACCTTATGGTTTATTGTACCTTCGTATAATAAATCCCTTCTATCTATTTCCTATGTTAAGTATCATTCTTACACTTATTGATTGCTATTGTATACCTTATGGTTTATTGTAACTTCGTATAATAAACCCCTTTATCTATTTCCTATGTTAAGTATCATTCTTACACTTATTGATTGCTATTGTATACCTTATGGTTTATTGTACCTTCGTATAATAAATCCTTCTATCTATTTCCTATGTTAAGTATCA
This sequence comes from Ascarosepion bandense, assembly GCA_037127315.1. Taxonomy (NCBI): domain Eukaryota; kingdom Metazoa; phylum Mollusca; class Cephalopoda; order Sepiida; family Sepiidae; genus Ascarosepion; species Ascarosepion bandense. Next base: position 2,739,498 of record JBBBDQ010001635.1, read on the forward strand.
TTCTTACACTTGATTGCTATTGTATACCTTATGGTTTATTGTACCTTCGTATAGTAGCCCCTTCTATCTATTTCCTGTGTTATTAACATTCTTACACTTATTGATTGCTATTGTATACCTTATGGTTTATTGTACCTTCGTATAATAAACCCCTTCTATCTATTTCCTGTGTTAAGTATCATTCTTACACTTATTGATTGCCTGTATACCTTATGGTTTATTGTAACTTCGTATAATAAATCCCTTCTATCTATTTCCTGTGTTAAGTATCATTCTTACACTTATTGATTGCTATTTTATACCTTATGGTTTATTGTACCTTCGTATAATAAATCCCTTCTATCTATTTCCTGTCATTAAGTATCATTCTTACACTTATTGATTGCTATTGTATACCTTATGGTTTATTTAACTTCGTATAATAAATCCCTTCTATCTATTTCTGTGTTAGTATCATTCTTACACTTATTGATTGCTATTGTATACCTTATGGTTTATTGTACCTTCGTATAATAAATCCCTTCTATATATTTTCTGTGTTAAGTATCATTCTTACACTTATTGATTGCTATTGTATACCTTATGGTTTATTGTACCTTTGTATAATAAATCCCTTCTATCTATTTTCTGTGTTCAGTATCATTCTTACACTTATTGATTGCTATTGTATACCTTATGGTTTATTGTACCTTCGTATAATAAATCACTTCTATCTATTTCTGTGTTAGAAGTATCATTCTTACACTTATTGATTGCTATTGTATACCTGATGGTTTATTGTACCTTCGTATAATAAATAGCTATCTATTTCTAGTATTGTAAGTATCATTCTTACACTTATTGATTGCTATTGTATACCTTAGGGTTTATTGTACCTTCGTATAATAAATACCTTCTATCTATTTCTGTGTTAAGTATCATTCTTACACTTATTGATTGCTATTGTATACCTTAGGGTTTATTGTACCTTCGTATAATAAATACCTTCTATCTATTTCCTCTGTTAAGTATCATTCTTACATATTGATTGCTATTGTATAACTTAAGTTTATTGTACCTTCGTATAATAAATACCTTCTATCTATTTCCTGTGTTGAGTATCATTCTTACACTTATTGATTGCTATTGTATACCTTGGTTTTTATTGTACCTTCGTATAATAAATCCGTTCTATCTATTTTCTGTGTTAGTATCATTCTTAAACTTATTGATTGCTATTGTATACATTATGGTTTATCGTACCTTCGTATAATAAATCCCTTCTATCTATTTCCTGTGTTAAGTATCATTCTTACCTTGTTGATTGATATTGTATACCTTATGGTTTATTGTACCTTCGTATAATAAATCCCTTCTATCTATTTCCTGTGTTAGTATCATTCTTACACTTATTGATTGCTATTGTATACCTTATGGTTTATTGTACCTTCGTAAATAAATCCCTTCTATCTATTTCCTCTGTTAAGTATCATTCTTACACTTATTGATTGCTATTGTATACCTTATGGTTTATTGTACCTTCGTATAATAAATCCCTTCTATCTATTTCCTGTGTTAAGTATCATTCTTACACTTATTTATTGATTGTAGTATACCTTATGGTTTATTGTACCTTCGTATAATAAATCCCTTCTATCTATTTCCTGTGTTAAGTATCATTCTTACACTTATAGATTGCTATTGTATATCTTATGGTTTATTGTACCTTCGTATAATAAATCCCTTCTATCTATTTCCTGTGTTAAGTATCATTCTTACACTTATTGATTGCTATTGTATACCTTGCTGGTTTATTGTACCTTCGCATAATAAATCCCTTCTATCTATTTCCTGTGTTAAGTATCATTCTTACACTTATTGATTGCTATTGTATACCTTATGGTTATTGTATCTTCGTATAATAAATCCCTTCTATCTATTTCCTGTGTTAAGTATCATTCTTACACTTATTGATTGCTATTGTATACCTTATGGTTTATTGTACCTTCGTATAATAAATCCCTTCTATCTATTTCCCATGTTAAGTATCATTCTTACACTTATTGATTGCTATTGTATACCTTATGGTTTATTGTACCTTCGTATAATAAATCCCTTCTATCTATTTCCTGTGTTAGAAGTATCATTCTTACACTTATTGATTGCTATTGTATACCTTATGGTTTATTGTACCTTAGTATAATAAATCCCTTCTATCTATTTCCTGTGTTAAGTGTCATTCTTACATGATTGCTATTGTATAACTTATGGTTTATTGAACCTTCTTATAATAGATCCCTTCTATCGATTTCCTGTGTTAAGTATCATTCTTACACACTTATTGATTGCTATTGTATACATTATGGTTTATTGTACCTTCGTATAATAAATCCCTTCTATCTATTTCCTGTGTTAGTATCATTCTTTCTTATTGATTGCTATTGTATACCTTATGGTTTATTGTGCCTTCGTATAATAAATCCCTTCTATCTATTTCCTGTGTTAAGTATCATTCTTACACTTATTGATTGCTATTGTATACCTTATGGTTTATTGTACCTTCGTATAATAAATCCCTTCTATCTATTTTCTTTGTTACGTATCATTCTTACACTTATTGATTGCCTGTTGTATTACCTTATGGTTTGTTGTACCTTCGTATAATAAATCCCTTCTATCTATTTCCTGTGTTAAGTATCATTCTTACACTAATTGATTGCTATTGTATACCTTATAGTTTATTGTACATGTTATTATAATAAATCCCTTCTATCTATTTCCTGTGTTAAGTATCATTCTTACACTTATTGATTGCTATTGTATACCTTATGGTTTATTGTACCTTCGTATAATAAATCCCTTCTATCTATTTCCTATGTTAAGTATCATTCTTACACTTATTGATTGCTATTGTATATGGTTTATTGTACCTTCGTATAATAAATCCCTTCTATCTATTTCCTGTGTTAAGTATCATTCTTACATATTGATTGCTATTGTATACCTCTGCTGCCTTGGTTTATTGTACCTTCGTATAATAAATCCCTTCCTATCTATTTCCCTGTGTTCGTATCATTTTTACACTTATTGATTGCTATTGTATACCTTATGGTTTGTTATTGCCTTCGTGTAATAAATCCCTTCTATCTATTTCCTGTGTTAAGTATCATTCTTACACTTATTGATTGCTATTGTATAACTTATGAGTTTATTTGAACATGTATAATAGATCCCTTCTATCGATTTCCTGTGTTAAGTATCATTCTTGCTGTGGTTTGCTATTGTATACATTATGGTTTATTGTACTTCGTATAATAAATCCCTTCTATATTTCCTGTGTTAAGTATCATTCTTACACTTATTGATTGCTATTGTATACCTTGTGGTTTATTGTACCTTGATATAATAATCCCTTCTATCTATTTCCTGTGTTAAGTATCATTCTTACACTTATTGATTGCTATTGTATACCTTATGGTTTATTGTACCTTGACATAATAATCCCTTCTATCTATTTTCTTTGTTAAGTATCATTCTTACACTTATTGATTGCTATTGTATACCTTATGGTTTATTGTACCTTCGTATAATAAATCCCTTCTATCTATTTCCTGTGTTAAGTATCATTCTTACACTAATTGATTGCTATTGTATACCTTATGGTTTATTGTACCTTCGTGTAATAAATCCCTTCTATCTATTTCCTGTGTTAAGTATCATTCTTACACTTATTGGTGCTATTGTATACCTTATGGTTTATTGTACCTTCGTATAATAAATCCCTTCTATCTATTTCCTATGTTAAGTATCATTCTTACACTTATTGATTGCTATTGTATACCTTATGGTTTATTGTACCTTCGTATAATAAATCCCTTCTATCTATTTCCTGTGTTAAGTATCATTCTTACATATTGATTGCTATTGTATACCTCATGGTTTATTGTACCTTCGTATAATACAATCCCTTCTATGAACACTTGTATTGATCATTTTTACATGATTTGCTGTGTATACCTTATGGTTTATTGTACCTTCGTATAATAAATCCCTTCTATCTATTTCTGTGTTAAGTATCATTCTTACACTTATTGATTGCTATTGTATAACTTATGGTTTATTGAACCTTCGTATAATAGATCCTTCTATCGATTTCCTGTGTTAAGTATCATTCTTACACTTATTGATTGCCTATTGTATACCTCATGGTTTATTGTACCTTCGTATAATAAATCCCTGCTATCTATTTCCTGTGTTAAATATCATTCTTACACTTATTGATTGCTATTTTATACCTTATGGTTTATTGTACCTTTGTATAATAAATCCCTTCTATCTATTTCCTGTGTTAAGTATCATTCTTACACTTATTGATTGCTATTGTATACCTTATTGTTTATTGTACCTTCGTATAATACATCCCTTCTATCTATTTTCTTTGTTAAGTATCATTCTTACACTTATTGATTGCTATTGTATACCTTATGGTTTATTGTACCTTCGTATAATAAATCCCTTCTATCTATTTCCTGTGTTAAGTATCATTCTAACACTAATTGATTGCTATTGTATACATTATGGTTTATTGTACCTTCGTATAATAAACCCCTTCTATCTATTTCCTGTGTTAAGTATCATTCTTACACTTATTGATTGCTATTGTATACCTTATGGTTTATTGTACCTTCGTATAATAAATCCCTTCTATCTATTTCCTATGTTAAGTATCATTCTTACACTTATTGATTGCTATTGTATACCTTATGGTTTATTGTACCTTCGTATAATAAATCCCTTCTATCTATTTCCTATGTTAAGTATCATTCTTAAACTTATTGATTGCTATTGTATACCTTATGGTTTATTGTACCTTCGTATAATAAAGCCCTTCTATCTATTTCCTGTGTTAAGTATCATTCTTACACTTATTGATTGCTATTGTATACCTTATGGTTTATTGTACCTTCGTATAATAAATCCCTTCTATCTATTTCCTGTGTTAAGTATCATTCTTACACTTATTGATTGCTATTGTATAACTTATGGTTTATTGAACCTTCGTATAATAGATCCCTTCTATCGATTTCCTGTGTTAAGTATCATTCTTACACTTATTGATTGCTATTGTATACCTTATGGTTTATTGTACCTTCGTATAATAAATCCCTTCTATCTATTTCCTGTGTTAAGTATCATTCTTACACTTATTGATTGCTATTGTATACCTTATGGTTTATTGTACCTTCGTGTAATAAATCCCTTCTATCTATTTCCTGTGTTAAATATCATTCTTACACTTATTGATTGCTATTTTATACCTTATGGTTTATTGTACCTTTGTATAATAAATCCCTTCTATCTATTTCCTGTGTTAAGTATCATTCTTACACTTATTGATTGCTATTGTATAACTTATGGTTTATTGAACCTTCGTATAATAGATCCCTTCTATCGATTTCCTGTGTTAAGTGTCATTCTTACACTTATTGATTGCTATTGTATACCTTATGGTTTATTGTACCTTCGTATAATAAATCCCTTCTATCTATTTCCTGTGTTAAATATCATTCTTACACTTATTGATTGCTATTTTATACCTTATGGTTTATTGTACCTTCGTATAATAAATCCCTTCTATCTATTTCCTGTGTTAAGGTCATTCTTACACTAATTGATTGCTATTGTATACATTATGGTTTATTGTACCTTCGTATAATAAACCCCTTCTATCTATTTCCTGTGTTAAGTATCATTCTTACACTTATTGATTGCTATTGTATACCTTATGGTTTATTGTACCTTCGTATAATAAATCCCTTCTATCTATTTCCTGTGTTAAGTATCATTCTTACACTTATTGATTGCTATTGTATACCTTATGGTTTATTGTACCTTCGTATAATAAATCCCTTCTATCTATTTCTATATTAAGTATCATTCTTAAACTTATTGATTGCTATTGTATACCTTATGGTTTATTGTACCTTCGTATAATAAATCCCTTCTATCTATTTCCTGTGTTAAGTATCATTCTTACACTTATTGATTGCTATTGTATACCTTATGGTTTATTGTACCTTCGTATAATAAATCCCTTCTATCTATTTCCTGTGTTAAGTATCATTCTTACACTTATTGATTGCTATTGTATACCTTATGGTTTATTGTACCTTCGTATAATAAATCCTTCTATCTATTTCCTGTGTTAAGTATCATTCTTACACTTATTGATTGCTATTGTATAACTTATGGTTTATTGAACCTTCGTATAATAGATCCCTTCTATCGATTTCCTGTGTTAAGTATCATTCTTACACTTATTGATTGCTATTGTATACCTTATGGTTTATTGTACCTTCGTATAATAAATCCCTTCTATCTATTTCCTGTGTTAAGTATCATTCTTACACACTTATTGATTGCTATTTTATACCTTATGGTTTATTGTACCTTTGTATAATAAATCCCTTCTGTCTATTTCCTGTGTTAAGTATCATTCTTACACTTATTGATTGCTATTGTATACCTTATGGTTTATTGTACCTTCGTATAATAAATCCCTTCTATCTATTTTCTTTGTTAAGTATCATTCTTACACTTATTGATTGCTATTGTATACTATATGGTTTATTGTACCTTCGTATAATAAATCCCTTCTATCTATTTCCTGTGTTAAGTATCATTCTTACACTAATTGATTGCTATTGTATACCTTATGGTTTATTGTACCTTTGTATAATAAACCCTTCCTCTATTTCCTGTGTTAAGTATCATTCTTACACTTATTGATTGCTATTGTATACCTTATGGTTTATTGTACCTTCGTATAATAAATCCCTTCTATCTATTTCCTATGTTAAGTATCATTCTTACACTTATTGATTGCTATTGTATACCTTATGGTTTATTGTAACTTCGTATAATAAATCCCTTCTATCTATTTCCTGTGTTAAGTATCATTCTTACACTTATTGATTGCTATTGTATACCTTATGGTTTATTGTACCTTCGTATAATAAATCCCTTCTATATTTTCTGTGTTAAGTATCATTCTTACACTTATTGATTGCTATTGTATACCTTATGGTTTATTGTACCTTTGTATAATAAATCCCTTCTATCTATTTTCTGTGTTAAAGTATCATTCTTACACTTATTGATTGCTATTGTATACCTTATGGTTTATTGTACCTTCGTATAATAAATCCCTTCTATCTATTTCCTGTGTTAAGTATCATTCTTACACTTATTGATTGCTATTGTATGCCTTATGGTTTATTGTACCTTCGTATAATAAATCCCTTCTATCTATTTCCTGTGTTAAGTATCATTCTTACACTTAATGATTACTATTTTATACCTTATGGTTTATTGTACCTTCGTATAATAAATCCCTTCTATCTATTTCCTATGTTAAGTATCATTCTTACACTTATTGATTGCTATTGTATACCTTATGGTTTATTGTAACATCGTACAATAAATCCCTTCTATCTATTTCCTATGTTAAGTATCATTCTTACACTTATTGATTGCTATTGTATACCTTATGGTTTATTGTAACTTCGTATAATAAATCCCTTCTATATATTTCCTGTGTTAAGTATCATTCTTACACTTATTGATTGCTATTGTATACCTTATGGTTTATTGTACCTTCGTATAATAAATCCCTTCTATATATTTTCTGTGTTAAGTATCATTCTTACACTTATTGATTGCTATTGTATACATTATGGTTTATTGTACCTTTGTATAATAAATCCCTTCTATCTATTTTCTGTGTTAAGTATCATTCTTACACTTATTGATTGCTATTGTATACCTTATGGTTTATTGTACCTTCGTATAATAAATCCCTTCTATCTATTTCCTGTGTTAAGTATCATTCTTACACTTATTGATTGCTATTGTATAACTTATGGTTTATTGTACCTTCGTATAATAAATCCCTTCTATCTATTTCCTGTGTTAAGTATCATTCTTACACTTATTGATTGCTATTGTATACCTTATGGTTTATTGTACCTTCGTATAATAAATCCCTTCTATCTATTTCCTGTGTTAAGTATCATTCTTACACTTATTGATTGCTATTGTATACCTTATGGTTTATTGTACCTTCGTATAATAAATCCCTTCTATCTATTTCCTGTGTTAAGTATCATTCTTACACTTATTGATTGCTATTGTATACCTTATGGTTTATTGTACCTTCGTATAATAAATACCTTCTATCTATTTCCTGTGTTAAGTATCATTCTTACACTTATTGATTGCTATTGTATACCTTATGGTTTATTGTACCTTCGTATAATAAATACCTTCTATCTATTTCCTCTGTTAAGTATCATTCTTACACTTATTGATTGCTATTGTATACCTTAGTGTTTATTGTACCTTCGTATAATAAATACCTTCTATCTATTTCCTGTGTTGAGTATCATTCTTACACTTATTGATTGCTATTGTATACCTTATGGTCTATTGTACCTTCGCATAATTAATCCCGTCTCATCTATTTTCTGTGTTAAGTATCATTCTTAAACTTATTGATTGCTATTGTATACATTATGGTTTATCGTACCTTCGTATAATAAATCCCTTCTATCTATTTCCTGTGTATATCATTCTTACACATATTGATTGATATTATATAACTTATGGTTTATTGTACCTTCGTATAATAAATCCCTTCTATCTATTTCCTGTGTTAAGTATCATTCTTACACTTATTGATTGCTATTGTATACCTTATGGTTTATTGTACCTTCGTAAATAAATCCCTTCTATCTATTTCCTCTGTTAAGTATCATTCTTACACTTATTGATTGCTATTGTATACCTTATGGTTTATTGTACCTTCGTATAATAAATCCCTTCTATCTATTTCCTGTGTTAAGTATCATTCTTACACTTATTGATTGCTATTGTATACCTTATGGTTTATTGTACCTTCGTATAATAAATCCCTTCTTATCTATTTCCTGTGTTAAGTATCATTCTTACACTTATTGATTATTGTATATATTATGGTTTATTGTACCTTCGTATAATAAATCCCTTCTATCTATTTCCTGTGTTAAGTATCATTCTTACACTTATTGATTGCTATTGTTAAATTCTTTTGTTTATTGTACCTTCGTATAATAAATCCTTCATCTATTTCCTGTGTTAAGTATCATTCTTACACTTATTGATTGCTATTGTATACCTTATGGTTTTGTGTATCTTCGTATAATAAATCCCTTCTATCTATTTCCTGTGTTAAGTATCATTCTTACACTTATTGATTGCTATTGTATACCTTATGGTTTATTGTACCTTCGTATAATAAATCCCTTCTATCTATTTCCCCTGTTAAGTATCATTCTTACACTTATTGATTGCTATTGTATACCTTATGGTTTATTGTACCTTCGTATAATAAATCCCTTCTATCTATTTCCTGCGTTAAGTATCATTCTTACACTTATTGATTGCTATTGTATAATTTTATGGTTTATTGTACCTTCGTATAATAAATCCCTTCTATCTATTTCCTGTGTTAAGTATCATTCTTACACTTATTGATTGCTATTGTATAACTTATGGTTTATTGAACCTTCGTATAATAGATCCCTTCTATCGATTTCCTGTGTTAAGTATCATTCTTACACTCTTATTGATTGCTATTGTATACCTTATGGTTTATTGTACTGATAATAAATCCTTTCTATCTATTTCCTGTGTTAAGTATCATTCTTACACTTATTGATTAAGTTATTTATATCTTTTATGGTTTATTGTACCTTCGTATAATAAATCCCTTCTATCTATTTCCTGTGTTAAGTATCATTCTTACACTTATTGATTGCTATTGTATACCTTATGGTTTATTGTACCTTCGTATAATAAATCACTTCTATCTATTTTCTTTGTTAAGTATCATTCTTACACTTATTGATTGCTATTGTATACCTTATGGTTTATTGTACCGCATAATAAATCCCTTCATCTATTTCCTGTGTTAAGTATCATTCTTACACTAATTGATTGCTATTGTATACCTTATGGTTTATTGTACCTTCGTATAATAAATCCCTTCTATCTATTTCCTGTGTTAAGTATCATTCTTACACTTATTGATTGCTATTGTATACCTTATGGTTTATTGTACCTTCGTATAATAAATCCCTTCTATCTATTTCCTATGTTAAGTATCATTCTTACACTTATTGATTGCTTATTGTATACCTTATGGTTTATTGTACCTTCGTATAATAAATCCCTTCTATCTATTTCCTGTGTTAAGAATAATTTTACACTTATTGATTGCTATTGTATACCTTATGGTTTATTAAAATTTCGTATAATAAAATCCTCTTATCTATTTTCTGTGTTAAGTATCATTCTTACACTTATTGATTGCTATTGTATACCTTATGGTTTATTGTACCTTCGTATAATAAATCCCTTCTATCTATTTCCTGTGTTAAGTATCATTCTTACACTTATTGATTGCTATTGTATACCTTATGGTTTATTGTACCTTCATAATAAATCCTTCTATCTATTTCCTGTGTTGGGTATCATTCTTACACTTATTGATTGCTATTGTATACCTTATGGTTTATTGTACCTTCGTATATTAAATCCCTTCTATCTATTTCCTGTGTTAAGTATCATTCTTAAACTTATTGATTGCTATTGTATACCTTATGGTTTATTGTACCTTCGTATAATAAATCCCTTCTATCTATTTCCTGTGTTAAGTACTATTCTACACTTATTGATTGCTATTGTATACCTTATATTGTACCTTCGTATAATAAATCCCTTCTATCTATTTCCTGTGTTAAGTATCATTCTTACACTTATTGATTGCTATTGTATACCTTATGGTTTATTGTATCTTCGTATAATAAATCCCTTCTATCTATTTCCTGTGTTAAGTATCATTCTTACACTTATTGATTGCTATTGTATACCTTATGGTTTATTGTACCTTCTTATAATAAATCCCTTCTATCTATTTCCCATGTTAAGTATCATTCTTACACTTATTGATTGCTATTGTATACCTTATGGTTTATTGTACCTTCGTATAATAAATCCCTTCTATCTATTTCCTGTGTTAAGTATCATTCTTACACTTATTGATTAGTTATTGTATACCTCATGGTTTATTGTACCTTCGTATAATAAATCCCTTCTTATCTATTTCGTGTTAAGTATCATTCTTACACTTATTGATTGCTATTGTATAACTTATGGTTTATTGAACTCGTATAATAGATCCTTTCTATCGATTTCCTGTGTTAAGTATCATTCTTACACTTATTGATTGCTATTGTTTACCTTATGGTTTATTGTACCTTCGTATAATAAATCCCTTCTATCTATTTCCTGTGTTAAGTATCATTCTTACACTTATTGATTAATATTTATACCTTATGGTTTATTGTACCTTCGTATAATAAATCCCTTCTATCTTTTTCCTGTGTTAAGTATCATTCTTACACTTAATACTTCAAGTTATTGTATACCTTATGGTTTATTGTACCTTCGTATAATAAATCCTTCTATCTATTTCTTTGTTATATCATTCTTACAATTTATTGATTGCTATTGTATACCTTATGGCTTATTGTAACTTCGTATAATAAATCCCTTCTATCTATTTCCTGTGTTAAGTATCATTCTTACACTAATTGATTGCTATTGTATACCTTATGGTTTATTGAACCCTTCGTATAATAAATCCCTTCTATCTATTTCCTGTGTTAAGTATCATTCTTACACTTATTGATTGCTATTGTATACCTTATGGTTTATTGTACCTTCGTATAATAAATCCTTCTATCTATTTCCTATGTTAAGTATCATTCTTACACTTATTGATTGCTATTGTATACCTTATGGTTTATTGTACCTTCGTATAATAAATCCCTTCTATCTATTTCCTGTGTTAAGTATCATTCTTACACTTATTGATTGCTATTGTATAGCTTATGGTATATTGTACCTTCGTATAATAAATCCCTTCTATCTATTTTCTGTGTTAAGTATCATTCTTACACTTATTGATTGCTAGCTTAGTACCTTATGGTATAAATGTACCTTCGTATAATAAATCCCTTCTATCTATTTCCTGTGTTAAATATCATTCTTACACTTATTGATTGCTATTGTATACCTCATGGTTTATCGTACCTTCGTATAATAAATCCCTTCTATCTATTTCCTGTGTTAAGTATCATTCTTTACACTTATTGATTGCTATTGTATACCTTATGGTTTGTTGTACCTTCGTATAAGAAATCCCTTCTATCTATTTCCTGTGTTAAGTATCATTCTTACACTTATTGATTGCTATTGTATACCTTATGGTTTATTGTACCATCGTATAATGAATCCCTTCTATCTATTTCCTGTGTTAAGTATCATTCTTACACTCTTATTGATTGCTATTGTATACCTTATGGTTTATTGTACTTCGTATAATAAATCCCTTCTATCTATTTCCTGTGTTAAGTATCATTCTTACACTTATTGATTGTTATTGTATACCTTATGGTTTATTGTACCGTCGTATAATAAATACTTTATCTATTTCCTGTGTTAAGTATCATTCTTACACTTATTGATTGCTATTGTATACCTTATGGTTTTTTGTACCTTCGTATAATAAATCCCTTCTATCTATTTTCTGTGTTAAGTATCATTCTTACACTTATTGATTGGTTATTGTATACCTTATAGTTTATTGTACTTTCGTATAATAAATCCCTTCTATCTATTTCCTGTGTTAAGTATCATTCTTACACTTATTGATTGCTATTGTATACCTTATAGTTTATTGTACCTTCGTATAATAAATCCGTTCTATCTATTTCCTGTGTTAAGTATCATTCTTACACTTATTGATTGCTATTGTATACCTTATGTTTATTGTACCTTCGTATAATAAATCCCTTCTATCTATTTCCTCTGTTAAGCATCATTCTTACACTTATTGATTGCTATTGTATACCTTATGGTTTATTGTACCTTCGTATAATAAATCCATTATCTATTCCTGTGTTAATCTATCATTCTTCACTTATTGATTGCTATTGTATACTTTATGGTTTATTGTACCTTCGTATAATAAATCCCTTCTATCTATTTTCTGTGTTAAGTATCATTCTTACACTTATTGATTGCTATTGAATACCTTATGGTTTATTGTACCTTCGTATAATAAATCCCTTCTATCTATTTCCTGTGTTAAGTATCATTCTTACACTTATTGATTGCTATTATATACCTTATGGTTTATTGTACCTTCGTATAATAAATCCCTTCTATCTATTTTCTGTGTTAAGTAACATTCTTACACTTACTGATTGCTATTATACCTTGTAGTTTATTGTACCTTCGGATAATAAATCCTTTCTATCTATTTCCTGTGTTAAGTATCATTCTTACACTTATTGATTGCTATTGTATACCTTATGGTTTATTGTACCTTCGTATAAGAAATCCTTCTATCTATTTTCTGTGTTAAGTATCATTCTTACACTTATTGATTGCTATTGTATACCTTATGTTTTACTGTACCTTCGTATAATAAATCCCTTCTATCTATTTCCTCTGTTAAGTATCATTCTTACACTTATTGATTGCTATTCTATACCTTATGGTTTATTGTACCTTCGTATAATAAATCCCTTCTATCTATTTCCTGTGTTAAGTATCATTCTTACACTTATTGATTGCTATTGTATACCTTATGGTTTATTGTACCTTCGTATAGTAAATCCCTTCTATCTATTTTCTGTGTTAAGTATCATTCTTACACTTATTGATTGCTATTGTATACCTTATGGTTTATTGTACCTTCGTATAATAAATCCCTTCTATCTATTTTCTGTGTTAAGTATCATTCTTACACTTATTGATTGCTATTGAATACCTTATGGTTTTTTATTGTACCTTCGTATAATAAATCCCTTCTATCTATTTCCTGTGTTACGTATCATTCTTACATATTGATTGCTATTGTATACCATATGGTGTAATGTACCTTCGTATAATAAATCCCTTCTATCTATTTTCTGTGTTAAGTATCATTCTTACACTTATTGATTGCTATTGTATACCTTATGGTTTATTGTACCTTCGTATAATAAATCCTATCTATTTCCTGTGTTAAGTATCATTCTTACACTTATTGATTTGTGTATACCTTATGGTTTATTGTACCTTCGTATAATAAATACCTTCTATCTATTTCCTGTGTTAAGTATCATTCTTACACTTATTGATTGCTATTGTATACCTTATGGTTTATTGTACCTTCGTACTAATAAATACCTTCTATCTATTTCCTGTGTTGAGTATCATTCTAACGCTTATTGATTGCTATTGTATACCTTATGGTTTATTGTACCTTCGTATAATAAATCCCTTCTATCTATTTTCTGTGTTAAGTATCATTCTTACACTTATTGATTGCTATTGTATACCTGATGGTTTATTGTACCTTCGTATAATAAATCCCTTCTATCTATTTCCTGTGTTGAGTATCATTCTTACACTTATTGATTGCTATTGTATACCTTATGGTTTATTGTACCTTCGTATAATAAATCCCTTCTATCTATTTCCTGTGTTAAGTATCATTCTTACACTTATTGATTGCTATTATTATATCTTATGGTTTATTGTACCTTCGTATAATAAATCCCTTCTATCTATTTCCTCTGTTAAGTATCATTCTTACACTTATTGATTGCTATTGTATACCTTATAGTTTATTGTACCTTCGTAAAATAAATCCATTCTATCTATTTCCTCTGTTAAGTATCATTCTTACACATATTGATTTCTTTATTGTATACATATGGTTTATTGTACCTTCGTATAATAAATCCCTTCTAACTATTTCCTGTATTTAAGTATCATTCTTACACTTATTGATTGCTATTGTATAGCTTATGGTTTATTTTACCTTCGTACAATCCCTCCTATCTATTTTCTGTGTTAAGTATCATTCTTACATTTGTATTGATTGCTATTGTATACCTTATGGTTTAATGTACCTTCGTATAATAAATCCTTCTATCTATTTCCTGTGTTAAATATCATTCTTACACTTATTGATTGCTATTGTATACCTTATGGTTTATCGTACCTTCGTATAAGAAATCCCTTCTATCTATTTCCTGTTAAGTATCATTCTTACACTTATTGATTGCTATTGTATACCTTATGGTTTGTTGTACCTTCGTATAATAATCCTTCTATCTATTTCCTGTGGGTATCATTCTTACATATTGATTGCTATTGTATACCTTATGTTTTATTGTACCTTCGTATAATGAATCTTCTATCTATTTCCTGTGTTAAGTATCATTCTTACACTTATTGATTGCTATTGTATACCTTATGGTTTATTGTACCTTAGTACCATACAATCCCTTCTATCTATTTCCTGTGTTAAGTATCATTCTTACACTTATTGATTGCTATTGTATACCTTATGGTTTATTGTACAATCGTATAATAAATCCCTTCTATCTATTTCCTGTGTTAAGTATCATTCTTACACTTATTGATTATATTGTATACCTTATGGTTTTTTGTACCTTCGTGTAATAAATCCCTTCTATCTATTTTCTGTGTTAAGTATCATTCTTACATAATGATTGCTATTGTATACCTTATGGTTTATTGTACCTTCGTATAATAAATCCCTTCTATCTATTTCACTGTGTTAAGTATCATTCTTACACTTATTGATTGCTATTGTATACCTTATAGTTTATTGTACCTATGTATAATAAATCCCTTCTATCTATTTCCTGTGTTAAGTATCATTCTTACACTTATTGATTGCTATTGTATACCTTATGGTTTATTGTACCTTCGTATAATAAATCCCTTCTATCTATTTCCTCTGTTAAGTATCATTCTTACACTTATTGATTGCTATTGTATACCTTATGGTTTATTGTACCTTCGTATAATAAATCCCTTCTATCTATTTCCTGTGTTAAGTATCATTCTTACACTTATTGATTGCTATTGTATACTTTATGGTTTATTGTACCTTCGTATAATAAATCCCTTCTATCTATTTTCTGCTATTGTTAATATCATTCTTACACACTTATTGATTGCTATTGAATACCTTATGGTTTATTGTACCTTCGTATAATAAATCCCTTCTATCTATTTCCTGTGTTAAGTATCATTCTTACACTTATTGATTGCTATTATATACCTTATGGTTTATTGTACCTTCGTATAATAAATCCCTTCTATCTATTTTCTGTGTTAAGTAACATTCTTACACTTACTGATTGCTATTGTATACCTTATGGTTTATTGTACCTTCGGATAATAAATCCTTTCTATCTATTTCCTGTGTTAAGTATCATTCTTACACTTATTGATTGCTATTGTATACCTTATGGTTTATTGTACCTTCGTATAATAAATCCCTTCTATCTATTTTCTGTGTTAAGTATCATTCTTACACTTATTGATTGCTATTGTATACCTTATGGTTTATTGTACCTTCAATATAGTAAATCCCTTCTATCTATTTTCTGTGTTAAGTATCATTCTTACACTTATTGATTGCTATTGTATACCTTATGGTTTATTGTACCTTCGTATAATAAATCCCTTCTTTCTATTTTCTGTGTTAAGTATCATTCTTACACTTATTGATTGCTATTGAATACCTTATGGTTTATTGTACCTTCGTATAATAAATCCCTTCTATCTATTTCCTGTATTCATTATCATTCTTACTTATTGATTGCTATTGTATACCATATGGTGTAATGTACCTTCGTATAATAAATCCCTTCTATCTATTTTCTGTGTTAAGTATCATTCTTACACTTATTGATTGCTATTGTATACCTTATGGTTTATTGTACCTTCGTATAATAAATCCCTTCTATCTATTTCCCTGTGGTAAGTATCATTCTTACACTTATTGATTGCCTGATAATATAACTTATGGTTTATTGTACCTTCGTATAATAAATACCTTCTATCTATTTCCTGTGTTAAGTATCATTCTTACACACTTATTGATTGCTATTGTATACCTTATGGTTTATTGTACCTTCGTATAATAAATACCTTCTATCTATTTCCTGTGTTGAGTATCATTCTTACGCTTATTGATTGCTATTGTATACCTTATGGTTTATTGTACCTTCGTATAATAAATCCCTTCTATCTATTTTCTGTGTTAAGTATCATTCTTACACTTATTGATTGCTATTGTATACCTGATGGTTTATTGTACCTTCGTATAATAAATCCCTTCTATCTATTTCCTGTGTTGAGTATCATTCTTACACTTATTGATTGCTATTGTATACCTTATGGTTTATTGTACCTTCGTATAATAAATCCCTTCTATCTATTTCCTGTGTTAAGTATCATTCTTACACTTATTGATTGCTATTATATCTTATGGTTTATTACCAATACGTATAATAAATCCCTTCTATCTATTTCCTCTGTTAAGTATCATTCTTACACTTATTGATTGCTATTGTATACCTTATAGTTTATTGTACCTTCGTAAAATAAATCCATTCATCATTTATCTCTTCAGTATAATTTCTTACACATATTGATTGCTATTGTATACCTTATATGGTTTATTGTACCTTCGTATAATAAATCCCTTCTATCTATTTCCTGTGTTAAGTATCATTCTTACACTTATTGATTGCTATTGTATACCTTGTAGTTTATTGTACCTTCGTATAATAAATCCCTTCTATCTATTTCCTGTTTTGAGTATCATTCTTACACTTATTGATTGCTATTGTATACCTTATGGTTTATCGTACCTTCGTATAATAAATCCCTTCTATCTATTTCCTGTGTTAAGTATCATTCTTACACTTATTAAGTTACTATTGTATACCTTATGGTTTATTGTACCTTCGTATAATAAATCCTTCTATCTATTTCCTGTGTTAAGTATCATTCTTACACTTATTGATTACTATTGTATACCTTATGGTTTATTGTACCTTCGTATATTAAATCCCTTCTATCTATTTCCTGTGTTAAGTATCATTCTTACACTTATTGATTGCTATTGTATACCTTATGGTTTATTGTACAGCCGTATAATAAATCCCTTCTATCTATTTTCTGTGTTAAGTATCATTCTTACACTTATTGATTGCTATTGTATATATGGTTTATTGTACCTTCATTAACAATAAATCCTTCTATCTATTTCCTGTGTTAGTATCATTCTTTTATATGATTGCTATTGTATACCTTATAGTTTATTGTACCTTCGTATAATAAATCCCTTCTATCTATTTCCTCTGTTAAATTATCATTCTTACACTTATTGATTGCTATTGTATACCTTATGGTTTATTGTACCTTCGTATAATAAATCCCTTCTATCTATTTCCTCTGTTAAGTATCATTCTTACACTTATTGATTGCTATTGTATACCTTATGGTTTATTGTACCTTCGTATAATAAATCCCTTCTATCTATTTCCTCTGTTAAGTATCATTCTTACACTTATTGATTCTTCCAATATACCTTATGGTTTATTGTACCTTCGTATAATAAATCCCTTCTATCTATTTCTGTTTAGTATCATTCTTACATATTGTTGCATATTGTGCTTGTGGTTCATTAACCTTCATTGCTTGTAATAAATCACTATCTTTATTTTTTCTGTGTTGACCTCATTCTTTTATACTTATTGATTTACTATTTGAATACCTTATGGTTTATTGTACCTTCGTATAATAAATCCCTTCTATCTATTTCCTGTGTTAAGTATCATTCTTACACTTATTGATTGCTATTATATACCTTATGGTTTATTGTACCTTCGTATAATAAATCCCTTCTATCTATTTTCTGTGTTAAGTAACATTCTTACACTTATTGATTGCTATTGTATACCTTATGGTTTATTGTTTATAATATAATAAATCCTTTCTATCTATTTCCTGTGTTAAGTATCTATTACACTTATTGATTGCTATTGTATACCTTATGGTTTATTGTACCTTCGTATAATAAATCCCTTCTATCTATTTTCTGTTTTAAGTATCATTCTTACACTTATTGATTGCTATTGTATACCTTATGTTTTTCTGTACTTCGTATAATAAATCCCTTCTATCTATTTCCTCTGTTAAGTATCATTCTTACACTTATTGATTGCTATTGTATACCTTATGGTTTATTGTACCTTCGTATAATAAATCCCTTCTATCTATTTCCTGTGTTAAGTATCATTGTTACACTTATTGATTGCTATTGTATACCTTATGGTTTATTGTACCTTCGTATAGTAAATCCCTTCTATCTATTTTCTGTGTTAAAGTATCATTCTTACATATTGATTGCTATTGTATACCTTATGGTTTATTGTACCTTCGTATAATAAATCCCTTCTATCTATTTTCTGTGTTAAGTATCATTCTTACACTTATTGATTGCTATTGAATACCTTATGGTTTATTGTACCTTCGTATAATAAATCCCTTCTATCTATTTCCTGTGTTAAATATCATTCTTACCTTTATTGATTGCTATTGTATACCATATGGTTTATTGTACCTTCGTATAATAAATCGCTTCTATCTATTTCCTGTGTTAAGTATCATTCTTAAACTTATTGATTGCTATTGTATACCTTATGGTTTATTGTACCTTCATATAATAAATAACTTCTATCTATTTCCTGTGTTAAGTATCATTCTTACACTTATTGATTGCTATTGTATACCTTATGGTTTTGTGTACCTTCGTATAATAAATCCCTTCTATCTATTTCCTGTGTTAAGTATCATTCTTACACTTATTGATTACTATTAATATATATATGGTTTATTGTACCTTCGTATAATAAATCCCTTCTATCTATTTTCTGTGTTAAGTATCATTCTTACACTTGATTGCTATTGTATACCTTATGGTTTATTGCCTTCGTATAATAAATACCTTCTATCTATTTTCTGTGTTAAGTATCATTCTTACACTTATTGATTGCTATTGAAGCTATGTGGTTTATTGTACCTTCGTATAATAAATCCTTCTATCTATTTCTGGGTTAAGTATCATTCTTACACTTATTGATTGCTATTGTATACCATATGGTTTATTGTACCTTCGTATAATAAATCCCTTTATCTATTTCCTGTGTTAAGTATCATTCTTACACTTATTGATTGCTATTGTATACCTTATGGTTTATTGTACCTTCTATAACAAAAACCTTCTATCTATTTCCTGTGTTAAGTATCATTCTTACACTTATTGATTGCTATTGTATACCTTATGGTTTATTGTACCTTCGTATAATAAATCCCTTCTATCTATTTCCCGTGTTATGTATCATTCTTACACTTATTGATTGCTATTATACCTTATGGTTTATTGTACCTTCGTATAATAGATCCCTTCTATCGATTTCCTGTGTTAAGTATCATTCTTACACTTATTGATTGCTATTGTATACCTTATGGTTTATTGTCCCTTCGTATAATAAATCCCTTCTATCTATTTCCTGTGTTAAGTATCATTCTTACACTTATTGATTGCTATTGTATACCTTGTGGTTTATTGTACCTTCGTATAACTAATCCTTCTATCTATTTCCTGTGTTAAGTATCATTCTTATACTTATTGATTGCTATTGTATACCTTATGGTTTATTGTACCTTCATTTAATAAATCCCTTCTATCTATTTTCTGTGTTAAGTATCATTCTTACACTTATTGATTGCTATTGTATACCTTATGGTTTATTGTATCTTCGTATAATAAATACCTTCTATCTATTTCCTGTGTTGGTATCATTCGTACACTTATTGATTGCTATTGTATACCTTATGGTTTATTGTACCTTCGTATAATAAATCCCTTCTATCTATTTTTCTGTGTTAAGTATCATTCTTACACTTATTGATTCTGCTATTGTATACCTTATGGTTTGTACCTTCGTATAATAAATCCTTCTATCTATTTTCTGTGTTAAGTATCATTCTTACACTTATTGATTGCTATTGTATACCTTATGGTTTATTGTACCTTCGTATAATAAATCCTTCTATCTATTTCTGAGTTAAGTATCATTCTTACACTTATTGATTGCTATTGTATACCTTATAGTTTATTGTACCTTCGTATAATAATCCCTTCTCTCTCTTCCTCTGTTAAGTATAATTCTTACACTTATTGATTGCTATTGTATACCTTATGGTTTATTGTACCTTCGTATAACAAATCCCTTCTATCTATTTCATCTGTTAAGTATCATTCTTACATATAGTTGCTGTTATACCTTGTGGTTTATTGTACCTTCGTATAATGAATCCCTTCTATCTATTTTCTGTGTTAAGTATCATTCTTACACTTGATTGCTATTGTATACCTTATGGTTTATTGTACCTTCGTATAATAAATCCCTTCTATCTATTTCCTGAGTTAAGTATCATTCTTACACTTATTGATTGCTATTGTATACCTTATAGTTTATTGTACCTTCGTATAATAAATCCCTTCTATCTATTTCCTCTGTTAAGTATCATTCTTATACTTATTGATTGCTATTGTATACCTTATGGTTTATTGTACCTTCGTATAATAAATCCCATATCTATTCCTCTGTTAAGTATCATTCTTACACTTATTGGATTGCTATTGTATACCTTCTGGTTTATTGTACCTTCGTATAATAAATCCCTTCTATCTATTTTCTGTGTTAAGTATCATTCTTACACTTATTGATTGCTATTGAATACCTTATGGTTTATTGTACCTTCGTATAATAAATCCCTTCTAGCTATTTCCTGTGTTAAATATCATTCTTACCTTTATTGATTGCTATTGTATATATGGTTTATTGTACCTTCGTATAATAAATCCCTTCTATCTATTTCCCTGTGTTAAGTATCATTCTTAAACTTATTGATTGCTATTGTATACCTTATGGTTTATTGTACCTTCATATAATATAATACTTCTATCTATTTCCTGTGTAGTATCATTCTTACACTTATTGATTACTATTGTATACCTTATGGTTTATTGTACCTTCGTATAATAAATCCCTTCTATCTATTTCCTGTGTTAAGTATCATTCTTACACTTATTGATTGCTATTGTATACCTTATGGTTTATTGTACCTTCGTATAATAAATCCCTTCTATCTATTTTCTGTGTTAAGTATCATTCTTACACTTATTGATTGCTATTGTATACCTTATGGTTTATTGTACCTTCGTATAATAAATCCCTTCTATCTATTTTCTGTGTTAAGTATCATTCTTACACTTATTGATTGCTATTGTATACCTTATGGTTTATTGTACCTTCGTATAATAAATCCTTCTATCTATTTCCTGGGTTAAGTATCATTCTTACACTTATTGATTGCTATTGTATACCATATGGTTTATTGTACCTTCGTATAATAAATCCCTTCTATCTATTTCCTGTGTTAAGTATCATTCTTACACTTATTGATTGCTATTGTATACCTTATAGTTTATTGTACCTTCATATAACAAAACCTTCTATCTATTTCCTGTGTTAAGTATCATTCTTACACTTATTGATTGCTATTGTATACCTTATGGTTTATTGTACCTTCGTATAATAAATCCCTTCTATCTATTTCCCGTGTTATGTATCATTCTTACACTTATTGATTGCTATTGTATACCTTATGGTTTATTGTACCTTCGTATAATAGATCCATATCGATTTCCTGTGTTAAGTATCATTCTTACACTTATTGATTGCTATTGTATACCTTATGGTTTTTTGTCTCCTTCGTATAATAAATCCCTTCTATCTATTTCCTGTGTTAAGTATCATTCTTCTACTTATTGATTGCTATTGTATACCTTATGGTTTATTGTACCTTCGTATAATAAATCCCTTCTATCTATTTCCTGTGTTAAGTATCATTCTTATACTTATTGATTGCTATTATACCTTATGGTTTATTGTACCTTCGTACAATAAATCCCTTCTATCTATTTTCTGTGTTAAGTATCATTCTTACACTTATTGATTGCTATTATTATACCTATGGTTTATTGTATCTTCGTATAATAAATACCTTCTATCTATTTCCTGTGTTGAGTATCATTCGTACACTTATTGATTGCTATTGTATACCTTATGGTTTATTGTACCTTCGTATAATAAATCCCTTCTATCTATTTTCTGTGTTAAGTATCATTCTTACACTTATTGGTTACTATTGTATACCTTATGGTTTATTGTACCTTCGTATAATAAATCCCTTCTATCTATTTTCTGTGTTAAGTATTCTTACACTTATTGATTGCTATTGTATACCTTATGGTTTTATTGTACCTTAGTATAATAAATCCCTTCTATCTATTTCTGAGTTAAGTATCATTCTTACACTTATTGATTGCTATTGTATACCTTATAGTTTATTGTACCTTCGTATAATAAATCCCTTCTATCTATTTCCTCTGTTAAGTATCATTCTTACATATGATTGCTATTGTATACCTTATGGTTTATTGTACCTTCGTATAACAAATCCCTTCTATCTATTTCCTCTGTTAAGTATCATTCTTACACTTATTGATTGCTATTGTATACCTTATGGTTTATTGTACCTTCGTATAATGAATCTTCTATCTATTTTCTGTGTTAAGTATCATTCTTACACTTATTGATTGCTATTGTATACCTTATGGTTTATTGTACCTTCGTATAATAAATCCCTTCTATCTATTTCCTGAGTTAAGTATCATTCTTACACTTATTGATTGCTATTGTATACCTTATAGTTTATTGTACCTTCGTATAATAAATCCATCTATCTATTTCCTCTGTTAAGTATCATTCTTACACTTATTGATTGCTATTGTATACCTTATGGTTTATTGTACCTTAGAATAATAATAAATCACTTCTATCTATTTCCTGTGTTAAGTATCATTCTTACACTTATTGATTAGCATGTGTATACCTTATGGTTTATTGTACCTTCGTATAATAAATCAGTTCTATCTATTTCCTGTGTTAAGTATCATTCTTACACTTATTGATTGCTATTGTATACATTATGGTTTATTGTACCTTCGTATAACAAATCCCTTCTATCTATTTCCTCTGTTAAGTATCATTCTTACACTTACTGGATTGCTATTGTATACCTTATGGTTTATTGTACCTTCGTATAATAAATCCCTTCTATCTATTTCCTGTGTTAAGTATCATTCTTACACTTATTGATTGCTATTGTATACCTTATGGTTTATTACCTTAAATAAATAAATCCTTCTATCTATTTTCTGTGTTAGAGTATCATTCTTACACTTATTGATTGCTATTGTATACCTTATGGTTTATTGTACCTTCGTATAATAAATCCTTTATATCTATTTTCTGTGTTAAGTATCATTCTTACACTTATTGATTGCTATTATTGTATGTTTTACTGTACCTTCGTATAATAAATCCCTTCTATCTATTTCCTCTATTAAATATAATTCTTACACTTATTGATTGCTATTGTATACCTTATGGTTTATTGTACCTTAGTATAATAAATCCTTTCCTATCTATTTCCTGTGTTAAGTATCATTCTTACACTTATTGGTGCTATTGTATACCTTATGGTTTATTGTACCTTCGTATAATGATCAAAACCTATCATTTCCTGTGTTAAGTATCATTCTTACACTTATTGATTGCTATTTCTGTACATTATGGTTTATTGTACCTTCGTATAATAAATCCCTTCTATCTATTTCTGTGTTAAGTATCATTCTTACACTTATTGATTACTGTGTATACCATATTTTTTATTGTACCTTCGTATAATAAATCCCTTCTATCTATTTCCTGTGTTAAGTATCATTCTTACACTTCATTGATTGCTATTGTATACCTTATGGTTTATTGTACATTCATATAATAAATACCTTCTATCTATTTCCTGTGTTAAGTACCTGTTCTTACACTTATTGATTGCTATTGTATACCTTATGGTTTATTGTACCTTCGTATAATAAATCCCTTCTATCTATTTCCTGTGTTAAGTATCATTCTTACACTTATTGATTGCTATTGTATACCTTGTGGTTTATTGTACCTTCGTATAATAATCCTTCTATCTATTTTCTGTGTTAAGTATCATTCTTACACTTATTGATTGCTATTGTATACCATATGGTTTATTGTACCTTCGTATAATAAATCCCTTCTCCCTATTTCCTGTTAAGTATCATTCTTACACTTATTGATTGCTATTGTATACCTGATGGTTTATTGTACCTTCATATATTAAATACCTTCTATCCTCTCCTGTGTTAAGTATCATTCTTACACTTGATTGCTATTGTATATGGTTTATTGTACCTTCGTATAATAAATCCCTTCTATCTATTTCCTGTGTTATGTATCATTCTTACACTTATTGATTGCTATTGTATACCTTATGGTTTATTGTACCTTCGTATAATAAATCCCTTCTATCTATTTCCCGTGTTATGTATCATTCTTACACTTATTGATTGCTATTGTATACCTTATGGTTCATTGTACCTTCGTATAATAAATCCCTTCTATCCATTTTCTGTGTTAAGTATCATTCTTACACTTATTGATTGCTCTTGTATACCTGATGGTTTATTGTACCTTCATATATTAAATACCTTCTATCTATTTCCTGTGTTAAGTATCATTCTTACACTTATTGATTGCTATTGTATACCTTATGGTTTATTGTACCTTCATATAATAAATACCTTCTATCTATTTCCTGTGTTAAGTAACATTCTTACACTTATTGATTGCTATTGTATACCTTATGGTTTATTGTACCTTCGTATACTAAATCCCTTCTATCTATTTCCCTTGTTATGTATCATTCTTACACTTATTGATTGCTATTGTATACCTTATGGTTTATTGTACCTTCGTATAATAAATCCCTTCTATCTATTTTCTGTGTTAAGTATCATTCTTACACTTATTGATTGCTATTGTATACCTTATGGTTTATTGTACCTTCGTATAATAAATCCCTTCTATCTATTTCCTGTGTTAAGTATCATTCTTACACTTATTGATTGCTATTGAATACCTTATGGTTTATTGTACCTTCGTATAATAAATCCCTTCTATCTATTTCCTGTGTTAAGTATCATTCTTACACTTATTGATTGCTATTGTATACCATATGGTTTATTGTACCTTCGTATAATAAATCCCTTCTATCTATTTCCTGTGTTAAGTATCATTCTTACACATATTGATTG
Organism: Ascarosepion bandense; assembly: GCA_037127315.1. Lineage (NCBI taxonomy): Eukaryota > Metazoa > Mollusca > Cephalopoda > Sepiida > Sepiidae > Ascarosepion > Ascarosepion bandense. The sequence goes on from JBBBDQ010001635.1 coordinate 2,765,785, forward strand.
CTATTGTATACCTGATGGTTTATTGTACCTTCGTATAATAAATCCCTTCTATCTATTTCCTGTGTTGCGTATCATTCTTACACTTATTGATTGCTATTGTATACCTTTTAGTTTATTGTACCTTCGTATAATAAATCCCTTCTATGTATTTTCTGTGTTAAGTAACATTCTTACACTTATTGATTGCTATTGTATACCTTATGGTTTATTGTACCTTCGTATAATAAATACCTTCTATCTATTTCCTCTGTTAAGTATCATTCTTACACTTATTGATTGCTATTGTATACCTTATGGTTTATTGTACCTTCGTGTAATAAATACCTTCTATCTATTTCCTGTGTTGAGTATCATTCTTACACTTATTGATTGCTATTGTATACCTTATGTTTTATTGTACCTTCGTATAATAAATCCCTTCTATGTATTTTCTGTGTTAAGTAACATTCTTACACTTATTGATTGCTATTGTATACCTTATGGTTTATTGTACCTTTGTATAATAAATCCCTTCTATCTATTTCCTGTGTTAAGTATCATTCTTACACATATTGATTGCAATTTTATACCTTATGGTTTATTGTACCTTCGTATAATAAATCCCTTCTATCTATTTCCTGTGTTAAGTATCATTCTTACACTTATTGATTGCTATTGTATACCTGATGGTTTATTGTACCTTCGTATAATAAATCCCTTCTATCTATTTTCTGTGTTAAGTATCATTCTTACACTTATTGATTGCTATTGTATTCCTGATGGTTTATTGTACCTTCGTATAATAAATCCCTTCTATCTATTTCCTGTGTTGAGTATCATTCTTACACTTATTGATTGCTATTGTATACCTTTTAGTTTATTGTACCTTCGTATAATAAATCCCTTCTATGTATTTTCTGTGTTAAGTAACATTCTTACACTTATTGATTGCTATTGTATACCTTATGGTTTATTGTACCTTCGTATAATAAATACCTTCTATCTATTTCCTCTGTTAAGTATCATTCTTACACTTATTGATTGCTATTGTATACCTTATGGTTTATTGTACCTTCGTGTAATAAATATCTTCTATCTATTTCCTGTGTTGAGTATCATTCTTACACTTATTGATTGCTATTGTATACCTTATGTTTTATTGTACCTTCGTATAATAAATCCCTTCTATGTATTTTCTGTGTTAAGTAACATTCTTACACTTATTGATTGCTATTGTATACCTTATGGTTTATTGTACCTTCGTATAATAAATCCCTTCTATCTATTTCCTGTGTTAAGTATCATTCTTACACATATTGATTGCTATTTTATACCTTATGGTTTATTGTACCTTCGTATAATAAATCCCTTCTATCTATTTCCTTTGTTAAGTATCATTCTTACACTTATTGATTGCTATTGTATACCTGATGGTTTATTGTACCTTCGTATAATAAATCCCTTCTATCTATTTCCTGTGATAAGTATCATTCTTACACTTATTGATTGCTATTGTATACCTGATGGTTTATTGTACCTTCGTATAATAAATCCCTTCTATCTATTTTCTGTGTTAAGTAACATTCTTACACTTATTGATTGCTATTGTATTCCTGATGGTTTATTGTACCTTCGTATAATAAATCCCTTCTATCTATTTCCTGTGTTAAGTATCATTCTTACACTTATTGATTGCTATTGTATACCTGATGGTTTATTGTACCTTCGTATAATAAATCCCTTCTACGTATTTCCTTTGTTAAGTATCATTCTTACACTTATTGATTGCTATTGTATACCTGATGGTTTATTGTACCTTCGTATAATAAATCCCTTCTATCTATTTCCTGTGTTAATTGTCATTCTTACACTTATTGATTGCTATTGTATACCTGATGGTTTATTGTACCTTCGTATAATAAATCCCTTCTATCTATTTCCTGTGTTAAGTATCATTCTTACACTTATTGATTGCTATTGTATACCTTATGGTTTATTGTACCTTCGTATAATAAATCCCTTCTATCTATTTCCTGTGTTAAGTATCATTCTTACACTTATTGGTTGCTATTGTATACCTGATGGTTTATTGTACCTTCTTATAATAAATCCCTTCTATCTATTTCCTGTGTTAAGTATCATTCTTAAACTTATTGATTGCTATTGTATACCTGATGGTTTATTGTACCTTCGTATAATAAATCCCTTCTATCTATTTCCTGTGTTAAGTATCATTCTTACACTTATTGATTGCTATTGTATACCTTATGGTTTATTGTACCTTCGTATAATAAATCCCTTCTATCTATTTCCTGTGTTAAGTATCATTCTTACACTTATTGATTGCTATTGTATACCATATGGTTTATTGTACCTTCGTATAATAAATCCCTTCTATCTATTTCCTGTGTTAAGTATCATTCTTACACTTATTGATTGCTATTCTATACCTTATGGTTTATTGTACCTTCATATAATAAATACCTTCTATCTATTTCCTGTGTTAAGTATCATTCTTACACTTATTGATTGCTATTGTATACCTTATGGTTTATTGTACCTTCGTATAATAAATACCTTCTATATATTTCCTCTGTTAAGTATCATTCTTACATTTATTGATTGCTATTGTATACCTTATGGTTTATTGTACCTTCGTATAATAAATCCCTTCTATCTATTTCCTGTGTTGAGTATCATTCTTACACTTATTGATTGCTATTGTATACCTTATGGTTTATTGTACCTTCGTATAATAAATCCCTTCTATGTATTTTCTGTGTTAAGTAACATTCTTACACTTATTGATTGCTATTGTATACCTTATGGTTTATTGTACCTTCGTATAATAATCCCTTCTATCTATTTCCTGTGTTAAGTATCATTCTTACACTTATTGATTGCTATTGTATACCTTATGGTTTATTGTACCTTCGTATAATAAATCCCTTCTATCTATTTCCTTTGTTAAGTATCATTCTTACACTTATTGATTGCTATTGTATACCTGATGGTTTATTGTACCTTCGTATAATAAATCCCTTCTATCTATTTCCTGTGATAAGTATCATTCTTACACTTATTGATTGCTATTGTATACCTGATGGTTTATTGTACCTTCGTATAATAAATCCCTTCTATCTATTTCCTGTGTTAAGTATCATTCTTACACTTATTGATTGCTATTGTATACCTGATGGTTTATTGTACCTTCGTATAATAAATCCCTTCTATCTATTTTCTGTGTTAAGTATCATTCTTACACTTATTGATTGCTATTGTATTCCTGATGGTTTATTGTACCTTCGTATAATAAATCCCTTCTATCTATTTCCTGTGTTAAGTATCATTCTTACACTTATTGATTGCTATTGTATACCTTATGGTTTATTGTACCTTCGTATAATAAATCCCTTCTATCTATTTCCTGTGTTAAGTATCATTCTTGCACTTATTGATTGCTATTGTATACCTTATGGTTTATTGTACCTTCGTATAATAAATCCCTTCTATCTATTTTCTGTGTTAAGTATCATTCTTACACTTATTGATTGCTATTGTATACATTATGGTTTATTGTACCTTCGTATAATAAATCCCTTCTATCTATTTCCTGTGTTAAGTATCATTCTTACACTTATTGTATTGCTATTGTATACCTTATGGTTTATTGTACCTTCGTATAATAAATACCTTCTATCTATTTCCTCTGTTAAGTATCATTCTTACACTTATTGATTGCTATTGTATACCTTATGGTTTATTGTACCTTCGTATAATAAATACCTTCTATCTATTTCCTGTGTTGAGTATCATTCTTACACTTATTGATTGCTATTGTATACCTTATGGTTTATTGTACCTTCGTATAATAAATCCTTTCTATCTATTTTCTGTGTTAAGTAACATTCTTACACTTATTGATTGCTATTGTATACCTTATGGTTTATTGTACCTTCGTATAATAAATCCCTTCTATCTATTTCCTGTGTTAAGTATCATTCTTACACTTATTGATTGCTATTGTATACCTTATGGTTTATTGTACCTTCGTATAATAAATCCCTTCTATCTATTTCCTTTGTTAAGTATCATTCTTACACTTATTGATTGCTATTGTATACCTGATGGTTTATTGTAACTTCGTATAATAAATCCCTTCTATCTATTTCCTGTGATAAGTATCATTCTTACACTTATTGATTGCTATTGTATACCTGATGGTTTATTGTACCTTTGTATAATAAATCCCTTCTATCTATTTCCTGTGTTAAGTATCATTCTTACATATTGATTGCTATTGTATACCTGATGGTTTATTGTACCTTCGTATAATAAATCCCTTCTATCTATTTCCTGTGTTGAGTATCATTCTTACACTTATTGATTGCTATTGTATACCTTATAGTTTATTGTACCTTCGTATAATAAATCCCTTCTATGTATTTTCTGTGTTAACTAACATTCTTACACTTATTGATTGCTATTGTATAAATTATGGTTTATTGTACCTTCGTATAATAAATCCCTTCTATCTATTTCCTGTGTTAAGTATCATTCTTACACTTATTGATTGCTATTGTATACCTTATGGTTTATTGTACCTTCGTATAATAAATCCCTTCTATCTATTTCCTTTGTTAAGTATCATTCTTACACTTATTGATTGCTATTGTATACCTGATGGTTTATTGTACCTTAGTATAATAAATCCCTTCTATCTATTTCCTGTATTAAGTATCATTCTTACACTTATTGATTGCTATTGTATACCTTATGGTTTATTGTACCTTCGTATAATAAATCCCTTCTATCTATTTCCTGTGTTAAGTATCATTCTTACACTTATTGATTGCTATTGTATACCTGATGGTTTATTGTACCTTCGTATAATAAATCCCTTCTATCTATTTTCTGTGTTAAGTATCATTCTTACACTTATTGATTGCTATTGTATTCCTGATGGTTTATTGTACCTTGGTATAGCCAATCTTTCTATCTATTTCCTGTGTCGATATCATTCTTGCACTTATTGATTGCTATTGTACTTCCCTGATGGTTTATTGTACCTTCGTATAATAAATCCCTTCTACGTATTTGTTAAGTATCATTCTTACACTTATTGATTGCTATTGTATACCTGATGGTTTATTGTACCTTCGTATAATAAATCCCTTCTATCTATTTCCTGTGTTAATTATCATTCTTACACTTATTGATTGCTATTGTATACCTGATGGTTTATTGTACCTTCGTATAATAAATCCCTTCTATCTATTTCCTGTGTTAAGTATCATTCTTACACTTATTGATTGCTATTGTATACCTTATGGTTTATTGTACCTTCGTATAATAAATCCCTTCTATCTATTTCCTGTGTTAAGTATCATTCCTTCACTTATTGATTGCTATTGTATACCTGATGGTTTATTGTACCTTCTTATAATAAATCCCTTCTATCTATTTCCTGTGTTAAGTATCATTCTTAAACTTATTGATTGCTATTATTATGCCTGATGGTTTATTGTACCTTAGTATAATAAATCCCTTCTATCTATTTCCTTTGTTAAGTATCATTCTTACATTTATTGATTGCTATTGTATACCTTATGGTTTATTGTACCTTCGTATAATAAATCCCTTCTATCTATTTCCTGTGTTAAGTATCATTCTTACACTTATTGATTGCTATTGTATACCTTATGGTTTATTGTACCTTCGTATATTAAATCCCTTCTATCTATTTTCTGTGTTAAGTATCATTCTTACACTTATTGATTTGCTATTGTATACCTTATGGTTTATTGTACCTTCGTATAATTAATCCCTTCTATCTATTTCCTGGGTTAAGTATCATTCTTACACTTATTGATTGCTATTGTATACCTTATGGTTTATTGTACCTTCGTATAATAAATACCTTCTATCTATTTCCTCTGTTAAGTATCATTCTTACACTTATTGATTGCTATTGTATACCTTATGGTTTATTGTTCCTTCGTATAATAAATACCTTCTATCTATTTCCTGTGTTGAGTATCATTCTTACACTTATTGATTGCTATTGTATAACTTATGGTTTATTGTACCTTCGAATAATAAATCCCTTCTATCTATTTTCTGTGTTAAGTAACATTCTTACACTTATTGATTGCTATTGTATACCTTATGGTTTATTGTACCTTCGTATAATAAATCCCTTCTATCTATTTCCTGTGATATGTATCATTCTTACACTTATTGATTGCTATTGTATACCTGATGGTTTATTGTACCTTCGTATAATAAATCCCTTCTATCTATTTCCTGTGTTAAGTATCATTCTTACACTTATTGATTGCTATTGTATACCTTATGGTTTATTGTACCTTCGTATAATAAATCCCTTCTATCTATTTCCTGTGATAAGTATCATTCTTACACTTATTGATTGCTATTGTATACCTGATGGTTTATTGTACCTTCGTATAATAAATCCCTTCTATCTATTTCCTGTGTTAAGTATCATTCTTACACATATTGATTGCTATTGTATACCTGATGGTTTATTGTACATTCGTATAATAAATCCCTTCTATCTATTTCCTGTGTTGAGTATCATTCTTACACTTATTGATTGCTATTGTATACCTTTTAGTTTATTGTACCTTCGTATAATAAATCCCTTCTATGTATTTTCTGTGTTAAGTAACATTCTTACACTTATTGATTGCTATTGTATACCTTATGGTTTATTGTACCTTCGTATAATAAATCCCTTCTATCTATTTCCTGTGTTAAGTATCATTCTTACACTTATTGGTTGCTATTGTATACCTTATGGTTTATTGTACCTTCGTATAATAAATCCCTTCTATCTATTTCCTTTGTTAAGTATCATTCTTACACTTATTGATTGCTATTGTATACCTTATGGTTTATTGTACCTTCGTATAATAAATCCCTTCTATCTATTTCCTGTGATAAGTATCATTCTTACACTTATTGATTGCTATTGTATACCTTATGGTTTATTGTACCTTCGTATAATAAATCCCTTCTATCTATTTCCTGTGTTAAGTATCATTCTTAAACTTATTGATTGCTATTGTATACCTGATGGTTTATTGTTCCTTCGTATAATAAATCCCTTCTATCTATTTTCTGTGTTAAGTATCATTCTTACACTTATTGATTGCTATTGTATTCCTGATGGTTTATTGTACCTTCGTATAATAAATCCCTTCTATCTATTTCCTGTGTTAAGTATCATTCTTACACTTATTGATTGCTATTGTATACCTGATGGTTTATTGTACCTTCGTATAATAAATCCCTTCTACGTATTTCCTTTGTTAAGTATCATTCTTACACTTATTGATTGCTATTATATACCTGATGGTTTATTGTACCTTCGTATAATAAATCCCTTCTATCTATTTCCTGTGTTAATTATCATTCTGACACTTATTGATTGCTATTATATACCTGATGGTTTATTGTACCTTCTCAGTATACTAGTCCCTTCTATCTATTTCCTGTGTTAAGTATCATTTTGAATTTATTGATAGTTATTGTATACCTTATGGTTTATTGTACCTTCGTATAATAAATCCCTTCTATCTATTTCCTGTTTTAAGTATCATTCTTACACTTATTGATTGCTATTGTATACCTGATGGCTTCTGTACCTTCTTATAATAAATCCCTTCTATCTATTTCCTGTGTTAAGTATCATTCTTAAACTTATTGATTGCTATTGTATAATCTGATGGTTTATTGTACCTTCGTATAATAAATCCCTTCTATCTATTTCCTGTGTTAAGTATCATTCTTACACTTATTGATTGCTATTGTATACCTTATGGTTTATTGTACCTTCGTATAATAAATCCCTTCTATCTATTTCCTGTGTTAAGTATCATTCTTACACTTATTGATTGCTATTGTATACCTTATGGTTTATTGTACCTTCGTATATTAAATCCCTCTATCTATTTTCTGTGTTAAGTATCATTCTTACACTTATTGATTGCTATTGTATACCTTATGGTTTATTGTACCTTCGTATAATAAATCCCTTCTATCTATTTCCTGTGTTAAGTATCATTCTTACACTTATTGATTGCTATTGTATACCTTATGGTTTATTGTACCTTCGTATAATAAATACCTTCTATCTATTTCCTCTGTTAAGTATCATTCTTACACTTATTGATTGCTATTGTATACCTTATGGTTTATTGTACCTTCGTATAATAAATACCTTCTATCTATTTCCTGTGTTGAGTATCATTCTTACACTTATTGATTGCTATTGTATACCTTATGGTTTATTGTACCTTCGAATAATAAATCCCTTCTATTTATTTTCTGTGTTAAGTAACATTCTTACACTTATTGATTGCTATTGTATACCTTATGGTTTATTGTACCTTCGTATAATAAATCCCTTCTATCTATTTCCTGTGTTAAGTATCATTCTTACACTTATTGATTGCTATTGTATACCTTATGGTTTATTGTACCTTCGTATAATAAATCCCTTCTAACTATTTCCTTTGTTAAGTATCATTCTTACACTTATTGATTGCTATTGTATACCTGATGGTTTATTGTAAATTCCTTCGTATAATAAATCCCTTCTATCTATTTCCTGTGATATGTATCATTCTTACACTTATTGATTGCTATTGTATACCTGATGGTTTATTGTACCTTCGTATAATAAATCCCTTCTATCTATTTCCTGTGTTAAGTATCATTCTTACACTTATTGATTGCTATTGTATACCTTTTATGGTTTATTGTACCTTCGTATAATAAATCCCTTCTATCTATTTCCTGTGTTAAGTATCATTCTTACACTTATTGATTGCAATTGTATACCTGATGGTTTATTGTACCTTCTTATAATAAATCCCTTCTCTCTATTTCCTGTGTTAAGTATCATTCTTAAACTTATTGATTGCTATTGTATACCTGATGGTTTATTGTACCTTCGTATAATAAATCCCTTCTATCTATTTCCTGTGTTAAGTATCATTCTTACACTTATTGATTGCTATTGTATACCTTATGGTTTATTGTACCTTCGTATATTAAATCCCTTCTATCTATTTCCTGTGTTAAGTATCATTCTTACACTTATTGATTGCTATTGTATACCTTATGGTTTATTGTACCTTCGTATAATAAATACCTTCTATCTATTTCCTCTGTTAAGTATCATTCTTACACTTATTGATTGCTATTGTATACCTTATGGTTTATTGTACCTTCGTATAATAAATACCTTCTATCTATTTACTGTGTTGAGTATCATTCTTACACTTATTGATTGCTATTGTATACCTTATGGTTTATTGTACCTTCGAATAATAAATCCCTTCTGTCTATTTTCTGTGTTAAGTAACATTCTTACACTTATTGATTGCTATTGTATACCTTATGGTTTATTGTACCTTCGTATAATAAATCCCTTCTATCTATTTCCTGTGTTAAGTATCATTCTTCCACTTATTGATTGCTATTGTATACCTGATGGTTTATTGTACCTTCGTATAATAAATCCCTTCTACGTATTTCCTTTGTTAAGTATCATTCTTACACTTATTGATTGCTATTGTATACCTGATGGTTTATTGTACCTTCATATAATAAATCCCTTCTATCTATTTCCTGTGTTAAGTATCATTCTTACACTTATTGATTGCTATTGTATACCTGATGGCTTATTGTACCTTCGTATAATAAATCCCTTCTATCTATTTCCTGTGTTAAGTAACATTCTTACACTTATTGATAGTTATTGTATACTTTATGGTTATTGTACCTACGTATAATAAATCCCTTCTATCTATTTCCTGTGTTAAGTATCATTCTTACACTTATTGATTGCTATTGTATACCTTATGGTTTATTGTACCTTCAATAAATCCATTCTATTCATTTCTTTGTTAAGTATCATTCTTTTACACTTATTGATTGCTATTGTATACCTTATAGTTTATTGTACCCGTATAAGAAATACCTTCTATCTATTTCCTGTGTTAAGTATTCTTACACTTATTGATTGCTATTGTATACCTTATGGTTTATTGTACCTTCGTATAATAAAATGATTCTTCTATCTATTTCCTCTGTTAAGTATCATTCTTACACTTATTGATTGCTGTTGTATACCTTAGGGTTTATTGTACCTTCGTATAATAAATACCTTCATCTATTTCCTGTGTTGAGTATCATTCTTACACTTATTGATTGCTATTGTATACCTTGGTGGTTTGTACCTTCGTATAATAAATCCCTTCTATCTATTTTCTGTGTTAAGTATCATTCTTAAACTTATTGATTGCTATTGTATACCTTATGGTTTATCGTACCTTCGTATAATAAATCCCTTCTATCTATTTCCTGTGTTAAGTATCATTCTTACACTTATTGATTGATATTGTATACCTTATGGTTTATTGTACCTTCGTATAATAAATCCCTTCTATCTATTTCCTGTGTTAAGTATCATTCTTACACTTATTGATTGCTATTGTATACCTTATGGTTTATTGTACCTTCGTAAATAAATCCCTTCTATCTATTTCCTCTGTTAAGTATCATTCTTACACTTATTGATTGCTATTGTATACCTTATGGTTTATTGTACCTTCGTATAATAAATCCTCTATCTATTTCCTGTGTTAAGTATCATTCTTACACTTATTGATTGCTATTGTATACCTTATGGTTTATTGTACCAGATAATAAATCATCTATTTGTGTTAAGTATCATTCTTACACTTATTGATTGCTATTGTATACCTTATGGTTTATTGTACATTCGTATAATAAATCCCTTCTATCTATTTCCCTGTGTTAAGTATCATTCTTACACTTATAGATTGCTATTGTATATCTTATGGTTTATTGTACCTTCGTATAATAAATCCCTTCTATCTATTTCCTGTGTTAAGTATCATTCTTACACTTATTGATTGCTATTGTATACCTTATGGTTTATTGTACCTTAAGTATAATAAATCCCTTCTATCTATTTCCTGTGTTAAGTATCATTCTTACACTTATTGATTGCTATTGTATACCTTATGGTTTATTGTATCTTTGTATAATAAATCCCTTCTATCTATTTCCTGTGTTAAGTATCATTCTTACATATTGATTGCTATTTTTATACCTTATGGTTTATTGTACCTTCCTATAATAAATCCCTTCTATCTACTTCCCATGTTAAGTATCATTCTTACACTTATTGATTGCTATTGTATACCTTATGGTTTATTGTACCTTCGTATAATAAATCCCTTCTATCTATTTCCTGTGTTAAGTATAATTCTTACACTTATTGATTGCTATTGTATACCTTATGGTTTATTGTACCCTCGTATAATAAATCCCTTCTATCTATTTCCTGTGTTAAGTATCATTCTTACACTTATTGATTGCTATTGTATAACTTATGGTTTGTGAACCTTCGTATAATAGATCCCTTCTATCGATTTCCTGTTTTAAGTATCATTCTTACACTTATTGATTGCTATTGTATACCGTATGGTTTGTTGTACCTTCGTATAATAAATCCCTTCTATATATTTCCTGTGTTAAGTATCATTCTTACACTTATTGATTGCTATTGTATACCTTTATGGTTTATTGTACCTTCGTATAATAAATCCCTTCTATCTATTTCCTGTGTTAAGTATCATTCTTACACTTATTGATTGCTATTGTATACCTTGTAGTTTTATTGTACCTTCGTATAATAAATCCCTTCTATCTATTTTCTTTGTTAAGTATCATTCTTACACTTATTGATTGCTATTGTATACCTTATGGTTTATTGTACCTTCGTATAATAAATCCTTCTATCTATTTCCTGTGTTAAGTATCATTCTTACACTTATTGATTGCTATTGTATACCTTATGGTTTATTGTACCTTCGTATAATAAATACCTTCTATCTATTTTCTCTGTTAAGTATCATTCTTACACTTATTGATTGCTATTGTATACCTTATGGTTTATTGTACCTTCGTATAATAAATACCTTCAATCTATTTCCTGTGTTGAGTATCATTCTTATACTTATTGATTGCTATTGTATACCTTATGGTTTATTGTACCTTCGAATAATAAATCCCTTCTATCTATTTTCTGTGTTAAGTAACATTCTTAAACTTATTGATTGCTATTGTATACCTTATGGTTTATTGTACCTTCGTATAATAAATCCCTTCTATCTATTTCCTGTGTTAAGTATCATTCTTACACTTATTGATTGCTATTGTATACCTTATGGTTTATTGTGCCTTCGTATAATAAATCCCTTCTATCTATTTTCTGTGTTAAGTATCATTCTTACACTTATTGATTGCTATTGTATAACTCATGGTTTTTTATTGTATCTTCGTATAATAAATCCCTTCTATCTATTTCCCGTGTTAAGTATCATTCTTACACTTATTGGTTGCCTATTGTATACCTTATGGTTTATTGTACCTTCGTATATTAAATCCCTTCTATCTATTTCCTGTGTTAAGTATCATTCTTACACATATTAGTTGCTATTGTATACCTTATGGGTTATTGTACCTTCGTATAATAAATACCTTCTATCTATTTCCTGTGTTATGTATAATTCTTACACTTATTGATTGCTATTGTATACCTGATGGTTTATTGTACCTTCGTATAATAAATCCCTTCTATCCATTTTCTGTGTTAAGTATCATTCTTACACTTATTGATTGCTATTGTATACCTTACGGTTTATTGTACCTTCATATAATAAATCCCTTCTATCTATTTTCTGTGTTAAGTATCATTCTTACACTTATTGATTACTATTGTATACCTTATGGTTTATTGTACCTTCGAATAATAAATCCCTTCTATCTATTTCCTGTGTTAAGTATCATTCTTCCATTTATTGATTGCTATTGTATACCTGATGGTTTATTGTACCTTCGTATAATAAATCCCTTCTATCTATTTTCTGTGTTAAGTATCATTCTTACACTTATTGATTGCTATTGTATACCTTATGGTTTATTGTACCTTCGTATAATAAATCCCTTCTATCTATTTCCTGTGTTAAGTATCATTCTTACACTTATTGTTTGCTATTGTATACCTGATGGTTTATTGTACCTTTGTATAATAAATCCTTCTATCTATTTTCTCTGTTAAGTATGTTCTTACACTTATTGATTGCTATTGTATACCTTATGGTTTATTGTACCTTAGTATAAAAAATCCCTTCTATCTATTTCCTGTGTTAAGTATCATTCTTACACTTATTGATTGCTATTGTATACCTTATGGTTTATTGTACCTTCGTATAATAAATCCCTTCTATCTATTTCCTATGTTAAGTATCATTTTTACACTTATTGATTGCTATTGTATACCTTATGGTTTATTGTACCTTGATATAATAAATCCCTTCTATCTATTTCCTATGTTAAGTATCATTCTTACCACTTATTGATGCTATTGTATACCTGATGGTTTGTTTGTACCTTCGTATAATAAATCCCTTCTATCACTACTATGTTCGTATCATTCTTACACTTATTGATTGCTATTGTATACCTGATGGTTTATTGTACCTTCGTATAATAAATCCCTTCTATCTATTTCCTGTGTTGAGTATCATTCTTACACTTATTGATTGCTATTGTATACCTGATGGTTTATTGTACCTTCATATAATAAATCCCTGCTATCTATTTCCTGTGTTAATTATCATTCTTACACTTATTGATTGCTGTTATACCTTATGGTTTATTGTACCTTCGTATAATAAATCCCTTCTATCTATTTCCTGTGTTAAGTATCATTCTTACCACACTTATTGATTGCTATTATACCTGATGGTTTATTGTAACACGTATAATAAATCCCTTCTATCTATTTCCTGTGTTAAGTATCATTCTTACACTTATTGATTGCTATTGTATTCTGATGGTTTATTGTACCTTCGTATAATAAATCCCTTCTATCTATTTCCTGTGTTAAGTATCATTCTTACACTTATTGATTGCTATTGTATACCTGATGGTTTATTGTACCTTCGTATAATAAATCCCTTCTATCTATTTCCTGTGATAAGTATCATTCTTACACTTATTGATTGCTATTGTATACCTGATGGTTTGTTATTGCCTTCGTATAATAAATCCCTTCTATCTATTTCCTGTGTTAAGTATCATTCTTCCTTATTGATTGCTATTGTATACCTGATGGTTTATTGTACCTTCGTATAATAAATCCCTTCTATCTATTTTCTGTGTTAAGTATCATTCTTACACTTATTGATTGCTATTGTATACCTTATGGTTTATTGTACCTTCACGTATAATAAATCCACAACTTCTATCTATTTTCTGTGTTAGTATCATTCTTGTATTGATTGCTATTGTATACCTTATGGTTTATTGTACCTTCGTATAATAAATCCCTTCTATCTATTTCTGTGTTAAGTATCATTCTTACACTTATTGATTGCTGTGTATACCCAGTGGTTTATTGTGCCTTCGTATAATAAATCCCTTCTAACTATTTCCCGTGTTAAGTATCATTCTTACACTTATTGATTGCTATTGTATACTGTATGGTTTATTGTACCTTCGTATAATAAATCCCTTCTATCTATTTCCTGTGTTAAGTATCATTCTTACATATTGATTGCTATTTTATACCTTATGGTTTATTGTACCTTCGTATAATAAATCCCTTCTATCTATTTCCTGTGTTAAGTATCATTCTTACACTTATTGATTGCTATTGTATAACTTATGATTTATTGTACGTTCGTATAATAAATCCCTTCTATCTATTTCCTGTGTTAAGTATCCATTCTTACACTTATTGATTGCTATTATTATACCTGATGGTTTATTGTACCTTCGTATAATAAATCCCTTCTATCTATACACGTGTTAAGTATACGTTACACTTATTGATTGCTATTATGTATATGGTTTATTGAACCTTCGTATAATAAATCCCTTCTATCTATTTCCTGTGTTAAGTATCATTCTTACATATTGATTGCTATTGTATACCTTATGGTTTATTGTACCTTCGTATAATAAATCCCTTCTATCTATTTCCTGTGTTAAGTATCATTCTTACACTTATTGATTGCTATTGTATACCTTATGGTTTATTGTACCTTGATATGTAAATCCCTTCTATCTATTTTCTGTGTTAAGTATCATTCTTACACTTATTGATTGCTATTGTATACCTTATGGTTTATTGTACCTTCGTATAATAAATCCCTTCTATCTATTTCCTGTGTTAAGTATCATTCTTACATTTATTGATTGCTATTGTATACCTGATGGTTTATTGTACCTTCGTATAATAAATCCCTTCTATCTATTTCCCGTGTTAAGTATCATTCTTACACTTATTGATTGCTATTGTATACCTTATGGTTTATTGTACCTTCGTATAATAAATCCCTTCTATCTATTTCTATTGTGTTGAGTATCATTCTTACACTTATTGATTGCTATTGTATACCTGATGGTTTATTGTACCTTCGTATAATAAATCCCTTCTATCTATTTCCTGTGTTAAGTATCATTCTTACACTTATTGATTTGCTATTGTATACCTTATGGTTTATTGTACCTTCGTATAATAAATCCCTTCTATCTTTTTCCTGTGTTAAGTATCATTCTTACACTTATTGATTGCTATTGTATACCTGATGGATTATTGTACCTTCGTATAATAAATCCCTTCTATCTTTTTCCTGTGTTAAGTATCATTCTTACACTTATTGATTGCTATTGTATACCTGATGGTTTATTGTACCTTCGTATAATAAATCCCTTCTATCTATTTCCTGTGTTAAGTATCATTCTTACACTTATTGATTGCTATTGTATACCTGATGGTTTATTGTACCTTCGTATAATAAATCCCTTCTTATCTATTTCCTGTGTTAAGTATCATTCTTACACTTATTGATTGCTATTGTATACCTTATGGTTTATTGTACCTTCGTATAATAAATCCCTTCTATCTATTTCCTGTGTTAAGTATCATTCTTACACTTATTGATTGCTATTGTATTCCTGATGGTTTATTGTACCTTCGTATAATAAATCCCTTCTATCTATTTCCCGTGTTAAGTATCATTCTTACACTTATTGATTGCTATTGTATACCTTATGGTTTATTGTACCTTCGTATAATAAATCCCTTCTATCTATTTCCTGTGTAAAGTATCA
Organism: Ascarosepion bandense; assembly: GCA_037127315.1. NCBI lineage: Eukaryota > Metazoa > Mollusca > Cephalopoda > Sepiida > Sepiidae > Ascarosepion > Ascarosepion bandense. Next base: position 2,782,009 of record JBBBDQ010001635.1, read on the forward strand.
TTCTTACACATATTGATTGCTATTGTATACCTTATAATTTAGTGTACCTTCGTATAATAAATCCCTTCTATCTATTTCCTGTGTTAAGTATCATTCTTACACTTATTGATTGCTATTGTATAACTTATGATTTATTGTACATTCGTATAATAAATCCTTCTATCTATTTCCTGTGTTAAGTATCATTCTTACACTTATTGATTGCTATTGTATACCTGATGGTTTATTGTACCTTCGTATAATAAATCCCTTCTATCTATTTCCGTGTTAAGTATCATTCTTACACTTATTGATTGCTATTGTATACCTTATGGTTTATTGTACCTTCGTATAATAAATCCCTTCTATCTATTTCCTGTGTTAAGTATCATTCTTACACATATTGATTGCTGTATACCTTATGGTTTATTGTACCTTCGTATAATAAATCCCTTCTATCTATTTCCCGTGTTAAGTATCATTCTTACACTTATTGATTGCTATTGTATACCTTATGGTTTATTGTACCTTCGTATAATAAATCCCTTCTATCTATTTCCTGTGTTAAGTATCATTCTTACATATTGATTGCTATTGTATACCTTATGGTTTATTGTACCTTCGTATAATAAATCCCTTCTATCTATTTCCTGTGTTAAGTATCATTCTTACACTTATTGATTGCTATTGTATACCTTATGGTTTATTGTACTTTCGTATAATAAATCACTTCTATGTATTTTCTGTGTTAAGTATCATTCTTACACTTATTGATTGCTATTGTATACCTCATGGTTTATTGTATCTTCGTATATCCCTTCTATCTATTTCCCGTGTTAAGTATCATTCTTACACTTATTGATTGCTATTGTATACCTTATGGTTTGTTGTACCTTCGTATATTAAATCCTTCTATCTATTTCCTGTGTTAAGTATCATTCTTACACATATTGATTGCTATTTTATACCTCATGGTTTATTGTACCTTCGTATAATAAATACCTTCTATCTATTTCCTGTGTTATGTATCATTCTTACACTTATTGATTGCTATTGTATACCTGATGGTTTATTGTACCTTCGTATAATAAATCCCTTCTATCTATTTTCTGTGTTAAGTATCATTACACTTATTGATTGCTATTTTATACCTTATGGTTTATTGTACCTTCGTATAATAAATCCCTTCTATCTATTTTCTGTGTTAAGTATCATTCTTACACTTATTGATTACTATTGTATACCTGATGGTTTATTGTACCTTCGTATAATAAATCACTTCTATGTATTTCCTGTGTTAAGTATCATTCTTACATATAGATTGCTATTGTATACCTGATGGTTTATTGTACCTTAAGTATAATAAATCCCTTCTATCTATTTTCTGTGTTAGTATCATTCTTACACTTATTGATTGCTATTGTATACCTCATGGTTTGTGTACCTTCGTATAATAAATCCCTTCTATCTATTTCCCGTGTTAAGTATCATTCTTATACTTACTGATTGCGATTGTATACCTCATGGTTTATTGTACCTTCGTATAATAAATACCTTCTATATTTCCTCTGTTAAGTATCATTCTTACACTTATTGATTGCTATTCTGTATACCTCATGGTTTATTGTACCTTCGTATATCTAATCCCTTCTATCTATTTCTGTGTTAAGTATCATTCTTACACTTATTGATTGCTACTTGTATAACTCATGGTTTATTGTACCTTCGTATAATAAAATACCTTCTATCTATTTCACTGTGTTAAGTATCATTCTTACACTTATTGATTGCTATTGTATTCCTGATGGTTTATTGTACCTTCGTATAATAAATACCTTCAATCTATTTCCCTGTGTTGAGTATCATTCTTACACTTATTGATTGCTATTGTATACCTTATGGTTTATTGTACCTTCGAATAATAAATCCCTTCTATCTATTTTCTGTGTTAAGTAACATTCTTAAACTTATTGATTGCTATTGTATACCTTATGGTTTATTGTACCTTCGTATAATAAATCCCTTCTATCTATTTCCTGTGTTAAGTATCATTCTTACACTTATTGATTGCTATTGTATACCTTATGGTTTATTGTATTTATTATAATAAATCCCTTCTATCTATTTTCTGTGTTAAGTATCATTCTTACACTTATTGATTGCTATTGTATAACTCATGGTTTATTGTATCTTCGTATAATAAATCCCTTCTATCTATTTTCACGTGTTAAGTATCATTCTTACACTTATTGATTGCTATTGTATACCTTATGGTTTATTGTACCTTCGTATATTAATCCCTTCTATCTATTTCCTGTGTTAAATGTCATTCTTACGTGATTGCTATTGTATACCTTATGGGTTATTGTACATCGTATAATAAATACCTTCTATCTATTTCCTGTGTTATGTATAATTCTTACACTTATTGATTGCTATTGTATACCTGATGGTTTATTGTACCTTCGTATATCATCCTTCTATCCATTTTCTGTGTTAAGTATCATTCTTACACTTATTGATTGCTATTATACCTTACGGTTTGTGTACCTTCATATAATAAATCCCTTCTATCTATTTTCTGTGTTAAGTATCATTCTTACACTTATTGATTACTATTGTATACCTTATGGTTTATTGTACCTTCGAATAATAAATCCCTTCTATCTATTTCCTGTGTTAAGTATCATTCTTCCATTTATTGATTGCTATTGTATACCTGATGGTTTATTGTGTACCTTCGTATAATAAATCCCTTCTATCTATTTTCTGTGTTAAGTATCATTCTTACACTTATTGATTGCTATTGTATACCTTATGGTTTATTGTACCTTCGTATAATAAATCACCTTCTATCTATTTCCTGTGTTAAGTATCATTCTTACACTTATTGTTTGCTATTGTATACCTGATGGTTTATTGTACCTTTGTATAATAAATCCCTTCCATATCTATTTTCTCTGTTAAGTATCATTCTTACACTTATTGATTGCTATTGTATACCTTATGGTTTATTGTACCTTCGTATAAAAATCCCTTCTATCTATTTCCTGTGTTAAGTATCATTCTTACACTTATTGATTGCTATTGTATACCTTATGGTTTATTGTACCTTAAGTATAATAAATCCCTTCTATCTATTTCCTATGTTAAGTATCATTTTTACACTTATTGATTGCTATTGTATACCTTATATGGTTTATTGTACCTTCGTATAATAAATCCCTTCTATCTATTTCTATGTTAAGTATCATTCTTACACTTATTGATTGCTATTGTATACCTGATGGTTTGTTGTACCTTCGTATAATAAATCCCTTCTATCTATTTCCTATGTTCGTATCATTCTTACACTTATTGATTGCTATTGTATACCTGATGGTTTATTGTACCTTCGTATAATAAATCCCTTCTATCTATTTCCTGTGTTGAGTATCATTCTTACATATTAGTGCTATTGTATACCTGATGGTTTATTGTACCTTCATATAATAAATCACTATCTATTTCCTGTGTTAATTATCATTCTTACACTTATTGATTGCTATTGTATACCTTATGGTTTATTGTACCTTGATATAATAAATCCCTTCTATCTATTTCCTGTGTTAAGTATCATTCTTACACTTATTGATTGCTATTGTATACCTGATGGTTTATTGTAACTTCGTATAATAAATCCCTTCTATCTATTTCCTGTGTTAAGTATCATTCTTACACTTATTGATTGCTATTGTATTCCTGATGGTTTATTGTACCTTCGTATAATAAATCCCTTCTATCTATTTCCTGTGTTAAGTATCATTCTTACACTTATTGATTGCTATTGTATACCTGATGGTTTATTGTACCTTCGTATAATAATCCCTTCTATCTATTTCCTGTGATAAGTATCATTCTTACACTTATTGATTGCTATTGTATACCTGATGGTTTATTGTACCTTCGTATAATAAATCCCTTCTATCTATTTCCTGTGTTAAGTATCATTCTTACACTTATTGATTGCTATTGTATACCTGATGGTTTATTGTACCTTAGTATAATAAATCCCTTCTATCTATTTTCTGTGTTAAGTATCATTCTTACACTTATTGATTGCTATTGTATACCTTATGGTTTATTGTACCTTCGTATAATAAATCCCTTCTATCTATTTTCTGTGTTAAGTATCATTCTTACACTTGTGATTGCTATTGTATACCTTATGGTTTATTGTACCTTCGTATAATAAATCCCTTCTATCTATTTCTAGCTGTTAAGTATCATTCTTACACTTATTGATTGCTATTGTATACCTGATGGTTTGTGTACCTTCGTATAATAAATCCCTTCTAACTATTTCCCGTGTTAAGTATCATTCTTACACTTATTGATTGCTATTGTATACCTTATGGTTTATTGTACCTTCGTATAATAAATCCCTTCTATCTATTTCTATGTTAAGTATCATTCTTACACATATTGATTGCTATTTTATACCTTATGGTTTATTGTACCTTAGTATAATAAATCCCTTCTATCTATTTCCTGTGTTAAGTATCATTCTTACACTTATTGATTGCTATTGTATAACTTATGATTTATTGTACGTTCGTATAATAAATCCCTTCTATATTTCCTGTGTTAAGTATCATTCTTACACTTATTGATTGCTATTGTATACCTGATGGTTTATTGTACCTTCGTATAATAAATCCCTTCTATCTATTACCCGTGTTAAGTATCATTCTTACACTTATTGATTGCTATTGTATACCTTATGGTTTATTGAACCTTCGTATAATAAATCCCTTCTATCTATTTCCTGTGTTCGTATCATTCTTACACATATTGATTGCTATTGTATACCTTATGGTTTATTGTACCTTCGTATAATAAATCCCTTCTATCTATTTCCTGTGTTAAATATCATTCTTACACTTATTGATTGCTATTAGCACATATGGTTTATTGTACCTTCATATAATAAATCCCTTCTATCTATTTTCTGTGTTAAGTATCATTCTTACACTTATTGATTGCTATTGTATACCTTATGGTTTTATTGTACCTTCGTATAATAAATCCCTTCTATCTATTTCCTGTGTTAAGTATCATTCTTACATTTATTGATTGCTATTGTATACCTGATGGTTTATTGTACCTTCGTATAATAAATCCCTTCTATCTATTTCCCGTGTTAAGTATCATTCTTACACTTATTGATTGCTATTGTATACCTTATGGTTTATTGTACCTTCGTATAATAAATCCCTTCTATCTATTTCCTGTGTTAGTATCATTCTTACACTTATTGATTGCTATTATTGCTCCTGATGGTTTATTGTACCTTCGTATAATAAATCCCTTCTATCTATTTCCTGTGTTAAGTATCATTCTTACACTTATTGATTGCTATTGTATACCTTATATGGTTTATTGTACCTTCGTATAATAAATCCCTTCTATCTTTTTCCTGTGTTAAGTATCATTCTTACACTTATTGATTGCTATTGTATACCTGATGGATTATTGTACCTTCGTATAATAAATCCCTTCTATCTTTTGCCTGTGTTAAGTATCATTCTTACACTTATTGATTGCTATTGTATACCTGATGGTTTATTGTACCTTCGTATAATAAATCCCTTCTATCATTTCACTGTGTTAAGTATCATTCTTACACTTATTGATTGCTATTGTATACCTGATGGTTTATTGTACCATTATAATAAATCCCTTCTATCTATTTCCTGTGTTAAGTATCATTCTTACACTTATTGATTGCTATTGTATACCTTATGGTTTGTGTACCTTCGTATGATAAATCCCTTCTATCTATTTCTATGTTCGTATCATTCTTACACTTATTGATTGCTATTGTATACATATGGTTTATTGTACCTTCGTATAATAAATCCCTTCTATCTATTTCCTGTGTTAAGTATCATTCTTACACTTATTGATTGCTATTGTATACTGATGGTTTATTGTACCTTCGTATAATAAATCCCTTTATTCTTTTCTGTGTTAAGTATCATTCTTACACTTATTGACTGCTATTGTATACCTTATGGTTTATTGTACCTTCGTATAATAAATCGCTTCTATCTATTTTCTGTGTTAAGTATCATTCTTACACTTATTGATTACTTGTGTATACCTTATGGTTTTGTGTACCTTCGTATAATAAATCCCTTCTATCTATTTCCTGTGTTAAGTATCACAGTGCCTTATTGATTGCTATTGTATTCTGATGGTTTATTGTACCTTCGTATAATAAATCCCTTCTATCTATTTCCCGTGTTAAGTATCATTCTTACACTTATTGATTGCTATTGTATACCTTATGGTTTATTGTACCTTCGTATAATAAATCCCTTCTATCTATTTCCTGTGTAAAGTATCATTCTTACACATATTGATTATATTGTATACCTTATAATTTAGTGTACCTTCGTATAATAAATCCCTTCTATCTATTTCCTGTGTTAAGTATCATTCTTACACTTATTGATTGCTATTGTATAACTTATGATTTATTGTACATTCGTATAATAAATCCCTTCTATCTATTTCCTGTGTTAAGTATCATTCTTACACATATTGATTGCTATTGTATACCTTATGGTTTATTGTACCTTCGTATAATAAATCCTTTATATTTCCCGTGTTAAGTATCATTCTTACACTTATTGATTTATATATACCTTATGGTTTATTGTACCTTCGTATAATAAATCCCTTCTATCTATTTCCTGTGTTAAGTATCAATTATACACACTTATTGATTGCTATTGTATACCTTATGGTTTATTGTACCTTCGTATAATAAATCCCTTCTATCTTCCTGTGTTAAGTATCATTCTTACACTTATTGATTGCTATTATTGCTACCTTATGGTTTATTGTACTTTCGTATAATAAATCACTTCTATGTATCTTCTGTGTTAAGTATCATTCTTACACTTATTGATTGCTATTGTATACCTCATGGTTTATTGTATCTTCGTATAATAAATCCCTTCTATCTATTTCCCGTGTTAAGTATCATTCTTACACTTATTGATTGCTATTGTATACCTTATGGTTTGTTGTACCTTCGTATATTAAATCCCTTCTATCTATTTCCTGTGTTAAGTATCATTCTTACACATATTGATTGCTATTTTATACCTCATGGTTTATTGTACCTTCGTATAATAAATACCTTCTATCTATTTCCTGTGTTATGTATCATTCTTACACTTATTGATTGCTATTGTATACCTGATGGTTTGTGTACCTTCGTATAATAAATCCCTTCTATTTCTGTGTTAAGTATCATTGTTACACTTATTGATTGCTATTTTATACCTTATGGTTTATTGTACCTTCGTATAATAAATCCCTTCTATCTATTTTCTGTGTTAGATATCATTCTTACACTTATTGATTACTATTGTATACCTGATGGTTTATTGTACCTTCGTATAATAAATCACTTCTATCTATTTCCTGTGTTAAGTATCATTCTTACACTTATAGATTGCTATTGTATACCTGATGGTTTATTGTACCTTCGTATAATAAATCCCTTCTATCTATTTTCTGTGTTAAGTATCATTCTTACACTTATTGATTGCTATTGTATACCTCATGGTTTATTGTACCTTCGTATAATAAATCCCTTCTATCTATTTCCCGTGTTAAGTATCATCTTATACTTACTGATTACGGTGTATACCTCATGGTTTATTGTACCTTCGTATAATAAATACCTTCTATCTATTTCCTCTGTTAAGTATCATTCTTACACTTATTGATTGCTATTGTATACCTCATGGTTTATTGTACCTTCGTATAATAAATCCCTTCTATCTATTTCTGTGTTAAGTGGCATTCTTACACTTATTGATTGCTATTGTATAACTCATGGTTTATTGTACCTTCGTATAATAAATACCTTCTATCTATTTCCTGTGTTAAGTATCATTCTTACACTTATTGATTGCTATTGTATTCTGATGGTTTATTGTACCTTCGTATAATAAATCCTTCTATCTATTTCCCGTGTTAAGTATCATTCTTACACTTATTGATTGCTATTGTATACCTTATGGTTTATTGTACCTTCGTATAATAAATCCCTTCTATCTATTTCCTGTGTTAAGTATCATTCTTACACATATTGATTGTATACCTTATAGTTTAGTGTACCTTCGTATAATAAATCCCTTCTATCTATTTCCTGTGTTAAGTATCATTCTTACACTTATTGATTGCTATTGTATAACTTATGATTTATTGTACATTCGTATAATAAATCCCTTCTATCTATTTCCTGTGTTAAGTATCATTCTTACACTTATTGATTGCTATTGTATACTGGTGGTTTGTATTGTACCTTCGTATAATAAATCCCTTCTATCTATTTCCCGTATTAAGTATCATTCTTACACTTATTGATTGTGTGTATACCTTATGGTTTATTGTACCTTCGTATAATAAATCCTTCTAATCTATTTCCTGTGTTAAGTATCATTCTTACACATATTGATTGCTGTGTATACCTTATGGTTTATTGTACCTTCGTATAATAAATCCCTTCTATCTATTTCCCGTGTTAAGTATCATTCTTACACTTATTGATTGCTATTGTATACCTTATGGTTTATTGTACCTTCGTATAATAAATCCCTTCTATCTATTTCCTGTGTTAAGTATCATTCTTACACATATTGATTGCTATTGTATACCTTATGGTTTATTGTACCTTCGTATAATAAATCCCTTCTATCTATTTCCTGTGTTAAGTATCATTCTTACACTTATTGATTGCTATTGTATAAACATGGTTTATTGTACCTTCGTATAATAAATCCCTTCTATCTATTTCCCGTGTTAAGTATCATTCTTATACTTACTGATTGCGATTGTATACCTCTGTGGTTTATTTGTACCTTCGTATAATGCCTTCTGCTATTTCCTCTGTTAGTATCATTCTTACACTTATTGATTGCTATTGTATACCTCATGGCTTATTGTACCTTCGTATAATAAATCCCTTCTATCTATTTCCTGTGTTAGAAATGTCATTCTTACACATATTGATTGCTATTTTATACCTTATGGTTTATTGTACCTTAGGTATATTAAATGCCTTCTATCTATTTCCTGTGTTATGTATCATTCTTACACTTATTGATTGCTATTGTATACCTGATGGTTTATTGTACCTTCGTATAATAAGTATATCTATTTTCTGTGTTAAGTATCATTGTTACACTTATTGATTTGCTGGTATTGTATACCTTATGGTTTATTGTACCTTCGTATAATAAATCCCTTCTATCTATTTTCTGTGTTAAGTATCATTCTTACACTTATTGATTACTATTGTATACCTGATGGTTTTGTGTACCTTCGTATAATAAATCCCTTCTATCTATTTCCTGTGTTAAGTATCATTCTTACACTTATAGATTGCTATTGTATACCTGATGGTTTATTGTACCTTCGTATAATAAATCCCTTCTATCTATTTTCTGTGTTAAGTATCATTCTTACACTTATTGATTGCTATTGTATACCTTATGGTTTATTGTACCTTCGTATAATAAATCCCTTCTATCTATTTCCTGTGTTAAGTATCATTCTTACACTTATTGATTACTTATTATGTATACCTGATGGTTTATTGTACCTTCGTATCGCCAAATCCCTTCTATCTATTTCCCGTGTTAAGTATCATTCTTACACTTATTGATTGCTATTGTATACCTTATGGTTTATTGTACCTTAGTTTGTCTGATACCCTTCTATCTATTTTCTGTGTTAAGTATCATTCTTACACTTATTGATTGCTATTTTATACCTTATGGTTTATTGTACCTTCGTATAATAAATCCCTTCTATCTATTTCCGTGTTAAGTATCATTCTTACACTTATTGATTGCTATTGTATACCTTATGGTTTATTGTACCTTCGTATAATAAATCCCTTCTATCTATTTTCTGTGTTAAGTATCATTCTTACACTTATTGATTATATTACCTTATGGTTTATATTGTACCTTCGTATAACAAATCCTCTTCTATCTATTTTGGTATATCATTCTTACACTTATTGATTGCTTATTGTATACCTTGCTATTTTATTGTCTTCGTATAATAAATCCCTTCTATCTATTTCCCAAAAGTATCATTCTTACACTTATTGATTGCTATTGTATACCTTATGGTTTTATTGTACCTTCGTATAATAAATCCTCTATCTATTTCCTCTGCTGTTATCATCTAGCAATTTATTGATTGCTATTGTATACCCCATGTGGTTTATTGTACCTTCGTATAATAAATCCCTTCTATCTATTTCCCGTGTTAAGTATCATTCTTATACTTACTGATTGCGATTGTATACCTTCATATTTATTGTACCTCATATCAAATACCTATCTATTTCCTCTGTTAAGTATCATTCTTACACTTATTGATTGCTATTGTATACCTCATGGCTTATTGTAAAATTTCGTATAATAAATCCCTTCTATCTATTTCCCTAGCAAGTATCATTCTTACAATTTATTGATTGCTATTGTATAACTCATGGATTAATGTACCTTCGTATAATAAATACCTTCTATCTATTTCCTGTGTTAAGTATCATTCTTACACTTATTGATTGCTATTGTATACCTTATAGTTTATTAAATTTATAATAAATCCTTCTATCTATTTCTCTCTTAAGTATCATTCTGACACTTATTGATTGCTATTGTATACCTTATGGTTTATTGTACCTTCATATAATAAATCCCTTCTATCTATTTTCTGTGTTAAGTATCATTCTTACACTTATTGATTGCTATTGTATACCTTATGGTTTATTGTACCTTCGTAATAATAAATCCCTTCTATCTATTTTCTGTGTTAAGTATCATTCTTACACTTATTGATTGCTATTGTATACCTTATGGTTTATTGTACCTTCGTACAATAAATCCCTTCTATCTATTTTCTGTGTTAAGTATCATTCTTACACTTATTGATTGCTATTATATACCTTATGGTTTATTGTACCTTCGTATAATAAATCCCTTCTATCTATTTCCTCTGTTAAGTATCATTCTTACACTTATTGATTGCTATTGTATACCTGATGGTTTATTGTACCTTCGTATAATAAATCCCTTCTATCTATTTCCTCTGTTAAGTATCATTCTTACACTTATTGATTGCTATTGTATACCTTATGGTTTATTGTACCTTCGTATAATAAATCCCTTCTATCTATTTCCTGTGTTAAGTATCATTCTTACACTTATTGATTGCTATTGTATACCTTATGGTTTATTGTACCTTCGTATAATAAATCCCTTCTATCTTTTTTCTGTGTTAAGTATCATTCTTACACTTATTGATTGCTATTGTATACCTTATGGTTTATTGTACCTTCGTATAATAAATCCCTTCTATCTATTTTCTGTGTTAAGTATCATTCTTACACTTATTGATTGCTATTGTATACCTTATGGTTTATTGTACCTTCTATAATAAATCTCTTCTATCTATTTCCTGTGTTAAGCATCATTCTTACACTTATTGATTGCTATGTATACCTCATGGTTTATTGTATCTTCGTATAATAAATCCCTTCTATCTATTTCCCGTGTTAAGTATCATTCTTACACTTATTGATTGCTATTGTATACCTTATGGTTTGTTGTACATTCGTATATTAAATCCCTTCTATCTATTTCCTGTGTTAAGTTATCATTCTTACACATATTGATTGCTATTTTATACCTTATGGTTTATTGTACCTTCGTATAATAAATACCTTCTATCTATTTCCTGTGTTATGTATCATTCTTACACTTATTGATTGCTATTGTATACCTGATGGTTTATTGTACCTTCGTATAATAAATCCCTTCTATCTATTTTCTGTGTTAAGTATCATTGTTACACTTATTGATTGCTATTGTATACCTTATGGTTTATTGTACCTTCGTATAATAAATCCCTTCTATCCATTTTCGTGACAGTATCATTCTTATACTTACTGATTGCGATTGTATACCTCATGGTTTATTGTACCTTCGTATAATAAATCCCTTCTATCTATTTCCTCTGTTAAGTATCATTCATACACTTATTGATTGCTATTGTATACCTCATGGTTTATTGTACCTTATTATAATAAATCCCTTCTATCTATTTCCTGTGTTAAGTATCATTCTTACACTTATTGATTGCTATTGTATAACTCATGGTTTATTGTACCTTCGTATAATAAATACCTTCTATCTATTTCCTGTGTTAAGTATCATTCTTACACTTATTGATTGCTATTGTATTCCTGATGGTTTATTGTACCTTCGTATAATAAATCCCTTCTATCTATTTCCCGTGTTAAGTATCATTCTTACACTTATTGATTGCTATTGTATACCTTATGGTTTATTGTACCTTCGCTCTTAAATCCCTTCTATCTATTTCCTGTGTTAAGTATCATTCTTACACATATTGATTGCTATTGTATACCTTATAGTTTAGTGTACCTTCGTATAATAAATCCTTCTATCTATTTCCTGTGTTAAATATAATTTCTTACACTTATTGATTGCTATTGTATAACTTATGATTTATTGTACATTCGTATAATAAATCCCTTCTATCTATTTCCTGTGTTAAGTATCATTCTTACACTTATTGATTGCTATTGTATACCTGATGATTTTATTGTACCCTTCGTATAATAAATCCCTTCTATCTATTTCCCGTGTTAAGTATCATTCTTACACTTATTGATTGCTATTGTATACCTTATGGTTTATTGTGCCTTCGTATAATAAATCCCTTCTATCTATTTCCTGTGTTAAGTATCATTCTTACACATATTGATTGCTATTGTATACCTGATGGTTTATTGTACCTTCGTATAATAAATCCCACTTCTATCTATTTCCCGTGTTAAGTATCATTCTTACACTTATTGATTGCTATTGTATACCTTATGGTTTATTGTACCTTCGTATAATAAATCCCTTCTATCTCTTTCCTGTGTTAAGTATCATTCTTACACATATTGATTGCTATTGTATACCTTATGGTTTATTGTACCTTCGTATAATAAATCCCTTCTATCTATTTCCTGTGTTAGTATCATTCTTACACTTATTGATTGCTATTGTATACCTTATGGTTTATTGTACCTTCGTATAATAAATCCCTTCTATCTATTTCCCGTGTTAAGTATCATTCTTATACTTACTGATTGCGATTGTATACCTCATGGTTTATTGTACCTTCGTATAATAAATACCTTCTATCTATTTCCTCTGTTAAGTATCATTCTTACACTTATTGATTGCTATTGTATACCTCATGGTTTATTGTACCTTCGTATAATAAATCCCTTCTATCTATTTCCTCTGTTAAGTATCATTCTTACACATATTGATTGCTATTTTATACCTTATGGTTTATTGTACCTGCGTATAATAAATACCTTCTATCTATTTCCTGTGTTATGTATCATTCTTACACTTATTGATTGCTATTGTATACCTGATGGTTTATTGTACCTTCGTATAATAAATCCCTTCTATCTATTTTCTGTGTTAAGTATCATTGTTACACTTATTGATTGCTATTGTATACCTTATGGTTTATTGTACCTTCGTATAATAAATCCCTTCTATCTATTTTCTGTGTTAAGTATCATTCTTACACTTATTGATTACTATTGTATACCTGATGGTTTATTGTACCTTCGTATAATAAATCCCTTCTATCTATTTCCTGTGTTAAGTATCATTCTTACACTTATAGATTGCTATTGTATACCTGATGGTTTGTTGTACCTTCGTATAATAAATCCCTTCTATCTATTTTCTGTGTTAAGTATCATTCTTACACTTATTGATTGCTATTGTATACCTTATGGTTTATTGTACCTTCGTATAATAAATCCCTTCTATCTATTTCCTGTGTTAAGTATCATTCTTACACTTATTGATTGCTATTGTATACCTGATGGTTTATTGTACCTTCGTATAATAAATCCCTTCTATCTATTTCCCGTGTTAAGTATCATTCTTACACTTATTGATTGCTATTGTATACCTTATGGTTTATTGTACCTTCGTTTAATAAATCCCTTCTATCTATTTTCTGTGTTAAGTATCATTCTTACACTTATTGATTGCTATTTTATACCTTATGGTTTATTGTACCTTCGTATAATAAATCCCTTCTATCTATTTCCCGTGTTAAGTATCATTCTTACACTTATTGATTGCTATTGTATACCTTATGGTTTATTGTACCTTCGTATAATAAATCCCTTCTATCTATTTTCTGTGTTAAGTATCATTCTTACACTTATTGATTGCTATTGTATACCTTATGGTTTATTGTACCTTCGTATTATAAATCCCTTCTATCTATTTTCTGTGTTAAGTAGCATTCTTACACTTATTGATTGCTATTGTATACCTTATGGTTTATTGTACCTTCGTATAATAAATCCCTTCTATCTATTTTCTGTGTTAAGTATCATTCTTACACTTATTGATTGCTATTGTATACCTTATGGTTTATTGTACCTTCGTATAATAAATCCCTTCTATCTATTTCCTGTGTTAAGTATCATTCTTACACTTATTGATTGCCATTAAATACCTTATGGTTTATTGTACCTTCGTATAACAAATCCCTTCTATCTATTTCCCGTGTTAAGTATCATTCTTACACTTATTGATTGCTATTGTATACCTTATGGTTTATTGTATCTTCGTATAATAAATCCCTTCTATCTATTTCCTGTGTTAAGTATCATTCTTACACTTATTGATTGCTATTGTATACCTTATGGTTTATTGTACCTTCGTATAATAAATCCCTTCTATCTATTTCCTCTGTTAAGTATCATTCTTATGATTGCTATTGTATACCTCATGGTTTATTGTACCTTCGTATAATAAATCCCTTCTATCTATTTCCCGTGTTAAGTATCATTCTTATACTTACTGATTGCGATTGTATACCTCATGGTTTATTGTACCTTCGTATAATAAATCCCTTCTATCTATTTCCTGTGTTAAGTATCATTCTTTACTTATTGATTGCTATTGTATACCTAGTGGTTTATTGTACCTTCGTATAATAAATCCCTTCTATCTATTCCTGTGTTGATATCATTCTTACTTATTGATTACTATTGTATAACTCATGGATTATTGTACCTTCGTATAATAAATACCTTCTATCTATTTCCTGTGTTAAGTATCATTCTTACATATTGATTGCTATTGTATACCTTATGGTTTATTGTACCTTCGTATAATAAATCCCTTCTATCTATTTCCTGTGTTAAGTATCATTCTTACACTTATTGATTGCTTTTATTGTATACCTTATGGTTTGTTGTACCTTCGTATAATAAATCCCTTCTATCTATTTCCCGTGTTAAGTATCATTCTTATACTTACTGATTGCGATTGTGTATACCTCATGGTTTATTGTACCTTCGTATAATAAATACCTTCTATCTATTTCCTCTGTTAAGTATCATTCTTACACTTATTGATTGCTATTGTATATATTGGTTTATTGTACTTCGTATAATAAATACCTTCTATCTATTTCCTGTGTTAAGTATCATTCTTATACATATTGATTGCTATTTTATACCTTATGGTTTATTGTACCTTCGTATAATAAATACCTTCTATCTATTTCCTGTGTTATGTATCATTCTTACACTTATTGATTACTATTGTATACCTGATGGTTTATTGTACCTTCGTATAATAAATCCCTTCTATCTATTTTCTGTGTTAAGTATCATTGTTACACTTATTGATTGCTATTGTATACCTTATGGTTTATTGTACCTTCGTATAATAAATCCCTTTATCTATTTTCTGTGTTAAGTATCATTCTTACACTTATTGATTACTATTGTATACCTGATGGTTTATTGTACCTTCGTATAATAAATCCCTTCTATCTATTTCCTGTGTTAAGTATCATTCTTACACTTATAGATTTGCTATTGTATACCTGATGGTTTGTGTACCATCGTATAATAAGTCCACTATCTATTTTCTGTAGTAAGTATCATTCTTACACTTATTGATTACTATTGTATACCTTATGGTTTATTGTACCTACGTATAATAAATCCCTTCTATCTATTTCCTGTGTTATTATCATTCTTACACTTGTTGATTGCTATTGTATACCTGATGGTTTATTGTACCTTCGTATAATAAATCCCCTTCTATCTATTTCCCGTGTTAGGTATCATTCTTACACTTATTGATTGCTATTGTATACCTTATGGTTTATTGTACCTTCGTTTAATAAATCCCTTCTATCTATTTTCTGTGTTAAGTATCATTCTTACACTTATTGATTGCTATTTTATACCTTATGGTTTATTGTACCTTCGTATAATAAATCCCTTCTATCTATTTCCCGTGTTAAGTATCATTCTTACACTTATTGATTGCTATTTAATATACCTTATATGGTTTATTGTACCTTCGTATAATAAATCCCTTCTATCTATTTTCTGTGTTAAGTATCATTCTTACACTTATTGATTGCTATTGTATACCTTATGGTTTATTGTACCTTCGTATTATAAATCATATACTATCTATTTTCTGTGTTAAGTAGCATTCTTACACTTATTGATTGCTATTGTATACCTTATGGTTTATTGTACCTTCGCATAATAAATCCCTTCTATCTATTTTCTGTGTTAAGTATCATTCTTACACTTATTGATTGCTATTGTATACCTGATGGTTTGTGTACACATTAGTATAATAAATCCCTTCTATCTTTTTTCTGTGTTAAGTATCATTCTTACACTTATTGATTGCCATTAAATACCTTATGGTTTATTGTACCTTCGTATAACAAATCCCTTCTATCTATTTCCCGTGTTAAGTATCATTCTTACACTTATTGATTGCTATTGTATACCTTATGGTTTATTGTATCTTCGTATAATAAATCCCTTCTATCTATTTCCTGTGTTAAGTATCATTCTTACACTTATTGATTGCTATTGTATACCTTATGGTTTATTGTACCTTCGTATAATAAATCCCTTCTATCTATTTCCTCTGTTAAGTATCATTCTTACACTTATTGATTGCTATTGTATACCTCATGGTTTATTGTACCTTCGTATAATAAATCCCTTCTATCTATTTCCCGTGTTAAGTATCATTCTTATACTTACTGATTGCGATTGTATACCTCATGGTTTATTGTACCTTCGTATAATAAATCCCTTCTATCTATTTCCTCTGTTAAGTATCATTCTTACACTTATTGATTGCTATTGTATACCTTCATGGTTTATTGTACCTTCGTATAATAAATCCCTTCTATCTATTTCCTGTGTTAAGTATCATTCTTACACTTATTGATTGCTATTGTATAACTCATGGATTATTGTACCTTCGTATAATAAATACCTTCTATCTATTTCCTGTGTTAAGTATCATTCTTACACTTATTGATTGCTATTGTATACCTTATGGTTTATTGTACCTTCGTATAATAAATCCCTTCTATCTATTTTCTGTGTTAAGTATCATTCTTACACTTATTGATTGCTATTGTATACCTTATGGTTTATTGTACCTTCGTATAATAAATCCCTTCTATCTATTTCCTCTGTTAAGTATCATTCTTACACTTATTGATTGCTATTGTATACCTTATGGTTTATTGTACCTTCATATAATAAATCCCTTCTATCTATTTTCTGTGTTAAGTATCATTCTTACACTTATTGATTGCTATTGTATACCTTATGGTTTATTGTACCTTCGTATAATAAATCCCTTCTATCTATTTTCTGTGTTAAGTATCATTCTTACACTTATTGATTGCTATTGTATACCTTATGATTTATTGTACCTTCGTACAATAAATCCCTTCTATCTATTTTCTGTGTTAAGTATCATTCTTACACTTATTGATTGCTATTATATACCTTATGGTTTATTGTACCTTCGTATAATAAATCCCTTCTATCTATTTCCTCTGTTAAGTATCATTCTTAAACTTATTGATTGCTATTGTATACCTGATGGTTTATTGTACCTTCGTATAATAAATCCCTTGTATCTATTTCCTCTGTTAAGTATCATTCTTACACTTATTGATTGCTATTGTATACCTTATGGTTTATTGTACCTTCGTATAATAAATCCGTTCTATCTATTTCCTGTGTTAAGTATCATTCTTACACTTATTGATTGCTATTGTATACCTGATGGTTTATTGTACCTTCGTATAATAAATCCCTTCTATCTTTTTTCTGTGTTAAGTATCATTCTTACACTTATTGATTGCTATTGTATACCTTATGGTTTATTGTACCTTCGTATAATAAATCCCTTCTATCTATTTTCTGTGTTAAGTATCATTCTTACACTTATTGATTGCTATTGTATACCTTATGGTTTATTGTACCTTCGTATAATAAATCCCTTCTATCTATTTCCTGTGTTAAGCATCATTCTTACACTTATTGATTGCTATTGTATACCTTATGGTTTATTGTACCTTCGTATAATAAATCCCTTCTATCTATTTTCTGTGTTAAGTATCATTCTTACACTTATTGATTGCTATTGTATACCTGATGGTTTATTGCACCTTCGTATAAATCCCTTCTATCTATTTCCCTGTGTTACCAAGCAATTTTTACACTTATTGATTGCCATTGTATACCCTATGGTTTATTGTACCTTCGTAATAATAAATCCCTTCTATCTATCATTTCCTCTGTTAAGTATCATTCTTAAACTTATTGATTGCTATTGTATACCTTATGGTTTATTGTACCTTCGTATAACAAACCCTTCATCTATTTCCCTGTTAAGTACTTACACTTATTGATTGCTATTGTATAACTTAATGGTTTATTGTACCTTCGTATAATAAATCCCTTCTATCTATTTCCTCTGTTAAGTATCATTCTTACACTTATTGATTGCTATTGTATACCTTATGGTTTATTGTACCTTCGTATAATAAATCCCTTCATATCTATTTGTGTTAAGTATCATTCTTACACTTATTGATTGCTATTGTATACCTTATGGTTTATTGTACCAGATAATAAATCCCTTCTATCCATTTCCTCTGTTAAGTATCATTCTTACACTTATTGATTGCTATTGTATACCTTATAGTTTATTGTACCTTCGTATAATAAATCCCTTCTATCTATTTCCTGTGTTAAGTATCATTCTTACATCTTCATTGACTGCTATTGTATACCTTATGGTTTATTTGTACCTTCTGCATACAACCTCTGCTATCTATTTCCCAAAAGGTATCATTTTACACTTATTGATTGCTATTGTATACCTTATGTTTTATTGTACCTTCGTATAAATGAATCCCTTCTATCTATTTTCTGTGTTAAGTATCATCTTTACACTTATTGATTGCTATTGTATACCTTATGGCTTTATTGTAAATCTCTGATAAATAAATCCTCAGTCTATTTTCTGTGTTAAGTATCATTCTTACACTCATTGATTGCTATTGTATACCTTATGGCTTGGCTGCATCTTTCCATAATAAATCCCTTGTATCTATTTTCTGTGTTAAGTATCATTCTTACACTTATTGATTGCTATTGTATAATCTTATGGTTTATTGTACCTTCGTATAATAAATCCCTTCTATCTATTTTCTGTGTTAAGTATCATTCTAATTTATTGATTGCTATTATCTTATGGTTTATTGTACCTTCGTATAATAAATCCCTTCTATCTATTTTAAACAGGTTATCATTCTTTACACTTATTGGATTGCTATTGTATACCTTATGGTTTATTGTACCTTCGTATAATAAATCCCTTCTATCTATTTGTTAAGCATTCTCTTTACACTTATTGACTGGTTATTGTATACCATGGTTTATTGTACCCTCTCGTATAATAAATACCTTATCTATTTCCTCTGTTAAGTATCATTCTTACACTTATTGATTGCTATTGTATACCTGATGGTTTATTGTACCTTCGTATAATAAATCCTTCTACTCATTTCCTGTGTTAAGTATCATTTTTACACTTATTGATTGCTATTGTATAACTCATGGTTTATTGTACCTTCGTATAATAAATCCCTTCTATCTATTTCCTCTGTTAAGTATCATTCTTACACTTATTGATTGCTATTGTATACCTCATGGATTATTGTACCTTCGTATAATAAATACCTTCTATCTATTTCCTGTGTTAAGTATCATTCTTACACTTATAGATTGCTATTGTATACCTTATTGTTTATTGTACCTTCGTATAATAAATCCCTTCTATCTATTTCCTGTGTTAAGCATCATTCTTACACTTATTGATTGCTATTGTATACCTTATGGTTTATTGTACCTTCGTATAATAAATCCCTTCTATCTATTTTCTGTGTTAAGTATCATTCTTACACTTATTGATTGCTATTGTATACCTGATGGTTTATTGCACCTTCGTATAATAAATCCCTTGTATCTATTTCCTGTGTTAAGTATCATTCTTACACTTATTGATTGCTATTGTATACCTTATGGTTTATTGTACCTTCGTATAATAAATCCCTTCTATCTATTTCCTCTGTTAAGTATCATTCTTACACTTATTGATTGCTATTGTATACCTTATGGTTTATTGTACCTTCGTATAATAAATCCCTTCTATCTATTTCCTGTGTTAAGTATCATTCTTACACTTATTGATTGCTATTGTATACCTTATGGTTTATTGTACCTTCGTATAATAAATCCCTTCTATCTATTTCCTGTGTTAAGTATCATTCTTACACTTATTGATTGCTATTGTATACCTTATGGTTTATTGTACCTTCGTATAATAAATCCCTTCTATCTATTTCCTCTGTTAAGTATCATTCTTACACTTATTGATTGCTATTGTATACCTTATAGTTTATTGTACCTTCGTATAATAAATCCCTTCTATCTATTTCCTGTGTTAAGTATCATTCTTACACTTATTGATTGCTATTGTATACCTTATGGTTTATTGTACCTTCGTATAATAAATCCCTGCTATCTATTTCCTGTGTTAAGTATCATTCTTACACTTATTGATTGCTATTGTATACCTTATGTTTTATTGTACCTTCGTATAATAAATCCCTTCTATCTATTTTCTGTGTTAAGTATCATTCTTACACTTATTGATTGCTATTGTATACCTTATGGTTTATTGTACCTTCGTATAATAAATCCCTTCTATCTATTTTCTGTGTTAAGTATCATTCTTACACTTATTGATTGCTATTGTATACCTTATGGTTTATTGTACCTTCGTATAATAAATCCCATCTATCTATTTCCTCTGTTAAGTATCATTCTTACACTTATTGATTGCTATTGTATACCTTATGGTTTATTGTACCTTTGTTTAATAAATCCCTTCTATCTATTTCCTCTGTTAAGTATCATTCTTACACTTATTGATTGCTATTGTATACCTTATGGTTTATTGTACCTTCGTATAATAAATCCCTTCTATCTATTTTCTGTGTTAAGTATCATTCTTACACTTATTGATTGCTATTGTATACCTTATGGTTTATTGTACCTTCGTATAATAAATCCCTTCTATCTATTTCCTGTGTTAAGTATCATTCTTACACTTATTGATTGCTATTGTATACCTTATGGTTTATTGTACCTTCGTATAATAAATCCCTTCTATCTATTTCCTCTGTTAAGTATCATTCTTACACTTATTGATTGCTATTGTATACCTTATGGTTTATTGTACCTTCGTATAATAAATCCTTTCTATCTATTTCCTCTGTTAAGTATCATTCTTACACTTATTGATTGCTATTGTATACCTTATGGTTTATTGTACGTTCGTATAATAAATCCCTTCTATCTATTTCCTGTGTTAAGTATCATTCTTACACTTATTGATTGCTATTGTATACCTTATGGTTTATTGTACCTTCGTATAATAAATCCCTTCTATCTATTTCCTCTGTTAAGTATCATTCTTACACTTATTGATTGCTATTGTATACCTTATAGTTTATTGTACCTTCGTATAATAAATCCCTTCTATCTATTTCCTGTGTTAAGTATCATTCTTACACTTATTGATTGCTATTGTATACCTTATGGTTTATTGTACCTTCGTACAATAAATCCCTGCTATCTATTTCCTGTGTTAAGTATTATTCTTACACTTATTGATTGCTATTGTATACCTTATGTTTTATTGTACCTTCGTATAATAAATCCCTTCTATCTATTTTCTGTGTTAAGTATCATTCTTACACTTATTGATTGCTATTGTATACCTTATGGTTTATTGTACCTTCGTATAATAAATCCCTTCTATCTATTTTCTGTGTTAAGTATCATTCTTACACTTATTGATTGCTATTGTATACCTTATGGTTTATTGTACATTCGTATAATAAATCCCATCTATCTATTTCCTCTGTTAAGTATCATTCTTACACTTATTGATTGCTATTGTATACCTTATGGTTTATTGTACCTTTGTATAATAAATCCCTTCTATCTATTTCCTCTGTTAAGTATCATTCTTACACTTATTGATTGCTATTGTATACCTTATGGTTTATTGTACCTTCGTATAATAAATCCCTTCTATCTATTTCCTGTGTTAAGTATCATTCTTACACTTATTGATTGCTATTGTATACCTTATGGTTTATTGTACCTTCGTATAATAAATCCCTTCTATCTATTTCCTCTGTTAAGTATCATTCTTACACTTATTGATTGCTATTGTATACCTTATGGTTTATTGTACCTTCGTATAATAAATCCCTTCTATCTATTTCCTCTGTTAAGTATCATTCTTACACTTATTGATTGCTATTGTATACCTTATGGTTTATTGTACCTTCGTATAATAAATCCCTTCTATCTATTTCCTGTGTTAAGTATCATTCTTACACTTATTGATCGCTATTGTATACCTTATGGTTTATTGTACCTTAGTATAATAAATCCTTCTATCTATTTACTGTGTTAAGTATCATTCTTACACTTATTGATTGCTATTGTATACCTTATGGTTTATTGTACCTTCGTATAATAAATCCCTTCTATCTATTTCCTCTGTTAAGTATCATTCTTACACTTATTGATTGCTATTGTATACCTGATGGTTTATTGTACCTTCGTATAATAAATCCCTTCTATCTATTTCCTCTGTTAAGTATCATTCTTACACTTATTGATTGCTATTGTATACCTTATGGTTTATTGTACCTTCGTATAATAAATCCCTTCTATCTATTTCTCTGTTAAGTATCATTCTTACACTTATTGATTGCTATTGTATACCTTATGGTTTATTGTACCTTCGTATAACAAATCCTTCTATCTATTTCCTCTTATTGATATCATTCTTACACTTATTGATTGCTATTGTATACCTTATGGTTTATTGTACCTTCGTATAATAAATCCCTTCTATCTATTTCCTGTGTTAAGTATCATTCTAACACACTTATTGATTGCTGTATACCTTATGTTTTATTGTACCTTCGTATAATAAATCCCTTCTATCTATTTCCTGTGTTAAGTATCATTCTTACACTTATTGATTGCTATTGTATACCTTATGGTTTATTGTACCTTCGTATAATAAATCCCTTCTATCTATTTCCTCTGTTACGTATCATTCTTACACTTATTGATTGCTATTGTATACCTTGTGGTTTATTGTACCTTCGTATAATAAATCCTTCTATCTATTTTCTGTGTTAAGTATCATTCTTACAATTATTGATTGCTATTGTATACCTTATGGTTTATTGTACCTTCGTATAATAAATCCCTTCTATCTATTTCCTCTGTTAAGTATCATTCTTACACTTATTGATTGCTATTGTATACCTTATGGTTTATTGTACCTTCGTATAATAAATCCCTTCTATCTATTTCCTCTGTTAAGTATCATTCTTACACTTATTGACTGCTATTGTATACCTTATGGTTTATTGTACCTTCGTATAATAAATCCCTTCTATCTATTTCCTGTGTTAAGTATCATTCTTACACTTATTGGTATATGTATACCTTATGGTTTATTGTACCTTCGTATAATAAATCCCTTCCATCTATTTCCTCTGTTAAGTATCATTCTTACACTTATTGATTGCTATTGTATACCTTATGGTTTATTGTACCTTCGTATAATAAATCCCTTCTATCTATTTCCTCTGTTAAGTATCATTCTTACATATTGATTGCTATTGTATACCTTATGGTTTATTGTACCTTCGTATAATAAATCCCTTCTATCTATTTCCTCTGTTAAGTATCATTCTTACACTTATTGATTGCTATTGTATACCTTATGGTTTATTGTACCTTCGTATAATAAATCCCTTCTATCTATTTCCTCTGTTAAGTATCATTCTTACACTTATTGATTGCTATTGTATACCTTATAGTTTATTGTACCTTCGTATAATAAATCCCTTCTATCTATTTCCTGTGTTAAGTATCATTCTTACACTTATTGATTGCTATTGTATACCTTATGGTTTATTGTACCTTCGTACAATAAATCCCTTCTATCTATTTCCTGTGTTAAGTATCATTCTTACACTTATTGATTGCTATTGTATACCTTATGGTTTATTGTACCTTCGTATAATAAATCCCTTCTATCTATTTCCCGTGTTAAGTTTCAATCTTACACGTATCTTTCACTGATATTCCTTCCGGGATATATCAGTTTCATTTCATGATTTGATAAGAAAGACTAGATCACTTCAAAGATTTGGCCGGAGACATCGTAACTACAACTTGTGGAGAAAACATGCTTCACCTTCTTTGATAGAGCATGAGAGATTCTTTCCGCCATTATTGTCAGTACATCAGCAGTTGACTTAGAGAAAATTAAAGCCATATTGCTTCTCTAAAAGAAGGCTCTGCGACGTGAGATGCTTAACAAATTCAGCAGTGATTAGAACCTTTAGTAGTTTCTCCAAAAGAGATAGAACACCAATAAGCCGGTAACTGGAAAGATCGAACGGTTCACCGGAGTTCTTTAAAGAATGTGGATTTCGAGTAGGCAAGAAAGCAAGAGGCAGCGAGGCATTTATGACACAGTTTAGAGAGAACAGAAGCCAATTCGAGAGCACAATTCTTAAGAACTATTACAGGGATGCCATCAGGTCCGCGTGCTTTGTGGGGATTCAGATTAAAGATGATAGCAGAAACCACGGAAAGGGTATCACTCAGGAGAGATTCAGTTCTAACTGGGAAGTTAGGCAGGGATACTTTAGATGAGTCAAGAGTTGAGTATAAGGAGAATTTACGGGTGAGACATTCAGTACCTCAAATTGACCGAAGAGACGAAAAATGCAAAACTTAACGCTTTTTTAGCACATTATTAAACAGCCGTCAGTAATCACGAGAGTTAAAGTTGTTTGATGACAATTCTTTCAGCAGTGTGTGGGATAATATTTAGCATTTTTTAATTAAAATAGCTAGCTTCTAAATTTATAAAAATATATTAAAAAACACACACAAGAAGAAGTTCGTCATATATACAGATCAAGGAAGCAAATCTTTCAAAATTACTGTGACCTTCGAAACTAGCATATTATGAATGATTAATAGACCTATCAATACAAAACAATATTTACAAAACTCAAAACAAATAATGTATTCAATATAACTTCCATTATGTTTAATTACAGCCTCAATACAACATGAAATCTTTGCGTAACTCTTAACCACAAAGTCCTTGGGCATTTGGGGCAATTTCTCTGTCGTGCGAAAATATGTAGCGTAGACACGGTTTTAAGTGTATGAAACATACAACATAAATATATGAAAATTTCAAACAAAAGACAAAAGTCTTCTTATAAAAAGCACTTGTATATATATATGTATAAAACATCACTCAATAAATCCCAGGCCTAACTAATAAATCAACTTTTAGATAAAGGTCGACTTTATTCATCAACATAGTCTCCTTCTAGGGTGATACACTGATTCCAACGCTTCTCGAACAATTCGATACCTTTTTGTAGAACGATTTGTCTTTAGCCTCAAAATACGCCTCAGTTCCTGATATCACTTCTTCGTTAGAGCCAAATCTCTTTTCCTGGAGAATTCTTTTGAGATCTTCAAACAGCCAATAGTCGCTGGGCGCCATATCTAGAGAATAGGATGAATGCAGAAGCAATCGAAGTGCAATTCATGTAGTTTTGCCATCGGTGTGATCGACTTGTGACACAGCGCGTTGTCTTGATGTAAGATCACTTTTTCTTCTTCATTTGTAACTACTTTTTGCGATTTCTTTCTTCAAACGCATTAATAATGCTGTATGATATTTGCTATTGATGGTTCTTCCTTTCTCAAGGTAATCAATGAACAAAATACCTTGCACATTGCAAAATGTGGAGGACAAAACTGTGTTTGCTGATGTCTTTGGTCGCTTTGGACGATTTTCATCTGCTGCTGTCCACTCAGCTGACTGCCGATTTGACTTCGGAGTGAAGTGGTGGATTCATATTTCATCCATTGTCACATATT
This sequence comes from Ascarosepion bandense, assembly GCA_037127315.1. Lineage (NCBI taxonomy): Eukaryota > Metazoa > Mollusca > Cephalopoda > Sepiida > Sepiidae > Ascarosepion > Ascarosepion bandense. The sequence continues at coordinate 2,808,566 of JBBBDQ010001635.1, forward strand.
TACGCAAAAAAACTTCTTGCTGCGTTGAAACAGTTGCAAACAACGCTTTGAATCGTCGACGCGTTGTTTTTTGTTTTTTTTTTGATTGACAGTGGGCAAACGCGGTACTCACTTTGAACACAGCTTTCTCATTGACAAATGTTCATGCAAAATGGTGAATACACTGCCTTCTGATACGTTTAACCCCTCTGCTATCTCACGCAACTTGAATTTACGATCGGTTAAAACGAGTTTTTGAATTTCTTTTGGTGTTTTCCGGGACAACTGCCAATTTTGGGCAATCTGAGTGTTCAGCATCATTTGTGTCTGTACGACTGCGTTTAAAGTCAACATACCACCTATTAACCGTTGTTTCCGACGGAGCAGAGTCCGAACAACACTTATCAAGCCATTGCTTTGCTCGAACAGTATTTTTTCTCATCAGAAAGCAATGCTTTATCAACGCACGAAATTCAGATTTTTCCATTGTTTTGAAAATTTGCAACAGTAGCTTTACTTAAATAACTGTAATTTGTAAATTAATAATCCAATTATGCCCAAATTTCGTCACGTGCCATTTAAAGGTTAGTACTTCATAAAAATCATATGGATTTATTTTATTAGTGGTATCATCTGTATGTCAGGCCTGGGACTTATTGAGTGATGTGTTATATAACAAATCACGGACAAACTGAAAATCAATGACAGAGTCCCTAAAATTACAACAAAGGAGGCATATATACTTTTAAAAGAGCACAAGCCAGAATTCTACCGAAAATTACCCACTAGAATTATCAATCCAACAAAATCAGAAATCGGTAGAATTAGTAAGATAACACTAGAAAGAGTTAACCAACAAAAAAAAACAAAAAACAACTCCAGTTCATACAATGGAGGGTACATTGGATTTAATCGACTGCTTCGAGAACCTTGAAGAAAAAAATAATGCCACTTTCCTACAATTTGACATGGTGGACTTTCACCAATCGGTGTCTGAGAGCCTCTTTAATCTTGACCTGAAATTCGCTGAATTTTATTCGGACATCTCAAAGGATGAAATCAAAGTAATCTTGAAGTGCAGAAAATCAGTTCTCATCCACAACAACGAACAGTGGACAAAAAACTCAACGGATGATTTTGATTTATCTATGGGAGCTCTGGATTCTGCGGAATTTTTGGATCTAGTCGGATTGTTTCTCCTGTACAACCTCACGGTGTATAAATAAATCGACATTAAAAATATAGGACTTTATAGAGATAACGGACTCATGATAGTAAATAAATCCACTGGAGGTAAGGTTGATAGATTTAGAAAATTAATTCATAGAGTTTTAAAATCTTTTGGTCTTAGCGTGGTAATTAACCCTAATATAAAACAAGTTGACTTTTTAGACATAACATTAGACACTTTTCAACCTTACATGAAAAATAATGCTAACCCGATCTATATAAACCCCAACTCTAATCACCCACCATCCGTTATCAAACATATCCCATCATCAGTTGAACGCCTCATAAACATAAACTCCTCAAATAAAGAAATATTCGATAAGCACAAAACAATTTACGATAAAATTCTTAGAGACAGCAGATTTCAATCCTTCAAAATTAACTTTATGGAAAAATTTAAGAGCCTAAAAAGAAAAAATAGAAACAAGAAAATCATATGGTATAACCCTCCATTTAATCAGTTAGTTAATTTTGAACTGGGACATACATTTCTTAAGCTAATAGATAAACATTTCTCCCAAAATAACCCTCTAAGCAAAATTTTCAATAGGAATACAATAAAACTCAGTTATAGCTGCTCCAAGAATTTAGAAAAAATAATTAAATTGCATAACAATAAAATATTGAAAACATGCAACAAAAATAAATCTAACACTCATGCCAGTCTGCACCATAATAATAAATTTTGTAATTGTAGAAACCCGAACCAATGTCCCATGCCTAATAAATGCTTAACAAAATCCCTGGTATATATGCGTTCGATTTTATCCATGGAGAATCCTAAGGATGTTAAAATTTATATCGGAAACACAATGAACATTTTTAAAAATCGCTTTTACAATCACCTCTCATCCTACAATAATAAGGACAAACAAAATATGACATCACTTTCTAAGTATTTTTGGAAGTTAAAAAACGAAAATACAACACCTAAATTTAAATGGAAAATCCTCAAACGGACCAGAATATCTAAATTGGTAAAGGAACCATGTTTCCTGTGTCTTCAAGAAAAATTGAAATCATTAAATACATGAGGAGCAACATACTATGAAACCAGAGGCATGGAACCACAGTAAACTGCAAACACATTAAAGAACTAACCTTACAATCATGCTAAAATTACAAAAGCCAAAGTTAGGATCCCTAGAAACGATAAAACTTAATAGTATTAACAGCAATCTTACCTCAAATTTTATCTTTATTTCATCCTACAAACTGTGACCTAATTTAAAGTTTTATATAAAAAAGAGGTTTCCTAAATTTTAGATTAAGGTTAAGTATGAAAAAATAGATTAATTATAAAAAACTAAGTTTAAATACAAAAATATTTGTAGTCAATTCACTAATACAGATATGTTTACCAAATAGCAATTCCAATTCCCACTTTATCGCACCTACTCCTACTCCTCCCCGCCCCAAATACATTTCCTTGTTTTTTCCTTTTGTTAAACCCAAAGGACTGACCATAAACGCTGTAAAGGACCATACCTTATCTTCTAATGTTAAATCTGTTTATAAAATTTTCAACACGTCCATTAATCCCCTCTATTCACTAACTCTTTCCTCTTTTCGTTTAAATTCTAACTGACTGCTTACAGTTCTTATTTCCCATTTCCCACCCCACCACCTTTCACACACAATTCGCCAAATATAAGAAAAAGAATTTCCATTTTCTGTTTAACACTACCAGATGAGACATTGTCCTTTCAATGTCGAAACAAAATGTACACTTTGTAGTATAGTGGGTTATCCGTTTTAGTGGAGGGTAGTTGCAGTGGATATCGGCTCGGAACGAGAAGCCGGGGAGCCGAGTTCGAATTCCAGTTGAATCCATTTTATTCACTTACGCGCAAATACCCTTGGGAAAGGTATTAATCCGTCTCTTCCTTCCAGTTATGGGTTAAATAGCAGGACAGATTGGGTTCTATAGCCTTGGTCGGCAACCAGTCTACCGCAGAAAGCAATGGCAACCTACTGCGGGATAATCTTCTGCCCAGTCAGTCATGTCTCTTTCGAGACATGATCGCCCAAGTGTGTATCACGTATGGCACTTAACTGACTGAGTTGTATATTGTAGCAGATTAACGGAATTTGGCCTCGTTGTAGATAAACCAAGAAAAGCATATTGTGTTTAGAAACAGCATTTTATATATCCATATATCAATTAAGGTTTTTACAATTAAAGTAATCCTTTAAAGATGGGTCCAACGGACGTTAAAATATGCATGGCAATAAAATGCCGAAAAGAGAATTTATGCGCATGTATATGGAAGCGTTGTAAATAAGGAATATCTTTGATGAATCCGATCCTTTGGTCGGTAAGTAGTTTTGAGAGAGCAAAGAAGAAAAGGAGAGGGAAGGGCGGCGAGCATAGTAAGCCGCTTGACGTCGGTGAAGGGAGATACTAATTACACTCGTCTCTCTCAAGTCTGTCTGTCTGTCAGTCTGTGTCTTTCTGGCGATGCTTTCTGTATCGGCTCTTTGTTTCGTCTTTTGGATCGCAGCAGATCATTTGGGAATTCACATTCGTATTTGATTCTGGGCTTTCCATTGGCCGATAAATAAAATTCGCGTAGGCTCGCGAACTGGAATTTAATATTTAATTAATTTTTAGTTTTCAACCGGAATATCTGCGTGGAGCCGGGGTGAGCACTGACGAGTTTTGGTCATTTGCTTTTTGGTCGTGAGAGTGCAAACATCCGGTCCCTCCTTTGCTTGCTATCACAACAGTAGTAGATGATAATCTGTATATGTTCTAAACTATAATTTATAATAAATATTCACAGCTCTATTTTATGTCGAGCAATGTCTGAAATTAATGTTTTGAACGTTGTCAGTTTTTTTCTTCCTTTCTTATTCACTTGGAGATATATATATATATATATATATATATATATATATATATATATATATATATAAATATTGTATTCAATATTCTTAATGCAAGATGTACATATATTTACTTGCGAAAGACTACATACCAAAAACAATATAAATTTTGTACTTACCTGTCTGGCTGTTACGAGCCTAAAATTGTGCGTTTTGTTATTGTAACTTCACGGAGCAGAAAAGTAGAGGATTGACTCTCCTACCTAATGATGACTCGTGCGGTCTCGTCAGATCACGTGGCTTTTTTTATTCTTGTGAATATTTATAATTTTGATAACTATTTTCTGTTTTGCTCAAGAGGAAATAACGTTCTGTCTCTCGCTACACCTTCTTGAAGGCGACCTTTAGGGTATTGATCTTCCTTCTCTAAAATTTCCTAGACTGCGTCTTCTAGCCGGTCTTTGAGATGAAGGAGAACAACAAGACCTCTGATTAGAAAACAACAGACTTACTTTTCGGGAATTTTTGCACCTTCTTTATCTATCTATCTATCTATCTATCTATCTATCTATCTATCTATCTATGTTCATATCGTTCTCTCTCTCTCTCTCTCTCTCTCTCTCTCTCTCTCTTTCTCTCTCTTTATATATATATCTATTTGTGTATTTAGGCAGCAAATTTTCTTTTAGACATGTAAGATTAAACAAATTGCAAACATTGTGTCTGCTTATTTTTCATAAACTCCGTTCATACTCTCGGATAATCTTTGGCGTATTATAATTGAAAGCTGTAAGAAATGAACTGTAACGTTGACACCCGTGAAGATGATCTCGGAAGGAGGTTGAAAGTACTTGGGAACCTCGAGAAATGAATAATAAAATCATCTGTCAACGCTACAGCTCATTTCTTATATCTTTCAATTATAATACGCGAAAGATTATCCGTGAGTAAGAACGGATTTTATTCAAAATAAGCAGACACAATGTTTGCAATTTATTTAATCACACACACACACACACACACACACACACACACACACACACACACACACACACACACATGTATATATATATGTATGTATGCATATACATGCACACATATGCACAGACATGCATATACATACATCCGCACACACACACATGCACACCCATATAAATTTGTAGTCGTAGGGGCTGATTAATGTTTCTTTGACTCGGCCTTGTGTCATACTTAACCGAACTCCCTACAGCTTACAGGTTTTATGCAGAATTATCATCATGTTATTTTCAGAAGGTTTTTTATCAGGGGGTTGGTTGTCGGCAGGTTGGAATGTGTGGAATAGTGTAAGTATAAAATATACATTTTTCATTTTAAAATAGAAATTTATTAAAAGAAATGAATAACAAGAATTCGTAAAAATTAATGTTCAATTAGAAAGTTAAGGGTATCAAGAGTTGTTGAAAATGTTCGTAGTAGTAATTGTTGAAAGACTATATGCGTACGTACGTATGTATGTGTTTGTTTGGTAGGAATGTCTTTGCATGGAGAAGAAGAAGTAAAATGAATCAGTACGCGAGAAGGAAAGAGAAAGAGGACGAATGTCCGAGTTGACTTGAAGCTTCTCTCGTTACATTTTAGTGTCTCTTGCTGCATCCATCTGAGTTTCTCTGGCTGTCTGACACTGATGAAGTTTTATTGTAATCTAGAATTTTCGCACCTACTCGCGAACTTCTTTTTGGTCTTGCAAGTTGCTCCCATTGGTCCAAAATCAATTTAACACCTACTTGCGAAATCTGGTTTCGAATTTTTCTTTAAGTACATGCTGAATCCTTTTCTATTTGGGAAAAAACAGGATTTTATACGTCATTGTGAATTTTTGTAAAAGTGAAGAAAAAGATTGATTTTAATTCTTAATTTCATATCCCTAAAAATCCACCACCCATACATATACATATATAGAAATAAACAATCTTTTTACTCTTTTTTTTCAATTGGAGTAGATAGACTAAACTATCGCCCAGTTCACACTCCACCCACGTCTATTGAACAGGTGAAGAGGCTCATCCCTTGTTCCCTGTTTAGGATGTGGTTTCCGGCTTTCTCTTTTCCAATCTTTTTACTCTTAAGTAGCCCCCTGCGCATCAGTGGCGTTATCGCCTTGCTTGGGGTGATATGATTTAAAAAAAAAACTTAAGATATTATTCCTGAGAAAAGGGGAAGAATCTCTTTAATTTTCACGCGTGGCTAGCCAGTTTGGTACAATATTTGAAGTTTTCAAGTTTTCCAGTACCAAACTGGCTAGCCACATGCGGAAATTAAAATTGAAATATGGGAAAGTTATAACTTGGAGCATAGTGAAAATAGCCAAAGAATACAAAGATGGTAACGTATGTAGATTGCGCTAGGAGGAAACATTAGCTATAATGTTGCTCCGAGAAAGAAAAAATATCACTAAATGAAAGATCAGAAATTATCTCAAAATGTAATCATACCCATAAATGCTTTCTAGGATCATACAAACATGGATGAAAGTGTTACTAAGATCCTTAATTATCTCCTCGTTAATTTTGAAAATGTTTCGGTTTTTTTTTAAAATTCCTGTCGCGCGTTTGTAAAAGAAATCCCTGTTCGAGCGTTTGAAAAGCGGTAAAATCTGTTATTGTAAAACACTGAAGATATCGAAAGAACCCATACACCCTGACTGAGCACTCTGGAAGAGTGGGAGGCTTTGTAAACAGTAGCTACCCCGGCATATACGCATCGCTCGTTCGATAATGAATTGGAGCACTCTAGCTATTGGGCGTGTTTATACGCACTAAAAAGCCTGCCTTCTTCTGCCGGACGCTCGTGGCCTGGGGGTAGAATCGCCGACTGACGCCGACTGACGCCGACTCGGTCGGGTTTCAATCCTGGGTTAGGAAGCGAACGGAGTCTAAGCCGTACTGATTAGCTGTAATACAGTAACACAAATCTATCTGCGGATGACTATATATATATATATATATATATTGAATAAAGCCATGGGCAGCTTTATTTCTTCATAATAATCAGGATACTGCCTTTGACTGGGCAACTTACAAAATGGTTCTGCAAGACTTTGCCCATTGTGATTTTTATAGTTTTTAACAGGGAAATATAAATACCAAAATGATCAGTCTTTTTGTGAAGCATATGATTCTTCTTACATTGGTTTACTTGGGACTGCCAAGATCAGAAGATGAAAGTGATTTTGGTGGATGGTAGTCCCAAGTAAACTGTGAAGAAGAATCATATGCTTCACAAAAAGACTGATCATTTTGGTCTTTATATTTCTCTGTTTATATATATATATATATATATATATATATATATATATATATAGTACTGGACAAACGTATTAGGACAAGAACTATTTTATCTTTTATGAGGCATCAAAATCAAGTTTAAAATCACCCCTGTCTTAACACTTTTGCACACTACTGGTAGTGTGCAAAGTATTAGGACAGGGGTGATTTTCCTAAAAACCTCACTGAAATTCAAATACAGGGTGAAAAACCAAGTAAATTGCTAATAAATATTGATTATTTAAAACTAGGTGTAAAAGAAATGTATTAAAAAGAAGTTATATTTAATTTTTCCTATTAAAGAAGTTATTTTGAAATTACTCTGTTGAATATCTATGGGATAATTTGGATAAAAAATTGATAAATTTAATGTTACTTTGCAAGACACACTTTGGGAACAAATACAAGCTGCTTGGCAGGAGATATTAGATACATTGAAGAAGCTTGTAATGTCACTGCCTAACAGAATGAAGATTTTGATCAAAGCAAAAGGCTATTATACTAAATATATTTATTTTGTAACAAGTATTTTTTCTTGTTAAAGCATTTATTGAGTAAATCAAATGAAATTACTTTTATTAAATTGTTTATTTTCTGTCAATATGCCTCATAAAAGAGAAAATAGTTCTTGTCCTAATACTTTTACACAGTACTGTGTATATATATATATATATATATATATATATATATATACACAGTACTGTATATATATATATATATATATATATATATAGAGAGAGAGAGAGAGAGAGAGAGAACGACATAAAGGAATTAGTTGATAATTAATAGATAAAGAATTAGGAAGATAATTCTTAAGGCTATAGAAAAAAGGGATTTGAGAATCAGGAGGTATTAAGTAGTGAAGACCAAATAAGAGGGAAAAAATTAAAGTTTTTGTTAGGGTAAGTAAATCGGGGATAAATAAAAAGAAAACTTAGATTCTCGGCTCAAATACTTGTCAAATGGTAGGACCAGAAAAGGTATGTGATAAAAGAGGTTGACCTATATAGGTGTGGTAATTAATACTACAGTGATTAAGAAGAAAGAAAGGTAGCAACTATCGAAAGAAAATTAATTTTTTTAATCGTTTCACCTCAAGGAAGGTGGTAACGCCACTGATGTGCAAGGGGCTACATAAGAGAAAAAGATTAGATAGGAGAAGAGTAAAGACAAAGACAAACTAGTTACAGAGGATGTCAGAGAAGGGAGCAAGAGAAGGGTGGGAATACAGGTGTGATGACAGTTGTATAGGGTAAGAGAAAGGAAAGGATATACAGGGTGATGTAAAAAGAACTGGAGTCACGTGGTTAAGAGATAGGTATTGACATTGCATTTAAATTCCTGGAGGTTGTAGTCGTCAGGAAAGCAAGAATATGGAAGAGAGTTCCACAAGCAAGAAGCTGCTGGAGTAGAATTGTCGGCTGGTTGATCTAACTGTGAATGGGTGGGACCCAGTTGCCAGTCTAGTTGCACGAGTAAACTCATGTAGCAGGGTCACTAGTGACTTAAGTTCGTCGGAGCAGAAGCCATGAAAATATTTATAGAACAACAAAAAAAGGAAAGCCATATCCCGTCGGTGAGAAAGCGGCTGGAGTCGAGCCGCCAAGTCGGTATCTATCACATTTAGGATTCTCCTTTGGAGCCTGTCTAGAACACTGAGATGAACAGTGGTGGCGCTTGACCATATATGACAGCAGTATTCCATGAGATTATATATAGAGTGTTGATATGATAATTTAAAATTTAACATTCTTAAAATTTGGATTTATTTGCTTATGCAAGTTTAAAGACAGATTTTGTTTAGGATATGTCTATATTTCTGGGATGTGCGTTGTGGTACAGTGGATATCGGCTCGGAACGAGAAACCGGGGAGCCGAGTTCGAATTCCAGTTGAATCCATTGTATTCACTTACGCGCAAATACCCTTGGGAAAGGTATTAATCCGTCTCTTCCTTCCAGTTATGGGTTAAATAACAGGACAGATTGGGTTCTATAGCCTTGGTCGACAACCAGTCTACCGCAGAAAGCAATGGCAACCTACTGCGGGATAATCTTCTGCCCAGTCAGTCATGTCTCTTTCGAGACATGATCGCCCAAGCGTGTATCACGTATGGCACTTTAACTGACTGACTATATTTCTGAGATGATGTAGTATTTACTGTAATTTACATTATTCGCACTATTGTACTCAACTTTGTTGCCATTTGAACGACGTTTCGGCCCTTGTACGCTCCGGCCTTCTTCAGCTGCTAGGAATTTTGAACCGAACACTTTATTACAATCACTGTGGTATATCATTCTCATTCTTGTGTATTAGTAATGCCATGATTGGAAGTCATGAGTTATCTCCCTCTAAATCTGCAAGTTACTTGTTCACCACTGCTGTAGCTTGGTATTGAACTCACAACTCTAAGAATCAAGTCAGGAACTAACCAACGTCTATATCCACTGGGCCATGTGTCAAGAACAACTGAATTTTTGGGACTTATGAACCTAATGTCCAGTAACACTTTTTTATCAGAGTTAATATTGCAATTTTTTTTATGTTAATGGTCTTCTCTTGATGAAGACAATAGTCCGAGTAATGTAAATACTGTTTGTTTAAGATACTTTATTATTTTAATTTTTTCAACTAAACATAGATTGCATCTATCGTAAAAATTTTTGTGGGTGCGGGCCGAACCTATTAGCCTCCAACTTACTATAGGGTCTAGTCACTCTTCTTTCATTTCCCAAAATCTTCGGGAAAGGGAAGTCTTAGATTGGCGGGGGGGGGGTTATAAAAGGAGTGTTTATGAGAGTAGTATCTTTGTTTATATTCTCTTGCAGAAATTCCTATGTAAATTTGGTAATTCTTTTTTTTATTTATGGGAGAGATTTGAGCTTGGTAGATTACTTGTGTAGATCTATATTTGCCTTCCATCAGACAGTTGTTAACGGACTTACAATTGCAAGAAGGTAAAGATGTCAGTTTTATCTAAATTCTTTAAAATTAATTCTTTGATTATTATGGGAATTAATAATACTGCCCATATTGTGTATGCAAGATTAGCAAATTTTAAGGGTATTTCTATTGAAGATTTTGTGTAGTGGATTGTAGGTATGAAAATGCTTACTTATTAGTTTAAGAAAATATTTTTCTATATTAATATTAGATAGTCTACAGAATATGTGTGTGTGTGGGTGGGGGTCAAACCATATTACTTTCCTTTTTCTACGCCTATTTCTAACACTAGATGGTTCAGAATAATTAACTTGTTTTTCATATACTAATTTATTCTTTCCTGAAAGGCCTTGTATTTCTTTTTATCATTGAAAACTTTTAGGTTGGACGGTAACCGGTTAATTCTATTGTTAACAATGTTGGGTATTTGCTTTATAATAGTATTAGGGTGGTTCGAATGGATAGTAATGTATCTGGGGGTACTATTGTTTTTGAGATAAGGTTGGTGGAAGCCATCGTTCAGATTAATGGTAATGTCTAAATAATTGACTATTTTAAATTAAATGAAACTTCAGTTTTAAATTCAAGGAATTTAAGGGCTCTAAAAATGTTGTTTTATGGATTCTGTTTGTTGAGGGTCCATTGTTATCAGGGATGAGCATAAGATCATCAACCCAATATATACCAGCTTATTTAAGGTTTATAATTCTACTTAAGATATGTAATATGTAAATTCCTACAAGGTGAGTGACCTGGGGACGTCAAAACTATCATAGGGACCTTTTGTCCAGGTAGAATTATCAAAGGTAAAAATGAATTTTCTAGCAGTTAAAAAATAATTTTAATTTTTCTGTGTGAGATCTCTACGTGATTTTTTGCAAAGTTTATGTAACAATCTAGGAGGTCTTCCAAGATTCGTTATCGGCGGCCACAATCTGAACATCATAAGATACGCAAATGATACAGTGCTGATAGCCGACATAGAAAGAAAACTACAAGACCTCCTACGGAAGGTAACTGAAGTAAATGGTAAGAAAGGACTACAAATAAATTGCAAGAAAACCGAATGCATCGTTATCAGCAAAAAGAGGAGCCCAAAATGCCACCTACAGGTGTGGGATACTAAACTGAAGCAGGTACAAAAATTCAAATACTTGGGAAGACGGAAAGTGCGACACTGAGATCCGAAGGCGAAATGGTATGGCGAAATACGCATTCCAGAAGCTGAGTAAAGTAGCGAGAGACAGGAAAAATTTGCTAGAAACAAAGGGTGCTGGATTTCTATGTGGTGTCTGTTCTTCAATATGGCAGTGAATGCTGGACAATCTCATCAAAGATGAAGAAAATCTTGGAGTAACTGAAACATGTTCTTACAGAGGATGCTGCGGATATCATGGATCGAGCATGTGAGCAATGATGAGGTTTTAGAAAGGATGGAAACGAAAAAGAAAATACTGAGCATCAGGAAATGATAGCTAAAGTTCCTGGGATATGTAATGAGGAAGGAGGGCTTGGAGAATCTGATACTCACAGGTGAGATAGAGAGAAAGTGAGACAGGCCTGAGCAAGTGGATAGCAAAGCGGAGTTTGGGTGGGGTGACAGGAGAAAGCTTGCTAAGAGTCACCAGGGATAGGGAGACGTGGAAGGCCATGACCGCCTACGTCCTGAAAGGACAGGGCACATGAAGAAGAAGAAGAAGAAATCTCGAGAAACTTTATATAAAATTCACTATTTTGTTTATTCATAATGTTGAATGTTAACATCATTCAACTTTTTAACAAGAAAAATACTAAGATCATTTTCATTACAGCAAAACATTTTTGATTTATTGAAGTCTAGCAGAAATACCTGGCATTGTTCGATATGAAATCTAAACTTATTTATAAATGGAACTTTGTCTGTGTGTGTGTGTGTGTGTGTGTGTGTGTGTGTGTGTGTATCCGTTACATATAGACTCCGAAACGGCTGAACAGATTTTCTTGAAAATTTACACAATTGTACTATAAGCGCCTGCGAGTGTTCTTAGCTAGGTTTTGTGTCGAGGTACCCTCGATAAATATCGATAATCGAAAAAATCGGGTTATAGAAGGAGTGGTCCGATTTTAATCAAATTTGATACACTCATAGACAAAGACATAAGAAACGATATTCAGAAGTTTCAAGGTTGCAATTCTTACAATAGTGCAGAAAATCGATAATATATATATAAAAGGCAAGATGTTTGTGTGTGTGTCTGTTTATCTGTCTGTATGTCCTTTATAAAAAATCCACAATTTTTATCCGATTCTCACCGAACTTCATACAAATATTCTTTAGGCTGAGTCTGAGCTCCAGGACCATGGATTAGTTTTAAAGCTTTCATTACACCCGAGCAACGCCGGGCTATATTGCTAGTAACCTATAGCATAAAAATGTAAATATTTTATAATCTTCATTATTAACCCAAAAACACATGAAAGCGTAACTGTTCAAATTCAATGTTCTAATTATAAATGTGGAAACTGAATATTCTTCAGATAACTTCATTGCTACTGATATGTCGATATTGCTGGTGATTACTGATATCGTCTGGATAATGTCGATATTGCTGGTGATTACTGATATCGTCTGGATAATGTCGATATTGCTGGTGATTACTGATATCGTCTGGATAATGTCGATATTGCTGGTGATTACTGATATCGTCTGGATAATGTCGATATTGCTGGTGATTACTGATATCGTCTGGATAATGTCGATATTGCTGGTGATTACTGATATCGTCTGGATAATGTCCATATTGCTGGTGATTACTGATATCGTCTGGATAATGTCGACATTGCTGGTGATTACCTGATATCGTCTGGATAATGTCGATATTGCTGGTGATTACTGATATCGTCTGGATAATGTCGATATTGCTGGTGATTACTGATATCGTCTGGATAATGTCGATATTGCTGGTGATTACTGATATCGTCTGGATAATGTCGATATTGCTGGTGATTACTGATATCGTCTGGATAATGTCGATATTGCTGGTGATTACTGATATCGTCTGGATAATGTCGATATTGCTGGTGATTACTGATATCGTCTGGATAATGTCCATATTGCTGGTGATTACTGATATCGTCTGGATAATGTCGATATTGCTGGTGATTACTGATATCGTCTGGATAATGTCGATATTGCTGGTGATTACTGATATCGTCTGGATAATGTCGATATTGCTGGTGATTACTGATATCGTCTGGATAATGTCGATATTGCTTGGTGATTACTGATATCGTCTGGATAATGTCGATATTGCTGGTGATTACTGATATCGTCTGGATAATGTCGATATTGCTGGTGATTACTGATATCGTCTGGATAATGTCGATATTGCTGGTGATTACTGATATCGTCTGGATAATGTCGATATTGCTGGTGATTACTGATATCGTCTGGATAATGTCGATATTGCTGGTGATTACTGATATCGTTCAGATAATGTCGATATTGCTGGTGATTACTGATATCGTCTGGATAATGTCCATATTGCTGGTGATTACTGATATCGTCTGGATAATGTCGATATTGCTGGTGATTACTGATATCGTCTGGATAATGTCGATATTGCTGGTGATTACTGATATCGTCTGGATAATGTCGATATTGCTGGTGATTACTGATATCGTCTGGATAATTTTGCTGCTGGGGAAAAAGATAGCAGTACATGTTCCTTTGTTTACATATTTGCATACAAACTTGATGGATTTAACCGAACTGTAAAATTCAGCGTTGATGCGATCATCAAATATTTTCAGAAAGAATAGACTTTAAGGAACAATCCAACTATTATACTGGTCTACAAAAAACGGTTATTGAAATATTTTTAGGTCAAACTTATCAATTTTGCTTTGCTGATTCCGAATATAACATACATTTTACCTCATCATGTCAGGATTTTTGTCTATGGATGACCATTTTTTGGGTATTTGTCAAAATATACCCATTTTGGCTGAATTTTGGACTTGAGATCTCAGAGGAAAAACCAAATGGAATAGTTCTAAAAGATATTGTATTCATTGCTTTCATAAAGGAGAAAATAATTCTAGGTGTTACAGGTAGACCCGTCATGTTATTCTTAATGGCAAATTTCAAAGGAAAAGTAGATGATTTGCTGGTAAAATATTCAAAATCACACAAAAGACGCACTATGTCCGTATATAATATGCTTTATAACGCACAACAAAAGTTTATTTAGTAAAATGTAACAAACTGTCCGTAGTAGAGATTTCTGTATAATTAATTAACTTGACCAAATTTGGCAGAAACTTTCTCTTTCTTGACTGCCAATAATGTTGATGTGCGTTGTCTCTTTTTATGCTCTAGCAATAGTCTGCCATTATTCTGAAATCCCAACGCCCTTGGTACCTTTCCTCCATTAATTTGATACCCTGGTGGAATCGCCCACCCTGTTCATCGCTCACATCCACAGTTTTCTTTCCAGTTGGCTATGAAGGAAATGAATTTTGATGCTAATGTTAGCACCAATGTTGCGAAAGCATTCCAACATATTTGCAACAAGATCCTTGAAGTTATCGGATTTGGGATTATCCTTGAAGTTATCGGATTTGGGATTATCCTTGAAGTTATCGGATTTGGGATTATCCAAAAAGTTTTTTCAAACCCGCTACAAATGAATTCCATGCATTTGATTCCTTCAAAGTCGTACAACGACTTACAAAGTTTTCATCTAGAATAAGTTTTCTGGTGTCTGGACCCGTTGAAAAATTATGCTTTAAGCTTTTTAATGCTCAAGCCTTGAAACACTTCACAGATACGCTTGAAGTAACGACCGTCCTTATCAAGAGCATTTACAAACTGTTTCATCAAACCCAATTTTATGTGGAGAAGAGGAAAATAATTTTTTCTCTGGGTACGAGTGTAGCACATACAACATTTTTCTCTCCCACTGTGAAAGCCTCACGAACAGGCCACTCAGTTCTTTGCCAGTGTGGATCCTTGGCACGACTGTCCCATAAACACAGAAAACAGGGAAACTTCGTATAACCGAACTGCTGGCCGAGTAAAAAGTTGACCATCTTCAAATCCACACAGACCAGTTATAGCTCGAATACTTGAGTTTCTCAATTAACAATTTCATCGGCTTGTGCTTTTCCTTGGGGGTTTGGGATTGTCCAATCGGCATTAATGCATAAGAGTTTGTTTTGTTAAGAAGGGCGCATTTTAAGCTTTGCTTGGAACTGTCAATGGAAAATCGCCATCAAATCGTATTTTTTCCTCTCCAAGTTTGAGAATAACTTTCTCCATGTCATTGCAATGAACTTCACTTTGTTAAAAAAATCTCGGTATTCTTTGTACAGTATTCTTAGTCATAAAAACGTTTCGCAGCCAATTGTATTTAAATAAAAATATATGTCCTTCAACAAGACTCGTCACCGAAGTTAAGCAACTTAGATGGGGGGGGGCTGCTTGAGAAGTACCAGATACAGTAAGCAACTTGGCTCAAAATAAGAAATCAAAGAGCTGAATTCAAATTCAAGTTGAATTCGTTGCATTCACTTTCATACAAATATCTTTGGGTATCTATTTCTTCTCCCTCCAGCTATGGGTTGAATCACAGAATAGATTGGGCTTTATAGCCTTGGTTAGAAAAAAAAAACAAATAGAAATTACTACAACAAACTCCTACAATGACATCCACAATATTGTTCTCTCAGATATAGCATCCACACCTACATCCATTTTATAGGCTTACGGCCTATCACGTTGAATACACCGGTTCTTGCTTGATCACCGAAGTTAAGCAACGTTGAGCCTGGTCAGTACTTAGATGGGGGGGGGGACTGCTTGAGAAGTACCAGATACAGTAAGCAACCTCCTACAATTATATTAGGCTTACGGCCTATCACGTTAAATTCACCGCTTCTCGCTCGGTCACCGAAGTTAAACAACGTTGAGCCTGGTCATTACTTAGATGGGTGACCGCTTGGGAATACCAGGTGCTGTCAGCGTTTATTGACGCATGTGCGTCGTGGTGCAGTGGATATCGGTTCGGAAAGAGAAATCGGTGAGCCGAGTTCGAATTCCAGTTGAATACCCTGCATTCACTTAAGCACTGGTACCCTTTGGAAAGGTATGAATCCGTACCTTCCCTCCAGTTATGGATTAAACAACAAGGGAAGACTTGGGGACTCTGTCCTTAAAAACAAATCCCAATGAATCTTAATACTCGAAAAGAAAAAAGTATTACTAGACACAAAACTTATATAAAAACAACAATAAATTGTTGAAAGAAAAAGGTATTACCAGCAATAAATAAATAAAAATTTAGTTGGCAATAAATGACCCGCCGAGGTTGATTTGCCATAAAAGCAAACCAACCAACCTTCAACAAGACTCTTGACCTTTCAATTTGTTTGGCTGGAAGACTAATTCACCATTTTCTGCCATTTCCAGTTACAAAATGAGTTACTCAACTGCCAACGCAGGCATATTTGGGAAAAAAAAATGTCAAAATGACGTCTCGTCCATTAAAGATTTTAATGTAATTGGTGGGGGGGGGGGGGAGAATTGATGCGATTTTTGTATTCAGAACACTAAAATTAGCTTCGAAAAAAGTTTTTCTTCAAATAGCCAAAAAGGTATTAATGCGTCTCTTCCTCCCAGTTCTGGGTTAAATAACCAGCCTACCGCAGAAAGCAATGGCAACCTACTGCGGGATAATCTTCTGCCCAGTCAGTCATGTCTTTTTCGAGACATGATCGCCCAAGCGTGTTTCACGTATGGCACTTTAACTGACTGACTGGTTGCAACCATTGCTTGAAATTCTTTTACTGTATAATGGATACCCATCTTCACCATTCTGCGTCTCTTGCAAGAAGACGCTGGGATATTTCTTGGTGTACATGTTGTCTTGCATACAAGGTTAATTTTTATTCATTGCACCACATCGACCATTGACCATGTGTGCTTTCACCATTTTATACAGTGATCTGTCTTCAATTGGATCTGGTAGTTCAGCAGAAATTATGTTATCACTTACATTGGAATAAACTTTCTACAGCGACCAAATTATAATGCCAACATGAGATAGGCCACAAAAAACGTGGCCTATCTCTATAGTGTACGTATGGCATCTAACTGGACCAAATACCATCTCTTTTGTGAGTAAGTCCATCATTTCGATTACTCTCGGACTGAACACCCTGGCTATAAGATCATGTCTATGAACATATGACTGTTCGCGACTGGCCTGTCGGTAGGTGGCCTAAAACCTTCCCAGTGACCAAAGGAGGCCTCATGCTAGGTTTCAGCTCAAAAGGTCCAAATGCTGAGGAACCTATAAAACACAAGCAAACTTACATACAAACATAAGTACAGAATTATTATATATAGATTGAATAATCTGTGTCTCTTATTTGCATTTATCTTCAAACTTCTAATTGAATTGTTCTGCTATATTGCATATGATTCACTATTGTATATAATTAGGTTACAATAAAATTGTATTTTACATGACCTTTTGAAAATTGAAATGTAGTATAATGGAGTACCCGTATCATAGATTAAGAGGAGTAATTAGTAAAAGAAAAGAAAATTGCGTACAATAGATGTGGCATTAAATAACCCACAGAGGTGTTGATATGCCACGATATAAAAACAACTAATCATGAAACATTATGAAATATTTATTCCATAAAATAATAATAAAATAATGAAATTTTGATTGTGGAAAAAGTACGCCTTTCGATAACAGCAGAGTACGAGTGTCTACCTTCCTGAAACAAGTGCCCCCCTTCCTGAAACAAGAGCCTACCTTCCTGAAACAAGAAACGTATTACTTACACGTCGGCTTTTGAAAAGCGCTTTTCGTTAGGGTCGATGGCCTTATGCATTAGGAGAAGGAAAAAGTAGAAGAGAGTTTCTTTTCGAAAGTATGAGCTTTTAAAGAAGCTATTCAACTGCTGCTACAGTGTATTTTCTCTACAGCCAATCATCTGTATTGGAGACTTAACTCTCTATAACAGTCGGGTAGAATTGAAGAATATTTTATAATTTTAATCATCACCTTTCAACATTTATATTCAACTTTCATTTTTATATTTAAAAGCATCAATCACCTTTGTCCTGTTTAGTCAGAAAATTCATTATAAATGTTGCCCCTTAGGCTGTTATATAATTCTAATTCCAGGCAAGTTTCCGTCAATAACATATTAATGTCTATACAATATATTTCCATCACCAACAATCAAACGGTAAACCCAAATTATTGCATGCAAGGCCAGATTTTTTAGAGGAGGCTAACTGTAATCTTATGCGCCAAATACGATTGTTTCATTGAGTTTCACCATCTCTGGCATGTTGTTTATTTTTCAAATAATTTTGTCTGTGGCACAATTATATTGTTCCCTCGTTTATTAAACGTTTATAAAAAAAAAAATTGGGTGGAAAATGCATTTAAATGACCCGCTATTTAATATGGCAAAAAAATCCCCGCCGGCATGGCTATTCCAGACACCATTTGTATTTTCAACCAAAAAAATATAAACCAAAATACATCTAATTCACATCGGCTTAGAAATTTTCATGAAATAATCAAATGCAAAGTAAAGAGGTTATAGTAATAAATGTATTGACCTAGCCTGCCATTTCGATTTATTTCATTTTAATTTCTTTTTGCTGATTTAATTACGGATAGAATTTCTTTGGCATCACGGGGAGACAACACTTGACTTCAGTTTATTTGATAGAAAATATAAATTGTCAAGAAAAAGAACGATGAAAATATTTGAAATATTCAACGGACGAGTTTAATTTGATTGCTTAATATATTTCTAACGGACTATTTCCTTGGGAGATATTCCATTCACTAAGGTGATGCACAATTGTTGCAACTCAGAATTTTCTTCTTTCTAGCTAATGTAATATGTTAAAATTAAATCTCAATGAATTAACTTTTCATGGGAAATATATCAGACTAAAATAACTTACAAGATCTATCTATCTATCTATCTATCTATCTATCTATCTATCTATCTATCTATCTGTTTTTATATTCAGCACTGTTTTAAATTAATGTTTTGAACGATGTAATTATTTTCTTCGTTCTTATTCATTTGGATATATATATATATATATATATATATATATATATATATATATATATATATATATATTAAATTCAGATCACATTGTGATTTGAATTTACAGATAAAATGTGATTTGAATTTCCAGATAATTTAATATCGGCTCTTTAAATTAAATTTATGTTGAGCTCTCTGTTGGATCAGTTTGAATATTTAACCGATATTACTAGGATCCTCTTGGATTATTTACTATTCTTCTCCTGGATTTTTTGCTGATATATATATATATATATATATATATATATATATATATAGAGAGAGAGAGAGAGAGAGAGATTGAGATAGCTTGATAGATATGGTGATTTTCTAAGCGCAACTTATATGTGACACACAAGGCCGAAAGTATGGGGCACCGATTGAAGATCGAACTCGCTACTTAGTTGTAATGATTCTAGCTTGCTAACCATATTACACCACGTCGGGCGCTCAAAGGTGATTTTCTAAGCGCAGCTTGGATATGGCACAAGATCGAAAGTATGTGGTACCCAGTGAGGATTGAACTCACTACTCAGTTGTAACAGGTTCTAACAAGACAACCTTGATAATCTTTACACCAATTCGACGTGCCCAAGCAGTTTTTGAGAGTGATATAAAGAAACAGATTTGATTACACAGACACACAAGAAATCCATGTATTAATTAAGATATTGCAGATTTTACAAGTACACGAAGAATGAGTGACAAGAATTATTATTATTATTATTTCTTTAAAAATATTATTATTATTATTTCTTTAAAAATATTTTCAGTCAGTTAAGGGCCATACGTGATACACGCTTAGGGCGATCATGTCTCGAAAGAGACTGGGAAGAAGATTATCCCGCAGTAGGTTGCTATTGCTTTATGCAGTAGCCTGGTTGCCAGCCAAGGCTATTGAACCCAATCTGTCCTGTTGTTTGACTCATATTTGGAAGAAGAGATGACTTATATATTTATATTTATAATAGTAATTAGTGAGGGATCAGTTTATTATTTCATAACAATAGAAAACTGACGCCCCACTTTATGCCCTGTAGAAGCCTTAATCATGTTTCCAAATGACAAAAGAAAAAATATATCAAAGACGCTATTTGATTTTAGTGAGATAATGAAATGTTCGCTGTGGAGCAGGACGTGCGTTGTGATGCAGTGGATATCGGCTCGGAACGAGAAATCGGAGAACAGAGTTCGAATTCCAGGTGATATTCTTTGCATTCACTTACGCGCAAATACCCTTGGGAAAGGTAATAATCCGGCTCTCTTCGGTTATAGGTTTATAGTGGGGTATCTTATCTATTTATAGTGGGGTATCTTATCTATTTATAGTGGGGTATCTTATCTATTCTTTCCGTTAGTAGAGGAGAGTCCGTTCTAGTGAAGGGTAGTTGTATACTATTGCAGGGTTAACGGAATTTGGCCTTGTTGTAGATAACCCACTATAAATCATAAAGAAAGGTTATAAAATCAAGAAAAGCAAATCGAGTTGAAAAATAACATTTTTATATATACATATATCAATTAATGTTTTTACAATTAAAGTAATACTTGAATATAAGTCCAACGAAGGTTAAAATGTTCATGGCAAATAATAAGCTGAAAGAGAATTAAGGCTTAGGAATGAGGGGATCGTGTAAGTGAGGAATGTCTTTGACGTAGTGGTTCCTTAGGTCAGTAAGTAGTTTTGAGACAGGGGAGAAAAAATAAGGCAAGCGTAGTAGCCGCTTGACTTAGGTCAAGAGGATATTGATTACACTCTTCTCCTCAAGTTCTGCCTGCTGGGGTCTGTCTGTATCTGCTTTTTATATCTTCTTTTTGGATCACAGCAGCTCGTTTGGGATTTCACACTTGTATTTGATTCTGGGCTCCCATTGGCTGATAAATAAAATTCGCGTAGACTCGCGAAATAGAAATTTAATATTTGATTAATTTTTATTTTTCAACCGGAACATCTGCGCGAACCCGGATGCGCACGGACGACTTTTGGTCATTTGTCTTTTTGTCGTGAGAGAGCAAACATCCGGTCCATCGTTTTTGCTCGGTCGGTATCACCACAGGTTAAATAGCAGGACAGATTGGATTCTGCAGTCTTGGTTAGCAACCAGTCTACCGCTGAAAGTAATGTTAACCTGCTGCTGGAAAATCTTCTGTCCAGTCAGTCATGTCTAGAAAGAGACATGATCGCCCAAGCGTGTATCAAGTATGGCACTTAACTGACTGACCAAATGAAATCATACATTTTAATAAAAAAAAAGAGACAAATAAAGAAAGGGAAGACTGAAGATGATACAGCACATTATATGTTTAACGTCTGCTTCATTGATTTGTTTTTATGGCATATCAACCTCAGCGGGTCATTTATTGCCAACTAAATTTTATTTATCAATTGCTGGTAATACCTTTTTTTTTTCTTTCAACAATTTATTGTTGTTTTTATATAAGTTTTGTGTCTCATCATACTTTTCGAGTATCAAGATTCATTGGGATTTGTTTTAAGGGCAGGGTCCCCAAGTCCTACTCTTGTTATTTAACCCATAGCTGGAGGGAAGGTAGGGATTAATACCTTTCCCAAGGGTACCAGTGCTTAAGTGAATGCAGGGTATTCAACTGGAATTCGAACTCGGCTCACCGATTTCTCTTTCCGAGCCGATATCCACTGCACCACAACGCCCATCCGTCACTAAACGCTTACAGCACCTGGTATTCCCAAGCGGTCACCCATCTAAGTACTGACCAGGCTCAACGTTGCTTAACTTCGGTGATCGAGCGAGAGCCGGTGTATTCAACGTGATATGGCCTTAAGCCCTGCTCCATTAAAATGGGAAACTTTGTCAATTTTCTGGCATCTTTGCATGGAATGATTTTTATGATTGTTATTGTAACATTTTGTGAAAGTTGTTAAGCTCAAATAAAGCAAGGATGTGTCTTTTCACCGGATCTATTCAACTTGTACAGCGGGATTGTTATGAGGATCCTAGAAGTTATGCCAGGAATCGTCATCGGAGGCCACATTTTGAACAACATAAGACATGCAGATGATACAGTGCTGATAGCAGACGCAGTAAGGAAAGTACAATACCTCCTACAGAAGGTAGCTGAAGAGAGTGACAAAAAATGACTACAAATAAACTGCAAGAAAACCGAATGCATGGTCATCAGCAAAAGGGTCCGCCCAAAATGCCAAATACATGTGGGTGATAATAAAATCAAGCAGGTACAAAAATTTAAATACCTGGGAATTGTTCTAACAGAAGACAGCAAGTGCGACACAGAGATCCGAAGGCGAACTGGCATGGTGAAGGAAGCATTCCAGAAGTTGAGTAAAGTATTAAGAAACAGGACAATTTCACTAGAATCAAAGAAGAGAGTATTGTATTGATATGTGATGTCAGTTCTTCAATATGGAAGTGAATGCTGGACAATATCATTAAAACTTAAGGAAAAGCAATGTAAATGTGGCTCTACAGAAGGATTCTGCGAATATCATGGATCGAGCATGTGAGCAATGATGAGGCTTTAGAAAAGATAGAAACAAAAAAGAAATTAATACTGAGCATCAGGAAGAGACAGCTGAAATTCCTGGGACATGCAATGAGGAAGGAGGGCTTGGAGAATCTGATACTAACAGGCCAGATAGAGGGAAAAAGAAACAGGGGAAAGCAACGGATAACATATTTGAAGGACATAATCAGGTGGATGATGGAACGAGGGTTGCATGGTGTAACAGGAGAAGGCATGCTCAGTGCCATCAGAGATAGGGAGATGTGGAAAGCCATGATCGTCTACCTCCTGAAAGAAAAGGGTAGATAGAAGAAGAAGAAGAAGAAGAAGAAGAAGAAGAAGAAGAAGAAGAAGAAGAAGAAGAACTTTCCATTGGTATTTTATAGACGTGGATCTCATAAAGAGCTTATTCAATTGTTAAGTATAATATAATAAAAAATTCGGCGGACCTAAAGAATACTACCACCACCTTTAAATTTGTTATTTCTCATTGTTTTTGACTTTTTTCATCGCAGTCTCATCGATCATTACATAAAGTTTCCGATCATTAAAAATATATATTTTTTAAATTTCAATATTTAAACAATTTTAGCGGGGGCTCAGTTTCTCATGCAACATTATAGTAAATCGATCCTCCATCTTGGAACCACTCGCGTTGGGAGCGAGTTGTTGCTCTTGATTTTTTTTTCAAGTTTTTTTTTTTAATCATTTCACCCCGAGCAAGGCAAAAATGCCACTAATGAGCGGGGGGCTACATAACTGTAAAAAGATTAATTAGAAAAGAGTGAGGAGTACAAACTAGTTAGAAAGGAGCAATAGAAAGCTGAGAATGCAGGTGCGATGACAGATACATAGGTGGAGAGAAAGGGAAGGATATACGGGAGTGGGGAGAGAGCTAGAGTCCAGTGGTTAGTAGATGAGTATTGACATTGCATTTGAATTTCTGGAGGTTGTAGCCGTCAGGAAAGCAAGAATATGGGAGCGAATTCCACAGGCGGGAAGTGTGAGAGAAGAAGCTGCAGGAGGAGAATTGTCGTCTGCATTTGGCTAACCTGACTGTGAATGGGTGGGACCCAGTTGCCAGTCTGGTTGCACGAGTAAACACCTGTTGAGGAGGCACCAGTGACTTAATTTCGTTGTAGCAGAAGCCATGAAAGTATTTATAGAACAGACAAAGGGAGGCCACATTTCGACGATGGGGAAGTGGCTGCAGTCGAGCCGCCAGATCAGTACCTATCACATTACAGACTCTCCTTTGGAGCCTGTCGTGAACACTGAGGAGAACGACAGGGGCGCCTGACCATAAATGGCAGCAGTACTCCATGCACGGACGGATGGTTGACTTGTATATTTGCAGGATGGATTCAGGCGGAATAAACATCCTGGATCGACATAGTGACCCAACCTTCTTAGCAGTAGATTTTGCTATGGATTCAATATAGTGGTTCCATTTGAGGTCTGAGGAGAGGGTAAGGCCGAGGAGGCGTAGTGTATTGCTCTCAGGGAGAATCGCTTGGTCCATGCTTATGGGAGGCAAGAGAGGTTGCCTGTAATGGTTGACAGATAACAGCTTGGTCTTAGACGAATTGAAATTGACAAGCCACTTCATGTCCCAGTTCACCACAGAGTGTAGATCCCGTTCAAGGTCAGCAGCCAGATTATGTCTGTCCGCCACGACAGGTTTCTTACTGGTTCGGGAGTATATTGTAGTGTCATCTGCGTAGATGCCTACTTGGGACTTGATCTCATCTGGGAGGTCGTTGATGAAAATAAGGAAGAGCGTCGGATCCAGGATAGAGCCCTGTGGGACACCAGCATTCGTGCAGTAGGATGAAGAGGCACGCCCATTCAAAACGACCTTCATTTTGCTGTTATTTAAAAAAGATTGGATTAGGTCAAGCAGGCGACCGGTAATACCGTAACCCCGTAGCTTGCATAGGAGGCCAGAGTGCCAAACCCTGTCGAAAGCCTTGGAGATGTCCAGAGAAACCGCGCGAGCCTCATCAGACTCATCAAGGGCCTGGAGCATGTACTCCGTTACGGTTGTTAGCAAGTCAGCCGTGGACCTGGCAAAGCGGAAGCCATATTGCCTGTCAGAGAAGAGTTTGTGGGCAGTGAGATGTTGAACCATTTCAGCATTGATTATGGCCTCGAATACTACGAATATCGGTAGAAGGCTGATAGAGCGATAGATGGATAGGTCCGAGGGCTCACCACAATTCTTAAATACAGGAACGATTGAAGAGAACTTCCAGCATGCAGGAAAGCAGGAAGCAGAAAGGCAGTAGTTAAACAGTTTAGAGAGGACAGGGGACAGTTTAGGAGCACACCTCTTAAGGACTATCACCGGGATTCCATCGTCTCCACTCGCCTTATGGGGGTCGAGTTTTGAAATTACTCGGGATACTACTGTCGGGGTAATATATACGTCGTGCAGTTTGGCCTCAGTTCTAATAGGGAAGTCGGGTGGGTGTACTCCGGAGGAGTCAAATGTGGAGTTGGATGAGAATCTGCAGGCAAAGCACTCAGCTTTGTCCGCAGATGATGTGAGAACCTGAAATTCATGGATTAAAGGAGGTATTGAGGATTTCCTATTGTTCAGCACTTGTTTGCAAATCCTCCAACAGTCCTTGGAGCCGAACTTGCGGTCAGCTATGCGCTGTCGCATTCTGTCAGCAAACAACCGTTTGGCGTCATTTAGGGTTCTCTTGCACTCATTGCGAGCAGATGTGAACAGGCGCCTATTGTGATCAGATGACTGTCTCCGGAATAGACGGAAGTAATGGTTCCTGTGGGCAATGGCGGCTGAGCAGGCCGGAGAGAACCACGGAGAGGAATGAAGTTTGAAGCAATACTTCCTGGTGGGTATGAAGGCATCAATGCCAGCTTTCACCCATGACGAGACCTCAGAGGCACAGTCATCAACATAGGTCGAACACTTTTCCCCAAGGGACGTCGCAGAGGAAATCGCGAAAGGCATCCCAGTCAGCTTTTTGGTAGAGTTAGGAGGTCCTATAGGTAGGGGGCTCCTGGGTGGAGTGAGAGTGGAAAGAAATACTGAGAGAGACTACAGCGTGGTCGGAGTTGCCGAGAGGGCAAAGCTGCGAGACTTGACAGGCATCAGGCGCAGAGGTGAAACATATATCTAGTAGTGAGGAATGACCCGAGGAAGTGCTTGGGAAGCGAGTGGGGAAGTCCACCACTTGCTTATGGGATTGGAAAATAGCGAAGTTCATGGCGTGAATGCCCGCTGGATCAGTAACGGCGTTTTCAAGCCACTCAGAGTGATGGGCATTGAGGTCTCCAAATACAAATATGTGGGCGAATGGGTGATAGAAAATAGCCTTATCTGTGTCGTCAGCAATGCTATCTAGTAGGGAGCAGTCAGGAGAAGAGGGAGAACGGTAAAGAAAGAATAGGTAACTAACCGAACTGAGGAGAGACAGGCGGAGACATATGTATTGGTGGTCAGTAGATTCGAGTGAAGTCACCCTAGCTATGGGGAGGTGTTCACTGACGTAGACATCCAGCCCATGCATGTGGACAGTGGAATCCTTCTTTAAGAGGGGAAGATAACCAGGGATGGAGAGGTCCGAGGAGAGAATAGCTGAGTTGAGGTTAGTTTTGCAGAGCGCAAGGATGTCTGGGGACTTTTCATGCAGGAATGCTTCTACACTAGGAAAGTTAGTATGAATGCCCCGGATATTAGTGAAAGAAAGGTTAATGGGTTTAGGTGGTTTGAATTTAACTGGTTTAGGGCCGTTTCGTCATGTTTTTGTTTATAGAAAGGGACCTAGGGTAGAGGATACAGGCGGTCATTATCCACGATCTGTGCTGGGAGGGAAACTGGCTAGGGCTGCAACAAGGTGTGGCCTCATGGTTTCCCACTGAAAGCGCTTGCAGGGACACCTATCCATGCGCGACATGGCACTACAAGAACCCCGATATTATACAATCCGCTCTTGACGCTACGCAAAAGTTAGGGCTCCTAACTCCCAGTCGGAAGCAGCAACCAGGAAACTGCCAACCCGGTACCCTCACAGTGATGAGCCGTTGCCACCAACCGGCCAGATCGCACGAAAATCACGGAAGCACCAATACCAAGGTCTGAAGAGAGAGAAGAGAAAGCCGGAAACCACATCCTAAACCGGAAACAAGGGGCAAGCCTCTACTCCAGTTCAATAGACGTGGGAGGATTATGGACCGGGCGATAGTGTGATCTATCTACTCCTATTTAAAAAAAAAAAAAAGAAAAAAAAAAGAAAGAAAATTCCAAGGGTGAAGAGTTAACTAAGTTTTAACTTAGTTAAAGACCAAATGAAGCATGAAAGCCAAAAAGTGAGGAAAAAAATATAGATTTAAGAAACAATTCACTCATACCACGCAGTTTCACACAGGAAATTTGAATTAAGAAAGTTCCACTATCTTCAACTCTTGCTTTTCCCAAAAATTAAGATCGAGTTAAGCTGCTTGGTAAATTTGAATTTGAAGAACAGACCATAGAGATTTCACAGGGGAGGGGTAACAAGTGACCAGTGACTGCCGATACCTTGGCCAGGATAGCTTCGCATAACAGAATATATAAAATAAATAAATAAAAACCCCAAAACAGGGAGGCTAATTTTTTTTTCCAAATGAAGCATGAAAGCCAAAAAGTGAGAAAAAAAAATACAGATTTAAGAAACAATTCACTCAAGTTATTAGATGGCACCTTCCTCCGAAACTCCAATTCAAAAATTTCGCAAAGGATTCAGTTGTCGAATATGCGCAAGCAAAAAATTGCACAGTATCGATTTACTATAAGGTTGTATGAAAACTGAGCCCACCCCACCCCCTAAAATTGTTTAAATGTTGAAATGTTTACAATTTTTTTTTTGTCAGTCGAAAAGTTTATGGTTTAATCGATAAGATTACACTGAAAAAAGTAAAAAAAAAAAAATTGATAATCAACAAATTTACAGGTGATGGTAATGTCGTAACAGCGAGTGGTTCCAAAATGGAAGATCGATTTACTATAACGTTGTATGAAAAACTGATCCCCAACCCAAATTGTTTAAATATTGAAATTTTTCAAAATTTATTTGTCAATCGGAAAGTTTAGGGTGTAATCGATAAGACTGCACTGAAAAACAAATAAAAAACAATGAAAAACAACAAATTTAAAGGTCCGCCGAAAATTCAAATTGTAAAACCGTGAATTTTTCACGAGCACTACTAATGGAACCGATGTGATTTGAAGACGGCATAGACTAATGTGTGTTAACATGTTTTTCAGACTTTGATCCAACCGTTGAACAATGGACAATGAAATACCAACTCAACTTATTAACCAAAAGAAATGGCGTCCCACTTTTTTTTTTATCAGTAAGTTGAACAAAGGTTATAATCGGTTCACACCTGTAAAATGATGTCATCTCAATACATGGGCTACTGTCTCTTATTACCTAGTGAAGATTTACATTTTTGATCTTTGATTTGAGATGATTATTGGAAAGTTAAAGACAGCTCAACTGTAAATTGGAGCCGAAATTATATCAGTTTACAGATGAACTGACCAGATGCAACCTTAAATCCTATGCTAAAAGTTATTTTTCTCGAACTTCTCGCAACCAGCCTACCGCAGAAATCAATGGCAACTTACTGCGGGAAAGTCTTCTACCAAGTCAGTCATGTCTCTTTCGAGACATGATCGCCCAATCGTGTATCACGTATGGCACTTAACTGACTATCATCATTTATTACTACATTCAGGGCCTCCAAGAGTTTTTGAAGTCAGACCATGATAGTGGGGTCAGTCAGTTAAGTGCCATACGTGAAACACGCTTGGGCGATCATGTCTCGAAAGAGACATGACTGACTGGGCAGAAGATTATCCCGCAGTAGGTTGCCATTGCTTTCTGAGGTAGACTGATTGCCAGCCAAGGCTATAGAACCCAACCTGTTCTGTTATTTGACTCATAGGTAAAGGGAAAAGAAATCTATTATATTATTATGTAGTAAATAGTGGGGGATAGGTTTCCTATTGTTATGAAGTAATAAACTGATCCCCCACTTTATAACCAATATAAGCCTTAATCATTATTCCAACTATTATATTCAGTCAGTCAGTATCATACGTGATACACGCTTGTGCGATCGAAAGAGACATGACTGACTGGGCAGAAGATTATCCCGCAGTAGGTTGCCATTGCTTTCTGCAGTAGACTGGTTGTCAGCCAAGGCTATAGAACCCAATCTGTCCTGTTATTTAACCCATAACTGGAAGGAAGAAACGGATTAATACCTTTCCCAAGGGTATTTGCGCGTAAGTGAATGCAATGAATTCAACTGGAATTCGATAGTGGGGTAGTAATATTATAAATTAGGTCAGTGTCAATCTATGGTGTTTTCCTCTACACTAAGCAGGGCAAAAATATCCTTAACAGATAACGCCTTATCAATTTCACGCGTTGCACTTGGCTGGTTTCTCTAGCGGTCGTATCTACGTTCCTCACTCTCGTCGTCTCTTCTGCTTCTTACTCACGGGTGTCAGTTTATATCCGTTTTGACCAGGTTTCGAAAATCAGGCGCGAACATTGATTTCGGTTAACACCAAAAGTCTCATCGTGTCATTTTTTTTTTTTTGATTGGACAAAATCATTTTATTTTCCGGCGTTATGTGCAGTTTACACACTCACACACATATGCATACATATATAATTAAGTGTGTAACTACATTTACTTGTTCTCCCCCACGCACAAAAACATTACAATTTTCTCGGCAGCGATTGGTTAAATAATTGCTGTACAATTCATTACGAGACAATTTTGAAATCGCAGCTGTGAATAATTCTAACTAGTTCCTATACTTGGCTCAGTACACGATATCCAATTGGTGGATTTATGACCAATCAGATATTTTATTGTAAAGGTGAGTAAATGTGAAATTTTCCCGCGAACCTTTCTGGAGCCTATTCGAAGTGTATATAAGACGAAGTAATTCATTGTTTCTTCAGTAAGCTTTATTTGCTCCTGGTCCCCACGTCACTGGTTTTTCGATCTTGCTCACTCGACAAAACCGCA
The DNA here is from genome assembly GCA_037127315.1 of Ascarosepion bandense. Lineage (NCBI taxonomy): Eukaryota > Metazoa > Mollusca > Cephalopoda > Sepiida > Sepiidae > Ascarosepion > Ascarosepion bandense. Next base: position 2,838,531 of record JBBBDQ010001635.1, read on the forward strand.
CACACAGACACATACTTCTTCTTCTGTGTGCCCTGACCCTTCAGGACGTAGGCGATCATGTCTCCCTATCCCTGGTGGCTCTGAGCACGCAGTTGTACTATAAGTGTCGGCGAGTGTTCTTAGCTAGGTTTTGTGTCGAGGTACCCCCAATAAATATCGAAAATCGATAATCGAAAAAAAATCAGGTTATAGAAGGAGTGGTCCGATTGTAATCAAATTTGCTACACTCATAGACAAAGACATAAGAAACGATATTCAGAAGTTTCAAGGTTGCAGTTCTTACAATAGTGCAGAAAATCGATAATATATATAAAAACTTTCATTACAGCCGAGCAACGCCGGGCTATACTGCTAGTTCTGCATAAATCCAGTAAGCTGTAAGGAGTTCGGTTAAGTCTGACACAAGGCCGAAACAAAGCCACATTAACCAGCTGCTTACGCTTCAAAGTAACTCGTGTTTATGTATGTATGTATGTATGTATGAGCATTATCGTTGTGTATGAATGTCTTTGAAGTTATCGCTCAGTCTTAAAGGGTTCAGTTTATTTATCAAGTATAAAAAGAGGCAGACGGGTGAACGGAAGGAAGTGAGAGGGAAAGAAAGAGATAATAATAATGATCGCTTGATGTTTGTCAAGGGACATATTAATACGTTCGCTTCCTTCTCTATGATGACATGCGAACTTGCCAGTCTTTTATTTTGTTTGTGTGGCTCGAAAAGAAAATTTGGGAGTTCACTCCCTTATGTGATTCCGGCCTTTCCATTGGACGACGAACAAACTTCGCGTCGGCTCGCGAAAAGGTCCTTAAAAGAATTTGTTTCTGATAATTGAAGTTGATTTGAATTTTGTTTTTAGATGTTTCCTAGTTTTCTATTTGCCGAAAAACATTTCGCATCGAGGTATGAAATTTAACGAGTTTTGTTTTGAATTCGCTTGTGCGTGTGTGCGAAGCAAGGTTTTGTAATTCGAGTCTTTTTTATTATTTCTAACAAAATCAATGATTCAGTGCTTAGCGCTTGAGTTTTAAATCTAGATCTTGTTTTGTTCACTACTAGAGTAGCGACAGACTAGCAACGTTTCGTGTGTGGGAAAGGGCTGCAAGGTTGAAAATTATTCATAACTCACAAGCCCGCGAAAACGTTTTTGAACTTTGTCAAGGCCAGAAAATGGCTATTGGGCTGTGTTTGTAGGGGGTTGGTACTTTTCTTTTTTGTCGGGTATCAGAAGATGGTAACGTTGTCGAACTTCAATAAATAACACAAAACACGGTTGGAAGATTAAGGGTCAATTTTTATTTCCGCACCTGTGTAGGCTAACTCGAAGGTAAGAGAGTGTTCCTCCTCAAGTCAGCATGATGTTGAGAGAGGGGGACTGATTTCTTTTCCTAGGACCGCTGTAAAAATACAGCCGAATGCAATGATTCGAAAGTATCGAGAGAAAGACGATCTTCTTTCCGGAAGTGGAGACAAACTTTTAACGTGACCGGAAACCCTTATTTTGGTTTCCTTTTGCCTTATGAGAAAATGAAATTAATTATTTATTTTTATTACTCGTTTATTATTTACGTAATTTAATATTTAATTTTAATTGTCCCACGTGATTGTCAGTGAAGAAAGAGAAAAATCTAACCGGAGTCTAGGCGGACGTTTGACCTGTGAGAAAAGACTTTAAGACATACAGTAATATAGATAACAAATAATGGTGTCTGTTGCTAGCTACATTTTTATTTCTTGACCTCTTTCCCGGAAGTGCCCTTTACCCCAAGGGAGTTAATTATGTAAACATTGTATATGGAATTAAAGGGAGCTAACTATGCATGCAGTGACTATGTAATGTCTTCTTCTATGTCCCGTGACCCTTTAGGACTTATGCGATTATGGCTTTCCACATCTCCCTATCCCTTGTAGCTCTTAACAAACTTTCATTTGTTGCATCTCCCAAACCCTGCTCTGCTATCCATTTGCTCAAGCCCATCAAGTATGTCATGCGTTGCTTCCCCCTATCACTTTCCTTCTATCAGTTATAACCCTGTTTAAATTAAACAGGGTTAGGTTTAGACAGTTTAATATATAAATACATTATACACATACAACAGGCAGCTTCAGTCTAGGCAGGCAGCTATTTTAGAAGTGATTATCGTTGGTTTTGTAGAATTATTAGATACTTCTATATAGAGACAAGTAAGATTAAAAGATTGTATGCTATGTACTGTTGAGTTCTGCAACATGAAGTTCGCTTGTAAATAAAAACTCCATCATCGGAGTAACAAGACACGTTCTATCTCTATAGCATCGTCGACGTAGTGCAATAGTTAAAAAGCTTGTCTGGCTAGGATCATTATAATTGAGTAGTTAGTTTTCTGTATTTTCGGCTTTGCGCCACATCTAACTTGTGCTTAGAAAAATCAATGTCTCTAAGGCATCCTGTGTAAAAGACAAAGAAAGAAAGAAAGAAAGAAAGAAAGAAAGAAATTTACGATCTTTTCTGACAATGCCATCTAGCAACCATTCTGGGGTGGACAACAATAAGAAAAGAATTGCAGCGAAGGGGCGCTACGGTAAACAATCCGACACACGTAACAACGCCAGTTTCTCCCAACACTACCTTTATTCCAAGTTGTTTCCCTTGCCTATAAAGAGACCTTCCCCTCACATTCTCTGTATTAACAATACAAATAATTTTATATTAACAATTCTTGTCTTCTTTTCCTTTCACTTCTTCTTTTCCTTTCACTTCTGTGTCTTCTCAGAGTGTAGTTCGTAGCCGAATTAATAACCACTCCGCCAGCTGCTACTCGTAGAACCCGGAACACTGCTTCACCAGGGACTCCGTTTCCTGCGCACCGTAAGCAAAACGCTGTCTCCCAAACACCGGTGTAGCCTTCTCGAGTCGTAAATAGCAAAAAGTGACCCGAAACAGAAGTAGGCTCTTTTTATGTGTTTTTTGGTCTCGTAATTTCCCACTCTCCGAGAGCCTCACTTTCACCAATGACGCATGCGCCGTGTCATTCGAAAAACTGCCTCGCATGAGCTCGCCTCGCGGTTCCATTACGTCTACGAACGCACGTGCAAACAAACCGCCTTCTTTTGCTTCGGCGAGGTAAGTCTCCACCACACCCCCCCCTGATCTCATCATCACAAAAAGTGCATTCGGGAGCGGGTCTCTTCTGGCGGGTGCTCCTTCGGAGGGGTACGACACAAGGTTCGTCCTCAGATGGGCTGTCACCTGAGGTTTCGTCATGCACGTCAGCATCCGCTGTTAGTGGACCATCGGAGCCATCACTTGGTTGACCTGACCCCAAGTAAATAAATCGCTCACTCTCTTCTGTGTCGGTTTCATCGCCCGACGATGCATATGGTCCTGAAAATGGCCGTAGGTCTTTGACATGGCGTGGTACCCCATCAATTCGCACTGTCAGTGGGCTGACAATTTCGGTTACCCGCCCGGTCCTGAACTTGGTTGTGCATTTGCCGTGCGGATTTTTGACCCAGACAACGTCACCTTCTTCATATCTCCCTCCGATAATCTGTGGTTCTGGTGGGGGTTTGGCTTCAATGCCTTTTACTCTGACGTGGTAATTATGCAGCACGTCAGCCGGTGCCGTGGAAGGTGAGACATCGTCCTTTGGCGTGACATTATACCAATAAACGGCCTCCAACGCGGAACAACCCTTCCTTGCTGCGATGGTCTTAATGCTCCTGTGGCTGCGCTCCACAATTCCATTACCAGCCGGTGAATATGCGCATCGGAATCTTAACTGCACACCCCAGCTGTTTGCAAACTCTTTAAAGTGTCTGCAAGTGAACGCAGGGTCATTGTCAGTCAATATCTCGGTTGGTGGGCCCCGTTCAAAGAAAATCATCTTCAACTGGTGAATGACACTATGTGCATCTTGTCGACGCAATGTCCGCCAAATTGCAAACCTGGAGGGACCGCAATCAATGAGCGTTAAAAAATGCACGCCATTGTAATGGGTTATGTCCATTGCTACTCTACTCCAGTTGTTTTCCACGCTCAATTTTCCCTTTTTCCAATGAACTGGCGCCGGATCTATAGACTGGCAGGCTTCACAGGCTTTGATAACCGATCGCACGATTTCCTTCGACACTAGTGGGTCGATAAGTCTGGCGAAGTATAGGGTTCGTTTCACGCCCGCATGTCCACTTTCTCGGTGGACGTCAACCACCTGACTTTTATTCAGTCGGCACCTCATTGCAGCGCAACTCTCCGGGACTGGCTCTTTTCCCTCCTTATGTAGATTCAACCACTTGCGTGGCACTCTGGTGAGGCAATCTGCGCGATTTTGACAGGATTTCATCAGCGTGACATCCATGGTCAATTTATATTCTTCCATTAATGCCCGCAGTGTTCCTAAGCGTCGTCTCACTAGCATTTCACCAGCCGCCTTAGTGTTCACACGTGCCTTCCCAGTCAAGGTGTCGGATATCCACCGATGTACGCATGCTGAATCGGTGACCAGATGCAACACTGTAGCCTGCCATTGAAGGGCCAGGTTGATGCCTTTGACTGCTGCATCTAATTCAGCCAGATTGATATGCCTGGCATCATTGGTCGGGCGCAACCAACAAGCATCCTCAACGATGCTTCCATTCGCCTCTAACGCCACTCCTGTGGCCACAGAACTTGCATCCACCCAGACCTTCATCTCGTTGCCATTCATGCACCAGTCTCCTCCAACAGGGTCCATTTCACACACTCTGGTCATCGTCTCTTCCAGCATACGAAGCAGATTGGCATTTCTGATTTCCTCGTCCCATCTCTTGGTTACCGCACTTGCTCGGCGCTTGATGAATGCAGTCGCCACCCTTAGCCAGCCACACACGGGGAAGTGGCCCACGAGTTTCCCACAAATGGAAAACACACGTCGACGAGTCACCACGTCGGGAATTTCCGGGATCTGTCCACTCCGCTTCCATCGGAGAGTACCGTTCTCTCCCCACACCTGCAGACCAAGGACCCTAGTTCCGTCTCGTAGCCGTTTTGGGTCTTTACAGACTAGGCCGTAATCTGAGAGGTGCTGTCGAACGCGCGATGCAGAAATCAGGCTCTCATTGATAAAAATGTCGTCAACGTAAGCCGACGTGGCACTTTTGATCACACGATCTTGGGACATTATAGCGTCGACGACAGATTTCATGATGAGTGGTGCCACATTTAGTCCAAACCCCAATCGTGTAAGGCAGAACCGCTTGCCCTTGAAAATAACTGTTTGGAATGGCCACAGCTTCTTGTCAATGTGAATTTGTAGATAGGCATGTCGCAGATCCAAGAGCGACACATCAACTCCTTGCTGTCGCCATTCTCTGAGCTTTTGTGCGCACACTTCGGCATCGGCAGTGAATGCTTCTACAAATCCGTTCAATTCTCGGTAGTCGAGTACCGGCCGGACCTTTTGCTTATGTTCCTGCACGACTGCCATCAAGGGAATTAGACCCTTGGGTGGACCAAGTTCCTCCTCGGGATATGGCAGCAACCATCCGTTACGTTGCCATAGCAAGAGTTCTTTCTCGTACGCATCCCGGGCATGGTCTGGCACAGTGTACTCTTGCACGTTATTTGTCAGCTCGCCGGGCGAGCGACCACTTGCCCATTTCCATGTTGCAGTCCACGCTCTTTGCCTTTCATCGAATGTCACACTGAAATCGGGCTCATCGATAGAAATGGCGGCACATCCATCCAGGTTTCCAAAGTATGCCTCACCAGATTCCGTCAGGCGAACACCTCCTAGCTGTTTGATCGCGTCGATGCCAATAAGCAGGTCAAAACCCAACAATTGTCCATCCACGACCAGGACCTCAATGTTTACGGGCTGAGACTGTTCAACTTCCAATTTTATTCTGCCGTGCCCCCGGCACTTCAAAGGCTTCCCGTCGGCCGTCAGTACTCCTACTTCCTTCTGTCTCCAATGGCGACACACAGCTTTGCTCACCAGCGTCTGTGAGCAGCCGGAATCCACCAGAGCTGTGCACTCTCGCCCATCCACGAGCACTTTTACGGCGGGCAATTTCTTGATTCTCACTTGCTCAGGGAGGAGACTGGCGCTGACGTCTCCCCCCCCTTGGGCGTTTCCCTGGCATCTTGATGATGTATGTCCAAGTTTATGGCATCTGAAGCATCGGGTTTCACGGTGAGACTTCCGCACTCGACCGTCCGACCTCACTTGGCGTCCCTGCATACAATCCTTCGCCATGTGGTTGGGTCCAGAACACTTGTAGCAAAAAAAGGTCTCACTGCGCGAGTTATCAGAGAGCAACTCTGAATTCGAATGTGTTTTGCCAGTGGATGCAGCGACCGATTCCTTACAGCTTCCGTTGTCGGTCATGATAGCCCGTGCTCGAGTCAAAAGCTGCTCCAATGTCATGGTCTCCATTCTGGACGAGGCACGAAGAAGCTGTCTAACATATTGTGGCAACCCCGAAACAAACGCACATATCATCCATCGTTCGGGCAACGATCCCTCAACCAGCCGAGCTAAACGATGTAGTTCGGCCAGAAACTCGTCCACTGTTTCTCCCGAGCGAAGTTGCCGAGTAACAAATTGATCGTATGCATCAAATGCATCTGTCGCATACGCGGTCATGAGGGCCCGTTTAATTTGCTCCGCATCCGCTTTCTGTTCCTTGCTGAGCTGCCTGTATACGGCAAGAGCACCGCCTCGGAGGCGTAATGGAAGAATCCGCTCAACTTTGTCCATAGCACAGAGTTCGCAGACCAACTCTGCATTTTCGATCCACTCGACGATTGGCATATCAGTTGCAGCGCCACTGAACTCAGGAATCAACCGGACATCAAAGACTTTGCCGTCCATAATGGAAATCGTAATAGATGCCGAAATAGCTTGTGGGTATTTGTGTCTTCTCAGAGTGTAGTTCGTAGCCGAATTAATAACCACTCCGCCAGCTGCTACTCGTAGAACCCGGAACACTGCTTCACCAGGGACTCCGTTTCCTGCGCACCGTAAGCAAAACGCTGTCTCCCAAACACCGGTGTAGCCTTCTCGAGTCGTAAATAGCAAAAAGTGACCCGAAACAGAAGTAGGCTCTTTTTATGTGTTTTTTGGTCTCGTAATTTCCCACTCTCCGAGAGCCTCACTTTCACCAATGACGCATGCGCCGTGTCATTCGAAAAACTGCCTCGCATGAGCTCGCCTCGCGGTTCCATTACGTCTACGAACGCACGTGCAAACAAACCGCCTTCTTTTGCTTCGGCGAGGTAAGTCTCCACCACAGTACTTGTTGCATTTATTCTTTTGTGTGACAATACGCGTGTTTATAATAACATTGACAAGGTTAGTGAGGTTATTTTCGCAGTGATACAACATTTTATTAGAACTAAAAATTATTAGAACATTTTATTGGAACTAAAAATTAAAAACAGCTAAATCAGTTTATCGGTTCTTTCGCATCTAAACAAAAATCGATGACAAAAACAAAAAAACAAAAACAAAAACAAAAAAAACAACAACAACAAAAAAAAAACAGAGTAAAATGTGCACATCGACTGAAAGATATAAAACCGTTGGCTAACGTTATACGCAAACAAATTATGGAACATAAAGCGTAATTTTCTAGTCCACCCACTACTTATTCTGTTTGCAGAAAGATGACTGGTAGGATTTTATATTTTCTGGTCCGAAAATCTTCAAGTGATAATCGGTATTAGCCTTACTCAGACCGGAGAACATGCATGGGCTATCAGACCATATTGCATATCAAATGTTCAAGTGTGTCTGAATCTGATGCATTAACGTGTCTATATAAATTGCCAATCTTTTCCTTGTGAATATTGGCTCGTACGTATTGATTGGTCCGGGTCCCTAACCGTTAACTCATTTTTCCAATATAGTCAGCATCACATTACCATCTGAATTCGTAAATTACCGAACTAACATCATGATGAGGTATAATCTGATACCAAATTGGTCTCGACATAGGTCGCGCACGAAGGAGTTGTTAGATTCTCATATCACTCGGTTCACACTCCTCCCCAATCTTTCGAACAGGAGTAGAAGTTTACACTTTGTTTCCTGTTTAGGATTGGGTTTCCGGTTTTTCTAAAGTCTACTTTAACTATATACTCCTAACATTTGTTCTTACTTACCTAATACAACATTACACAGTAACTAATTACCTTCAGTGGCTCTTGGGCCTTGTATTGGGTGAACAAAAGTAAAAAACAACAAAAAAGACAATATGCGAATTGGCGGAAAAATATATTGTTAGGGTTTTAATAATATAAACTTGTCAGCTTTTTAATATTGTTTTAGTTAAGTCATAGGACAAACTTCACAACGAGTTAATAGATTGATATTTGGTCTAATTTACACATGAATCAAAAGGTAGACAGATATGCAGTTTAAGTTAATAAATGATATACATAGAGTGCCTTATCTGTGGAGGTGAGGACTACCATCTACTTCACAAGAGGACCAACTAAATTTTAGCTATTATTTATGTGTTGAGAATTAATAAATGGAATACAGCATTGATTTTTGATGAGTGGTTACTAAATGAATCGTGTGCTGTTTGTGTCTTTATAGTGATGGTGTGTGGGAGCATCCTGTTACATTCGAGGACTGGTTGCACTACTGATAAGCCTTGCTAAATATGTTGTAATTAAGGACCCATTTTCCTGATACGGGCTTGGCGTTACGGATATCAAGTTTCAACTGAGCTGGTGGTTTTAAAACTTAAGTGGGAAAAGGCGTGCTTAGTGGAAATCCAATAAAATATAAGAAATAAATATTGTTGATATTTTGGGGCTGGTCATTTTGAGGAAAACCACTCCGTTCTTCTTTTTTTTTTTTTTTTAAGAAGAAACATTTTTTATGACTATTTATTTATATATTTATTTAATTTTAATCGGTATTATCACATGTAAGACGGTAAAACCACCAAGACAAAAGGGATTACATGGTGTGGAAGAATTGGGAACAAAAATATTGATTTGTCTATATTTCTGAGATGAGGTAGTATTTACACTATTTACATAATTCGGACTGTTGGCCTCATCTTGGTTGCCATTTGTACGACGTTTAATAACAGATCATTCAATTTGTCTATATTTCTGAGATGAGGTAGTATCTACATAATGTACATTATTCGGACTATTGCCCCCATCTTGGATGCCATTTGTACGGCGTTTAATAATTGACCATTCTATTTGTCTATATTTCTGAGATGAGGTAGTATTTACAGTATTTCCATTATTCGGACTATTGCCCACATCTTGGTTGCCATTTGTACGACGTTTAATAATAGATCATTCTATTTGTCTATATTTCTGAGATGATGTAGTATTTACAGCATTTCCATTATTCGGACTATTGCCCACATCTTGGTTGCCATTTGTACGGCGTTTAATAATAGATCATTCTATTTGTCTATATTTCTGAGATGAGGTAGTATTTACAGTATTTCTATTATTCGGACTATTGCCTCCATCTTGGATGCCATTTGTACGGCGTTTAATAACAGATCATTCTATTTGTCTATATTTCTGAGATGAGGTAGTATCTACATAATGTACATTATTCGGACTATTGCCCCCATCTTGGATGCCATTTGTACGGCGTTTAATAATTGACCATTCTATTTGTCTATATTTCTGAGATGAGGTAGTATCTACAGTATTTACATTATTCGGACTATTATCCTCATCCTGAATGCCATTTGCACGGCGTTTAATAATTGTCCATTCTATTTGTCTATATTTTTGAGATGAGGTAGTATTTACAGCATTTACATTATTCGGACTATTGCCCACATCTTGGATGCCATTTATACGGCGTTTAATAATAGATCATTCTATTTGTCTATATTTCTGAGATGTGGTAGTATTTACAGTATTTCCATTATTCGGACTATTGCCCACATCTTGGATGCCATTTATACGACGTTTAATAATAGATCATTCTATTTGTCTATATTTCCGAGATGAGGTAGTATTTACAGTATTTCCATTATTCGGACTATTGCCTCCATCTTGGATGCCATTTGTACGGCGTTTAATAATAGATCATTCTCTTTGTCTATATTTCTGAAATGTGGTAGTATTTCCAGTATTTCTATTATTCGGACTATTGCCTCCATCTTGGATGCTATGTGTACGGCGTTTAATAATAGATCATTGTATTTGTTTATATTTCTGAGATGAGGTAGTATTTACAGTATTACCATTATTCGGACTATTATCCTCATATTGGATGCCACTTGTACGGTGCTTAATAATAGATCATTGTATTTGTCTATATTTCTGGAGGTATTATTTACAGTATTTCTATTATTCGGACTATTGCCTCCATCTTGGATGCCATTTGCACGGCGTTTAATAATTGTCCATTCTATTTGTCTATATTTTTGAGATGAAGTAGTATTTACAGTATTTACATTATTCGGACTATTGCCCACATCTTGGATGCCATTTGTACGACGTTTAATAATAGATCATTCTATTTGTCTATATTTCTGAGATGATGTAGAATTTACAGTATTTCCATTATTCGGACTATTGCCCACATCTTGGTTGCCATTTGTATGACGTTTAATAATAGATCATTCTATTTGTCTATATTTCCGAGATGAGGTAGTATTTACAGTATTTCCATTATTCGTACTATTGCCTCCATCTTGGATGCCATTTGTACGGCGTTTAATAATTGACCATTCTATTTGTCTATATTTCTGAGATGAGGTAGTATCTACATAATGTACATTATTCGGACTATTGCCCCCATCTTGGATGCCATTTGTACGGCGTTTAATAATTGACCATTCTATTTGTCTATATTTCTGAGATGAGGTAGTATCTACAGTATTTACATTATTCGGACTATTATCCTCATATTGGATGCCACTTGTACGGTGCTTAATAATAGATCATTGTATTTGTCTATATTTCTGGCGGTATTATTTACAGTATTTCTATTATTCGGACTATTGCCTCCATCTTGGATGCTATGTGTACGGCGTTTAATAATAGATCATTCTATTTGTCCATATTTCTGAGAAGAGGTCGTATTTACAGTATTTCCATTAATCGGACTAATATCCTGATCTTGGATGCTACTTGTACGGTGTTTAATAATAGATCATTCTCTTTGTCTATATTTCTGAGATGTGGTAGTATTTACAGTATTTCTATTATTCGGACTATTGCCTCCATCTTGAATGCTATGTGTATGACGCTTAATAATAGATCATTCTATTTGTCCATATTTCTGAGATGAGATCGTATTTACAGTATTTACATTATTTGGACTATTGCCTCCATCTTGGATGCCATTTGTACGGCGTTTAATAATAGATCATTCTCTTTGTCTATATTTCTGAGATGATGTAGTATTTACAGTATTTCCATTATTCAGACTATTATCCTCATCTTTGTTACCATTTGTACGACCTTTAATAAGAGATCATTCTATTTGTTTATATTTCTGAGATGAGGTAGTATTTACGGTATTTACATTATTCGGACTATTATCCTCATCTTTGTTGCCGTTTGTACGGTGTTTAATAATAGATCATTCTATTTGTCTATATTTCCGAGATGAGGTAGTATCTACAGTATTTCCATTTTTCGGGCTATTATCCTCATTATGGATGCTGTTTGTACGGCGTTTAATAATAGATCATTCTCTTTGTCAATACTTCTGAGATGAGGTAGTATTTACAGCATTTACATTATTCGGACTGCTGCCTTCATCTTGGATGCCATTTTTACGGCGTTTAATAACAGATCATTCTATTTGTCTATATCTCTGAGATGAGGTAGTAATTACAGTATTTCCATTATTCGGACTATTGTCGTCATCTTTGTTGCCATCTGTATGACGTTTCGTTTGTTGTACGTTCTGGCCTTCTTCAGGTGCTACGAATTTCGATCCGAATCCTTTATTGAAATCACCGGGGTGTATCATCCTCATTTCTTGCGTAAAGCGTCGATTGGAAGTCATGTCATCTCCCTCTAACCCTGCAAGTTACTTGTTCACCACTGATGTAGTGTAGTATTTAACTCACAACTCTAAGAGTTAAGTCAGGAACTAACCAGCATCTATATCCACTGGGCCATGTGTCCTTAAGAGAGAGATAACTCATGACTTCCAATGGAGACTTTACGCAAAGAATGAGAATGATGTAGCCCAATGATTATAATAAAGGGCTCGGTTCGAAATTCCTAGCACCTGAAGTAGGCCGGAGCGTACAACGGCCGAAACGTCGTTTAAATGGCAACAAAGATGAGGACAATACTCCGAAAAATCTAAATACCAAAATTATTGATAATGTGTGGAGAAGAGAAAAGAGTAATCAGGAGGACAGTAGATAGCGATTGATTTTGAATTTAAATTTTGAAGATGAAAGTTGATTGGAAAGCATGGAACCGGAAGGAAGTTTCACAAACGAGAAGGGGGCGAAAATAAATTGTTAACTGATTATTCGAAAAGTCCGTTATTTGGCGATAATGAAATAGAATCAAATTTAGGCACCAAAATGGACTTGGCGCGAAATTTGAAATGCGGAGCTAGTCTGGTCACTAACCTTCACGCTATGAGAATGTATATTTGCCAACTCCAGGTTGTAAGGTTTCCAAAACTAGTGAACTGATAGAATGTAATGGTCTACGCCAAGAACATGCGTTGTCAGCCAAGAACAATCAGAATTACACAAGACATGGAAGAAGATACCACAGTGACAACGGCTACAATCAATCTCAAACAGAAATTTGAATTTGGATGGCGGCCCGATGTTTTGTCTTTAACAGCTTAAAGAATACGTTTTTAGCAACTCTTTTTTCTTGTTCTTATTGTATGGGGTACTAGCAGTATAGCCCGGCGTTGCTCGGGTGTAATGAAAGCTTTAAAACTTATCCATAGTCCTGGAGCTACAGACTCAGCCTATTTGTGTGAAGTTTGGTGAGAATCGGATAAAAATTGTGAATTTGTATAAAGGACATTCAGACTGATAAACAGACACACACACAAACATCTTGCCTTTTATATATATATATATATATATATTATCGATTCTCTGCACTATTGTAAGAACTGCAACCTTGAAACTTCTGAATATCATTTCTTATGTCTTTGTCTATGAGTGTAGCAAATTTGATTACAATCGGACCACTCCTTCTATAACCTGATTTTTTTCGATTATCGATTTTCGATATTTATCGGGGGGTACCTCGACACAAAACCTACCTAAGAACACTTGCACACGCTTATAGTACAACTGTGTAAATTTCCAAGAAAATCGGTTCAGCCGTTTCGGAGTCTATAGGTAACGGACACAGAGAGAGAGACAAAGTTCCATTTATAAATAAGTTTAGATTTAGATTTATTATATAAAATATGTATTTTAAACTGTTCAGTTGCCTCATCTGCCATAACTCAATTTGGGAAGTCGTTAAATTTCTTATATAGCATAGAATTTGCGATTACATCTGTCAGCTCAACGGTAAATTGTTGAAATCTCGACGTCGGTCTAGTATTGCGCTTAAATTCATAAAGTCTAGGAACCATAGCGTGGATATCGGCTCGGAACGAGAAATCAGGGAGCCGAGTTCGAATTCCAGTTGAATTCGTTGCATTCATTTCCGCGCAAATACCCTTGGGAAAAGTATTAATCCGTCACTTCCTTCTAGTTATGAGTTAAATAATAGAACAGATTGGGTTCTATAGCCTTGGTTGGCAACCAGTCTACCGCAGAAAGCAATGGCAACCTACTGCGGGATAATCTTCTGCCCAGTCAGTCATGTCTCTTTCGAGACATGATCACCCAAAGCGTGTCGTATCACGTATGGCACTTAACTGACTGACCATAGCGAAAAAGATCATCTGAACAATTACTCCGAATGTATTTATAAAAAGACCAAGAGATGTAACCTTGCGATGGTGGGGAAGTGACCGAAGCCGAGACACCAGATCAGGACCAACAATATGGCTGAATCTTCTTTGAATTTTATCCTAGAGCTCAAGGTAAATAGCAGAGGCACCAGACCATATGTTTAAAAATTATTCTAACCATGGACGAATGGTAGACTTATAGATACACAAGATAGATTCCGGCGAGAAAAATTACCTCGGACGACGTATTGAACCAACTTTCTGATCAGCTTACCTAGCTATGAATTCAATATAGTGGTTGTCTTTGCACTTCATGTAAAATTATTTGTTTATTTCAACCAACTTCAACACCCGGGTCAACAATAACCCAAGTTGGATAAAATCTGCTCTGAATCGTAAAATAAAAAATGCAATAAAACTACAGAATTAGAAAGCCTTTAATTGCTTTTATATGTAGTGAATACGAAATGAAAATAACCCTCTTTCCTTCATTGTTTTCAAATTCCGGATCTAGTGCGAAATCTATCTTTTACTAATAGAAAAAAGGATTGGCTCCGTACTGAAGAAACAAGACCAAGGCAAGTTTCGCGAGCCTGTGAGAAAGATATTCTAACCAATGAAAAGAGAGCGATTTACAAACTGAGAGAAAGTAACAAGCTGATGTCAAATCGTTTTTTGATATAGAGAAAGAAGTTGAATTAAACAGAGACAAGGGAGCAGAGAATATCGAGTCAACACTAGCCACGATGTAACAGAAATTATCGACAGCCGATCGAACACAACTTTCCCCGCGACCCGCATTCGCACTCTCTCACCTCTTTTGTGTTGCCTTCTTCTTCTTCTTCTTCTTCTTCTTCTTCTTCTTCTACTACTACTACTACTCGCCGCCCACAACAGAAAAAGAAGAACAAAGACTTTGCTGCTATTATTATTACACACAGCGAAAAACAGACTTATCTTTTTCTGCACAAATCATATTTCGCTAAAATTAATGAACTCTGAATTCTTTAAACTCTTTACTACTCTTTATTTTAGAACATTTTCACAGTTTAATTATTTTATACATACAAATTGATGGTATTCTGTTCGATAAATAAATTTTCATTTATTTATATAAACGAGACAGTTTTATTCTCTCCAACCTTCTGATAATTATAAATTGTAGAGACTTCGGTTGTGTTTGGCAGAAGGCCACTTTGATAAACATAATCGACCTCCCTACATATGAATAATATATACTAACGGAACCCGTGGAATTTCCACGGAGAGATAATTACGATTTCCTGGAAAAAATTTACTTTGTCATCCTACAAATGATAGTAATGGCTTCAAACATAAAGGTATTGGATAATAAATAGAGTGTAATTTTATTAGAATATCTTTAAAAGTAATGTCCATAGAAGCCACTTTACTGTAATCTTATATTAAGCGGCGTACGCACAGACCATAACCAAAATACTGTACGCTAATTTGCGAAAAATTTTGAAAGAGAAAATATTTTTTTTGTTACTGAAAAATCATGGCTTCTGTGTCCACTGTAAATAGAAAAGACCAACTGAGTAATGGCCAAGGTTGTAAAGGCTAGAAATTTTGTTATTAGATCGCGGGATACGACAACAAACCTACCTATTTTTACTATATTGTACAGTACACACACATATACACACAATTACTCTACAACCACTAGCTTAAGCTGCTACTGATACGGTAATGCTATATGCTCTCTCCTCCTACTCTCTCAATCTTTACTACCATTCCGTTTGGCAAAGGTGAGAGAAAGACTGAGGAAAGATAGGGGGGAAGGGGAAGGAAAAGGTCGTGTAGAGAGTAAGTGGCGTAAAGGACGGAGGAACTAAGTAACTAAGGACGGAACAAGCACAATTATTATATGATTCTGTTCAGTAAAGGTGAGAGAAAGGCTGAGGAGAGTAGTGTTTATAGATTATAAAAAGTTAGATGGGAAAGCCAAAACTCGTATAGAGAGTAAGTGTGTTATCTTTCTTCAGTGGCGTAACGAACGGAGGAACTAAGTAACTAACTAAGGAAGGAACAAGCAGAATTATTATACGATAGAGTGACTGAAAAGTAAATCTCCATTTTAAAATACTTATTTATTGACTATAATTTATCACAAGAAATGGATGTGAGAGGAAAGCGTTTAACATGAGGTTTAAGTTAAAATTTGATATGGGCACCAGATTTCGCTTCTTGAATCACCCAGGAATCGCGTTTACTGATTTCACGAGGAACTCTTGTGGTATGGAAAACAACTTCTTGTCTTCTTCTAAAGTCTTGGATTGTTATAGTAGACTCTCAGTTTGAAATACAGCAAAGTATTTTGCTTATTAAAAATATTAAATCTAATTTATTAGCTTGAAATTAAAACTGAAAAGCTTCAAGAAATTTACATTTTATTTTTAAAAATGTATTTAAAACTGTAGGTATCGCTTTTCTTTAGAGGTACATATGGACATTGAATACAGGCAACGTGCAACTGTGTTATGATTATTATATTTTAAATACCGACTGGCATGCTCGTATTTATTTCAGGCGATTCACCAAAAAGTAATTCGGGGAAATATCGGCAGTGTAGGGGCCTCGGTGATGCTTGGTTAATTGGACTTGTGTCAAACACAAGTTCCCATAATTTAAATTTCAGAAGATTGAAGGTTGAAATATGAAAGGATAAAATATTTCGTGTGTATATTAAAGCAATGGTTCATTTACAGAATGAAAAAAAGTGTAAGAAGGAAAATATAGGTGAAATTCGTTAACTGAAAGAAAAATGTTCATTGAGAAAATGCATGCTGTTTTGTAGTTGAAATTGTTCGTAGTAGTATTGTATATTTAAAATGTCCGCAGAAGTTTAGAGTTTATGTTTCTGTAGCAGCGGATTGTAAAAGCTTTGTTCCTTCCTCTTTTTAGTAGGTCGCGACAAGTTGAGATAGAGAGAAGGCAAAACAAATAAAGGAGTGGTACTTAACATTTTGCCGCTGCGTTGTCCTCTTTAGCGGCGTGACGTGAAAATGAAGAAGAGGATGTTGAAAGTGAGAAAATTGGACGAAAAGGCAGAATGAATATGCTACGTGACCAGGTTGGCGTGACCGAGTCAGTTTGAGGTTTCTTCCTTACATCATGGGGAGGTGTCAGCTAACCGCTTCCCCTGACTGACTGCTGTAACCGGTTAGAAGCCATCCTTAAATATTGAATCGAGTCACATGAGGTGGCTCCAGCGAGGAATTTTTTTCTTTAGCTGCGGAAAAACCATTTCTCTGACGTATTTGAATTTTGCGATTTGATGACCAATCAGGATCTAGAATATGCTTTCACAGACTTGGGAAAAGAGAGCTTTTTGCCGTTTGAATCATTTTTTGCGTGTGTGCAATTTATTTTGTGTGTTTTAGTTGTTTGATGGATCATATAGGATTGTATCCTATAGCAGAGACTCTGTAGAGTTAGGATTTTAAAAAATTCTCTCTCCCAATCAAGAACTATCTCCCTCTCATTGCCTACGAAGTGAGGGTGGGGGCTAAGATGGTCTGGTTTCTAATCTTTTTAATTTTTTTTTTTTTTGTTATTTAAAAGATAAATCTCGCCTCGTTGTAACTGCGTTTTCATATTTCCCTTGTCAGTCTCTGTACCCACCAAAAATATAATCAAATACTGCTACCTAGGTTTTACTTATCTTCGGTTTCGCTTATCTGCGGGCAACTCTAAAAACAAAACATTCATAAATTTTTCTTTAACGCAATAAAAACAGACAAAAGGAACTACCAAATTTATTTATATCAGTTAAATGCCATTTGTGATTGGGCGATCATGTCTCAAAAGAACATGACTAAGTGAGCAGATTTTCGCGCTGTAGGTTGCCATTACTTTCTGCGGTAGACTGGTTGCCAACCGATGCTACAGAACCCAATCAGTTCTTTTATTTGATCTATAGCTGGAGGGAAGTGACGGATTAATACCTTTCGCAATGGTTTTTGTGTGTAAATGAACACAACAAATTCGAACTCTGCTCCCCAATTTCTCGTTCCAAACCGATATCCATTGCACCACAACGCGCATCCGTTAAGGAGGTATACGAAAGAAAAAATGTTATGTATATGGTCTAGTGCTATCCGCGGTTTCAGATATCAGCTTGGGTGTCTCTTGGGGCACATTCAACGCTAACAGGAAAATCTACTACTGTATCAGCAAAATGAAGGATGTGCGTTGTGGAGCATTGGATATCGGTTCGGAACGAGAAATCGGGGAGCCGAGTTCGAATTCCAGATGAATTCCTTGCATTCACTTCCGTGCAAATACCCTTGGGAAAGGTATTAATCCGTCTCTTCCTTCCAGTTATGGGTCAAATAACAGGACAGATTGGGTTCTATAGCCTTGGTTGGCAACCAGTCTACCGCAGAAAGCAATGGCAACCTACTGTGGGATAATCTTCTGCCTAGTCAGTCATGTTTGTTTCGAGACATGATCGCCCAAGAGTGTATCATGTATGGCACTTAATTGACTGATCAGCAAAATATGTGGAATAATAAAATAAACAAATCTGTCATTGTATATATATTTTTTAATTACTGAATCTAATCCAGATGGCATACGAAGCAATTTAAGAAGGTAAAAATAGCCGATTTGTCATCTATTAAGAATGAATTTTCAATAATTATTTGTTTGCGGTTCAGTATTGTTTTATATTGACATTTTCCCCAACCTTTTTATTGGTAGAAACACCTGTCTCTCTAGATTTATAAAAGGCTGTCTGTAAAAGTTATGATAAAGTTCACGCTTGTATAATCGATTCGGAAAATGTCCCATTCGGTCGTTTGTGTCGGGTTCCTTCAGGACGTGACAAATCATGCTTTTATGCTCTCTTTTGTATCTTACTATCCTTCTCATTTTGATATCCATTTACATTAGCCTGTTGGATAGGTTGATGATGTCTCTCCACACCTTCCCATCCTTTGTAGCTCTTAGTAATATTTGCCTTTTCACCATCTTTCCCACTCCCTGTTCTTCCATCTATTTACACAATCTTGTTAGGCAAATTGATCATGGCTCTCCACTGCTTCCTGTCCTTTGTAGATCTTTTGTCTTTGCGTTAACCTTTTTTGTTCTGCCATCCATTTACACAAACTTGTTAGGTAGGTTGGTCATGTATCTCTACAAACTCCTATCAATTAGCAATGTTTGTCTTTTCACCATTCTTCCCACTAGCTTAGTGGATCATGGCTCTCCACTCCTTCCTCTCCTTTGTAGATCTTAATAATATGTGTATTTTTGTTAAGCTTCTCAGTCCCAGTTCTGCCATCCATTTACATTAACCTGTTGGATAGGTTGATGATGTCTCTCCACACCTTCCCATCCTTTGTAGCTCTTAGTAATATTTGCCTTTTCACCATCTTTCCCACTCCCTGTTCTTCCATCTATTTACACAATCTTGTTAGGCAAATTGATCATGGCTCTCCACTGCTTCCTGTCCTTTGTAGATCTTAGCAATGTTTGTCTTTGCGTTAACCTTTTTTGTTCTGCCATCCATTTACACAAACTTGTTAGGTAGGTTGGTCATGTCTCTCTACAAACTCCTATCAATTAGCAATGTTTGTCTTTTCACCATTCTTCCCACTAGCTTAATGGATCATGGCTCTCCACTCCTTCCTCTCCTTTGTAGATCTTAATAATATGTGTATTTTTGTTAAGCTTCTCAGTCCAAGTTCTGCCATCCATTTACATTAACCTGTTGGATAGGTTGATGATGTCTCTCCACACCTTCCCATCCTTTGTAGCTCTTAGTAATATTTGCCTTTTCACCATCTTTCCCACTCCCTGTTCTTCCATCTATTTACACAATCTTGTTAGGCAAATTGATCATGGCTCTCCACAACTTTTTTCTCCTTTGGAGCTCTTTGTGATGTATGTCTTTTCGTTAACATTTCCACGCCCTCTTCTGCTATCCATTTGCACAAGCTTGTTAGGTAGATTAATTGTTCTTCCTCTCTGTCCCTGTTCAATATTGCTTGTGTGTGCCAAATTCATCAAACCCACTTTCCTCATTATGTATTTCAGAAATTTTAACTGTCTCTTTCTGATTGTAAAGATAACAGCTCCTTTTGTTTTCATTTTCCTAAAAAAAGTTCCTCGTTACTCACATACATCATCTACGCTTTTCTCAGTAGAACCACATCTCTGTTGCCTCAAGTATTTTCATATGTTAGAAGTTTGTCTAGTGTTTACTGCCATAAAGGAGGGTTAACAGCGGTTCACTACACTTTCTAAAGAAAATTTGCCGTACTGTATAAGTTGGAAATGTTGAGACAGAGGCCAGCTGTAAGTTCTCCCTTAGCAACCATCTCGGTGGAACATAAACCAGTCGTTAAATGATATATTGTTATATATGAATTTCAACGCCATTAATATCTATCGACTGAGTTTTTCTGATTTTATATATAATTGCCTTTTTTGTAACCATTTTCCTTTATACTTCCTTGTTGCTCACATGCACCATCCATGGTATCATCAGCATCTTTCTGGAGAACCATGATTTCTTTTGTCCCCAATCTTTTCTTCATCAGTGAGGAAAATGTTCAGTATTCACGGCCATAGAAAGGAGTGATATTGCGGAGTTGAATGTTACAAAGTGCATTTTAAGTGTGCGTTCAAGATGGAAACAAAGAGGACAGAAGAAGCATACGAAACTTAAGTTTCTGTTACAGACATTTATTCTTTTTACGATGTCCAAAGTGAGAAAAAAAAGTTCTCAGTGTCTCTTGGGTATGTCCGTTTTCTTAAATTAATGAACTGAAGGAATATGTCTTAATTTGCCTTAGTGAATGATTGATGGACCTGAAGGAGGTTACCATCACCTTTAAATTTGTTTTTCATTTTTTTTTTCCTTTTTTCAGTGCAATCTTATTGATTACACACTAAACTTTCCGATTGACAAAAATAATTTTGAAAAAATTTCGAAATTTAAACAATTTTTTGGTGGGGCTCAGTTTTTCATTCAAACGTAAATCGATCCTTCATTTCGGAACCACTCACTGGTACGACATTACCACCATCTGTAAATTTGTTGATTATCAATTTTTTTTTTTACTTTTTTCAGTGGCAATCTTATCGATTAAACCCTAAACTTTCAGATTGATAAAAAATAAAAAAATTGTAAAAGTTTCAACAATTAAACAATTTTAGGTGGCGGTGGGTGGGGGCTCAGTTTTTCATACAACCTAATAGTAAACCGATCCTGTGCAATTAACTTTTATGCTTGCGCATTTTCCTTTGCGAAATTTGTGAATACAGTCATTCTTGGAGTTTCCGAGGAAGGTGCCATCATAAGAACTGAAGAAAACTTGAAAAAGACAAAACCAAAAGCAAAAACTCGTCCCCAAAAAACCAAAACAAAGCGACCTCAACGCAAGTGGTTGCAAAATAGAGGATCGGATTACTATAATGTTGTATGAGAAACTGACCCCCCTGCCCCAAATTTTTTAAATATTAAAATTTTTCCAATTGTTTTTTGATAATCGGAAACTTTATGTAATAATTGATAAGAACCAAAAAAAAGAAAAACAACAAATTTAAAATTGGTGGTGGTCTCCTTCAGGTCCGCCAAATGATTATATCTTTATTCCTATGTGGGTTAGTAAATAATTTTAAGACAGGTCACCATGTAACGGTAAGGTGGAACGGAGAAATGAAATGAATGAATGAATGAGCACTTGTTCTTAAAGAGACTTTTATATATTATGACATACACAATAATACATATATACAAACAAATTCCCACATGTAGAGAAATACATATCTATTATATCTAATGCAAAGCAAAGTGTCAGGAGGAACAAAAAGAAATAACTCTTACATACAACTTGAAGATATTTCTCTTCTGTTATTGTTATGTCTCCAAATTTGGAGAGACCGAATTCATATATACCCCAAAGGGATATGGCAGTTTTAATATATGTCCCAACAGGGGCGGCAAGAGTTATATTTTCCAGCCGAACATGGCAGTAGGCAGATTCTGACTAGGCCAAAGGCTGGGCAGAAGGTAACAACCTTCTTCCTTGGTTGCCCTTAGCTGAAAAATTGTGACTAGCACTTGGATCACTATTGTTGTCATGTGACCATGTGACTTTGTATATATCCTTACAATAGTATAAAAAATAAAATTATTCATTCTACTAAGTTTCATAAAATCATATAGAATAATAAATTTTATTTTTGAACTATTGTTATATAATAATTTATTTTAAAACGTAAATATCAGTGACTTTCCTTTAGGATTCGGACGTTTGTTCGGAGTTTTAGAATTCAGACATTAAATACATAATAAATGTTAACATTCGAAGATATAAATAATTTAGACAATTATCTTTAAAGGAACATCAAAATAAGTTGCCAAATGTTAGCAACTCGTTATTTTGGTTACCATCAACCGAAACACGAGGAAGGACGAAGAATGGTGATTTTCTAGGCGCATTTTAAATGCGGCACAAGGCCGAAAGTATGGGTTACCCGGTGAGGGAAGAACGAAGAATGTGGTGATTCAAACATGTTAATAAAAAAATAAAAACAATCGTTTACGAATTTCGTTAAAGCTCACATAAAAGTGAATGTAAGGAAGATAATTTTTGTTTATTTAAGGGAGATAACTTTTGTTTATTTAAGGGAGATAACTTTTGATTATGTAAGGGAAATAACCGTTGTTTTCAACACCACATTCTTTTAACAAAAATAAATATTTCGTTCAAGACAGACGGGTCGTCTATATCAGACGCTATATGAACTTTATCTAAGATACTATATAATATATTTCTTCAAGTTACAAGGACTTCGCTTCAATCAACTATGTTGAACCGCAAAAATCATTCTTTGTTTGCAACCGTTGATTGTATATTGTGTCATAAATGTTTATAAAATGGATTTGCATAATGTCACCAACATATTCTAGGTTGACACCATCATCTGCTCAAATGTGTTTAATAGACAGTCCAACTATATTCCCAGTGAGTATATCATGCAGGATTTCTGCTAATTTTGGTTGATGAAACTCAGCTGTCTTTTTATTTTTGAAATTATTTTTTTATAAGTGTCATTCACACTTTTGCCAGTGGATAGTGAGCCCACTTTGGCTAATTGTTTCATAAAATTATCTATGCACTGCTTGTAATCTATTACAGACCCTCCAGAAAGATGTTCCAACGAGACAAGATGAGACGATATAGGAGTTGTCAGTATAACACAGTTCACGTGCTATCCATCTTGTGTCGTGGAATTGAAAACTAAAGTACAGTTTTCTGCACTTTCCACTGCATGGAAGGTCTTCACATCTGACAGGAAGCCAAGTTCCCCCACCATTCTGTACACTGTAGTGGAGCTTTTTTGTAAAATGTCATCTTCCAGTGACAATGTGTTCAAAATGCTGGCCACAGTTTTTTGAATATTTGAAGCAGGAACTCCAGATAAAATGCAATCATAATAAAGTTTCCTGCTCATAAATTGATTGCGAGGTTCTGGTGTTTTTTGAAGTGACATTATTTTCCTTTTTTTTTTGTAGCAGTTGTTCTTGCAACATTTTTAATTTTTAATATTTTTTATGTTACTGGAAGATGAACACCGGGAAGAAGTTTTCAGCCGATTTGGAGTTGCATCCAATTCGGAATCTTTTGTCAGTTCTTCAATTGCAGCATTCAGTGTTTGAATTGCAGCAGACAGGGATGTAACTGACTGGGATGCTTCTGAAATGGTTGCAGCTGCAGCAGAAATGGTTGCACAGGAAGACAGCTTCTTGCTTGCCAGGTATAAACTTGTGGTAGCAGCAGATAGGGTTGGATCAGCTGAAGAGGTAGTAGTAGTTGGGGAAAAGGCAGTAGAAGTTGGAATAATTCTTCTACATTTTGGGGGGAACTCAGCAAAATGTTTCCCTTTATTTCTATTCTTGTAGAAAGTCCAAAGTGTTCCCACTATATTTCTTGTTATTAGTGGAAAACCATTCTTGACATCATGTTGCTTCATCAAGCGTTCCATATTTTCAGAAATTTTTTTCAAAAATATGGCCGCACAGAATGGTTGTCCACGTTGGACGCTGCTATAAGCTTGCAGAATGTCTTTTGTCCTCGTCATCTATAATTAAAAAAATTAAAAATAACATCAAGAAAATTAACACCTAGATTTTGAAAAATTTTTAAATAAATAAATTATTATTTAAACAGTAATAGTTAATAAACATTAATTAACATTCAGTCAGTCAGTTAAAGTGCCATACGTGATACACGCTTGGGCCATCACGTCTCGAAAGAGACATGACTGACTGGGCAGAAGATTATCCCGCAATAGGTTGCCATTGCTTTCTGCGGTAGACTGGTTGCCGACCAAGGCTACAAAACCCAATCTGTCCAATTATTTAACCCATAACTGGAGGGAAGAGACGGATTAATACCTTTCCCAAGGGTAATTGCACGTATTCCAGTCGAATTCCTTGCATTCACTTACACGCAAATAAGACACGATCATGTCTCTTTCGAGACATGATCGCCCAAGCGTGTATCATGTATGGCACATAACTGACTAATAACATTAACTAACTACAAAATACGTTCTTCTATGTCGAGAAAAATTATGAACACAGTTGAAAAGAAAATTATTCAAAGTTAATAGAAAATGAGAAACCTAATTTCAAATATGCAGGAAATAAAGTTTTAAAAATAACTGAAATTAATTAAACATTATTTTCAAAATTAAACGTATTTTTCTTTAACAAAGTAAACTAAATGTCACAATAAATGTCATTAAAAATAACTGAAGAAAGTTAAAAAATTACGTACGAACATGTAGAGGACGAAGGCGTCCTCTTACTAATTTATTTATGTGTCGACTCGGCGCAACCTTAGTCATGGTTTAAAGCAGGTTTTAAGGAAGAACAAAAAAGCGAAAGTAACCAGAAAAACAATGTATTGAAAAGGGTTACATAGGGTTGAGAGAGCATGCATAAAAAAGTGGAAAGAAAGAGTCATTCCCCTTCGTCTGTTCGTAGAAAGTCAGACAGAAGACAAAGTTCTGTGTCTGTGTGTGCGTTGAGTAGAGAGAGGCACTTACATGCGAATGTAGCAGTCGGTGGATTTCTACGGACGAAGGTTGGAAAAATGTGGATTTATGTGGAGAAAGTTCTTAAGTCCTGTTTGAATGAAAGTTAAGGTCAGAGAAGAAAATTAAGAGAATAAAAAATATTTGCGCCACTAATTGCTACCCGCAATTAGTGCGCGTGTGTTTGTATGAGTTAGGGAGGCATGTCTGTCTTGTCCCGGGTCGAAATCCTAACTGCTCTCCCCACGTGATGTTTCCGTTTATATCTACTTCGTTTTTGGCGAGAACTACGGCTGTCACGTAGACGCCGCGTGACCATGCGTGTGTGTGTGGGTGTCAATGTATGAGACCCCACAAACAGCAGAAAATTTTTAGTTTCTTTTTATAAAAAGATATTCAATTTAAGTATGACCCACACTTATGTAAATATAAATATTTAGTGAACTAGTAAATAAAAAAAAGGAAAACTTACTTTAAAGTTTAAATTTTCGGAGAATACGACCTGTTGAAATGCAGCGAAGAAACAAAATGTTTTGAAAAGGTCACGTGTTGTCCCCTTTATTAGGATAAAGGGAGAAAACTCTTAGATCACGTGACCTTTTCATAATAATGGTAATTTTAGTCTACCATACATGAAAAAAAAAAAAAAAGAGAACGTATTAAGTAAAAAAAATAAAAATTAAAAAATTATTTTATAAATAAAGTAGCGTAACTACGTTTGTTAATCTTGGCCATTTTGGACTCATAAATTTTGTTTCCATATTATATCATATCCAATAACCTTCCCAATACAGAATTTTAAAAGATTTTAAACTATTATAAATTATTATAATTAAAAAGTTAAGAAAATTTTAAAAATTCTCGTAAAAATTTATTATTCATCAGAAAAATTTTATTTCTCCAGACAATAATGTCGTTAATATTACTTATTTACAAAAGCAATTAAAAGATTTTCTACGTAAGTAATGTTCTAGTTATATTGAATTCATTATTTTTTAATTCAGAGCAAATTTTCAGCTAAATAGTGTAAACTTGAAAGAAAAAATGTAGATGATTTACAATCTCCAAAGACTCTTACTTTTAACTAAAAAAAAATTATAATAAACGAGAAAGTTCTGTGCGAAATTTCATGAAATTAATTAAATGGGGGTAACGTATATAAAAAAAATGTTTTTACCAAAATTTTTAAATAAAAAAAATTCAAAAATAATTTCATTCATTCGTGAATAAGTTCTAAAAATTTCACTAAAATCGGACAATTATTTGATTTTTACAAGAATTTCCAAAGTAATGTGTTTTCAACGGAAAAAAAAAGCGCCCAAAAAAATCGTGACGTAAACAAAACAAAATTTTCGAGCAAAATTTCGAAAATGTTAGAAGGAATTAAAAATTAAAAAAAAATAATGAAAAGATTACTTTGATCTTTCCTCTTAATAAAAATATAAACATTTTGATGGAAAAAGTTTGATTTATTAAGTTTGGGACCTTTTTTATTCATACTGCGCTGTTTTGTTATCGATTTAGTTGAGGCACCTAGATTGTGTAATAAATGTTTATTGTAGGTACCTCCACTCATTTTTCTATACCTAAATTTAAATTGAAATTTAAAGATAAATAAGTTATCTTCAAGCTTTAAAATTAGCTTTAATTGAAAGCTAAGGAATTAAATTTAGTAATTCCAGTTAGCAAAATATCCTGGTGTATTTTAAAAACCGAAATCATATTGATCGGAATCAAAATTTTTTTAAATTAAAAAAAAGTTTTAAAAATTTCAAATTTTCCGCCATTTTTCATCGATTGTAAAGAAACAGAAGCGAATTCTCGGTTTTAAAAACTCTTCCAAAAATAAAATACACCTCGCTGACACACTATTTTCTTCAAATTACCGAATTTAAATTTACTTTAAGTTGACTTGAAACAAGAATTACTTGCTTACTGCTTGAAAGATGTTTCAAAAAGCATTTCTCAATTACGGTAGCCTTGTTATCACAGCTGTCATCACCTTATCAGTAGCCGACAATGGATGATTTACAGTATCTGGCCAAAAGTATGGAAGATGAACTTGGTATAAATCTTATTTATACAAATCGTTTTTTTTTTATTTTTAACAATGTTAAAATTAAAAATTTAACACAGTTTTCATCAATTATCCAATAATTGATGAAATTTTAATTAGTTTAGCTTTGTAGGCTTACGTCTGAAGATGTTTTATAAAAAATAAAAATTAAAAATAATATAAAACTTAATTTTAAAAAAAATTACAATTTAATAACAGACTGAAAATAACGGTAGAGGTAACTCAGTTTATGAAACGTTATGGCATTTATTAATTTTTATTTTTAATATCTATTTTTCATATGATTTTTAAGTACCTCCACAAATTGTGAATTTCACAATTATTTTTTTAAACAAAATTAGAAAATTAGGAATTAAAATGTAAAAGTTGCTTTAAATGTTTAGGGAATGACTTGCAAAACAGGCTGTTGAATTTTATAAACGTCTTGAAGAGACTTGAATCACTGTGGTGATACCGACCGAACAAAAGCGATGAACCGGATGTGTGCTCTCTCACAACTAAAAGTCAAATGAATAAAAATCGTCGTGCGCATCCGAGTTCGGGCAGATGTTCCGGTTGAAAAATAAAAATTAATCAAAGATCAAATTACCAATTTTATTTATCAGCCAATGAGAAGCCCGGATCCAAATACAAGGAAGAAATTCGAAACGAGCCAGTTGATCAAAAAATGCTGTTATAAAAAGCAGAGACTAAGCATCAAAAAACAGACAGGCACAGGCAGAGGAGAAGATAGTAATTAGTTTCTTCCTTGATCTATGTCAAGCTGCTACTATGCTCGCCTTCTTCTTCCTCACCTGTTCTCAAAGTACTAACTGACCTTTTCTAAGACATTCCACACCAACCAACTCATTGACCTTAGAAACGGCAACTTGAAAATGAACATTCCTTTCTTTCAGATCATCATACCTTCCATGAACTCTTTTACCTCCGTTGAACTTTTATTTCAAGCATTACTTATTTTGTAAAACATTGATTGAAATGTATATATGTATATATATATGTATATATGTATATATGTATAAATGTTATTTTACACTCAAAAATTGCCTTTCTTGAATTTATGAATTATAGTGGGCTATCTTCCCACAAGGCCAAATTCCGTTAACCTACTACAGAATCCTACTACTCCTCACTACAAATTAAATAAGATAAGAGATACCCGCTATATCAGAATCAAAGTGCGGTTTCTGTCGTTTTCCATGTCAGGGGAATAATCCGAAACACTTGTTAACTTCTAAAATAAATACGATCCCTATGGAAACTTGTTATGACCCCTATGGAACATCGTACTGAAATGAACATATTTATTTACACACAATTTTTTTTTTTTACTTAAAATATAATTGGTAAAAAATTTTAATTAAATTTTTTATTTTTTGATATGCAATATAAACATCAATTCTTAACTAAAAAAAGGACAACAGTTCTTTAAAAGATTTTTAAAATATTTTAAAAACTTTATGAATTATTATAATAATAATAAAAAAATCAATACAATTCTTTAAAATTTTTTATTAGTAATCGAAAAATGTTTTTTCCTTAAGACTATAATATTTTTAATTATTATTATTTATTCCAGCAATTAAAAGCTTATTAAATTAAATTAAATCAGAGTTTTATTGCATTTTTCATTTTACTTTCCTGAGCAGATTTTCGGATAGTGTCGAATAATTTTAAATAAAAAAATAAATAAATAAAATAGATGATTTATATTCCTCGATGAGTTTTGCGTGCAAATAATAAAAAAATAATTTGCAGAATTTAAAATTTATTAAAATTTCATAAATTTACGTGGAGCGGGGGTGGGGTAACAGAGTTTTAAAAAAGTTTTTCATCAATATTTTAAAATAATAATAATTTCAAAAATAATTTTATTCATTTGTGAATGAGTACTGAAAGTTTCATTAAAATCCGACATTTATTTGAATTTTTCAAGAATTTCCAAATTAATGTTTGTCACCGAAAAAGTGATACGTGATCGATTTGTAGGAATGAACCAAAATGACCTCAGGTCAGATACTACTACCATGCAGAGAATACATTGTTTCTTTTACCCTCTCTGTCTCTAAATAACTCCCGAGAACTAATATACCCAAATCTATTCCCTTTTCTTTCTCTGCTACTATTTCTCTTTCCCCTACTCTCTCTATCTCCCTGACCCATGCTTGACCTAAAGGATTGGCCAGTCCCTCTCTGGCTTCTAAGCAGGCAACATGTGTTCTCTTGCCAGCAGACACTTAACACGAAAGTATGTAAAAATAAGAAAATAAAATATTCCTCTCAACGCTAATATTTGTATCCACTTCTTTGTCAATTATACCCACAAGGATACCAAATATTACAGATTAAAACAGTCGTAACATTTTCGACCACGCTAATTCAAATCAAAACAAAATTTTCTGCCAAAATTTCGAACACGTTAAAAAGGATTAAAAAATTTTATAAAATAGATAAAAATTACTTTGATCTTTCCTCTTAATAATATTGTAAACATTTTGATAGTAAAAAGTTCGTTTTATTAAGTTTTGGACCTTTTTAATTCATACTATGCTGTTTTTTGTGATGTAATGGCGGTACCTAGTTTATTGTGTAATAAATGTTTATTGTTTATTGTGTGATAAATGTTTATTGTGTAGTAGATGTTTATTGTATATTGTGTAATAAATATTTATTGTGTAATAAATCAAATGTTTATTGTATATTGTGTAATAAATGTTTCCTAATGATAATATCATGTTGCGTGTCCCTTTTTTTCTTGTCTTGTTGGCTGGAGTAAATTTAACAGAAGTTTCTGCGGAAATTACCATATATCGCAATTAGATTTGCCTTGCCTTACATGTAACAGGAAAACGAACACAAGTCGATATTCTCAATGCTTATGAAATCTTTTTTTTTTTAATTAAACAGTACCTTCATTACAGTAAAGTGAAATTAATGCGGACATTTGCGTCAAATATATATGTATATTCATCATCCATTTACAAGCCTGTTTCGTTGTATCACAGCACATCAGTGTGGTTAGAGATCCACTTGCTTCTGGCCGGGATCGAAACTCGACCGATTTGGTGTCAGTCGGAGTTGTTAACCCTTAAGCCATAGGCGTATGGAATCAGAGAAGGGAAATTTCTCTCTCTCCCCTTCTTGACTTCTTCCTTTCCGAACCAACCTCTTCCTTTTCTTAACTAACTTTTATTTCTGGTCACACTAGAATTTCTATAGAAATGGTTATTCCCCAAATGTAAAATATTGAATTTATATATATATATATATATATATATATATATATATATATATATATATATATATATATAATTTGTTGTAAATAACAAGACGAATAGTTATAAGGTGTTAAAGACCTTATTGACTTTATAAACAATTTAAACTATGATTTAATTTCAAAATTTCTGGAGCAAGATAAGAACTTAAAGGCAAATGCTTTTAGAAAAGGAAGACGCCATCATCGAAAATCTTTAGGGAGAAATTTGAACTTTAATCTTAGAGTTTTGCATCAAATCCAACCTGGGTTTAGAGGAAAGTGGTTTTATGACGGAACAAAGAATGAATTTGGCTTTCCAATCAGTGTCAATAATTGACTTTCTGATTTTGAAGAATCTATTCGAGAAACTTCTCACGACAGTGAAGCCTATTCCTTTTCACACAGCTATTCAATGATTTCATTTATCAAAATACTAGCAGTATAACTCGGCGTTGCTCGGGTGTAATGAAAGCTTTAAAACTAATCCATGGTCCTGGAGCTCAGACTCTTTGGACGTTGGCACGAAAGACTAAAAAGCAATAGTTGTTTCCAGTTAAAGCGAAACCGTAGACTGAAAGAAAAATGAATGGATGTAAGTCAAATTTTGATTTCCTGATATCGATATCAAATAAATTTTTTTCGTCGTAAACTGAATTTTGAAGGTTAAATAAGTCCTCTGAGTAAATGGTATCATGGCTGAGACTAAGAACTACAATTATACCTACTTAGAGCCAAACCAGAAGCAAAAACTAAAATAAAAGGGCTGAAAAAAATACAGACATACAGGCAGATAAACAGACACACGCACAAACATTTTGCCTTTATATATATATATATATATATATATATATATATATATAATCGATTTTCTGCACTATTGTAAGAACTGCTACCTTGAAACTTCTGAATATCGTTTCTTGTGTCTTTGTCTATGAAATCGGACTGCTCCTTCTATAATCCGATTTTTTCGATTATGGATTTTCGATATTTATCGGGGTTATCTCGACACAAAACCTAGCTAAGAACACTCGCAGACGCTTATAGTACAACTGTGTAAATTTTCAAGAAAATCGGTTCGGTTGTTTCGGAGTCTATAGGCAACGGACACACACATAGACACACACACACATACGCACACACACAAAAAGTTCCATTTATAAATAAGTTTAGATAGTGCGCTACTTTTAATGTTATTTATCCTGTTAAGTTTGAGTTTAAAAATTTCATATAACAAAATTTAGCGTCTGTACTAATTACATCTGTACTAATTCCATAAATTCTAACAAAACAAACAGCATGTAGTGAATAAGAAATTAAGAATTAAAATCTACCTTCTTCTTCACGTTTACAAAAATTCACAATGACGTGTGAAATCCTGGTTTTTCCCAATTAGAAAAAGGATTAACCATGCGCTTAATGAAACAGTCGAAACCAGATTTCACAAGTTGATGTTAAATTGATTTTTGACCAATGAGAGCGACTTGCAAGACTGGAGGACTTCGCGAGTCAGTGTGAAATTCAAAAAGGACTATATAAATGACCTCGGCATCAGTCAAGTTAGTCAGGGATGGAAGCAGCAAAGATGACAAGCTAAAATGTAACGAGAGAAGCTTCAAGCTGACCCGGACATTTGTCCTCTTTCTATTTCCTTCTGCTTATTCCTTTTATTTCTTCTTCTCCATCCAAATACATTCCTACTGAATACAAACATACATACGTACGTACGTACGCATATACTCTTTCAACAATTACTACTACGAACATTTTCTACAAATCTTGATACCCATAACTTTATCATTGAACACGAACTCTGCCCTTAACTTCTTAATAATGTTTCTAATTGCACATTAACTCCTACAACTTGTGTTATTCTTTCCTTTTAATAAATTTCTATTTCAACTTGAAAAATGTATTTTTTATTCTTACATTATTCTACACTATTCCACACAATTCCACATATTCCAACCAGCCGGCAACCAATCTTCTGATGAAAACCTACTGATAATAATTCTGCATAAAACTTGTAAGCTGTAGGGAGTTCAGTTAAGTATGACACAAGGCCGAATTCAAGAAACATTAACCAGCTCCCTACGGCTAAAGCTATCATACCAGCTATACTCTTCACACTATTTTCGCATCTTACCTCAGAAGACGACAATTACAAAGTAGCAGTCAAACTATTAACGAAAGAACTTTTGCATCTGCCTTTTATAATCCATGGAATCTTTAAACAAATAATAAACAGGTTTCATAAACACGATCCATATTTTGTGACGGTTAAACTATATGTTGCCAAAGTAAGGCTGATGTAAAGCGGATGTGCGTTGTGGTACAGTGGATATCGGCTCGGATCGAGAAATCGGGGAGCCGAGTTCAAATTCCAGTTGAATTCCTTGCATTCACTTACGCGCAAATACCCTTGGGAAAGGTATTAATCCGTTTCTTCCTTCCAGTTATGGGTTAAATAACAGGACAGATTGGGTTCTATAGCCTTGGCTGGCAACCAGTGTACCGCAGAAAGCAATGGCAACGTACTTCAGGATAATCTTCTGCCCAGTCAGTCATGTCTCTTTCGAGACATGATCGCCCAAGCGTTTTTCACATATGGCACTTTAACTGACTGAAGGCTGATTTGCCCAAGTTAAGAACCTCGTATGCTATGGATTTTTTCGAGGAAGATTCCCCTGGATTCAACCTCGTAATCCACATCATATTTGTTATGCTATCCCATATTCTTAGGCAAGAAATCATTCACAGGGTAGGTATCAGTTATCATTCTTTAAGGAAAGTAGAGTAGAACTTGTCGTATGCGACCACCCCACTACTGCCAAAACTGGTCGCATACGGCAGGTGGTCTCTCACTAAAGGCTCATAGTCATGACTCATTTACGCCAGCAACGTATATTCCACTCAGACTGTACATATAAGAATTTTACCACTGTCATGATAAGCAGATAAGTTGTTCCCCTTAGCATGATCCCTTAAGACAAGGGCTTATAATCTGCCCTTGGTTTCTCCACTTCCTGTAATGACCGAGCATGAATAAAACATGTCAGATCCGGAGTCCCTGCCTTCCTTCCTAATATCGAATCCATCAGCATGAATGGATCACGTATAATGTAACATGGTGTCAGAAAAAGGGATTACAAATACCCACACGGAAAACAGACTTGAATATTACGGAGGAAAAAGGATTATTTAGCCCAATTTTGGGACAACTCTTAAAAAAAAAAAAAAAAGGGAGCGTCAACACATGCGCATTTGCCAACGAAGGTAAGAGAATTTTCTCTATAATTTCAAAAAAATAAGAGAAATAACGGAACTACCATGGCAGCTTCATTCCAAATACCTCCACCAACGATAGATTGGTTTAGTGCGAACCTATCCAAGGCAATGGATAGATTTATCCGGCAAGTCAGGCTTCACTTTGATGGTCCGATGCGAGACGTGGATGATGATATCAAGTTACGGTATCTTCTTCTGTGGACTGGCGTCGAAGGACAAGAGATAAGTGACACATTCTCTTTTAGGGACGACGAGGAAAGAACTGCCGAAGCATATATTACACATTTTAAGCAGTATGTAAGCCCTCGTTCGAATTTTCGCGTGGCCAGACACGAATTACTACAATGTCGCCAAAGCCCAGACGAGTCTGCACACTCATTTTTGAAACGACTTCGTCAAATAGCCAAACAATGTGAATACGAGCAAGTGGTAGAAGACACACTCGTAGTTGACCTTTTCATATTCGGCATTTATTCAAAGTCGGCACAGAAATCCTTAATCAAGGAAGGGAGCGACCTGACCGTCGCAAAAGCTCTACGCATAGCAGAGACGGAGGAAGTGACTTGTAAACAAGTTGAGGCTATCCGTATCCCGTTGGAAGACAGTAGCACGCACATGATACGAGCAAAAAATAGACAGACGCAATGTGGATGCTGTGGCAGACAACACCCTCGTGGAGAGTGCCCTGCAAAAGGGAAAACATGCGTCTTATGCAACAACAAAGGACATTTTGCGAACGTTTGCCGAACCAAGAAGCAAAGGAAAAATGTAAGAACAAAACAACAGTGGAATAAAAACAGAAGAATCCACACAGCAACTCAGGACGAAAATAGTGACTCGAATGAAGAGTACTACTTTCACTCAATCCAAAATTTACCAACAAACGCTGCGGAGGCATATGCCAAACTAAAAATCGGCAACAAACAAGGACAAATAATTGTAAAAGCGAAAATAGACACAGGAGCAATGAGCAACCTGCTACCAAAGACGCTGTATAAAAAACTGACGGGCATTCAACTGGAAAAGTCTCCAGTCCGATTGATTGCTTTCGGTGGATCAGTAATCAATCAGGAAGGGACATGTCGATTAGGGGTAAGGTTCCGAGACAGACATATCGTCACAACATTCCATGTTGTAAATTCTCAAGGACCAATGTTAATAGGACTGAAATCTTCACGGGATTTGGGGTTAGTAACCCTAAATTTAGCTGTGAAATCAGACACTCCAGCTACAGCAGTACAGTCAGGGGATGCTCAACGACCCCAACACAAGACAAAACCCATTCCAGTGCCAAGATCAAGCCTCAAAGGAAAAACAAGAATGGAAATTCTAAAGCAAAAAGAAAAATCAAGGGAATATTACAACAGGCAGAATAGTAGACAGCATTCACGTCTACACGCTGAACAAAAAGTTTATGTCCAGCATGAGAAAACAAGGCTATGGGAGCCTGGGATGATCCGTCATCATGATACCCATCCAAGGTCGTACACAGTTGAGTCTGAAAGTGGTAATATCCACAGAAGAAATCGACAATATATCAGACCAGCTAAGGGAGACCCAATAAGGAACAATGATGACCAACCGCCTACAACTGAAGCAAAAGGAGCACATAATAGTGTCAGTACTCCACTACTTCAGTATACTCAGCAGAGTTCATCAGTGACAGAACCCAACCAAAGAATATTATCAGAGGAACGAACACAACCCATGTTGGTAAAA
Source organism: Ascarosepion bandense (assembly GCA_037127315.1). Taxonomy (NCBI): domain Eukaryota; kingdom Metazoa; phylum Mollusca; class Cephalopoda; order Sepiida; family Sepiidae; genus Ascarosepion; species Ascarosepion bandense. The sequence goes on from JBBBDQ010001635.1 coordinate 2,873,810, forward strand.
CAGCCAACCTCTGAACCCCCCGTCAGCAGGCACTACAGACCCGTCCCAAAGCCGAGACGATCCATGCGGTGTGTAAAGACTCCTCAGAGGCTAGACCTCTAAAGATTCCCCCTACAAATATATAGACTCTAGCCCCCAGTAGCAATCTTAAAAAACTAGAAGTAAAAAAAAAAAAAGAAATTAAAAAAAATTATTATAAGAATTATTAAATGAGCCCACTCTCAATTGAGAAAGGGAGATGTCATGATAAGCAGATAAGTTGTTCCCCTTAGCATGATCCCTTAAGACAAGGGCTTATAATCTGCCCTTGGTTTCTCCACTTCCTGTAATGACCAAGCATGAATAAAACATGTCAGATCCGGAGTCCCTGCCTTCCTTCCTAATATCGAATCCATCAGCATGAATGGATCACATATAATGTAACAACCACGTATTCTGGTAAATGAGAACATAAGAAAATAGGCTAACTTTAAAGAAATTTATTCAGCACAATTCATTTTTAAATTTTAAAAAACGTATTTACAACGGTCAACAAGAGACCAAAATATTTATTTACAAAAAATATTTATTAAGAAAAAAGTATACGGTTTCAGTTTTTTTTTTTTTGTTTTTTTTAGAAGTGAGTGATAGCAACAGAGAATCTGCGATAAAACATGAAAAAAAAAAAAAACATACAAAAAACTGACAGCAATCGTGGGTGGAGGTACAGAAACAGAGAGATAGCGATAGATATCCCCAGATAGAAATAGAGTAGATAGATACACAAAAAAATAAAGGAAAACAAAAGAGATAGACATTTGAAAAAGGGACATAATTGTGATTTTCCCAATCCCTGAATTTATCCCAGTCAATACAGAGACTGCGATAAATCCCTTGAACATGTCAAATGCAATTCATGTTGCACAAAACCGCCGATATTTGACCGTGACGTAAACTCAGGCAATATACATTTCAACAAGAAATAACAGTTTGATACAACACTACAATAAAAAAAAAAACAATGAGGAAGTGTTCCTGGCTTAGATCAAAGCAAAATGAAATAGATTACTCATTAAGTTTCTCCTAATTTAGAAGTTCGCAGTGTACGACCAAAATGGATTTTTTTTAAGTGGTCGCTTTATCAGTGATTTTCACTCGTTGATGTTAATCGCTGGTTTGCGTTCTGGAGGTGGTCGCTCACTAAGGGTCAATTAACATTAGCAAATCGTCCGTACATAGAAAAACGGTCGTTAACAACAGGTGTAGTAAATGTCCTCCTTATGAATCAAGAACGGCCAGATGCAAGCAGTTAAAGTTGTAGATATTCTAATAGCAAACATAAAAATAAAGATTACTCTGGACTTCTTTTCTTTCTTAAAGGAAGTATTTGAGAATTATGATGAAGCCATGCGTATATACAAAAAAAAAAAAAAAAAAATACTAAAATTAATAAATCCATGAAAAGGAAAAGACATTACTACTACTTTGTTGATACACACAGAGAAAACATGAACTTATCTTTTTATTCACAAATTACATTTCGCTAAAACAAATGAACTCTTAACTTTTTAAACTCCTTACTACACTTTCTCTTAGAAGATTTCATCCATAAAATTTGATGTTGTGCTGTTAGATAAATAAATTTTCATTTATTTATACAAACGAAACAAATTTATATCTTTCAACCTTCTGATCTGAAGTGAATTGTGGGGAGTTCAGTTTTGTTTGACACAAGGCCAATTTAATAAACATAATCTAGCTCCCTACTTTAGTTCATTCATCAAGGGAAAGATATTCCATGCTTGGAGGAATTATTATCAGTGTGTAGAGGCCCAGACTTAATCAAACAAAAGTTAAAGCTTCAGAGTAAAAATTGCGAATAACTAACACGCGTTCGTACGCAGGTGGGGTCAGTGTAGAACTTCCGTTCATTTTTCAACTTTGAAAAAAAAAAGAAGAAAAAAAATCAGATTGCATATTTCAGCCAATCAGAGAACTGCACACATAAAAGGTTCGATAGCCGGAAGATCCAGCACTTTTGCGGTGCAGAGGATATCGGCTCGGAACGACAACTCGGGGAGCCGAGTTCGAATTCCAGTTGAATTCCTTGCATTCACTTAGGCACAAATATCCTTGGGAAAAATATTAATCCGTCTATTCCTTCCAGTTATGGGTTAATTGAATTCTGTAGCCTTGGATCGCAACCAGTCTACCGTAGAAAGTAATGGCAACCTACTGCGGGATAATCTTCTGCCCAGTCAGTCATGTCTCTTTCGAGACATGATCGCCCAAAGTGTGTATCACATATGGCACTTAGCTGACTGACTGAATATAATAATTGGAAACATGATTTAGGCTTCTACTGAGCATAAATTGGGGGATTGGTTTTCTATTGATATGAAGTAATAAACTGATCCCCCACTAATTGCTACTTAATAATACAATACAAATCTTCTCCCTCTAGTTATGAGGCAACAGAACAGAGTGGTCGGCAACCAGTCTACCGCAAAAAGCAATGGCAACCTTCTTCTGTCCAGTTAGTCATGTCCCAAAAAGCGTGTATCACGTATGGCACTTAACTGACTTAGTTTATATAAAGGAAAGTAAAATCATCTCCAGAGTCCTTTTTTTCAACCACTGTTTCTAGAGGCCTCGTCTGTCATTTAATTTGTAGATTTTCAAGTACCAAACACGTAAGACTTGATTTTTCTCAACTGACAGAAACATTCTTTTCTCTACTACACACAACCACAGAAATATTATAATTTTCTTTCATATAAAAATTCAATACAAAAGAATGTGGGGACAAAAATAAAAAGGACCGGAAAGGGGTAATCTGCCCTTGGGCAGTGTAGGATTGAGAGTGAGCCTTTGGACAAGGAGGTGAACGGTAGCGTTGAAAATTTCCAACATGAGTTGAGCTACAAGAACACTAATTCTACCACCTTTTGGTGAGTCTTATAAACTCTAAATATTTCCGATTGATGTAAATGTTTTTGTCTTATATTTGTTGACTATTTGGCCTGTAATAAATGTGTAAATGTACCTTGGGTTTAGTTTCCTTTCATGTTGTTTTAGTTTTAATAACTTACTTTAGAACTAACAAGAAAAACAAATCAAAACAAAAAAACGAAACAAAAAACAAAACAAAACTAACAAAAAACAGAACGCATAAATACATTGGTATTTCTTGCTAACACTCGTCCAGGCATTTTCGAAGAAGTCGAGCTTTACTCCCTCATCAAATACTGTTGTTATATAAAATCACTGTTACTGAATATTATTTCCATTCTCTGTATTCATTTAATTCTATTCGTTGCGGAATGATCAGAGAGGCCCTAGTTCTGCAACAATAACATGTATCGCCGAAAAAGAAATAAAGAGAATGAAAACACGAAGTATCCTGTTTTTTATATTCCTAACGACTTCGTTGCGAACCTGAAAAGCTGTGTTGAAATCACCCAGACTTTCAAAAGTTGAATCTAGATTTGTAATTTCATTATTGTTTATTGTTAATATAAAAATTTCATCGACGTACCTTGTGTAGATTTATATTATAGTTTGTTGTTTGCATGAATATCATGTAAAAGTTAAAGACGGTCGGACCTAGGGGGTGGCCCGTGCTAACTCCGTTGATTTGAGTGTAGATGTCTCCTTTATAATCATTTAGTTATGAAAATATCGATTAATTTTCGGAGAATTGCTGATCTAATCTTGGAAGTCGGGATTGACGGATATTTGTAAAATTAGGCACTAATTTTGCTGTTTCCTCGATCGAACAAAATATATAGGTATCTACACAAAGACTAAAACATGTGGGGAAAAATACGACAAGAGAGTCAGCACTATGTATTGTGGTGAATACGAAATAAAAATGACTCTCTTTTCTTCACTGTTTTCGCGAGCCAGTGCTAAAATTTATTTTTAACCAATAAAAAAAGGGATTAGCTCCTGGCTGAAGAAAAGACTCATGCAAAGTTTAGCGAGCCTACATGAAAATTTACTTAAACCAATGAAAAAGGAGCGGCTTACAAACTGAGAAAAAGTAACGAGCTGGTGTCAAACCATTTTTTGATATAAATAAAGAAAGTTGAATTAAAGAAAAGAGAGCAGAAAACAGAGACAGCAACAAGTCACAATGTAGCAGAAGATTCTCAGGCTGCTGAACTTGGAGCCAATTTGTGGCTATTTAAGAAACTTGGCTTGTCAGACAGGAAGAAAAGGTTTTGCTTTTGTAGGCGAAAGTAACTCGCAGTTGTTAGAAGTGCAAAAGGCTGAAATATTTCGACATTCACAATAACGGCGTCGATGACTAGTACAATAACGAAAGGGAAGTAACAAAACAACAGGAAGAAGCAGAAAGCAAGAAGAGTGAATTTACCATCTCTCTCACTATTTTTTTTTCTTTGACAATATTACAGTTGTAAGATCGTCTGTCGAAGAAGCTGTGGTGGACAGGAAATAAAAACAATTTTCTTCTTTACGATTTGCAAACTCGTGATGCCATTGAATAAAAAATACTACTTAGCTATCATAGGACAATTTACTAATCGCAGCTTGGCGACAATTTATTTATCGCTTTATTTTTATTAGTTCAATTTTGTGCACTTTTCTTGAAAACAAGCTCTAGCCAGCTTTCTTAGTTTTTCTAAAACTCAAAATCTGATTGTCTAATTCACTTCAGAAAAATATTTTTGCACGAGACGTGATTTTCCCGCCGAGGCGATTTGAGCCACTTCTGCTACTATTTAATTTGAGAAAAACCACTGACGATTCCTGTTCGACCCGGAAGCAGACGCCCGTGTACATACGCTATGTAATGTAAAAACAATCATCTACTTCTTTCGGCATGCGGTGGCAACTGGAATGCTGCTAGCTCCATTTCACCTAGGTTAATAATCACGACAAGAAAGTCAGTCGGCGTCAGAGAAAAAGAAAGCAATGACTACGCTTCACCGATATCCATTTCACGCCAATATATTATTAGCCTTTAACCACAACCGATGACTGCGAAAACTCTTTCTACTGTTGAAGCTAAGTATCTAAAAGTACATCTTTTATATTGAATTCCGCCGTAATATGTGAAAAATGAACTCTTTCAATTTGTTTTGATCATTTTGAAAACCTTGTTTGTATGGAATTCAACTGAACTCTTTTTATGTGTTTTAATCATTTTGGAAACCTCGTTCGTATGAATTCAACTTAATAACTTTTGTGTGAAAACGAATTTGGGAAATGTACTTAGTGCCTGATATTTTAATATAAACATTTTCTCTGTTTATCAAATCCACAACTTTTTAATGTGTGATTCAGTCAGTTAAGTGCCATACGCGATACACGCTTGGGCGATCATGTCTCGAAAGAGACATGACTGACTGGGCAGAAGATTATCCCGGAGTAAGTTGCTATTGCTTTCTGCAGTAGACTGGTTGCCGACCAAGGCTATAGAACCCAATCTGTCCTGTTATCTAACCCATAACTGGAAGGAATAGACGGATTAATACATTTCCCAAGGGTATTTGCAATAATATAAGTGAATGCAATGAATTCGGCTGGAATTCGAACTCGGCTTCCCGATTTCTCGTTCCGAGCCGATATCCAATGCACCACAACGTTTGTCGTGAAATAAGCTACTGACAATAACATTTGTGAAAATTTGTGAATAAATTTCTTATTTTGTGTTGTTAAAATATACACACGTTTCCTCGTCACTATACACAACTACACGCACCTGTTGTGGACTGGACAACTTGGGTACCAATTTGTAGTAGACTGGCCGTCGGGGTAGTAATTTCAACAGTGAAGAAAAGGTTGGTTGTCCAAATCACCACACTTATAAATAAAATGACTCAAAGCTCAATGTAACGAATATAACAACATTGTATTAAGTAAGGTTACAGAACTGAATAATTCGTGAATGTAAGATGTCGTGAAAAGAGTTCAGTTTTAGATATTAAAGATATTGTCTGAACATTCATGATAGCAGAGTTCCTGAAAGGAAATAATGTTTGTACTGAATAGTAGTGAATATAATATTGCATGTTTTGAAATGTTCTTACAGAATAGAGAGAAACATTTTATATGGCTAATTGTTGAATGCAATTAGCAGTTTGTGTGAGTTTGAACAAGAGACAAACGGTATTCGGTCTAAACGCTCCGTAAAACATCTTCCAACTGGTTAGACACGTGTGGGAATCAGTTTATATATTTTTTAATAAATCCGGGAAAAAAGTAAGTTTCACGTGCGGTCCTTACGTAAGTGTGTATGAGTATATGTGTACGAACGTGTGTGCATGGCGATGTATATGTAGGTATGTACGTGCATGTAGAAGTTTCACAAACTGAATGTGAAAAAACCTTTCTTGTTCTTGTCTCGGGGAGACTTTTGTATTTATCTTCACTATTTTTCACGTATTTACGGCTCCAATTGATGCAAACTAAATTCCTTACTTATAGATTATTTATCAAATAATGGAAATATTCTTTCTTTAAAGTACACTCCAGAAATTCGATAAAATTTTTATGAAAATAATCAAAGGCAAACTTCCCGAGAGTTGATTTTTTAAAAAAAAATATTTTTAATGAGTCAATGAAAAGGAAACAAACAAACAAACAAACAAACAAACAGACAGACAAACAATTTAAACTTTAAGAAGAATTAATTTTTAAAATAAGATAGTAATAATTGCTAAAATATATTTTTTGGCTTTTTCAGGCATCGTCAAATTTCGTGCCTGGTATATATTGAATTATCTCCCTTAGGTTGTTTTATCTCTTGTTGTATTGTGAGCAAGTCTTGAGAAAACCAAATGGGGTGCAAGTAATAATAGCTATATAAATAAAATAAATTAGTACATTTTTGAATCTATTGTTTTATTTTTGATTTAAAAAAGTCTATATCCAAAGCAGATAGTTTTAAGTTTTAACCTGTTTTGTACAAAGATACAGTAAGTTTTCTTGCAATTTGAAGCATGGTAATATTCTGTTGTAAAATAAACTGCCGATCTCTAGTTTGATTTTATTTAATTTATGTTTTGATTTTGATAAAAAATATTCAGCAATTTGATTATATATATACCATAGGTTCGAATCCTGCCGAATGACACACATTTTCCTAATAATTAAATAATTTGTTTCTGATGAAAGGCCGAGGACGGTCTGAAATATCAAATATATATATATAATAATAGAAATAAATAAATACTGTAAAAAAAAGTACATTTTTAACTTACAACTTTTTAATAGTTTTTCCTATATATATATATATATATATATATATATATATATATATATATATATATATATATATATTCTAAACATATGCTATTAAATATAATAAAAGCTTAGCAGAAAACCAATAAATAATTATCCAAATGTTGTAGAATTTTTGTATTTATTTTCAACTGAAATTAAAGCAAAAATACGACGTTTAGAACAGCTCATGATTAAACATAATAGACATTCATTGTCGCTTATATTTAATTAATAGCATATGTTTAGAAAATTACTTGCTGCCTCGATATATATATATATATATATATATATATATATATATATACAAATGAATAAGGAACGAAGAAAATGATTGCAATATTCAAAACATTAACTTAAAACAGTGCTCGATATAAAAATAGAGCAATCAATATTTATTATTAATTATTACTTTAGAACATACATGTTCTAAAAAAGTAATAATTAATGATAAATATATGTAATAAAATCTGTTCGCTTAAGGTCCTTGTCTGAGTGATGATTAAAGGTCTGTAGTTAATGTCAATTGATGAACCGGTGTTATGTTGCTTTCTGCGTAAAGAGCCGCGCTTGTCTCAAAAATCTTAAATCAGGAAGAAAGTAAACAAAGAAAAGTGCAAAGACTAAAAGTTACATTATGTCGTTTCCATCGTCCCACAAAACAGTAGTAGTATTGGATAGGAGTTCTTATTTCGGTCAATCGTCCAAACAGGCGGTAGAATATGATATATTGTCAAAATGTCGAAGCCCGGGACTCATTCCCGCTGCTCCAATCTACAAATCTTTATGGACTTCTTGTGTCGAATCAGTCATCGAATACATGAGGATTGTCTACGATATTTTTCCCACTCAGAAATTGGTAAGTAACTTTTTTATGAGCAGGTATGAAGAATGCATTTGAGAGAAACTTTTCTTTAGGTAACGGGTTTTAATCTTAGTTCTATGATTAATTTTTATTTCCACTACCCGCTCAAAAATAAAATTTAAAGTTTTCAATTTAATTTAGAAATTCGATCTTTGACAGTCAAATAAATATTAATTTATTATGTCAATCAGTATTAATTTGGAATTGATCATTAATGAATTTTTAAAAGACAGAAAAAAAAATCATTTCTTTTCTGTTCTTTTTTTTGTTCTCTCCATTAAAAGAAGAATTAGGCATTTTTCCTGTTTTAATTTTTAAAATGTTCGCATTATGCAAAAAATGTTTGAAGGAGTTAAACTCGGAACTCAGGCTAGAAAAAAACTGAAGGTTTAAATCATTGTCTCTTTTTAAGCATGAAATAATTAGATTTGAAATTAAATAAAAGGGAATCGTTTACTTTATTTTTTAAGCAAGCACGTCTGTCTGGTGATTATTTGTTTTAAATTTGTTCGCCTGAAGAGAAAAAGAACGAGAATTCAAATCAACAGATTTTTTTGCAGTCAATCATAATGATATGTTTTTATTTTTTATTTTTGACCATTTTTTTATCGACTTTATAAAAAAAATGACTGCAAACAGCTAACTAAAAAACATATTTCGAAAATAATTTTGGTGGTCAACTTATTTTTCAAAAATTTCTATTTTAGGTCTGGTAGAGTTAAGGAGCCTAATTTTGACCGATAAGCTCGTTATCAAACTCGTCTCGTTAGACGATCCGTCGGGAGTTTGATCCTCACGTGGTGACCTGCAATTACCGTCAGTAACTTAAGTTTGGTAACTTAAAAAATTGACAATTCACAATATCTTTTTAGAAAAACAAAACAAAAAAAACTGTTTTTGGCGGACCGGAAAGTTTAAGTGTCTAAATCGATAAGAATGCACTGAAAAGTAAAAAAAAAAAATGCAATGTTACAGGGGGTGGGGGTGCCGGTGCCGGTCGTACTGGTCCGCCACTGTTTTTTGACTACCTAGAGTGCAACCCTCATTTTTTTTTATTTTGTTTGACTGAGAACATTTTTTTTATTGGATTGTCTTAAGTTAGCTCTATATTCCACTTAAAAAAAGTTACTTGACATTCTGATGTTGATAAAAAAAAAATGACTGCTCCAAAGTTTTTTGGAAATTTGTTAACTTTTGATTTAAAATAAAAAAATTGTGCCTTGCTATGATAGATTCGACTCAAAAATTGTCCATATTTCAATCAAGTTTTATATTTCAACATATTATGAATGTTTGCGGTTATTTTTTTTATTTTTGAAAAATAAAGAAATGATGAATATTTTTTTTTTTTTTTTTTTTTTTCAAAAAGATTTTCAGGTGTGAATTTACTGGTGTTTTGTTTTTCCAATTTAAGCAAGGTGATGTCTGTATGGTCAGGACACATAATGTAGGAATTTAACACTTGCCCAATTGGAATCCATCTCTGAAAATGATTACCCAGTGGCTCTGAAGTTATTAAGGGACCAATACCGGGACAAAGGAGAAATCATCCAAGGAACTTTCAGCTGGAGAGTCCTAACAATCTGGCAGGGTTAAAAGATTTTATCTTAAAAACTCAAGCTGATGTATGAAAACTCAGGATCTTTTATAATTGTAATTTAGATGACGCATCAGCTGGGGCTATAATGATATCTCTGATGTGAAAAGCAAACTATAAAAATTTCAGGGAAACCTATCCAGCGTTATCCGTGTTATTAAGTGAGACAGTAGAAATTGTTTAATGATTACTGACTGTCCGAAAACAAGAGAAACACCCTGTAACCAAGCTCAGGCCACCTCGAAGATCTTAAACTGAAACTGTTGGTCTTTCACATTCCTCTTTGGAGATCTTTAATGTTGCAGCAAAGCAGGAACAAAGGAGGTGTGAATTTTGTAGAAAGGTTGAACATCTGTCAGAAGTCTGTTCCCACTATAACTCCTATAAAGTCAGAATCACGACGTTTAGAGAACTGTGTTTATGATTCAGGTGCCTAAAGAAGTCCGTCATGGGAAATATTTGTCCATTGAGGATGAAAAGTAATTCTACCTGTAGTGGCTGCACTGTTAAGGGCCATAGAATGTCTATGTGCCCAGCCTGCAAATTGACACCTGTCTGCACACAAAGGATTACCATTATGATTTTATGTCTCCAATAATAAGCATTGAGGGGTGGGGGCAGGATTAAGCGAGTCAGGATTAACTGCCTTCTGGACATGGGAAGTCAAAGGACCTATGTAGACACAAGTCTTAGAAAGATTGAATTGCCTTTCCTTTTCTAAAGATAAGGTGAAAACTTTTTTTAGGCTCAGGAACGAGGCCTTTTAAAGAGATCTCATTAGAGTTAGAAATCATTCCTGATGAAGTCCACACTCTTCCAGTTCTTTCCAGCAAATTGAATCTCTTATCAATTGCAAGGACGTCCAGAAATACTTAGAAATTTGAAGAAGCACAAGCTAGCGTTCGAATACATTTATCAGAACTAGTTGTCGTTGAAGAACTACTAAGAGTTGGCACTATTCAATTCTTGGAACCATTCAAGATAGTCATCTGTAGTTATGGAGTTGCATTTTCTACACCTGGAGGATTAATCCCCTTTGGTAACAGCTGCTGCTTTCTATATGAAAACCTGTTGAATGCAGCAAAGTAAAAAAAGGGAAGGGATGTGAATTAATTTTGCCCCTATTTGAAGCTTCTAGAATTAGTTAATTCTATGTACTCAATCCAGGAGAATACTATCCTGATCCAGTGAAGGATTGGTTTTAAGCACAATAGCCAGCATGGATTGGAAAAATGTTTAATCTTGAGTTGGTGGAATTACCTACTTCTGAGGAATTTTCCACCTTGAAAGTAAAAAAGTTCAGGGATTCCATATCTTTCAAGGACGGTTGCTACCACATTCAGCTGTCTTGGTACAAGGACAAAATAGTCTGTGCTATCAAATCATAATGCCACTCTTCAGATCTTAGATTAGCCAAGGATCTAGAGAAGAAGTTCTATGATCAGTATTTACAAGTCTTTCAACAGCAAGAAGATGAGGGGATCATTGAAGAGATAGCCGTGCCTCCTGAACAGTTCAGCAACTACATTTAGATCCCCCACAGGCAGGTGCTCAAGCTGATGGACTGCACAACCACCAAAATGAGGTCTGTTTTTAATTGCTCCTACAAACAAAAGAATTCGGTCTCGCTAAATGAGGCAGCCTATCCTGGGGTCAACCTGATAGGAGACATGTTGGAGCTGTTGCTATGCTTCAGGACTAATAAATATGTCCTGTTGGCCAGCATAAGAAAGGCATTTCTTATGATTCACTTGTCTTTGGAGAAGAACCAAATTTATTTATTTTTTATTCTGAAAAATGGGGAAAAATTTGCACTGCTACCAATATTCAACAGTTATATTCGATTTTAATGCAAGCCCTTTTATTCTATATTATGTGTTGATTTACCACACAAATAAGTTCCCATCGGATGAATGCTCTCAGATGCTAAAGTCTAACTTTAATGTGGATAACCTAGCAAAAACAGGAACTGATATAAATACCCTATCCTCTTTGTATACATCAGCAAAAGAGCGCCTGCAGAAGGCCACCTTTGACATTCAAACCTGTAGTTCCAATAGTACAGAGTTAGGAAAAAGAATGTAAGCAGATGGAACCTTGTCAAAATTTGACTCTGATTGGGAGAAGGTACTGGGGTACTTATACAGCCCTGATCAAGATTCCATAAAGGTCTCTCCATGTAGATGTAGTGTAACTGGATTAACTAAAAGGAAAATGTTGTCTGAGGCTTCAACGTTATTTGACCCCGTCTCTCTTTACCTGTCCATAACAGTGAGAAGTCGGATATTGATAGGGGAGCTCTGGAAGCAAAAGCTGGATTCAGATCATGTGGTTTCTGAAGAACTAATAAAAAATTGGAAGGCACTTGCTAAAGATCTGTCTGAATGGAGCTGTATATCATTTCCAAGGAGAGTCCTGAATAAAGGAAAATCTACAAAACTATTTTTGTTCTGTCGCGCTTCTAAAGCTGCATATGGATTCACTGCGTATGCCATACAAGATGGACAGTCTTCCTTGGTATTTGCAAAAGCAAAAGTAGCACCCTTACAGAGCCATTCTCTCCCCACTTTAGAGCTCTTGTCAGTGTTCCTGGCACTAAAATATTTTTCTTTAAAGAACACTTCAATAAAAGAAGTATATGTCGTCACAGATGCTCAAGTTGTCTTGGCTTGGACCCTCGCTAAATCTATCAACTCAAAAAACCTTTTTGCATGTAACAGACTGGGAGACATCCCTCAGATGACCGCCAACATACAATCTGAGTTTAAATTGAAGTTCAGCTTCAAATATGTGCCAACTGCAGGAAACTCAGCAGATTATATTACCAGAGGGCTAACCTTGAAAAAATTTCATGATAAATTTCCTCATTGGTATTCGGGCCCTGAATGGATAAGACAGGAAGAACCATGCTGGACTAATTATGACTTGGGTTGTCTTTTGGAAGAACCAAAAAAATGTTTGTCCTTCTGTTAATTATTTTACAAGGAATAAAGTTTCCCCTATTGTCCCAATGGAGCCTTAGTAAGCTAGTAAATGTGACCTCATTGGTCTTGAAGTTTGTCAACAAAATCCGGAAGAGGGATATGGCCAATCTTCAGTCAAGGATTTCAGGACCATACAGAATTCATTGAATCAGAATTGGATTTCTTATTAGATTCTAAAGGAAAGAATGTATCCAAGCTAGTGAACAGCTTGAGTTTCTTTTTTAGACCCCACTAATATTATCCGTTCTAGAGGATGGATACATGGGTCAGAATATCCTCCATGTGAGGTTCATATCCCTATTTTGTTGGGGAAGAAACATCATTTGACTAACCTGATAATAAAGGAATACCATCAGAAAAATCAGCATTTGGGTTTGGCCACAGCATTAAATGCAATAGAGGCTGACAGGTTATTGGATCCCAAAGGCCAGACAGGCCATTAAAAATATAGTGAGCACTTGTACCAAATTTAAAAAGTACAATATTACTGTCTTTTTGACCCCCAACACTTCAGACTTGCCTGGCCCTCGAGTGTAGTTGGTGTGACTCTATCTTCATATTGGCATTGACTATACCAGTCATATTTAAACTTATTTATAAATGAAACTCTGTGTGTGTGTGTCCCCGTTACCTATAGACTCCGAAACAGCTGAACCGATTTTCTTGAAAATTTACACAGTTGTACTATAGGCGTTTGCCAGTGTCCTTAGCTAGGTTTTGTGTTGAGGTACCCCCCAATAAATATCGACAATCGAAAAAATCGGGTTATGGAAGGAGTGGACCGATTTTAATCAAATTTGATACAATCATAGACAAAGACATAAGAAACGATATTCAGAAGTTTCAAGGTTGTAGTTCTTACAATAGTGTAGAAAATTTGATATCGAGAGCAGGAAATCGAAATCTGACTTACATTTGTTCATTTTTCTTTCAGTCTATGGTTTTGCTTTAACTAGAAACAACTATTGATTTTTAGTCTTTCGTGTCAACGTCCAAAGAGTCTGAGCTCCAGGACCATGGATTAGTTTTAAAGCTTTCATTACACCTGCGCAACGCCGGGTTATACTGCTGGTCTGAATTAAAGGAGAAGAAAGAGATTACAAAATGTATACACACTCATTTTTTATTTGTATGTGTATCAGGGCTGTTCACCTAGAATTGGTCCCTAATATGAGTGCATCTTCCTTTATATGGGACTTTGTTCGGTTTACAAATGTGAATAAAATTCCCTTGCCTCTTTACTCCGACAATGCAAGCACTTTCTCTGCTGCAGCTAGAGTAGTTAGTAAAAGGATGATAACAGACGAATTTAAAGAAAAGTTTGGTTCTTACCATCTAAAACGCTGTGTTGTGGACTGGACAACTCGGTTACCATTTGTGTGGTTCAAATATCGTCGTAGTAATTTAAAAGGTGGAAAGTAGGTTGGATGCCCAATCCACTACATTTATAAATAAAATAACTCAAAGCACAATGTAACGAGAATAACATTGTATTAAGCAAGGTTACAGAATTGATTAATTTGTGCATGCAAAGTATAATAAAGTTCTCTCTTAGATATTGAAGAAAATGTATTAATGTTCATGCTGGAAGAGTTCCTGAAAAAGAATTGTATTGATCAGGAATTGAATAATATTTTACAAGTAGTGAAGTATGCTTATAAGAGAGAAAAACATTTTGATGTAGCTAATTGCTGAATGCAATTAGTGCAGTATGTGAGTTGGAAGAGAATTAGTGGCATTCGGACTGTTAGCCCCGAAAAGCAGAATCCAACTGGTCTAAACAGCTGTATAATTCCCCTCTACTCAGCTTGGTATGGAGGCGCTTGGGAAAGAACAGTTACAATGATAAAGAACTTCCTGTATAAAGCTATAGGAAGGGGAAAGGTAGACTATTTTGATCTGCTGACGATGTTGTCTGATATTCATTGAGCCATAAATAGCCATCTTCTGACATATAGAAGCACCAGTGATTTGGATTTAGACGTCCTGGTACCCAATTCACTTTTGAATGCAAATATTGGCCAAGGACTTCCGTTGTGATTAAACAGGGAAGATCTTGATGCAATGGAGCCAGCTAAATGAACTTGTTACTACAGACTCTGTTTTTGTGAGGAAAGACTGGAGAATTTCAGGAGGAGCTTGCAAGAAAACTACATTTTGTGTCTTAGGGAAAGAACTCTAACATTATCTGACTCTTCATTCAAGGGAGGCGATAAAGTGTTAATAAAGAATCCCCTCAAAACTAGACAATTCTGGTCAATTGGTGAAGTTCTCGAACTGATTGTAGGAAGCGACAATTTGATGCTCACTGAAAGTGAGAAAAGAAAATGGATCAATACAGACTCATTCCATCAAACATCTATTTCCTTTAGAAATCTCAACATTCAGAAGACCCTGAAGGAGAATTTGCAGATGGCGAAGGACTAGATGACTTTGCGAAACTACACCAGTCTCCTAAACGTGATGAAGTGTTAGAATCTGGATTTGCTCTGCTTGCAACAGGCCAGTGGACTCAAGACCAATGATTGCCCGTGATCAATGTAATGATTGTTTTTTTTGTGTAGGCTTGGTTATTGCACTGCTAGAAAAGGACTAATGGTTCTATTCAACTTGCAGGTGGACCTGGTAGAACCAGTTTATCAAGGATTTGAAATAAATGAAGCTTTTTGGTAAGGGTCATAAACAAGACCTTAAAGAACTTTGCCTAAAAAGGATTAATGTATGAAGTCCATGAATACCATTTTCCTTTCCCTAAACTTATGTCCCAATTGAAGACTTTTCTTTTTTTGTTATGGGAGTGTGTAGTAATTTTACACTGGCCTGGATGAAATCCATATGGCAGTCATAGAACCAAAATCTGGAGAATTTAATTTCTCCTAAACACAAACTTTTTCTTTTCTGTTTTTTTTTTTCTTTTTTTTTTTTTATCACACTTGCATGAGATGTGTGAGAGGGAAATAAGACTAAAGACTTTTCCTCTCTCAGAGTTGTTTTTTTTTTTTTTTGCTAGTTAACTGGATGGACATGTGTTTATTTCGCTAACAGTTACATTAATTTGTTAACTTTTACAGGCCATAAAGACGCTGCTTGTAAGCAACGATTCAGAAGGCAATTCGTTACAACTTGCTACCTGATCCTCCCAAGACCTGTCGGTAAAAGACATCTAACAATAAAGCTATAAGCAAGTTGACACATTGAATTTACTTAAGTCCACATTATCAAAGTTGCCTGACATTGTGGATAACTTTGATAATGGAAAAAATATATGCAGTTAATGATCCAATAACAAACCATTATTATGACCTACAATATGGTTGCAGGTGGTCAGGTTGAAACAAAAAATGATGACCATATGATTTATTTTTGACTTGAAAAGTCTGCAATATTGCCGAATATCTATCAGTTACCTAATTCTTTGGTATCAAGCAAACACCGAATAAATATCTATGGCACCAAAACCTGTTCATAAATATATGGAGTCAGTCAGTTAAGTGCCATACGTGATACACGCTTGGGTGATCATGTCTGGAAAGAGACATGACTGACTGGGCAGAAGATTATCCCACAGTAGGTTGCCATTGCTTTCTGCGGTAGACTGGTTGCCGACCAAGGCTATAGAACCCAATCTGTCCTGCTATTTAACCCATAACTGGAAGGAAGAGATGGATTAATACCTTTCCCAAGGGTATTTGCGCGTAAGTGAATACAATGGATTCAACTGGAATTCGAACTCGGCTCCCCGGTTTCTCGTTCCGAGCCGATATCCACTGTACCACAATGCACATCCATATATATGGAGTACTGTTTCTTAACTCTGAGCTTGCAATACATTTAAAAAAATAACTTCTCTTTACTTTTGCTGGGCTTACCTCCCCAAGTTAATTATGAACAGCTTATGATATTTATTTTACCACTTTCTAATATCAATGGTTGAAAAAGTCTTTGAGTGAGTAAAGCCTGAGGGTCTTGACAAAAATCATACTGCTTTGAACGTTGTGGACTGGCACTATAGAATAACAAAGAAAGAATTGTACCCAATAACAGAAATCACATTACTTGAGGACTACCAACAGCAGCAACAATTAAAATGGATAGTATATGTAATACAAAGAGAAAACAATGACATAATCAAGATGTTAAAATTTCACAAGGTTAGGAAGGAAACACTCATCACTACTGGAAAGAGCAATAACCGCTACTGAACTTAAAAAATCTGTTTTCCTAAAAAGAATTTTTGAGTGAAAGATCTAAATCTAAACTTATTTATAAATGGAACTGTGTGTGTGTGTGTGTGTCCATTACCTATAAACTCCGAAATGGCTGAACCGATTTTCTTGAAAATTTACACAGTTGTACTATAAGCGTCTGCGAGTGTTCTTAGCTAGGTTTTGTGTCGAGGTACCTTCGATAAATATTGATAATCGAAAAAATCGGGTTATAGAAGGAGTGGACCGATTTTAATCAAATTTAATACACTCATAGACAAAGACATAACAATCGATATTCAGAAGTTTCAAGGTTGCAGTTCTTACAATACTGCAGAAAATCAATTTTATATATATATATATATATATATATATATAAAAAGCAAGATGTTTGTGTGTGTGTATCTGTTTATCTGTCTGTATGTCCTTTATACAAATCCACAATTATTATCAAATTCTCACCAAACTTCACACAAATATTCTTTAGGCTGAATCTGAGCTCCAGGACCATGGATTAGTTTTAAAGCTTTCATTGCACCCGAGCAACGCTGGGCTATACTGCTAGTTTTTTATAAATTTAACCTGAAAACAGTACTGGCTGCCTGGTCAATGAATGCTGAATGTTACTTGATAATGAAATGGCAAATATCATTATCAGGAGAGGAGGCAAACAGATACTACATTTGGATCCCAGCCCAATAGACAGAGGAGGGCAAAAAGTGTAATGTGAGTAATACTAGCTGTTCTGTCAATGACTGCCAAATGTTTTTTTAAAGAAACAGCTGATATTATCATTATTCTTGGATGGATTTAATTTATAGCTTACAATTAAATCCCATTGGAATAAATAAATATATTTATAGTCAGATTAAAAGAGCAATGGTTTAAAATTGAGTTATCAGATTACTGTGGTCTTGTGCCATACAAACCTAAATTAAATATCTATCAAGAATGCATAAATTAGAATGGAGAGCTAGCCATACAGTCCATTTTGACTGTGTTTGAATATTGGTGCCTCATTATTGCTGGTCTTGTCATACAAATTAAATATCTAAGTGCATTATAATACTATCTTCACATCTAGGTCTTGAGTCCTCACTGAGCCAATTGGCTTTCCCCACTAACTTCTTCCACTCCAAATACCAATTCTGGTCCTGGAGTGAAGAATTTTTACACCACTGCATCTTTTCTTCTCCTCTCGATTGTCTTTGATCTTTTTGTTGCCTTATAACTCTCTGTCTTTGACTTTACGTCCCATTCTGTCTCCCCTCATGAGAATGTCTTACCTCTTTCTGAGGAGAGTTGATTTTATGATTACCCCCCTCTTCTTGCACCAACAGGGAGTTTGTTAGTAATTCAGTTTATAAGGCTTCAGGTGTTCACATTCCTCACAATTATAACTTTTGGGGTGAAATGTTTTTTTTTTTAATCATTTCACCTCAAGCAAGGCATTCCACTGCCACTATTGTGCTTGGGGCTACATGGGGGAAGGTAAATAGAAAGAATGGTTAGATATAGGAAATGTCAGAAGTGGGGTGATAGATAGTTGGGAGGTTGGGAAGAGTGTTTGAAAGAATGGAAGCAAGTTATTGTGTTAGGTGTCTATTGACCTTACATTTGAACTCCTGGAGATTGTAGCCATCTGGGAAGCAGTCTTGTGGAAGGGAATTCCACAGTCGGGAAGTGCGAGAAAAGAAACTGTTGGAGTAGAAGTTGCGGTTACATTTTATCGGTTTCACTGTAAAAGGGTGGGATCTAGTTGCTAATCTAGTATCTCGTGCAAATTCGAACCTAGGGGGCACCAGTGATCTAAGTTCATCGGAGCAGAAGCTGTGAAAGTATTTATAGAAGAGACACAGGGAAGCCACGTCGCGCTGGTGAGAGAGAGACTGCAGGCGGTTTGCTAAGTTGGTATCGATCACATTACAGGCTCTCCGCTGTACCTTGTCGAGAAGCCCAAGGAGAATAGCGGGGACACCCAACCAGATGTTGCAGAAGTATTCAATACATGGGCAGATGGTAGATTTATAAATGTGCAGGATAGATTCAGACAGATATCTCTGAGCCAACCAAGCATTTAACCAAGCAACTTCTCTTTACTTTTACTGGGATTACCTCCTCAAGTTAACATTTTGATCCATGTCAGTCATATAATTTAGGTGAGTGACCTTGTTTAGAGGGGCAATGCTTCTACATGTCACAATTTTTTCAACATTCCCAGCACATCAATCCATATTTTCCTAGTGTAGATTTGTAAAATCCATTCCAAACTCTGCTTTTTCAGGACAACTCATGCTAATTAATGTAACCCCCTTTTCCTGCCTTTACCACAAATATACATACCATTTTCTTTCTTCAACCCTGTTTTGATATACCATGTCTTTTGAATAATTTCTAACTTCTTGCCCTGGCAAATTCACCAGGTCACTTCTTGTGTATTTTCTCATACGAGACTATTTCAGTGCTATTAGTTTACACTCCCCTGACCTGAAAACTTTATATATTTACTTTCTATAGGTTTTGTTCCAACTGCTTTGTCTATTTCTGGTCAGTCATATTCATTTGATTTAATATCCTGGAATTAAATATTCTTTTCTTTTTACAGATAAGGGTAGTAACTGGTATTCATTCATTGAACACATGGAATCCAAAGGAACAAGGTATACAGCAGGTGAGGATTAAAATTCTATGTATTTTCTTTGTAATATGACTATTTTTACATAATTTTGTAAATAATTTTGACCCATTATATTTGTGTATTAAAATCATTTTTGTGTTGTATAACACCTGGTTCTCCAATGATGACGATCGTCTTTACATCAGTGACTGGTGTGGAGTAATGGACAGCCAGAGAAAATCACGCACATGCAGGAGCTGTCTGGGAGTCATTAAGCAGTGGGAGATTTTTTTTTCTCTCTCTTTCTCTTCTCTCTCCTGACTTCTGCCCTTTTTGGCCAGAAAAACCAGACCTATATAACCCAAAACCCCCACGCACACCTGTTTCTTTGAGTTGTCACTCACTTGATGTCAATCATATATTTGTTGGCTGTTGCCTTTCAAATCTTTTTCATTGCCTGTATTTTCTGCCTTTGATGTCAATCATATCTTTGTTGGATGTTACCTGTGTTTCTGTCTTTTAATGTTGCACCCCATTGCCACCATCCATGGCCGAAATATATTTTTGCTTCGTCAGGGTAATGTATTACGTCTAATTTTGACTATTGTGTCATACAATTTACTTGAATTTGTTTCCTTGTTTTATATCTAATCTAATCTAAACTTATTTATAAATGGAATTTTGTGTGTGTCTGTTACCTATAGACTCCGAAATGGCTGAACCGATTTTCTTGAAAATTTACACAGTTGTACTATAAGCGTCTGCGAGTGTTCTTAGCAAGGTTTTGTGTCTAGGTACCCCTGATAAATATCGATAATCGAAAAAATCGGGTTATAGAAGGAGTGGTCTGATTTTAATCAAATTTGATACTCTCACAAAGACACAAGAAATGATATTCAGAAGTTTCAAAGTTGCAGTTCTTACAATAGTGCAGAAAATCAATAATATATAAAAGGCAAGATGTGTGTGTGTGTGTGTCTGTTTATCTGCCTGTATGTCTGTATTTTTTTTCAGCCCTTTTATTTTAGTTTTTGCTTCAGGTTTGGCTCTAAGTAGGTATAATTGTAGTTCTTAGTCTCAGCCATGATACCATTTACTCAGAGGACTTATTTAGCCTTCAAAATTCAGTTTACGACAAAAACAACTTATTTGATATCAATACCAGGAAATCAAAACAACACATTCATTCATTTCTCTTTCAGTCTATGGTTTCGCTTTAACTGGAAACAACTATTGCTTTTTAGTCTTTTGCGCCAGTGTCCAAAGAGTCTGAGCTCCAGAACCATGGATTAATTTTAAAGATTTCATTACACCCGAGCAATGCCTGGCTATACTGCTAGTTCATCTATATAGTGTTCGCCATAACTATATAATTTTATTTTAACATAATAAATGTAACATAGAACAAATAAGCAACTGCAATATGGAAACTTAACAAAGGATCCACTTAAGATTTTTTGCAACATAAAACATGACGTTTATTAAAACTTCATGTGCTCTCCATGAAGCTCAATGCACTTTGCTAATCTTTCAAGGACTGAGCGCCATATTTCGGCGCACAGCTCTGACAGCATGTGACCAATGGCAGCTCAGATTTGTTTCGTAATTTCAGCAATGCTACAGGGTTTTGCTGAGTAGACTTTGTCTTTGGGAACACCCCACAGGAAAAAGGTCAGAAGACTTACGTCATGCTCTTGGCTTTCCAGAACCACTTCAAAACCGGATTCTTTTGCTCTTTTGTTAATCGTGTGAACATAATGTAAATCTAAAATGGAAATGAAATAAAATTTATATCATAAAAAAATATACGATTTCAGCTTGGCACAAGGAATGAGAATGATATACCCCAGTGATCGTAATAAAGGGTTCAGTTTGAAATTCCTAGCACCTGAAGAAGGCCTGAGTGTACAATGGCTGAAACATTGTGAAAATGGTAATGAAGATGAGGACAATAGTCTGAATAATGTACTTGTAAAATGTAAGATACCCAATATTTTTGCTCTTACAGGCTTTATAAGGTAAATTCTATTCTCATTGATTGCAAATTTTTGCATATTTGTAAAATCCACAAATACTAGTGTTATACATTTTCATTATGCACTGTGCAGCAGAAATCCCCCCCACCCCCACATAATAGTAAGACATTAGTGGTAATGGTTTCTTATCCAGTTAATGTCTTAGTATTATATGGGAATTATTTTTGCTGCATCCTGTATATTAAATAGTTCTAATCCGTCAGTAAGGCTGTCATTAATTCCTGACCATTGAAAATACTTTTCTTCCCAATTTTCAATGCACAACAGACAGTTTAAACTCTTAGACAAATTTCATATTTAATATTTTTTTTTTCCTGTTCCTCCACTGCATTTCTAAAGTAAAATCATTTAGAGTGGGTGGAGTAGTGGTAAAGTCAGTGGACAGTGAATGCTGAATAGACCTGTTGGATGTGTATCTGGAACCTCCTGCATTGGATGTGATTTTTTTTTTTTTTTTTTTTATAAGTGTTTCACCCCGAGCAAGGCATGTCACTGCCACTACTGTGCAGGGGGCTACATAGAGTGGAGAAAGGATGATTAAATATAGGAAATGTCAGAGGGTGGGTAATAGGCGGGTAAGGATACCGAGAATGAGGGTTGGGTAGATGAGAGTGTTCTGAGAATAATTGGGAGTTAGTGATAGGTGTCTATTGACCCTACATTTAAACACCTGGAGATTGTAGCTGTCGGGAAAGCAGACTTGTGGAAGGGAGTTCCACAGGCGGGAAGCGCGAGAAAAAAAGCTGTTGGAGTAGAATTTACGGTTACATCTTATCTGTTTAACTGTAAAAGGGTGGGACCTAGTTACTAATCTAGTATCTCGTGTAAATTTGTGCTTAGGCGGCACCAGTGCTCTAAGTTCATCGGAGCAGAAGCCATGAAAGTACTTGTAGAAGAGGCACAGGGAAGCCACATCACGCTGGTGAGAGAGTGGTTGCAGCTGGTCTGCCAAGTCAGTATCAACCACGTTACAGATCCTCCTTTGTATTTTGTCAAGAAGCCCAAGGAGAGCAGCAGGGGCACCCAACCAGATATGGCAGCAATATTCAATACATGGGTGGATGATAGATTTGTATATGTACAGAATAGATTCAGGTGGGAAAAGCTTTGTAACTCATATTGCTTGTCTGTAGCCATAAATGATTCTAGCCAAATACCTCTGGTTATGATTATTAAAGTCACTGAGTTGCCCGTAGTAGGCATTAATGCTTTACATTGGGTATCCCAGTACACATGATACTGTGGATCAATGGATATTAAATGTTTTTATAATTTCAGAAACAAAATGTTCTATCCATCTGGAACCCACAGATAATTCATATCTTGTTATGAGTCCTGTGTTCACATTGATTCACAAGATTTCACAGCACAACAGGTGACGTTATGGTGGCATCATCTACCATTACCTTTACATACTACTATCCCATGATTTTTGGAACATCACTGTATATACAGAACCAAATGAACCATGTCCATATTCAAACGTCTTTATTAATACTCAGAGACTACCTCCCCCTCTCTAGTATACACACACACAATAACATTAGAAGAACAGTCAGTCAGTTAAGTGATACACGCTTTGGCGATCATGTCTTGAAAGAGACATGACTGACTGGGCAGAAGATTATCCCACAGTAGGTTGCCATTGCTTTCTGCAGTAGAGTGCTTGCCAGCCAAGGCTATAGAACCCAATCTGTCTTGTTATTTAACCCATAACTGGAAGGAATAGATGGATTGATACCTTTCCCAAGGGTATTTGTATGTAAGTGAATGCAATGAATTCAAATGGAATTCAAAGAACACATTGGCTGAAATAAAGAAACTTGTCCAAGGCCAAATGTATTTAACTTTTTTTGTTATGATGTTTCTAACATTGTACTATATTAATTAACTCCCTTGCACTAACAATGCAATCTTTCCACTTTTCTCTTTTGTTAATTCTTTTTTTTTTCAATTGGAGTAGATAGACTGAACTCGCCCGGTTCACACTCCACCCACGTCTATTGAACAGGTGTAGAGGCTCCCTTGTTCCCTGTTTAGGATGTGGTTTCTGGCTTTCTCTTTTCCAATCTATTCACTCTTATGTAGCCCCCTGCACACCAGTGGCGTTACCGCCTTGCTTGGGGTGATATGATTTAAAAAAAAAAAACAGTAGATCATCTCAACCCTATCACTGGAGCCCTTTTTTTTTGTCAATTTGACTGCATGTTGACATGTATCCAGCTGGTACTTTTATTCAAACATCTTGGTCTCTGTGAATTTCAGTGGGTGAGGAATTATCATTATTCACATGCAATCTGTTGTCCTCATCTTTGTTATTATCACAGCGTTTTGGCTTCATCAGATGTTTGTTGACCTGAGTAACCTTCAGGCAATTTTGAACTGAGCCATTTATAAAATTTACATGATTTTAAAAAAAAAATTCCTTTTAGTCTCTTTTGATGAACAGTTTCCCCTCTGTCTCACTCCATTGTTTCATAGTATTTGAAAACCATACCACGAGTTGTGCCAAGCCTTGTGAGGGAAATTGGGTAGTGGGACTCTTTGGGTGCTTTCGATGGTTGTATTAGCACAAAGTAACTGAGGGTTGGAGTGTCCTATTCATGTTCAGCCTGTTCATGCTAGATAATGCTCTCTCTCTCCCCCCCTCTCTCTCTCTCTCAGAAACTGTAACTAAGGTCTGCTCAGCATAGTTGCATTATAAACCATGTGTTGGCTCTGTGAATGCTGAACAAACACAAATCTGCCTGAGCAAGCATCTGCAACAGGGATTAGGTAGCTGTCTTAGTAGATATGCATCCTTGCATATGCGTGGTCAGCCATACATACGATGATAATAACTGAAAAGAAGCAGCGGTATATTGAATTAGTGAATGTTTGTTCCTTACTTTTCAGAGATTCATTGCAGCAAAGGCTTTATAAAATATGTTGTCGTGTCTGACGTATAGGTAAACAAGCACACATTTTAGCATAGGGTTAAGTATAAATCATAATTGAAAACCAGTAGAATCAATGTCTTGGAGAAGGTCGATTGATTTGTTAAAAGCACATCAATGGGTCATTTAATGCTGAAATGAAATTTTCTTGGGAGCTTGAAAGTAATAAAAATTTGATATCTCATTCTGCTTTCACAATTGAATACATGGTAGACGATACTCATCTTTTGTGTATACGTACATGTTTGGACATGATCACTCGAGGCAGTGATGTGTGTGTTTTATGTGGTAGTTTGTTAAATTTATATTTTGGAATACAGTTTGATTTCTTTAAGAAATTGTATGATATATCGTCATGGAAGAATTTGTTGTTCATTGGTAGAATTTTAAACATATTTGGGTGAAGATGCTACAAGTGTAACCCTGATATAAGAGAGTTGTTGGGACCGGATAAAAGTTATATCTGGGTTCGGTCTATTTTATATACATTACCACAGGCTCTAATTTGGGATCAGAGAAAATCTCTTTTATATCTGGGTTATACCGATGTGTATTGCTGGAATTTTACTATTAAAACCTTGAAAAAGTTCTTGCTGTTCTTCAACAGATGGCATTCCCAGAACTGTGTGCGTGTAGTTTCAGATGGTAATGCATCTATAAGGAAGTACTATAAGCAAGCTTATAATTCTGTGTGTCATTTTGCCGAAGTGTAAATGACTTTGTTTTTCATAGCATTAAACATGTCGGATTTGTTGCCAAAGAAAGTGCATTTGTGAGGAATTTTACTTCACTACTTTATTCAAAAGAAATCTGCAAATGAAGCATGCAGAATTCTTGTTGATACTTACAGCGACCATGCTCTGTTTGGAGCAACATACAGAGATTGGTTTACATGCTTCAAAGATAATGATTTTGATGATGAAGAATGCTCTGGTGCACCAAGAAAGTTTGAAGACGAAGAATTAGGGGTATTACTTCATGAAAATTCATGTCAGGTGCAAGCTGATCTTACAGAATCATTAGGAGTTGTTCATACAATAGTTTCAAAATATTTAAAAGCATTAGGAATGATTCAAAAGCAAGGACATTGGGTGTTGTTCAAGTTGGAGCTGAGAGATGTTGAACAGCATCTTGTCATGTAGGAACAGCTACTTCCATGGCAGAAAAAAATTTTTTTTTTTTTTTTTTTTTTTTTTGCATTGTATGAAAAGTGATACACTACAATAATCTTAAGTGTAAAAGAAAGATCGTGGGGTAAGCCTGATCATTCATCAACATCAATAGCAAGGCCAAATGTCGGTTCAAAGCTTCTGTTCTGCGTTTGGTAGAATCCACTGGGTGTAGTTTATTAAGAGCTGCTTAAACTGACTAAAACCATCACGGGAGATTGCTATTGACTACAATTGACATATTTGAATCGAGCATTGAAGAAAAAATGGCTGCTATACGAGCAGAGACACAACAGTGATTTTTGCAACATGACAACGTTAGGACACATTGCAAAACAGGTGAAAACTTGCTTGGAAATGTTTAAATGGGGAGTCCTACCCACCTGCTGTATTCACCAGACATTTCCTCATCCAATTATCACTTGTTCGGATTGATGGCACATGGCTTGGCTGAGCAGCACTTTGATTCTTACGAAAATGTCAGAAAATTGGTCAACTCATATTTAGTCTCAAAAGTTCTATCATTTTCCAATGTGGAATTCAAATGCTGCTAGAAAAATGGAAAAAAATAGTGGCTAGCAATGGACAATAGTTTCAGTGTTTCTTACTAATTTTTGTAAATAAAACATTACTTTTCATGAAAAATCAGCAAGAACTTAATCAATGTTAGAGTGGACCTGGGAACAGCAGCGGTTAAGAGGTGGTTTCTTTAAGAAGTGGAGGAAACTTACTGATTTTCTCATATTTAATTTATTTTGCTCTTTTTATAAGCATTTTTTTTCATTTATGCTATTTACCATTTTACTGTTGTTCTCATCTTTATTGCCATATTCACAACATTTTGGTTGTTGTACATTGTGACCTTCACGTGATATACAATGGAATTTCAGACCAAACCCTTTATTTCATCCACGGGGGTAGATTATTCTAATTCTACGTGCCATACCATATTTTTTTGGGTATCTCAGTTTCAGTTAATTCCCTTTAGTAACTCAACTCTCCATTTTTTTTTTTTTTCTTTTCTTCCTGTGCTGTGGCCAGGTATTGAACTTACAACTCCTTGGGTCAAATCATCTTTTCTCAACCAATGCTTTTATTCACTGCAACATATAAAAGTGTTGTGGTCCTGGGTATGATGATAAACTGCATCCAATCAGAGGCAGCAAGGCCTCTGATTGGTCAGTTGTGAGGAGCATGGAACCAACTTTTAATTGCTGCTGTTCTCAGGTCCGCTCTGACCCGGGGTGGTAGCACCAGTTAGGGTCCCAGCTATGGGCAAATAGTTACCCCCCCCCCCCAAACTGGGGTCAAAACACTATGAAAGTAAAAAATAGACTTTTATAGAAAAATATACATTTTTGAAAGAAAAATATTATCTACAATACATTTTTGAAGGAGAAAAATTATAACCAGCAATACATTTTTGAATATAAAACTAGAAGACATCTTCAGTTTTCTAAAATAAAATAAAAATATAAACTTTTTCATCAAAATCTGACTAAATCAACCTTCTGACATTAAACATTAAAAAGATACCTTAAAACCACACAATTTTGGCATTAAATAACACACAGAGGTGTTGATATGCCATTAAACAAAACTCAAACAAACAAAAGCATTGTGGATATGGCAGTAAAGATGTGGACAACAGTCCAGACAATGTAAATAGTTAACGTGTCTCATTTCAGAAATATAGATAGAATGCATGTTTTCTTTGTTTAAATTTTTTTTTTTTATAATCATGTTGCCCCAAGCAAGGCATTTTACTGCCACTGTTGTGCAGGGGGTTACATAGGAGGAATGTTATGAGCAGTCAGAGGTTGCAGGTGGTGTCAGGAAAAGAGTAGGAGAAGGAAGAGAGTACTGATGAGAGTGGGGTGGATGAAGAAAAAGCATGAGAGAGAGGATGTAAGTTAGTGAGACTATTGACTTTATATTTAAATTCTTGGAGATTGTAACTGTCAGGAAAGCAAGTATGCGGAAGAGAATTCCACAGGTGGGAAGTGCGAGAAAAGCTGCTGGAGTAGAATTTGCATTTACAATTTATTGGTTTCACAGTAAAAGGGTGGGACCTAGTTGCTAATCTTGTGGCTCAAGGAAATTCGTATATGGGGGTACCAGTGAGTAAGTTCATTGAGCAGAAGCTGTGAAAGTATTTGTAGAAGAGACACAGGGAAGCCACACTGTGTGGGTGAGAAAGCGACTGTATCCTAGCTGCCAAGTCGGGATCGATCACATTACAGATTCTCCATTGGATTTGGTCGAGGACACCTGAGTGGATAGCAGAAGCACTGGACCAAATATGTCAGCAATGCACAATGCACGGGTGGGGATGGTAGACTTGTATATGTGCAGGAGGGTTAGGGACAGGAAAAACTTCCTGCCCCTATGCAGAGAATCAATTTTCTTAGCAGAAGATTTAGCTATGGATTCTATATACTTATTCCACTTGAGGTCTGGTGTGAGAGTTAATCCGAGGAGGCGCAGTGTTTCGCTTTCAGGGAGAGAAGCCTGATCCATGTTAATGGGCGGGAGGAACGATTGTCTGTGGTGGTTATTAGATAGCAGCTTCATTTTGAAAGCATTAAAATTTACGAGCCATTTTTTTACCCCAGTCCATCTCGGATTGGAGGTTCTTTTCAAGCTCGGCAGCAAGGTTTGCTTTTTTGGCCTCGGTAGATTTTTGATCGAGATGGGAGTAAACCATAGTGTCGTCAGCGTATATGCTGACTTGGGATCTTATTACATCAGGGAGATCGTTAATATAGATAAGGAGAAGTGTAGGACCTAGAATAGAGCCTTGAGGGATTGTTTTGTTCTTTGCGATTCATATTTTAACATTGTGTGCCTAAAATAGATAACAATAACAGCTACTTATTGTTGAGGGTTAGACAGTAAAAAGAAAATAAAGAAAAGTCACACAGGTTGTGAGAAATATATTTCTGAAATGGTATATATTTGAGAGGGTTAGTTGATGACTACAAGTCCCACAAAAAAAAGGGGGGGGAAAATAAGGGTGTGGCTTTGTTTTAGTGAGATCTTTTTTTCTCTTCCGAGACACATATTGAGGAAGGAGGGCTTGGAGAATCTGATACTCATGAGGTAGAGAGAGTGACAGGGGAACACAGTGCGTGACATACTTGATGGACTTAAGCAAATTGATAGCAGAGTAGAATTTTAAGGATATAAGACAAAATATATCAAGAGCTACAAAATCCAGGAAGATGTGGAGAGCCATGATCAGCTACATCCTTAATGGACACGGCCCGTAACGTAAAATCAGAATAAACATGTCTATGTCCTGAAGTTACACGACACGTAAAAGAATCAGTCAGTTAAGTGCCATATGTGATACACACTTTGGGCGATCATGTCTCAAAAGAGACATGACTGACTGGGCAGAAGACTATCCCGCAGTAGGTTGACATCGCTTTCTGCGGTAGACTGGTTCCCAGCCAAGGCTATAGAACCCAATCTTTCCTATTATTTAACCCATAACTGGAGGGAAGTGACAGATTAATACCTTTCCCATTGATATTTGTGTGTAAGTGAATGTAAGGAAATCAACTGGAATTTGAACTCGGCACCCCAATTTCTCATTCCGAGCCGATATCCACTGCACCACAACTCATATCTGTAAAAGAATAATAATCCTTAAACATGACTTATTTTCTTCTATGATATGCACACAATGTAACAATATTAACTAAGCTTAGTATAGTCTAGCACCATGGTTCCCAACCCTGGGGTAAATTATCCCAGTGGGGTAATGAGCCCATATTTTGGGGGTAATGGATGTTTGGTTTGGGAAGAGGCAATCAGCTTATAATTTCACACTGTCCTTGGAATGAAGACCAAGACCATGAATGGCTAGGTTACGGCTGCTATACCTCTGATTATTATAGATTGGTACTATTGTATTGAATAATTTCCATTAATGTTGTCTGCTTTTGATGTATGAAAATATAATTACTTTTTTTTCTATATTATGGGTATTTGTTCATTGGGGTAATGGATAATAGTGAAATCGTATTTTGGGGTAATTGCAGCAAAAAGGTTGGGAACCTATGGTCTAGCACAAGGCCAAGCAAAAATAAGGTGTATGAACATTGTGCCACTGCACTCTGACAAGTGAGATGGAACATATTAAATTTTTATAAGAGCTTGGATACCAACTTTTTTAGCACCAATGAGAATAATGTAACTATCTCAGCCACAAGGCAACCTTAATAACTGTCTGTTTGTTTTCTTAATAAATTCTGTTTTTGATCTACCTTCAGTTGATGTTGTCCCTGGCTCGCATCGGCCCAGCTCGTGGTCATGGTTCTGAAGAAGAGTATGACGTCATGCATGGCTTGAATCATGCAATTGAAGTCCTTTGTGAACCAAGTGATATCCAACATAAACTTCGTACCCAGTTATCTGACAACACACCAAACGTGATCAACAGAGGAAGAATTATTTGCTTAACTGCTGTGAAAAGGTACGTTTTTATTTCAAATAACTTTGTCATTGACTTTGTGAAGAGTATCATAAAGAACAGTCCTGTTCCTTCAAGATTATCGTTCAAACTAATTTAAAAAATAAAGATAACAGCATTTGTCTATATTTTTGAGATGAGATAGTCTTTACAGTATTCGAACTAGTGTCCTTATCTTTATTGCCATTTGTACGATGTTTCGGCTGTTGTACGCTCCAGCCTTCTTCAGGTGCTAGGAATTTTGAACCGGACCTTTTATTACAATCAATGGGGGATATAAATTCCATTCCTTGCAGGAAGCCTCGATTGGAAGTCATGAGTTATCTCTCTCTAATCCTGCAAGTTACTTGTTCACCACTGCTGTAGCCTGGTATTGAGCTCACAACTGTAAGAGTCAAGAACTAACCAACCTTTATATCCACTTAAGGACACCTCGCCCAGTGGATATAAACATTGCCACATGGCAACAAAGATGAGGAATAATGTAAATACTGTAAAGGCAACAGCAGTCATTAAAAATAGGAAAGCTATTTTGTTTTTTTTTAATGATTTTAGATAAAAGTAAAAATGTATATTATGATGAAGAGGAAATTAGTCTTTCAAAATGATTTTAAATTGTAAGTGTTGTATCTATAAAAAGTGTTGCATATACACATTGTCTTTTTATCATATATTTGGGCAGCAATACTTTTATATATGCATGTTTAATTAACTTTGATCTTTGACAAAATTTTATAACTTTTTTTCTAGATTTTCTTTGAAGAGTAATGTGCAGAAAATGTCCATAGTGATTATTGTCTGAAATGCATTCTGCTATTTTTTAGCTAGTTTGTTAGTTTTTTTTCATTATAAGTGTTCTATATTGTTTTGTATAGGAATAGTAGTAATTCTATGTTGGGGTTTCTTCAAAATCGCCCCATTATATTTTGGTTAGTTTCAAAGCAAGTTATATTAAGTGCATTTCTGTTGTGTTTGAAAAAATATGCTTCCATTATCTTTAAGTCTCTTCTATAATTAGACTTAAAAAAAAATGACAGTGTTAAAAAGATTTTTTCTATGGTATCATTCGATTCTGTCTATACACGTTGATAAAATATGGAACCAGTAGGCACGAATGTAGTAGAACAAGTGAAAACCAAGGACTTACCAGTCAGCGTAAGAGTCATAAGATACCAAGTAGATCGTATTGTTTTTACAACTGCAATAATAATCTATATTATAACGGAAGAGCTGATTTTCTATCATGTATTGTCTGCATGTGCATTTGAATGCATGCATGCATGTAATCAATATACACATACGCTTCCCACCTGTGGAACTCCAGTCTGTTTACTTAATTCCCTGATAGCTACAATCTCCAAAATTTTAAATGCCATCTGTCATCTTCTATCTTCTTTTATTTTTTATTTTAAATGCCAACTGTCATCTTCTATCTTCTTGAATCCCGTTTATCTTTTATTTTTTCCACAATATTCCCTGTACCCAGTCTTTTCTTTTACTGCAACCGACTGTGCACTAGTGGTGGTTCTGTTTTTCCTGTGATGAAATGATAAAAAAAATCTCACACCCAATTTGACCGAGTTTGAAGTAAAACATTAAACTACATTTCCTGCCCACTCATTTTTTACAAATCTTACACTGAATTGAGCAGTGAAATCATAAATTTGGAGATGTGTGTGTGGTTACAAAATTTTTAACCTTAAAAAAAATATCAGATAATTATGTTATTCTTCAGCATTGAATAGATTTTCTTAAGCTTTTTAATAAATTTTGTTGAGGCTAAAATGTATATATATATATATATATATATATATATGTAGAATCCTTGGTATTTTGTAAGGTAAATTCCAGTGGAGACAAACTCCAAAAAGAACTTGATGTTAAATTTATTGCTAAGTTTAACAGTGTAATATAATCAAGAAAAATGTTTCGATATTTTACAAATCCATGGGTAATAAATATTTTGCAGCCAAAGCCGCTCTTCAGACCCAAATCATACAAAGTAACGTGTCTGCCTTAATTTTTTCTTATATTTGCTCTGTATGTATTTATATACATATATATTTAGAGCTCTCTTAAAGAGTTATCTTACCACTTTATGTACAGGATACTCCTTTGGATTCTTTTTTATAATAAAAGCAATTAAGATTTATAATTTGATCATCTTGCTGCAGGTACCAGAAAACGTGATGATAAATCTTTTTTTTTTTTATATGAGTTGTATATTGGAATATTGACATCATACTTCTGTCTTTAAAAAACAAAATTCTGAAGCAGTCATTTTCATAATTGGTGAAAGCAAATCAAGTCTTTCAGTTGTGAACACTGTACTGTCCACGTGTGTCTTATCCTCTTTTCTGCAACAGATTAACAACTTTTGTCTTTATTGTTTCAACATCTATGTTTCAGCTAGTGTGCTCTTCAGCTTGCTCTTCTTATCTATAATCCAGTAATCTTCAACTCTCAACCTTCTTTTACTATGAAAGGTAAAAATAATGAAGATTACTAAATATGAAATAAACCTGAAGGAAATTTGAGAGAAGAGATTGGAAATAAAAGATGTAGATAATAGCCAGAATTGTTATAATGTCTCAGTGATCAGTGTCTTTTTTTTTTTTTGTAATGTTGTCAAGTGAAAAAGACAAAAATGGTTGATAGCAAATTTCTTTCAATTTTCTTTCTTAATTTCCTGTCTGTTTCTTGCATTGATAAACTGTGCTTCAATGTTACCTGGTTGTTATTTTCTGTGTTAATAGTTATTGAATACTTATCTTGTGGCTTGTCTTGTGCATTTTGTTGTAACTTCATTTAGTTAATGTTATGATCTAAAAGGTTACTGATGTTTTGTGATATCACACGGCTGTATTGTCTTGCGTCTTAGGATATTACTTCAGTTACTTGTGAATTTGTAGTTTTAGTTACTACTCTGAGGTGATATTCCGGTATCTTGCAAATAGCAAGATAGTTATTATTTTTTTTTTTAATCATCTCACCCCAAGCAAGGCATTCCACTGCCACTATTGCGCATGGGGCTACATAGGGGAAGGTAAAGAGAAGGAGTGGTTAGACATAGGGAATGTCAGGAGGAAGGTGACAGATGAGTAAGGATAGCGAGGATGAGGGTTGGGCAGATGGGAAGAGTGTTTGATAGAATGGGAGCAGGTCAGTGTGTTAGGAGGTGTCTATTGACCTTACATTTAAACTCTTGGAGATTGTAGTCGTCGGGGAAGCAATAGTTTGGAAGAGAATTCCACAGTCGGGAAGTGCGAGGAAAGAAGCTGTTGGAGTAGAAGTTACGGCTGCATTTTATCGGTTTCACTGTAAAAGGGTGCATCTCGCGAATAGTACTGTATTAAGAGATTCTTCCTGGTAATATGTAGTATTCTCTGTTGGGTGTCCTTCTAAGTAATCTACACAAGGATTAAATAGTAATATCACACTGTGAACACTGAACTCTGCTACTCAACTGTAACTAGTACAACTGCTGCTGCTATTTGTAATATGGTTGATCCTCAGTTGATCCCCTGGGTTTATCCTCCCTAACTTCTGTCTGGTGTTTTTTGGTCGCATGGTCCCTAGTGGAATAATCCATTCTTATAGTATTTACATTATTTGGACTATTCTCATCTTTGTTGCCATTTGTGTGATGTTTTGGCTGTTGTATGCTTCGGCCTTCTTCAGATGCTAGGAATTTTATAGTTTGAATTATTATCTGATGACCTTCTTTCTACATGACGCATTTTAACTTGGCGGAACCCATCTCTCTCCAGGTTAGACCACAGCCAATATCCTCCAACTAGATGGCTCGCCTTGGTCACAAACATGTGGCTGTTGTAGTTCATCTGAGGAACCCTTCTGTTCTGGTCAGTGATTTGCATCGAGGAGGTCCTTCACCCAATAGTGCCATGTCAGCCCACTAGTTGAAACGGTTTATTGGGGTATGGCAACTTAGAGCCATTATGTGAAAGGTTTAGGAGATGGTTGAGAACCAGTGATGCTTATCCACTCTAAGGTGCAGCATGCTCGACCTCTATCCAGAACTTCTTATACCCTATTCCTTGCCTTCTTTCGAGCATTTGTTTGTCTGTTGGTCTTTTGGGCAATCCTTGACTCTCTGAATATGGAGAATAATGATGAAAATGTGGCCACTTTTTTTGACGTTTTGAATTGGAATTTTATCAATTTTCTTTACATTTTGTTTATTATATTGTCCTGTTGCTGTCGTCATTTTTATTTTTTTTTTTAAATTTTCATTATTTAAAATTACTTCAGATTCTTGTTTGTATGTTATAATCTTTACTTATACATTTTTTTCACATTTTACTCTCACACTCCTCGCCTTTAGAATTTTTCCAGCTTCTTGCTTCAATGGCGTTTTCTCTCTTTTTTTTACCGTCTGTAACCTTTGCGTCTTCTGTTTTATTGCCTGAAGTTGAAATGAAATAGTTAAAGAGGAAAAAAGAAAAGTCTAAAATGACAAAAAACATGTACAAAACTTTTAAAGGGAAATAACTCTGCTTCCAGTTTGCAAGAATTGTTCCCCTTGATAGACTTCTCTTAATTTGGTTGGTTTTGTTTTTGCCGAAATCTAAATATTTGTACACTTTCAACCACAGATATTTTCTATATAATTTTATACTTTCAGGGTAAAGCTATGTTCTTTTAGACATATAGTTTGTAGATCATAAAAGTAATTTTACTATAAAAATGTATTTTTATATATTTTTTTAGTGTTGCATTGATTGTCAAATGTATTGTTGCTCATTTGTAAAGAATATTCTGTTGATTTCGGACAGGTGTTAGCACCCCGGGTATGGGTGAACCTGGGAACAACAACAATTAAGTAGTTCCATGCTCCTCAAAACCTTCAATCTTCTGAATGGAAGCCATGCTGCAAGATGCAGTTTATTATCATACCCAAGACAAGTTGTCTGGAGTTAAGAATGTGCTTTCTTTCTCTTAGATTAATATTAGGCGGCTTTCACTCTCATATTTGGCTGTTTCATTTACATTAAAGTGCCATGTAAATTTACTGAATTTTTAATTTCAGATGTCTTGTGATTTTATCCTAGTAGTGGTACTCATAAGTTATTTTTGGTTATTTGGAAATTAATGTAACCAAGACAATACCGGGTAACTTTGTAAGCTTTAATGTAACCACTAAGTGTTGTTTCTTTTTCTAGTGAGGGCCATATCCGTACACTTGAAGGATGTATTCTTGATGCATTGTTGCAACATAACAAACTTGCAGCTCAGACAGATACGTAAGTAAAAATCATCTGACAACTGGTAAACCATTCCTATTTTTTTTTTAATCAAATTCTTTTTTATTTTTCACTCTTTTCTTTGTCTTCAAAATTCCTTCCCCATTTTCTTTCTGTTTCTCGCCATATGAAAAGAGTTTTAATACTTTTCTAGAGGATAGGAATTTATTTGAAGAATTTGCTTGTGAGTGATCAATATTTGATAAACAAAATGTGATTGATTTTATTCAGCCTCAGAATGTTTTACCAAAAGAATGTTTTCATGATTTTTTTTTTTTTCATTAAATAATAAAAAAAAATTCTTTGATATTGTAATCTTCTGATGCTTTGGACAATATTTTTTCTTTTTGGTAGTTTCATTTGATTCAGTTCATATTGGAAGAATTCTTTTTATGTCAAAATTTTTTTCATATACCTTGTATAT
This sequence comes from Ascarosepion bandense, assembly GCA_037127315.1. Classification (NCBI taxonomy): domain Eukaryota; kingdom Metazoa; phylum Mollusca; class Cephalopoda; order Sepiida; family Sepiidae; genus Ascarosepion; species Ascarosepion bandense. Next base: position 2,909,617 of record JBBBDQ010001635.1, read on the forward strand.
AACAAATATTTTTTTTTTTAATTTCTTACATCTTTTTTCTATGAATTTTTTACCAATTTGGCATTTTTATTGATTCCAACTGATTTGATTTTTGCATATTTTAGTTGTTATCTGTTCACAAAATCTCAAAAAATACTTTTATTATTTCTGCTTATCATTTGTACTTAGATTATCCAACAGACATTTTTCTGGTGAATTTTGAGATCATTTTTTAAATGAAAATGAAAGCAAAATGGATTTGTTTATAAAAAAATACTTTTTACAAGTTTTTCCCATCAAATATTTTATCATCATACAGATTTTTAAATATTTTTATTTGAGCACAAATCAAGGAGTTTGTGTTTACTTTGTTTTTTAAGCATAAAAAATTCAGCTTTTTCAATTGTGAATTCATTTCAACACTTGTATTTTTTAAAAGCATTCTCTACAAACATATTGGCATCATTTTTTAAATCATTTTATTTTTTTAAATATTGTTAAATAGAAAATAATCTAAAATTGAATTTTTTAAACTGAACAGAAATGTTTCCTGCTTTATTCCTAAAATTTTTGAAATTGAAAAAAAATCAATCCATTGTATCAGTAATTTTTTGATGGTAACAAAGTTACACCTGTTTAATGATCTTTTTAACTTCAATTTGATTGGTTTATCAAGGAGGTGTGGCCTATTGATAACATTGGCCTGTATAGTTGATATCAACATGCCGTTGAGAAGTTGCCTAAAAAACATGCCTTGTGTTGACCCAAGCGATGGAAGTGAAATTGCTAAGTAGTCATTCAGAAGGTTTTGAGGAGTGTGCTAGCTCAAAGCCACAAATCATGGAGACTGATTGGTGGATTGGCCTTGTTAAAGTGTTGCTTATGTCAGGTTATGCACTCTCTCTCTCTCCCGGAAAATCTAGGATCTACTCAGCGTTGTTTCAGTGTAAAACAGAGATTGGCTTTGGTTGCTAAGGAAACAAGAATGTATCTAAGCAAGTGTGCTGAGGGGGAAAAAAAAAATATATATATATATATATGTGATGAGTGGGGTCAAAAAGTGCAGTGCGACACTGACCAGCAGGACAGTGTTTTTCTCTATTCTTGGCTGCCTCAAAGAAATGGATTTTGTGTCTCTCTTTCTCGGCCATTACACTGGGCAGTTGTGAAACTGACACCAACTAATCTGCTCTTACTTCCTCTTTGTTAGTCTGACCGTCAATCTGCATGTCCACATGCAGTTCATTGAAAAAACGACCCTCAGCGCTGCTGGCACCCCGCTTTTTATGCCATTCCAAGATGGCCCAAATCATCTAGTTTTGGATGAGATATGCGAAATTGTCTTCAGTAGATTCCATATTTCTTTCCTGTTATTATTTTGCAAGCAAGACACGTTTGTACTCGTTTCGAATTCCAAGTTAAGTCTTAAAGTGTCTACCACAAGGATTATCTAGCCACCCTAGCAGACAGCTGTGATGTGCATGTAGGTTAATTGTAATCTCTTGTATTCTTTGATTTTGAAATGGAAAATGTTTCCAACTGAAATATTTACTTCAAAAATTTAAAGTAAAAATTAAAAAAAAAATTCCCAAAAAAACAATAAAATTTGTAGATGATTTAAAATTGTTTTTTTTCTTTTCTATACAATATATGCTTGACTCAAATGACTAAAGTCGTTACCACTCTACTTACATGGGGAAAGTGAGGTCTTTTGTAAACCAATATTTAGAAAACATCAACAGCTGATACATACTAAATTTTCTTTTATATCTACCCACATTATATAAATGCAATGAAATACGATGTGAAGAGAAGAAAAAATGAGGCAAGAGTGTCTCCCAGGAAGTGGTTTTTGTTTGTTTTTCTTCAGAAATGTTGAACAGGTCACAAATTTAAAGTTGAAGAAAATGGCAACATTTTTCTTTCAGCAACTGTTATCTCCTTTTTTTTCTTTTTTTTCTTTTTTTTCTTTTTTTTTCTTTTTTTCTTTTTTTTCTTTTTTTCTTTTTTTTTCTTTCAGCAACTGTTATCTCCTTTTTTTTCTTTTTTTTTCTTTTTTTCTTTTTTTTTCTTTTTTCTTTTTTTTTCTTTTTTTTCTTTCAGCAACTGTTATCTCCTTTCAGAAAAAGAGATTTTATTATTATAGATGGCTCTTCTCAACAGCACTGATTTGACCCCTCTTCTCATCTTTAGTAGGGAACGTCTTTGTAGAGTGCGAGATGAAAGTAGCCAGGCTGTTTACTCTTGCTTAAATGTTGACCTGGAAACCATGGTCAGTGTTAAATGTTTTTTCAGAAAAAAAAACTCCTTGTGAAATTCAGACATTATGGAAAGAAATGAGACTATAAATAATTGGTGACCCACATTCAAATTTATTTTGATATTAGTAATTATTTTATCAGTTTTTCTTTTGTCATTGAAAGAAGTTTTAAAAATTTTTATTGAGATACACACACCCACACACTGGGTCTGAATTCTTGAAAACAATATTGTTTGTTAGCAAAATAAAATAAATAGTTTCTGTGTAAACTTGTCTTTCATAATTAAAAGACGTGTTAGACTATTGTTATTTCACTGGTATACTTTTTTGTATATGGAACAATTTAAAATGTACTTGAGATTTTATGTACGATTTCTTAATCAGTCCGTTTCGGTTTGTCATGAAGCAAATTTCAACTGCTGCCAATTCCTTTTTTTTTTTTTTTCAAAAAGGACTGTATTGTAATGTCAAGTTATGGAGTTTTCAAAGACTTTTTTGTAAAATCATTCCTTTTTTATTCTTTTTTACAGACAAAATATGTTTTCATCAATTCTTGTATATATTTGCTTAAATTGTTTAAAATGTTTTTTACCCATTAGAAAACTTGACATGTTTCTGATGTTTAATTTTTCATTACTGAATGAATTGATCTAGTCTAAAAGGATGAACATGGTTGATGTTTTAGAATTGTTTTTGGTTAAGAAAAATACTTTTTTTTTTTTTTCCTTCTAATGTATTTCTGATATTGTTTTTTTTTTTTCTGTTTTATGTGCTGTTATTTTTCCTAATTTGATCCTCAGGCGTGATTTTCTTTAGAATAATTGTTTATTGTATTTCTCACTGCACCAGAAAAGGAACAGAATTTTTAAAAAATTTTTTTTTTTATTATAAATCATTCTGCATAAAGGCAAATTTCTTGCTAGTTTACTTAATTTGCATTGGTGCTTTTTTTTCATTGGACCTGCTTGATAATTAATGTGTATATTTGATTTGTGTCAGCAATCAGTGTCTGAGCCCAAACTGAAGCCGAATAACATTTGAAGTTTGATGTCAACAAAATAGTGAATTTAAAGAATCTGATGATCTAATGGATGATTTTCACTGATTGCAGGAAAAGATTTTGTTTTACACTCTTATATTCTTTGAAAGAAATACAAAAATCATCTTGTTTTATTTATTTATTTTTTCCTTTCTCCAAATCTCTGATTTTCTCAGTCAACACTTGGAAGATAGAATGCATTTGTAATAGCAATAATTATAATTATATAAATAATATTAAAGTACGAGATGCACAAGTAATAGTTGTCTATGTTGTCTGGATAATCATGAAGCTCAACTTAGTATATCAAACCTGTGGGAATTTTTCAGGGGGTCTCCTATGCGATTACATTTTTTTTTTTTTACTTCAGCATTACTTAATTTCTGCCCAACCTCAAACAGTTTTACCCTTCACTTCCAAGGGATTATGAGAAAACAGCTTGAAATAGTAAAATTGCTGTTATTAGGGGGTCTTGACTGTATGTAGTTTAGGGTTCATATTTTAGAGAGAATCTGGTTGACAAACTCAAGCAGTCACCTCCAAATTGAAACCCATTTGCCTTTTCTTTTTTTTTTCTAGTGGGGTAAGTGGAAGTGGCGAATTCCTTACTTCAGTGGAGAAGCTTGTATCGTCAAAAAGAAGACGTAAACAAAAAACCCCAACTTTTCTGGCATATAAATTTTGGTGCGATTTTTGCAAAAGAAAGCTCAAGAAATTGTATGTCTTCCTCAATGGAAAGTTTGATAAGCTGTAGAAAATGAATCCATCAATTCTCTCAATGTTTCCAGTTTTAAAGTAAGGAAATATTTTTTAAAGTCATGTAAATAACCTTTGCATTATTGTGGTGCAGTGGATATTGGCTTGGAATGAGAAATTGCAGAGTCAAGTTCAAATTCTAGTTAAATTCATTGCTTTCACTTACATGCAAATGCTCTTGGAAAAGGTATTAATCTGCCACTTCTCTCTCCAGCTATGGGTTAAATAGCAGGAGAGATTGAACAGATTCTTTAGCCTTAGTTGGCAGCCAGTCTATTACAAAGAAATGGTAACCTATTGTGAGAAAATTTTCTGCTCAGTTAGTCATGTTTTTTTTTCAAGACATGATCGCTCAAGTGTGTATCACATAAGGAACTTAACCGACTGAAATAACCTGTGCAACAAGCGGACTAAATATCTAAGTTGGCGAATAGATATTGTCAGGCATTGACAATATAGATTCTATTCCATACGTTCATATGAAGCACACATGCATACACACTTTTATATGGGTGTATAGCTGAAGAGGTCAGAATATTTGGGGTTCAATCTCACCAGGGTCTATTTGTCAAGGAGGTATCAGTTAGAGGCGATGATCTTAGCATGTGGCAGGGTTTGGAAGTAAACCCTGAAAGCCATATCACAGTTTGCATGTTAAACTCATTGAATAATTCCCTTTTTGGAAGGCATCGATGATTGTACTAGAAAAGAGGTTACTGGTGCTGTTCAACTTGAAGATCATGCCAGATTATGCGTGCTCTTAGAATCTGTAAATAAGGTATGAAACATAGGTTGGTTGTGTAGGTATTGAAAAAACCCAAACATGCCTGAGTAGGCGTCTGCAAAAAAAATTAAGGAGCCACTTTAGCATATGTGTATGCTCATAAATGAACAACCAACCATTATTTCATAGTTGCATATTTGGCCAGCAGTCACTCTTTAATACGTTTTCTTAAACAATAATAACAAAGTACTTTTGTTTATTTTTTTTTTATTACCGTTGCATACAAGTGTTTTCTTTCTGAACTTAAGAAATATGCAAATTGTCTTAAAATTTGTTGATTCTGAGTGCATTTTCAGCTGAACTATTAACCATTTTAAAAGATTTTTGTTATCCTAATGACTGATAGTTTAGCGGAAAGCACTTGGAATCAACAGACTTTTGGAAAATTTCTACATTAAGTCCAGAAAAGAATACGTATACAAGGAAGATATAATAAAAAACTAAACAAAAGAACCGGGTCAGTTTTATTGTATCTGCTTGAGTGTAGTATGTTTTTAGGATCAGTTTTTTATGCAAAAAAAAAAGAAAAATATGGCTCAATCAGGCATTTTCAATGATTGGTTGCTCTAAATTTTTTTTTTTCTGGAGGTGTTCAAATTCAGGTAAAAAAAATTAGGTTGTGGGTTTACACTATATATAAAGTCGCCTTGTTCATATATGGATGGTATATATCATACACATTCACGCCCTCACATTTATTCTGTCTTCCAGAAGTTGACTTTGATAAAATTTGAGAAATTTGTTGTGGTGGAGGAAATATTACTTTTAAGATTTAATGCATGAAAAAATATTAACATGACGAAAACACTTGTTAAATGAGTGGTAGTTATCCAAAAACAATCCAAGGGAAGCAACTCTTGTTAAAGATCTTCGGAATACAGAAATTCTTACTTTTTTTTCTTTTTAAAATGAAAAGTTGTTTGAAAGGAACGGATTAACACCATGAAACAACTTTAGGAACTCAGTGCTTACAAAAAATCTTTCATTTTACCAAATGTGCATAAGGGCTGAAATATTGCATCAGATAAAAAGGTTTTTGTTTCGCATTTATAAAATTGTTAAATATGTCTATGATGACATTATATCATGAACTGTCTGCCTTCAATCAATTTTTTCTGGAAATCAGATAAGAAAGATTTGTTGAGAAAACTCTAAAAAAAACAAAAAAACAATAATACAACTTCTGATCTTGAAAATAAAGTTCCCCACAAATATCTCCCTTGCAACAGAAATGATAGCAAAAAAAAAACCAACAAAAACATTCATAATTCTATTCCCATTGTACAAAATGGAATAAAAATTGTGGTTTTGAATGGATACTGAAATATAGGTTGACAATATGAAAGTTTTTACTGATTTGCAGAAAATGTCATAGCAATTTAGAAATGAACTGATAAAGTGATTTGGAAATATTGAAAAAGGTCTTCTATATCGTGTGTGTTATAAATTTTTATTTGGTGTCCTTTTGATGAGAACTTTTCTACGAGAGTGAGAAATGACTTCAAAACCAAAACACGAAGACATCACAGAACTGACCTTTTCAATAAACATCGCATCGTTATATTGATTGGCTTTGGCCAAGAGACATGTTTGATGATGAGATGAGATCTTGAAATCATCTGATTGCTATTCTGGCTTGCAAAATGGATACTTACCAAACAATACAGGTAAGTGCTATTTTATTTATTTATTTTTTCTCTTAACCCATTATACCTAATTACTTCATTGAATTTTATCGGACAAGTCATAATTGTCAGTTTTTCTAATTTGATTTTAATGAATGATGAAAGTTTCAAAAATGTGTGGCACCTTATGACTGTTTTTAGAAGAATAATGTACAATTAGACTCATAACTGTAAACAATTAGGTACAGTGGGTTGCTTGAATGTTTTATTTTCTGTCCTTTGTTTTGTTTTTTAGATTTTTATCAAAATATGTTTCTATGGTAAGAAAACTTAAATATATTTTAAGAATGGAGTACAAAGGTGAAACTATGAAAATCTTGAAAGATTTTTGTATAAAATGATCTACAATTCTTTTATTTTAGAACAGCTCAAATTTATCCAACAAATATTTTTGTCTTGAATATTTTGAAGATAGTGATTTGTATCATGTCGGTAAATTGTATTCTGGCTGTTACCTTTTCGACTCCTCCTTTTCTCTCTTTCTTTACCTTTTCTCTCAGCCATTTCTCTCTTTCTCTCTGCCTTCTCCTTTTCTCCTTTCCCTTCTCTCTTTGCCTTTTCTCCTTTCCCTTCTCTCTTTGCCTTTTCTCCTTTCCCTTCTCTCTTTGCCTTTTCTCCTTTCCCTTCTCTCTTTGCCTTTTCTCCTTTCCCTTCTCTCTTTGCCTTTTCTCCTTTCCCTTCTCTCTTTGCCTTTTCTCCTTTCCCTTCTCTCTTTGCCTTTTCTCCTTTCCCTTCTCTCTTTGCCTTTTCTCCTTTCCCTTCTCTCTTTGCCTTTTCTCCTTTCCCTTCTCTCTTTGCCTTTTCTCCTTTCCCTTCTCTCTTTGCCTTTTCTCCTTTCCCTTCTCTCTTTGCCTTTTCTCCTTTCCCTTCTCTCTTTGCCTTTTCTCCTTTCCCTTCTCTCTTTGCCTTTTCTCCTTTCCCTTCTCTCTTTGCCTTTTCTCCTTTCCCTTCTCTCTTTGCCTTTTCTCCTTTCCCTTCTCTCTTTGCCTTTTCTCCTTTCCCTTCTCTCCTTTGCCTTTTCTCCTTTCCCTTCTCTCTTTGCCTTTTCTCCTTTCCCTTCTCTCTTTGCCTTTTCTCCTTTCCCTTCTCTCTTTGCCTTTTCTCCTTTCCCTTCTCTCTTTGCCTTTTCTCCTTTCCCTTCTCTCTTTGCCTTTTCTCCTTTCCCTTCTCTCTTTGCCTTTTCTCCTTTCCCTTCTCTCTTTGCTCCTTTCCCTTCTCTCTTTGCCTTTTCTCCTTTCCCTTCTCTCTTTGCCTTTTCTCCTTTCCCTTCTCTCTTTGCCTTTTCTCCTTTCCCTTCTCTCTTTGCCTTTTCTCCTTTCCCTTCTCTCTTTGCCTTTTCTCCTTTCCCTTCTCTCTTTGCCTTTTCTCCTTTCCCTTCTCTCTTTGCCTTTTCTCCTTTCCCTTCTCTCTTTGCCTTTTCTCCTTTCCCTTCTCTCTTTGCCTTTTCTCCTTTCCTTTCTCTCTTTGCCTTTTCTCCTTTCCTTTCTCTCTTTGCCTTTTCTCCTTTCCTTTCTCTCTTTGCCTTTTCTCCTTTCCTTTCTCTCTTTGCCTTTTCTCCTTTCCTTTCTCTCTTTGCCTTTTCTCCTTTCCTTTCTCTCTTTGCCTTTTCTCCTTTCCCTTTCTCTCTTTGCCTTTTCTCCTTTCCCTTCTCTCTTTGCCTTTTCTCCTTTCCCTTCTCTCTTTGCCTTTTCTCCTTTCCCTTCTCTCTTTGCCTTTTCTCCTTTCCTTCTCTCTTTGCCTTTTTCTCCTTTCCTTTCTCTCTTTGCCTTTTCTCCTTTCCCTTCTCTCTTTGCCTTTTCTCCTTTCCCTTCTCTCTTTGCCTTTTCTCCTTTCCCTTCTCTCTTTGCCTTTTCTCCTGGAGATGAAATAAAGGATTCATTTTGAGATTCCTGGAAGAACAAGAACCTGAAAAAGGTCAGAGGCCACAATTGCCAAAAAGTATGAACACTCGTCTTGAGTGTAAATAATATAAAGGAAGAATGTGTATTTTAAAAAAAATTATTTGGAGCTTTGAAAACTTTTAATGATGGTATTGGTGAGGAATCCAATTTGTTTGATTCAATGTGACATAAAATGTCTAAAATCAGAACGGTTAAAAAATACTTGTTTGGAAATAAATATATATTATTGTCAATATGCTACAAAATGGAATTTATTTGATTGAAGATTAGGTTAACAATGATCAAAACTTAAATGATTTTTACTTTGTCCTCTTCTTATTTAAATTATTTCTGTTCTGAGTTAGCAAAACTGTTTTTTTATCTTTAAGAAATGCTGAATAATAGATCAATCTAGTTTATCAGTAAAAACACAAACTCATTTTCCAAAAATATTTTTATTTTAGATTTTTCTACTTGCTTAGTGCGTTAAAGTCCTTGTTCATGTTATAGCTTTGGACTTGTGATAGGAGCACATGATGAAAACTTCATTGTGTTATAGGTTCATCCATTATCAGGGTTCGTACTCTGGTCTTTTAAATGGGATTAGAGACTTAACTTTTTTATCTTGTTTAGGATTGGGATTTGAGTGCTTTCTAAAATATATTTCAGCTCTATATTCTCAACGCTTGTTCTTTCCTAAGGTAATATAACGCCATGTGGTAACCCCCCCCACCCACCCACCTTGAGTAGCTTTTGGGTCTTGTGTTGGGTTGATATTAATAAAAAGAAAAAAACAAAATCATTCTAATTTCTTAAAATACACATTCTCTCTTCATTAACTTTTGTGCAACCATTATCTCTGTTTGCAAGTACATTTATCTTTCTAACTTGGCCGATTCCTTCCGATTTGCCAACCAGTTTTAGCTGATTACAAAATCAATGAACCAAAAATAAGCAGGAGGTCTATGAAATATGGGAGATAAGAAAATGATCGAAGATTTTATTGACAAAATATTTAGTTCTTCAAATATATCTTGGGCTGATGCAATGTTCATTTATCATAATACGATACTATCCACACCTGACTCTGTCAATCTTTCTTCTGCTTGCAATGTGATTATTTATCTCTCATTCTCTTTCTCTAATGAAATATGGACAGTGTCTTTTTTAATACTTTTTAAAACTTATCCTTTTATCATCTACTTTTCTTTTTACCTATTCTCTTCCACTTTTGACATTTCTGCTTCTCTCTCTCTTGACGTTTCTGCTTCTCTCTCTCTTGACGTTTCTGCTTCTCTCTCTTTTGACATTTCTGCTTCTCTCTCTTTTGACATTTCTGCTTCTCTCTCTCTTGACGTTTCTGCTTCTCTCTCTTTTGACATTTCTGCTTCTCTCTCTTTTGACATTTCTGCTTCTCTCTCTCTCTTGACATTTCTGCTTCTCTCTCTTTTGACATTTCTGCTTCTCTCCCACTCTTGACGTTTGTGCTCTTCTCGCTCACTCTCGACGTTTTGTGCTCTTCTCGCTCACTCTCGACGTTTTGTGCTCGTCTCGCTCACTCTCGACGTTTTGTGCTCGTCTCGCTCACTCTCGACGTTTTGTGCTCGTCTCGCTCACTCTCGACGTTTTGTGCTCGTCTCGCTCACTCTCGACGTTTTGTGCTCGTCTCGCTCACTCTCGACGTTTTGTGCTGTGCTCGCTCTCGCTCACTCTCGACGTTTTGTGCTCGTCTCGCTCACTCTCGACGTTTTGTGCTCGTCTCGCTCACTCTCGACGTTTTGTGCTCGTCTCGCTCACTCTCGACGTTTTGTGCTCGTCTCGCTCACTCTCTGTCTCTCTCTCTGACATTTGTGCTTCTCTCTCGACATTTGTGCTTCTCTCTCTCGACATTTGTGCTTCTCTCTCTCGACATTTGTGCTCTCTCTCTCTTCTCTCTCTCGACATTTGTGCTTCTCTCTCTCTCTCTCTCTCGACATTTGTGCTTCTCTCTCTCTCTCTCTGCTTCTCTTTCTCTCTCTCTCTCTCTCGACATTTGTTGTTGCTCTCTCGCATTTGTGCTTCTTCTCTCTCTCTCGACATTTGTGCTGTTCTTGCTCTCTCTCTCGACATTTGTGCTGTTCTTGCTCTCTCTCTCGACATTTGTGCTGTTCTTGCTCTCTCTCTCGACATTTGTGCTGTTCTTGCTCTCTCTCTCGACATTTGTGCTGTTCTTGCTCTCTCTCTCTCTCTCTCTCTCTCTTGACATTTGTGCTGTTCTTGCTCTCTCTCTCTCTCTCTCTCTCTCTTGACATTTGTGCTGTTCTTGCTCTCTCTCTCTCTCTCTCTCTCTTGACATTTGTGCTGTTCTTGCTCTCTCTCTCTCTCTCTCTCTCTTGACATTTGTGTTCTTGCTCTCTCTCTCTCTCTCTCTTGACATTTGTGCTGTTCTTCTCTCTCTCTCTCTCTCTCTCTCTTGACATTTGTGCTGTTCTTGCTCTCTCTCTCTCTCTCTCTCTCTCTCTCTTGACATTTGTGCTGCTCTCTCTCTCTCTCTCTCTCTCTCTCTCTCTTGACATTTGTGCTGTTCTTGCTCTCTCTCTCTCTCTCTCTTGACATTTGTGCTGTTCTTGCTCTCTCTCTCTCTCTCTCTTGACATTTGTGCTGTTCTTGCTCTCTCTCTTGACATTTTTTTTTTATCATTTCAACCCAAGCAAGGCATTCCACTGCCACTATTGCACACATAGGGGAAGGTAAAGAGAAGGAGTTGTTAGACATAGGGAATGTCAGGAGGAAGGTGACAGATGAGTAAAGATATTGAGGATGAAGGTTGGGCAGATGGGAAGAGTGTTTGATAGAATGGGAGCAGGTTAGTGTGTTAGGAGGTGTCTATTGACCTTACATTTAAACTCCTGGAGATTGTAGCCGTCGTGGAAGCAATCGTGTGGAAGGGAATTCCACAGTCGGGAAGTGCGAGGAAAGAAACTGTTGGAGTAGAAGTTGCAGTTGTATTTTATCGGTTTCACTGTAAAAGGGTGGGATCTAGTTGCTAATCTAGTATCTCGTGCAAATTCGTATTTAGGGGTTACCAGTGATCTAAGTTCATCGGAGCAGAAGCCGTAAAAGTATTTATAGAAGAGACACAGGGAAGCCACGTTGCGCCGGTGGGAGAGAGACTGCAGGCGGTCTGCCAAGCCGGTATCGATCACATTACAGACTCTCCTCTGTACCTTGTCGAGAAGCCCGAGGAGAATAGCAGGGGCACCTGGCCAGATATGGCAGCAGTATTCAATGCACGGGCAGATGGTAGATTTATATATGTGCAGGATAGATTCAGACGGAAAAAACTTCCGGGCCCTACACAGAGAACTGACTTTCATAGCAGCGGATTTAACAATGGATTCGATATAGTCATTCCACTTGAGGTCCGATGAAAGTGTGAGACCAAGGAGGCGTAGTGTTTTACTCTCTGGGAGGCAAGCCTGGTCCATGCTAATGGGAGGTAGGTGAGATTGTCGATGATGGTTAATTGAGAGTACCTTCGTTTTAGAAGCATTAAAATTTACTAACCATTTCTTACCCCAGTCCACTATGGATTGGAGGTCTTTTTCAATCTCGGCTGTGAGGTTAGCTTTGACGCCTACACCAGATTTTTGTAGGAGGCGAGAGTAAACTGTGGTGTCATTGGCGTACAAACCTACTTGGGCTCTTATGGAATCAGGGAGATCATTAATGTATATCAGGAAGAGTGTAGGACCTAAGATGGAGCCTTGGGGGACACCTGCGTTTGTATGGTAGTTCTGGGAGGCATGTCTGTTTAATACCACCTTCATTGTGCGGTTAGAGAGGAATGACTGGATTAGTTCAAACAAATGTCCAGTTATACCATAGCTCCGCAGTTTACATAGAAGGCCAGCATGCCAAACACTGTCGAACGCCTTAGATATATCCACTGCAACGGTTCGGGCTTCGCCATTCCTGTCGAGTGCCTGGTATATGTACTCGGTGATGGTTGTTAGCATATCAGCAGTAGACCTGGTGAAGCGGAAACCATACTGCTTGTTCGAGAGGAGCCTGTGTGCTGTGAGATGCTGAACCACCTCGGCGTTGATAATGGCTTCGAACACTTTGCCAAAGATCAGAAGAAGGCTGATAGGGCAGTAATTTGCAGGGTCGGAGGGTTCTCCAGTGTTTTTAAATATAGGAACTACAGAGGAAGATTTCCAACAGGCAGGAAAGCAGGAAGCAGATAGGCAGAGGTTGTAGAGCTTAGAAAGGACAGAGGAGAGTTCAGGGGCACATTTCTTTAAGACTATGGTTGGGATTGCGTCCCCACTGCTCACTTTGTGAGGGTCAAGTTTTAAGATTATCTTAGAGACAAGCGAAGGTGTAATAAGGACATTTGTGCTTTTCTTGCTCTCTCTCTTCACATTTGTGCTTTTCTCTCCCTATTTTTCTTTTTGTCTCTCTTTACCGCTATATAAAATGTTTGCTCTCTCTGCCCAACCCTTATTTAATTTGCTCTTTTGTATTATAGCAAAAATGTTTCTTCCTAATCCTTCATTTCATGGCTGCCACAGTCTCTCACCAAAGGACTTACCATTTTATGACTGCTATCAGAAAGTTCTCTACAAAATGCAAACTGTAGAAATGTTTTAGTGGCGTCTTGGTGGCTGTATGTCTACATGTGCCATCATTATTTTACTTAAATTGACAATGGCTTTCCTATCAGGAATTGGTCTGACAATATCAGCTGTTCATAATGTAGCGTTTCAAGGGATATTTAATTTCTTGATAGCTAGCATCTCATAGGAATTTGTTGAATTGTCAAAAACTGAAATGCATATTTAGCCACTTTCAGTTTGAATATTCTCATTTTATCCTATTTTATTCTCTTCTGTCCTTTAGATTCTTATTTCTGTGCTTGTATGGTGTGCGATGGGTAAATTGTCGCCACTTTTGGCAGTCCATGCTGTTTGGCTTTGATGACTGCACAGTATGAGGACATCAGGTTGGGCACCCTGTAAGAAAAAGAACACTATAATACAATTCACTCCACCAGAAATTCTAGAAATGGCAGGCTGTATTGCTTGGCATTTATGCTTGAATCTCCAATATGAGTGTCAGTCTGCAGACACTGGAGAAAGTTCAGAAAGAATTAGATGAATGAAATCATGATTACAATAGTATGGCGGCTCAGAAAATGCACTCTGATTGTTCTGATAAAAAAATAACTTCCAGAGGCCTTCATCAAGAGCCATCAGGAAGCATTGTTCCTCTTGGGTCAAGAGGATGGCTACTGGAAGACACTATATCAGGCAACAGGACTCGGCACCATGCCACACAAGCAGGAAAACACAGTCATGGCAGTGAGACTATTTTTACGACCACATCATCCCTTACATGTGGCTATCTAACTCTCTAGGCTCCAACCCCCTTAATTATTGTGTGGGGCTCAGTTGAGCAAGAGACCAACAAAATCCCTTGTAATACCAAAGATGAATTGAAAGCAAAGATTATGGTAGCATTCTCCAAATTACACAAGGAGAATGTTCGAATTTGCAGAAGATTCCAAAGTCATCTGGAGGCCATGATTGAAGCAAATGTTAAATATCTGGTAAAATGAACTGTCAGTTTTATTTTCATTTTTGCATAATTGTGACAACAATTTATGCATTGCACTGTCTGTGTATGTATTTATAACCACACATTGAGTGCTATTAAAACTGTGATAAATGTCTAATGGCTAACTTTCATATTATACATCCCCCCACCCCTTACTAGTAGCACAACACTCTTGGGTTGTACTACTGGTGAGGCATGGGGTAATGTGCGTGTGTGTGTATATATATTTTAAGGTGTGCTATATTTATGGGTAAAAAAGTGCTCAGTATTGGGTGTAGAACATATGTAAATATAAAAATGTTCACCAAAGTCAAAATTGAAGCCAACAATGTGTGGCAACAGTCCCTTTCATGCTTAAGCAAAATCTTCAGGCTATATATATATATATATATATATATATATATATATATATATATATTAGTCATCCACATACAAGCCATCGGCGCATGGCATCAGAGAAGGGAAATTTTAACGTCTTGTATATAAGCAGTGTATACAGACGCCAGTCACCGAGAGAACTCAATTCATTTCTGAAGAGTCATGCATATAGCCGAAGTGGAAACTGTTTTTAAAATTTTCTTCTCCAGAGAGCTCAATCGTAATGAGAGCATAATATATTAGTCATCCACATACAAGCCCATTTCGCTGTATCACAGCTCATCAGTGTGGCTAGACATATCCACTTGCTTCTGGCCGGGATCGAAACTCGACCGATTTGGTGTCAGTCGGAGTCTCTATTCCCTAAGCCATCGGCGCATGGCATCAGAGAAGGGAAATTTTAATGTCTTGTATATAAGCAGTGTATACAGACGCCAGTCACCGAGAGAACACAATTCATTTCTGAAGAGTCATGCATATAGCCGAAGTGGAAACTGTTTTTAAAATTTTCTTCTCCAGAGAGCTCAATCGGTAATGAGAGCATAATATATTAGTCATCCACATACAAGCCCATTTCGCTGTATCACAGCTCATCAGTGTGGCTAGACATATCCACTTGCTTCTGGCCGGGATCGAAACTCGACCGATTTGGTGTCAGTCGGAGTCTCTATTCCCTAAGCCATCGGCGCATGGCATCAGAGAAGGGAAATTTTAATGTCTTGTATATAAGCAGTGTATACAGACGCCAGTCACCGAGAGAACACAATTCATTTCTGAAGAGTCATGCATATAGCCAAAGTGGAAACTGTTTTTAAAATTTTCTTCTCCAGAGAGCTCAATCGGTAATGAGAGCATAATAAATATATATATGTATATATATATATATATATATATATATATATATATAGCACCTAATGAGCCAGATGAACCTACCTAAGTTTCTCCTAAATGGATCGTCAGGGAAAGCTGGCTTTCCCTGACGATCCATTTAGGAGAAACTTAGGTAGGTTCATCTGGCTCATTAGGTGCTATTTAGTTTGCTCTACCTTTTGTATTGAGCGCTTTTTGTTAGATGATGACTTATGTCGAGTTTTTTTTTGTTCTTTGGGCTTTGTGCAGATTTCGGTCCGAACACTTGATTGACTTTCATGCCCTAAGCTCTTTCTTTTTTTACAACCATTTTTTTCCTTTGTTTGATAGTTTTCGAGGATGGTTTTTGAGATTAGTATAATTATAATCGTGTGTGTGTGTGTGTATATATATATATATATATATATATAATTATTATGTTAGAACTACTACAAGATTGTACATTGTTTTGACATTAAAAGAACAATGTCTAATCAGGTAGTTAACAATGATGGTAATAAATGTTTATTCATTTCTCTATTTTTATATTGAGCACTTTTAAATTAATGTTTGGAATGTTGCAATTATTTACTTCATTCTTATTCATTTGTGTGTGTGTGTGTGTATATCTAAATCTAAACTTATTTATAAATGGAACTTTGTGTGTGTGTCCATTACCTATAGACTCTGAAACGACTAAACTGATTTTCTTGAAAATTTACACAGTTGTACTATAAGTGTCTGTGAGTGTTCTTAGCTAGGTTTTGTGTCGAGGTACTCCTGATAAATATCGAAAATCGATATTCGAAAAAATCGGGTTATAGAAGGAGTGGTCTGATTTTAATCAAAGTTGATACACTCATAGACAAAGACATAAGAAACGATATTCAGAAGTTTCAAGGTTGCAGTTCTTACAATAGTACAGAAAATTGCTAATATATATATAAAAGCCTTCATTACACCTGAGCAATGCCTGGCTATAATTCTAGTATATATATATATTTATCTGCAGACAATCCAGTTTTGCTGCATCACAACTCATCAGTAAAGTTAGACATCCGATTGCTTCTATTCAGGATTGAAACTCAACTGAATTGACATCAGTTGATGATTCTACCTCTAAGCAATATATATATATATATATATATATATATATATATATATATATACTAAACTGATATATATATATATATATATATATATCTATATTATTAATTATTACTTTTGTAGTAGTTTGTACATGTTCTAAAGTAATAATTAATAATAAATATTCATTGCTCTATTTTTGTATTGAGCACTGTTTTAAATTAACTTTTTAAATGTTGAAATTATTTTCTTTGTTCCTTATTCATTTGGAGATATATATATATATATATATATATATATATATGAGATGTTGCTGCCATCTTTTACACAGTTTTGTGAAATCTGAGTAATATCTTTGAAATTTACCCAGCCTTCTGTTGATTATTCAATTCAAATGTTGTCGTCATTTACATGCCTTACTAAAAATTCACAAAGCAGGAAAAGAGGTGCTATGTGGATTTAAGCAACCAGTCATTGGTCAGTGTTGAAATTATTTTCCTTTTATTTTTGCTCAATAGAAAATTTGTTTTGACAAAAAAAAAAAAAAAAAAAAAAATCCCATCTTCATGTTGCAAATCTAAAGCTGCAAACAATCTTGGAGGTGGGAAGATGTTTTTGTCCTTGTGCAGCAATATTCTACAGCAGGGGTTCCCAGACAGAATCGTGACCCACTATTTGTGACCATAGCTCATGGTGACCCACTCAGATTTACTGAGCAAAAACATGAAAGAATATAAAAAATATTATTTTTCTGAATAGGGAAAAATTGATTTCCTTGTCACGATGACAAATGATTAAATTGAGAGCATGACCAAATCTGATTTGTTAAGTTCATCAAAACAACATAACGCTTGATAAAACAATAGCCTAGCAATGAATGCCCGAGTCTTGAACCATCTCAACAGATGGCGTTTAATTGAAGCTATTGCATAATTCTAGTATAACTTTTTATGACCCACCACTGGGCCACAACGCATCATTTGGGAAATACTGTTCTAAAAAAAAAAATGTCACCTTCAGGCTATCAATTGTTTCATTCCTTGAAAATTTATTGAATTAAAATGAGATTCTTTTATAATAGAATAAACAATTTACTTGAATGGAAGCCTAAGATCAAAGAAAACTAGGAAAAATACTTTGATATTGTTTTGGCGCTGATGGCGAGCGATAATGAATAACACGTGAACACACTAGCTATCTAGTAAAGGAAGTGTCTTTATTGTTTATCTAAGGGAGGTAAGCCTACAGAGCCGGCTTCACTTTCATGGGGCCGTTTCATATCCCTGTTTTTCGGAGCTATATACATCATAACAGATATCTAAATACTTTTTGGGCATTGTGTTGTCATATCCTGCTGTGACAACAGTGAAATTAACAATAAAGATACTGAAATAGATGATAGAACTTGGTTTGGATGAAATAACAGAAAGACAAAACTTAACAAAAATAACAGGTCTCTTTTTTTCTGTCTGTCTCTCTTTCAAGTTTTTAACCCCCCCCCCCCCCAAAAAAAATATATATATGTTACGGAAATTAACGAATTTTAACGAAACTTTGTTATAAACAACGGACAATTTGCGATGAATTGTTTGAACATTATTTTTTTATCGATACTCGTATTTAAGTAGATATTCTGTTTTTTACTTAAACAGTACTATTTATTTATATCTACTTGCCTGATTATTTACGATAAATTGTTATTACGAAAATGTGTGCCATTGGGCAGGATTCGAACCTGCGACCCTTATGTAATTTTCGTAATAACAATTTATCGTAAATAATCAGGCGAGTAGATATAAATATATAATACTGTTTAATTAAAAAACAGAATATCTACTTAAATACTAGTATAGATAATAAAAAAATGTTCAAACAATTCATCTTATATATATGCCAAATGAAGTAGCCACTAGAATCAAACCGACTGGAATACCTCTGCTATCTTTTCCACAGTAATTTGTGTTTATTTATGCATGGCTCTTGTTATTTGTCTTGATTTGTATTGGGATGGCCAAAGATGCATTGCAAAAGCTAAGCAGAGTATTAAGAGACTGAAAAATTTTGTTGGAAACAAAGAAAAGAGGATTGAACTGTTGAAGCCACAGAAATGTTGTTCTACAGAAAGATACTGAGGTTACCGTAGGCCGAATATGTGAGCAACAATGAAATTTTAGAGAGAATGGAAATTTTTTTTTTATTATTTAATCATCTCACCCCAAGCAAGGGCATTCCACTGCCACTATTGCGCATGGGGCTACATAGGGGGGAGGTAAATAGAAAGAGTGGTTAGATATAGAAAATGTCAGAAGGGGGGTTAATAGATAGTTGGGTGGGTGGGAAGAGAGTTTGAAAGAATGGAAGCGAGTTATTGTGTTAGGAGGTGTCTATTGACCTTACATTTAAACTCCTGGAGATTGTAGCTGTCGGGGAAGCAGTCATGTGGAAGAGAATTCCACAGTCAGGAAGTACGAGAAAAGAAACTATTGGAGTAGAAGTTGCGGTTGCATTTTATCGGTTTCACTGTAAAAGGGTGGGATCTAGTTGCTAATCTAGTGTCTCGTGCAAATTCGTATTTAGGGGTCACCAGTGATCTAAGTTCATCAGAGCAGAAGCCGTGAAAGTATTTATAGAAGAGACACAGGGAAGCCACGTCACGCCGGTGAGAGAGAGACTGCAGGCGGTCTGCCAAGTCGGTATCGATCACATTACAGACCCTCCACTGTACCTTGTTTAGAAGCCCAAGAAGAATAGCAGGGGCACCCGACCAGATATGGCAACAGTACTCAATGCACGGGCAAATGGTAGATTTATAAATGTGCAGGATAGATTCAGATGGAAAAAAACCTTCGGGCCCTGCACAGAGAACCGACTTTCATAGCAGCGGATTTAGCAATGGATTCGATATAGTCATTCCACTTGAGGTCCGCTGAAAGTGTGAGACCAAGGAGGCTTAGTGTTTTACTCTCTGGGAGGCAAGCCTGGTCCATGCTAATGGGAGGTAGGTGTGTGAAAAGAAAACTAATACTTAATACTGGTAGAAGTAGTTGTAATTTCTGTAGCACGTAATGAGGAAAGAGGGATTGGGGACTCTGACAGAAGAAAGCAACATGTAACATACTTGATGGGCTTGAGCAAAAAGATGGCAGAATATGGTTTTATTAAGAGCTGCAAGGGATAGGAAGATGTGGAGAGTCATGATTGCTTACGTCCTGAAGGAACCCATCACATGAAAGAAGATATTGATAGTAATAAAAGATTTTGTTAAAAATAGTGAAAACTTCTGTATCAACGTTTTGTTAGTTGCTCACTGTAATGAGTCTGACCACAATTTCAATTTGAAAAATGCTAATTTAATTAAGAGAGAAAGAAAGATGTGTATAGAAATTACTTTAATCATCTGCATTAAATTTGCGTCCAGGTTCTAACAGCATTTTACCTTTTTTATCAGATCTTTTATTATCACAATGTGAGACTCAGGAACAAAAACTGACAAATAAAAACAAGAAACTAAATAGAATTGGCTAGACTTCAAAACTAATTTCCAATAAGCTGAAATATCTTCCTATTTTTGTTATGATGACAGGTTTCAATGATTTGTTCCTCTGTTGATAGATTAAAAAAAAACAGCAATGTGGAATACTTATTCTGTTTTCTAGAAAGCAGTCATTTATGAACAGTTTTTCACAAGACTTTGTACTCTTGTCAAATTCTAGATTCTAATGAAACTTTATCACATTGTATCTGACTTCCTTTGATGTACAAAATGTTTATCTTGCCGCTGAAGGTGACTCTAATCCCTGAACAGTAGTGTGTTTCAGTTTCATAGTTGTGTTGTTATATCCTGCTATGGCATCAGAAAACATCTTTGAAAGAAATTAGCAATAAGAAGACTGCAATTGAGAGGCCTTGAAAAAGAATGCAGAGGAAAGGGAAGTAATAATGCCGAGAACTGTTGGAATTTCATGTTTAATTTGAAATTCAGCACTTTAAAATATAATGCTGGATGTAGTCAAGAAAATCTTGTCTTTCTCTACTGACAACACTCAGTTCTTGATAATGACTGGGATAGTCAAAAGTACTTGAACCAAAAATACAGTTTGAAAGTTTGTTTGCATCTTATTTAAAAATTGAAAAATACAATGAAAAAAAATTTAAATTCCTCAATCAAGGCGTGTTTGCTTAACCAAAGTTGTTTGGATGCATTTTTGCTGCCTTATATATGAGGTGGAGACACTTAGACATCTATTTATCTTGTAAGATATTGTGAGTGCCCTTTTCGATCAAACTCCAGCCCTTTGATGATGAGACTGGAGTAATTTTCTCAGTGCACAAGCTTGAGTAATGGTATATGGAGGCTGTGTGCTGCCAAGACCATATGAGTCCCCTTTTTTTGACTACAGGGCATTACATTTGGGGCTGGCTTCACCCTGAATTTTCTGTCTGGATCTACTTCCATAACCTCTTTTATGTTTGGATATGGCTACAAAGCAATGAAAGTTTCAAATTGATTTTAAAATCAAATTTAAACCATTTCTAAATGGACTGACTTTTCAGGTTAATCAGCTTTGTCGACTAAAAGTAGCTGGTTATGAGGCTCCAGTGGTTCAACTTTGCTGGATTAGAGATGAATGTAGTTGTCATAGGCTCTTTGAGCTACATGTCATAAGAGCATTTTTGAGATAGTGGGAGCTTGTCCTCACTACTGTCTCTAGCCATAACAACTTTTGGAACATATACAAGGTACATATGTAAACATTATATACATGTTTTTAGATGCTCCCATAATGCTTTTTTTTATTTTTGAATATATATAAAATATTAGGATGTGCATTGTGGAGGAGTGGATATTGGCTCGGAATGAGAAATCAAGTAGCATTCTAATTCCAGTTAAATTTGTTGCATTCACTTACGTGCAAATACCCTTGGGAAAGGTATTAATCCTTTTCTTCTCCTTTCAGCTATGGGTTAAACAGGACAGCGAGTTCTATAGCCTTGGTTGGCAACCAGTCTACTGCAGAAAGTAATTGCAACCCACTGCCCAGTCAGTCATGTTTCTTTCAAGACATGATTGCCCAAGGGTGTTTCACATATGCTATTTAACTGACTGATAGAATGTTAGTAATTTCTAAAGAAGTGATGGATTTTTTAAATTTTTTAATCTGACAGATTTTATCACTTTAAATGTTATTTGTAGTGAATAATTATATTTCAGTAAATGTAATATTTATTTATTAATATATTTATTTATATCTGTCAGCCTTCCTGAATATTTGAGAAATTTTATTAAAGAAAACAATGTGATCTATGGCAGGATATCTTGGATATTCAGGCCATTAGACAAAAATAAATGAATATGCTGTTTGGTAAACATCGTCTTCTAAATATGTCTATCCACTAAAAATAACATTTGAAGTGATAAAATAAAACATTAGATAAACACTGGAAACCAAGATTTTATTGCAAAAGAGATGTATATGGATAAAACACAAATTGATGCACGATGGAATAATGGATAGTGTCTCAGATTGAGGAATAGGAGAGTCGAGTTCGAATTCTAGTCAAATCGATTACATTCACCTATGTGCTAATACCCTTGGGAAAGGTATAAATCCATCTCTCCCCAAGCTATGGGTAAATAGCAGGACAGACTGTGTTCTATAGCCTTGGTTGGCAATCAGTCTACTGCAGTAAGAATTGACAAATTAATTGCAGGAAAATCTCCGTGTAATATGTGACTGAGGACCTCTTGTGGGGCTAAAAAGTTTCATGAAACTTCTTCTAGGGAAGAAGCTGGCTCAACCTACCCAGGGTGAATGTCACCACAATTACAAGTAAATAAACCCACATAGCAAAAAGTTTGAACACTGTGGAAAAAAGATAGCAAATATTATAGTCATTCTAGGGACCACTTAATCTTGCACGTATATATTTTATTTAAAAATCTCGATAGAGAGAAACAGCAGTTAGATTTGTAAAGGAAATGATTAAAGAAATGGTTTATTATTAAGACTGCTTCATTGTTTTTTTTTTTTCTTTTTTTTTCCAAATGATAAATACCTTAGAATATTCTTGGTCATAATTTCTTCATTTGGATTACAGTACATTCTTCTTGGTTTTTTTTCTTGCTTCCACAATTAAGCATTGATTATTGATCAAGCATTTGATAATTCATAAATTTATGGAATAAGTCTTTATATCCACAAGGTATCCCTTGATTCTGAGATCAGTTTTATTAAAGCTAAATTTGATTAAATCTGTATCAATTGCTCATTTAGCATTTACTCTATTATTTGATCCATCTACTTATCCCCTGTGGAGATTAGTGATCTTTCTCATGGATTATTGTGCTATGTCAATGACTTTTAGTTTTATTCAACAAATACTTCTTCTTGCCTGTCTTTCTCTCAGACTTATCACAATTTATCAACAAGTAAAAAAAAAAAAAAAACCCAAAAAAACATACTTTGGTAAATGTTTTACAATAAATGGAAAAAAAATTACACTATTTAAATTTTTCAGGCTGTTGTCCTCATCTCATCATATTCATGACTGTTATGGTGAAACACACCCATTCTATAGTGAATAAACTCACCCACCTAATTTAAGTAGGAGTAGTAAAAGGAATGAGGGTCGGTCGGTGTTGGACGATAGTAGTCGATAGTCGAATATGAAAGTAGTCAGCGACCTGGCAAGATTACACTGCATAATACGTATTATATCAAGTTCCTAACGTTTTGTGTGTCAAACCTGTTAGAACGACTTTAGCACAAATACTAGCCTCCACTGCGATAACTCCACAACAATGACGTTTCGCATATTGTACACTCCAACCTTCTTCAGGTGATTGGAATTTCAAACCAAACCCTTAATTTCATCCACCAGGGTTGATTGTTCTAGTTCCATGTGCTATTCCTCTTCTCGATATTTTAGTTTCAGTTATTTCCCTTCAATAACTCAACTCTTCAAGTTGAAGAAGGCTGGAGCGTACAGTAGCCGAAATGTTTTAAATATGAAAAAGATAAAGACAACAATCTGAACAATGTAAAGTGTAAATAATTATAATATCTCATTTCAAAATATACAGAAATAGAAAAATGTTACGGCTGATTTATTATGCACAAGGAGTAAATTTTAATCTTGATTATAGATATTTTGTTTTCAGTCGGATGGAAAATGTGATACCAAAATCTGAAGGTGCATTTGGATAGTGAAAGATGCTTTCTAACAACCAAGCAAAGTATGAGAAACTGGAAAATTTCATTGGATACCCCCCCCCCCCCCCCAAATGTGTTATGTGTTATTAGTCCTTCCATATAGCAGTGAATGCTGGATCATCTCTTCACAGATGAAAAAATGACTTGAAGTAATAAAAATCTGGTTCTACAGAAGGGTGCTGAGAATGCCATGTAGTCAACATTTTAATAACAAAGACCGTTAAAGGAAAATGGAAACTTAAAAGATGTTTATACTGAGAATCAGAAAGAGGTAATTGAAATTTCTAGGGCACATCATGTAGAAAGATGGCTTGGAAAATTTAACACTCACAAGACATATTGAAGGCAAGTGTGACAGGGAAACAGTAGGTAACCTAACTTACAAACTTGGATGGCAAAACAGTTTCTGTGAGGGATAGTAAGGACACAAACATGGCTTAGAGCTACAAAGGGTAGGAAGTTGTGGAGAGTCTTGTGTAAATGGATGGTAGAACAAAGACTGGGAGTGATGGGGAAGTGACAAACTAAGATTTGATTTGTAATAGCCTGTCATTGATCATCATATGGTGAATATTATTAGTGTTTTCCCTGGGTAGCAATTGAAGGACATCCAGCCCTTGGGTCATCTTCAAGACTCCTGCGAAATTCAGCTACCCACTTGAGCACAATTGATAAAACTGGAGTGTCATCCCCTAATGTAGCAGCCATTTCAGTATAAATGTCCTTTGGGAAGGAGGTCTAAACCCCTTTCCTTCAGGTACTTGATAGCATTCTTCTTCTTCTATGTGCCCTGTCCCTTCAGGACGTAGGCGATCATGGTTCTCCACGTCTCCCTATCCCTTGTGGCTCTTTGTATGTTTGAACCTGTTGCTCCTGGCAACCCCCGTTCCGTCATCCACCTGATCAGACCCTGCAAATATGTTATCCGCTGCCTTCCTCTGTCTCTCCTTCCTTCTATCTGACCAGTCAGTATCAGGTTCTCCAGGCTCTC
Source organism: Ascarosepion bandense (assembly GCA_037127315.1). Lineage (NCBI taxonomy): Eukaryota > Metazoa > Mollusca > Cephalopoda > Sepiida > Sepiidae > Ascarosepion > Ascarosepion bandense. The sequence continues at coordinate 2,934,119 of JBBBDQ010001635.1, forward strand.
TTTCCTCATTGCATGTCCCAGGAACTTCAGTTGTCTCTTCCTGATGCTCAGCATCAGTTTCCTTTTTGTTGCCATTCTTTCTAACACCTTGTCGTTGCTTGTATGCTCAGTCCACGATATCCGTAGCATCCTTCTGTAGAACCACATTTCGGCCGCTTCCAGTTTTGTCCTCATTTTCGATGATATTGTCCAGCATTCACTGCCGTATTGAAGAACTGACATCACGTAGCAGTCTAGCACTCTTTTCTTCGTTTCTATTGAGATTTTCCTGTGTGTTAGTATTTTACTCATCTTCTGGAACGCGTCCTTTGCCATGCCAATTTGCCTTCGGATCTCCGTGTCGCACTTTCCATCTTCTGTTAGAACACTTCCTAGGTACTTAAATTTTTGTACTTGCTTGATTCTGTTATCCCCCACCTGTATTTGGCATTTTGGGTTGTATCTTTTGCTGATGACCATGCACTCAGTTTTCTTAAAGTTTATTTGTAGTCCCTTCTTGTCACTCTCCACTGCTACTTTCTGTATGAGGTCTTGTAGTTTCCTTTCTGTGTCCGCAATCAACACTGTATCGTCCGCATACCTTATGTTGTTCAGGTTGTGGCCTCCAATAACAAATCCTGGCATGTCATCTAGGGTCCTCAAAATATTCTCGCTGTATAGGTTGAACAAATCCGGTGAAAAGACACATCCTTGTCTTATGCCTTTTTCTATCTTTGTGTAGAAGTTACTACCATTTACTTTTGAAGTTTTCTTTGAACAGTTATACATCACTTTGCCCGGAAAAAAACACTGCAACAGTTTTTAAAAAGAAGAGTTAAAATGCATGCAAGATTTCAGAACTCTCACATTACTCCTTTTCAGCCAATTCTCATAGATTTTCACATATTTCTTGGTTACTCTTGCTCTTTACTCTCTCCAGCTATAGGACAAATTTGGGTCTATAGCAGTTGTTCCCAACTTTTTGACACTCGCAACCCCTTACCTAAAAGTTTGAAACCCATGCGACCCCCTACTTAGGGCTTACTATCAGCAGCTTAATTTTCTTTTTATTTCCTGTGAAGGATAGGGAAAGAAACATCTTAAAAATATATTTTAAAATTCTGTAATTATTTGTTACCAAATTAAAGCACATTGGTCCAACCTGAATTCACAAAAAGAATATATATTTAAAAAAAATATTATAGGTTTAAAAAGCTATCCAAGCCAGCTAGTGAGATGCCTGGTGTTGCATTTCAGCAGCAAGCTTTGAAATTTGTGGCCGTGTGTTTGTTAGAGCCAGTCTCATGTCATCTCCAACATCCGATCTGTTCCTATTCTTTGCACCTAAACAAAAATAATGTAAGAGCTTGAATAATGTAATTGATGAAATATAATTAATGTTATCACAAGCTACTGCTAACAAGGCTACATGCTCCCCTGCCAAAGCATTGAGAAACTCTGGTCTCTAGCCTTGGTTGGCAACCAGTCTACTGTATTAAGAAATGGCAACTTACTGTGGGTAAAATCTTTAGCCTAGTTAGTTATGGATTGAAAGAGATATGATCACCCAAGTGTGTATCATGTATGGCACTTAACTGATTGACTGACTGACCAAAAAATAATTCTAGCCTGGGATTTCTTGTGATCTAAACCTCACCACATAGCACCTCCTTGGGTCTTAATAATGCCTTGGTTGATGTCTTTGCCACACCCAAGACACCCAGAATTTTATTTGTTTTTTAAGCAATTAATTCTGTGAAAGAATAGAAAATAAAGAAATTCAATAAGTAAAACTACTTTTATTAAAAAAGAAAAAAAATGCAAAACAATTTTTCATTTTCTTCATTCACCAAAATCAGAAGAAAAACAAAAAAACAACTTCTGGAAAATTTACCCATCACTGCCATTGTCTTTAGTCAGAACTGCAATCATGAGACAAATATATTTTAACAAATTAACACACACAAAACAAAAATTTAAAAAACAAAACAAAACAATGGTTCAGGTATACAATAATTCCCCGTATTTGTTTTCGGAATGACTGTCGTCTTTGATTTTTTTTTATTTTGTCATTTTCCGATTTCTTTGTCTTGGAACATGTCACTGATTGCATTGGCTGAAATTGGCCCAGCAGTTCTTTGTCATCAAAATAAATATCTGTTTCTCTATTTATTTTCCTTCTTTTTTTTTCCTTTCTTCATCTGATATATCTATAAGTTTTCTTATTAGATGATGTTTCTTAAATGACATTATAACATATTTACAATACATACAAGCATATGTGTCATAAAATATGCATATATGTATGCCATGTAAGCTAGTACATACACAGATATATAAACATAAACATATATACTTTAGGTAATTACATTTACTACATATATACATGTAGATAAAATTTCGATATGCATCCAAATAATACGTCTAATTATTCCATGAGAAATTCAGATTTCAGATTCTCATCCTGATTAGCTTTATTATGGCTGATGCATTCTTTCGCTTTTCTTGGGTGCATAATTCATCCAATTGCAAAAGGAAGTACTTGCTATTGAGATTTCTGGATTTGGTATTCAGAGATTTCTGGAGACAGCATTGGTTTTTCTTTCTTAGTAGCTTGATTTGGCCTTTTCTTTTTCCTTTTTTACTTTTTGGATTTTTTTCTTTTTTTTTTTCCTTTTTTCTTTTTTTTTTCCTTTTTTCTTTTTTTTTTCCTTTTTTCTTTTTTTCTTCTTTTCACTTTTTCTTTTTCTCTTTTATTTTTTCTCCTCTTATTTTTTCTCCTTTTCTTTTTTCTCTTTTTCTTTTTTCACTTTTTCTTTTTCACTTTTTCTTTTTCTCTTTTTCTTTTTTCTCTTTTTCTTTTTTCTCTTTTTCTTTTTTCTCTTTTTCTTTTTTCTCTTTTTCTTTTTTCTCTTTTCTCTTTTTCTTTTCTTTTTTTTTCTATTTCTTCTTTTTTGTTCTTTATTCTTTTAAGATTATAAAAAAACAAAATAACTGAGATGGCCTGTAGGAATGTTTGTTTGCTAGATTTAGAACTCTTGTAAGAACCACATTCTTTTGGACGTATTATGGACCGAAAGAAAAGCAAAGGACACATAGATCAAAATGTTGAGATAAAGCCAACAAGGATAAGAATATTAGTGTAAATAAATCCTGGAATAATGATATATATATATATATATATATATATATATAGTGTTAATAACATGGTCACATTCTGAATTTCTGGATTCCTGAAAATAAATTTCCCCAGAAGAGATTGATTTCGGGTTCATTTTGCTGTCTGTATTTTCACTTAGAATTGTCTCTGAATTTCTTGTTTCCTCTTATTTTATCTATTCAAAGTTTTTTTTCTTTCCATCATGAATTTTTTTTCTTTTTTTTCTAGAGAGTCTCCCATTCTCATAACGAGAGCTCGTTTGTCTAAAACAAACTATTTTGACAATTAAATCTGATTGCTAAAACAGTAATGGGTAGGGCAAGAGTAAATAAGGATGAAGTGGTAGGAGTTTAGAAATAAACTATATAGTTTGTGTATCTCTAAAATTTTGAAGGACTCCCCCACCCACGTACTTCAAAAAGAGATGACAAAGTTTATCTGAAATTATTTAAACAATTCATCTTTTATCTCTGATATTATCCATTCTTCAGCTGATCTGAAATGTTAAAAAAAAATATCTTGATCAGCTCACAACTTTTCCCAGTAAAAAGAAAAGTTTTAATAAAATAAAAATATGCAGATTGAAATGCATGACGAAAAGAGGGTATCATGTCCTTAGCAAAATCTCAATTGTCAAACTAGATTTATCTTATTCTTGTGTGTGTGTATATATATATATATATATATATATATATATATATATATTATATGTATGCATGTTTATTACTATTTTCTATACAATTATATATGCATATAATTACATATATATGTATGTAATTACATACACGTCTTTTTGTTAATGTTATTAATTATAAAGACTACAGAATTACTAAGAACATTCAGGTAAAAAACTGTTGCTCTTGTGTAGACCTCGTCAAGAATATATTTTATATTGACAAACTTTTTTATTTTGGTACATGGAAACCTGCACACAACAAAGATGTCGATAGACAATTGCTTACATCTGAGATGATTCTGTGTGTGTATCTCATGCTCATCTGTGTGTATGTGTATTAGTTATGTGTGTATGCATTTCATATAAAGATGAAAAGACTTGGCATTTAAAAAGAAGGTAAAAATTCATGCGTTTTTCTTGTAGGTTATGTAGAAATATCTATCAAATAAAAATAAATCCCTATAATAATAAGAAATACCTATTAAATAAAGATGAATACTGCTAAGGATGTGCGTTGTGGCGCATTGGATATCGGCTCAGAACGAGAAATTGGGGAGTTGAGTTCAAATTCCAGTTGAATTCATTGCATTCACTTACGCGCAAATACCCTTGGGAAAGGTATTAATCCGTCTCTTCCTTCCAGTTATGGGTTAAATAACAGGACAGATTGGGTTCTATAGCCTTGGCTGGCAACCAGTCTACCGCAGAAAGCAATGGCAACCTACTGCGGGATAATGTTCTGCCCAGTCAGTCATGTCTCTTTTGAGACATGATCGCCCAAGCGTGTTTCACGTATGGCACTTAACTGACTGACTGACTGCTACTAATAAATACCTGTTAAGTAAAGATGAACGCTACTAATAAATACCTGTTAAGTAAAGATGAACGCTACTAATAAATACCTGTTAAGTAAAGATGAACGCCTGCTTCAATAAATACCTGTTAAGTAAAGATGAACGCTACTAATAAATACCTGTTAAGTAAAGATGAACGCTAAGTTAATACTAATAAATACCTGGCAAGATGAACGCTACTAATAAAATACCTGTTAAGTGTGCGATGAACGCTACTAATAAATACCTGTTAGCAAAGATGAACGCTACTAATAAATACTCGTTAAGTAAAGATGAACGCTACTTAATAAATACCTGTTAAGTAAAGATGAACGCTGCTACTAATAAATACCTGTTAAGTAAAGATGAACGCTACTAATAAATACCTGTTAAGTAAAGATGAACGCCAGTTACTAATAAATACCTGTTAAGTAAAGATGAACGCTGCTACTAATAAATACCAGCAAGCAAAGATGAACGCTACTAATAAATACCTGTTAAGTAAAGATGAACGCCGCTACTAATAAATACCTGTTAAGTAAAGATGAACGCTGCTACTAATAAATACCTGTTAAGTAAAGATGAACGCTGCTACTAATAAATACCTGTTAAGTAAAGATGAACGCTACAATAATAAATACCTGTTAAGTAAAGATGAACGCTACTAATAAATACCTGTTAAGTAAAGATGAACGCTAAGCATTAATAAATACTGTTAAGTAAAGATGAACGCTGCTACTAATAAATACCTGTTAAGTAAAGATGAACGCTGCTACTAATAAATACCTGTTAAGTAAAGACAACGCTGCTACTAATAAATACCTGTTAAGTAAAGATGAACGCTAAGTTACTAATAAATACCTGTTAAGTAAAGATGAACGCTGCTACTAATAAATACCTGTTAAGTAAAGATGAACGCTGCTACTAATAAATACCTGTTAAGTAAAGATGAACGCTACACAATAAATACCTGTTAAGTAAAGATGAACGCTGCTACTAATAAATACCTGTTAAGTAAAGATGAACGCTACTAATAAATACCCAGCAGTAAAGATGAACGCTGTTACTAATAAATACCTGTTAAGTAAAGATGAACGCTGCTACTAATAAATACCTGTTAAGTAAAGATGAACGCTGCTACTAATAAATACCTGTTAAGTAAAGATGAACGCTGCTACTAATAAATACCTGTTAAGTAAAGATGAACGCTACTAATAAATACCTGTTAAGTAAAGATGAACGCTACTAATAAATAATTGTTAAGTAACATTGAACGCCTGCTACTAATAAACACTAAGCTGGCAAAGATGAATACTTATCAAATAAAAATATAGCTTGTAATAACATTTTGATATTTATTCACATCATCTTCAGCATACCATCAACAGTAGTGACATTCATTGCCTATTTGTAAAGGACCTTCATTTTATGACAGGTCACTCCATAATTGCTACTGTAACACAGTACTACCTGCTGCTTGATTGGATCATTATTGACTAAACTGGTTTCCCCCACCTGGCTTTTCTGGTGAGGTGGGTTGCGAGACACTCAGCAGGATTAACAAGACCTTTCTTGGAGGATCAGTGGTCATCTAGCACAATGGGGTAGACTTGGCTCTGTAGCTATGGATTTAACTATGGCGGTGATGAGATGGCATCACTGGGCAGAGGGATACCTTGACTAAAGACAAAGGGCCAGTGTGAAGGGTTAACCCTCACTTCATTGGTCGTGTCTTTCTAATAAAGATGATCCTTCATGTTGAAGGACATTGGCTGTAGTTTTTACTTGAAGAGGGATGGGATCTGCAAGGTCTACTTGTCCCAAGATATACTTATGCATGATTGTGACTGTAATCCAGTAATACCTGCTGCTTGATCAGATTATTGGTGACTAAACTAGTTCTCTCACTAGGCTTTTCTGGTGAGGTGGATGACTAGACACCCAACATGATTAAAAAGAAAACCATTTTTAGGGTTGATGAACATTCTTGTAGGATCAATAGTGATTTAGCACAATGGGTTGGCCCTTCAATTTGCAGGTCATTGGCTGTGGTTTGACTTGGAGAGGAATGGTTTACTTGCTCAAGATAGGCTACAAATGAATGAACATCTTTCCAGCTTTCAACTGAAGTTGAAATATGGACAGTCATGTCTCTCCACAACTCCCTAAACTTTATAACACTAATCAGTGTTTGCCCACTGAGACATGTAAATGCATATACTGATGCCATGTAACCTGGTACTGCCTATCACACAATCAGGTTATTGGCAGCAAAACCAGTTCTTCCACCCAGCTTTTTGGGTGAGGAGGGTGGTGAGACACTCAGCAGGACCTTTCAAAGGGCAGACGAATGTTCTTGTATGGTTTGGTAGTTAACTAGCACAACAGAGTAAACTAGGATCTGTAGCTATGTATGCAGACAGTATGATGACGACACAGCATTGCTGAACTCAGAGGCCAGAGTTAACCCCTGCCACCTCGTGGAATCAATGGTAATGTGCCTATAATCAAGGTGAGCTTTAAAGTTGGAGACAATTGGCACTAGTAGTTTGACTCGGAGACCGATGCTCTCCTTCATGTCTAATTGTCCAAAACATACAATGCATAAATGAACATTCAGACCAGGCATGTAGGGTAGACTGGTAAGTTGTTCAGCTGCACAACCACCCTATGATCACACCCGGTCATAGGAGGACTGATGACAATTTATACAATTGCAGGTGTCATCAAAAACTTTTCAATAGTTTTGAGGTTTTTGCTTGCTGTATAACAAAGCATTTTAATTTCTCATAGCTGCAGTATGATGAGAGCAAATATTGAAATGTTAATTACATTAATTTGTTTATTAACTGAATAAAATTAACTTTTTAGAGTTATCATCAACTTGCACGTTCGTTAGTTTTGTATAAACGATGCAAATTTATAACCGGGAATAACATTTTCAAAATCATACTTATAAGTACATTTTTATTTATTTTTAGTTTAATTTTTTATGTTCCTCCAGTGCGACTATAGAGTAAGGTCTACCTCAATCTAGTGTCAGGTTTACCTCCCGTTTCGACTACAGTGTTAGATCTACCATAGCATTTCCTTTACAAACAGGCTGTATAGTTTGACACCCTTTTTCAGGACAACATAGTACAGTCTTGAATTCGCCTCCTCTGTTACGCTTTCATTTTTCCTCCATGACAGAACCGCATTTATTGGCATGGATCTGTTTGTTGAATTGTAACCAGCAGATTGTGTTTTTGTATAAAGGCGACTGCTGTTTCCTCTGTCAAGATGGCTCTTTTATAAAACTCCTTCAGCAACATTTTGAAGTACCCTGAAGTTCTGAAGTATTTCTCAACTGGTCCAGGCTGAGGAGGATTTTGATTTAGGAGTTTTATTTGCTTCTTTGTATATGGGCAGGTCACACGATCTGATGGTCATGTGAGAGGAGGGGCACGGTAGACCTTTGTGCTGCACCTGGATAAATGATATATTGAGGTAGATCTCACGCTATAGTAGCACCGTCAATTCTATATTGCTTGAAACTAAGTTTGTTTTTCAACATTAATTCCATCTATTGTCATCACTCACACACACACACACACACACACACACACACACACACACACGCACAAATCCATATCTGTGGGTGTACTCACTTACACAAATTTTTACAAATCTGTACATACCCACGGACAAAAAAATTCATTTCATGTTTATTGATAAAATTCTTGGAGAGGACTATGCCTTCATAGCCCTTCTTGGAGTTAAATTTGTGTGCATATTTGGTGACATATAAAACATAAGAGCCTACCCCACCAAAATAATATAACAATTATGGAGTTAGGCTAGATACAGGTACTGGTATTTAGGTAAAAATTAGACTATAAGGTTTAAATTTGAATATCAAATCCAGGCGATAGCTTTTGAGCCATATATATGAGGGAGAAAAAGTGGGGGCTTATATGTCATCAGATATTATGTATTATTTTTTAATATTACAATATTACAGATTATAAAACTGAGCACCCTGGAGGCAGTGGGGGGTGGAATGTCACCCCCCCTTTTTGAAGTAACTGCAAAAAAGAAATAAAAAAAAATTTTTTTTATAATGCTGTCTTTGTATATTCCGCATATTCCAAAATGTTTGTTTTGGTTTTTCTTAAAACAGTAGACCAAAATTTCCATTGTGCAAGTGAGCAGCTGTTTTCCTGGGTAGTGCCTGGAAACCTTGCTTGGATTTATACACGCAGCACATGCCTGCAGTAGATATATGTGCGTGTAGAGGTGGCAAATAGTAATAGCTTGGTATTGTTCATGTATGACTTTTATTTTATAGTGAAGCAAAAATAATGGGGAAAAAAATTGTCTAATTGAAACAATTTTTTTCAGATATGACTAAAAAAAAAATAAAAATGGAAAAAAAATAAGAACTTTTCTTAGATATTTTTTCCTTATCTTTGGTTTTTAGCTAAAAAAAAAGAAGTAAATATTGTGTTTGTTATATTGTGAACTTTTATAAATGGAAATTCTTTAGGGTTAATCTTCAAATTAAAAACATTTTCAACCTGAGGGAGGCGGCAAATTATCTTTAATCCAAGAAATTTATTTGTAGAATGTCTTTCCAATTTAGAAAATGTTCCTCAGTTTGCTTCAGAATCAATTGCAGAAAAGTTTTTTTTTAGATTATTAGCAGTATTACTTCAAATTATTTTGTATAAAATTAATTTGTCATTGGTTAAAAATATGTGCTGTATGTAGTAGTGTTTTATGCACACGACACTCTGCCAAACTCATTATTTAACAAACACCTTTTTCTTTTCATTTCTAGCTGAGTTTAATTTTAGTTGAATAAAGCTTAGTACTTTTACTGTTGTTCTGAGTTCAGATTTACTTATATATATATATATATATATATATATATATGAAAAGGGAATTGTACCCACAGAAATTACTAATAGATCTGAAGAGTGTGGACGTCATTGTGATATAACCCGAGGAACCTTTCGGCCAACACTTGTCAAGGGTCACGTTGGCAAAGTTTATGAATAGGTAAGAAAGAGGACACAACAGAATGGAAAATTTTGCACTACTGGGAGCTGATGGAATTATATATATATATAATTAGAATTCAACTAAAATACATAGACAATTTCTAGCATGGAAACAGCATGGAAATGCTTAAACATCGAACCTTATGCTCCAACTGCTGCCAGAGACTACTGCCATTGGTGAACTATTTCTACTTAACTATATAGATGATTTCCAGGACAGGATACCAAACAAATACTGTGCCCTCCTGAGTTGTATAAGTTCCAGAGTATTCGAATATATTGAAGGATGTATAGACTTTGATGTGGCCATGAACAAAAAACTAGACATCATATTTATTAAAACATCTAACAGAGTGTTTGCAAGACATTTGGTTATGAGACAACATAGGCTGGAAGAGTCACTGGATGAATTTTTCAGAGAATTAAAAAAACTGAAAAAAAAAAACTTATTTCAGAGTCGTACTGCTGAGTAATGTGGTAATGAAACTGTGTGGCGCCATCATTTCCAGCTTATGTTCACATTCCATATGATAGCAACTATTAAAAGATAATACCTTAGATTTACAAACAGCTTACACGCAAGCTTCTATTCTGGATTTAATGCAACAAAAAAATAAGTTGTATACTATTCCAGAAACTCGACTAGCAGCATTAGTTAAACGTAAAGAGCCATGACTTACCAAGCCAAACGTAAATGCTATTTTTTGTGGATTTCTCATGAAGCTACCTGTAAAAAATGGTCAAAGGAAGGGCATTTCTCATTATTAATCCATTTCGATCATGCATGTTAGTCCAAACCTTTGTTCGCGACAATGACATATATTGACCACAATTGCTACCACGAGAACTCTACTTCGTTGCAATGCATGTAATGGTTAACAAAAATAAACTAAGTGCTCTACTTGATTCTTGCAGTAATGATAGCTCTATCAGTGACAGAGTAGTGCCAGAACTAAATTTGGAAATTCACCCCTCTAGTAAAAGTATTACCGTGGCCTAGAAAACTTTAAACACTAATTCAAGGGAATATGTAGTTGTAAATCTACTTCTACTTCGTGACCAGTTGCATGTTGTTATCTGTCTGGGTGTCCTGAAGGATTTGTACTTTGAAATGAAACTTGGCCAGGATTTTCTACATCAGTATCAGAAAATAACATTTAAATAAGGTTGGCCATTGCTTGAATTGTCTACAGCTATATCGCGTTCAATACACTGGTTCCTGTCCGATCACCGAAGTTAAGCAGCATCGAGCGTGGTCCGTACTTAAATGGGTGACCATTTGGGAATACCAGGTGCTGTAAACGTAAGGACCAAGAATGGTCCACCGGTCCTCCATGTTTGGGGGTTGGGCGCAGGGCTAACAACCCTGCCCTGTAAAAAACAGTTTGTTACAGAAACAGCAAGAAAAAGTTGCTACCCTATGCACTATCTGGGTGTGATGGATAAATGATGATGATGATGATTGCTCGAATTAACCATGGACAGTACTCTTAAAAAAAAAAAAAAAATAAATGAAACTTGGCCAAGATTTTCTACATCAGCATCAGAAAATAACATTTAAATAAGATGGACCATTGCCAGAATTAACCGTGGACAGTACTCTTTAATTTTGCACATTAAACGTGGTGAATATAGAAGAACTTTGACTACTTTCTAATTTATTATCGAATTGTAAACCTATTTTTGTCAAGTCAAAGCACTTTAACAAAAAGGGTCAATCAATAAATAAAGAAATTTTATTCTGAAGGCAGAATCGAAGAAAGCATTTCTTCATAGCAAGCTCATCTAGCAGTGGTAAAGGACCGAACCAATCATTAAAAATAAGAATGTGCATAGATTACTTGAACTTGTATACAGAATTGGACACTTACCCCTACCAAGAATCAATAAAATGATCAACTACCTTGCTAAATACAATGTTTTTCTTCATTTGACCTCAAAAGTGCCTACCACTAGGTGCCGCTTAGAGTATCAGATAGAAAATACACCACTTTTGAGGTGAATGGCTGTTTGTTACAATTCTGTAGAATTCCGTTTGGAGTCTTAAACGGGGCAGCTTTGTTCCAGCGAGCCATAGACAAAATAGGGGAGAAAAAAAAAAACTGTGTGGTACTTTCCCTTATATTGCAGGACATACACAGACAGAACACGACCAAAATGTGAAAAGATTCCATATGGGGAAGGGCAGGGTTACCCTCAAGAAATCAGTCTGTAAATTCACTTCGGTCTATCAGTATTTTAGGATACTACATCAGCGGTAGAATTATTAAGCCTGACTCAGAAAGGTTACGTCCCTTAAAAAGAATCTGTCTCTTCTGGAAAACTAGAAGTCAGTCAAAAGAGCACTGGGTATGTTTGTATATTGTGTGAAATGGATACATAACTTTTCTGAAAAAATTCAACCTATATTAGAAAATACAAAATTCCTGTTTGAAAAGAAAGCACTCGAAGCATTTAATCAAATATAACAAGAACTAGTGGTGGCCAAACTAAAACCAACTGATAAAAGTCTACCATTCAAGGTGGAATGTGATGCGTCAGATGTATCCATTTCTGCTGCCCTTAACAAGGAAGTGAAGTATTACATAATTGAGAAGGAAGCCATGGCAATTACTGAGGTGGTCCAGAAGTGGAGTCACTATTTATCATGTCAACATTTTACTCTGATTACTTTCATGTTTTCCAATGAAAAGTGCACAAAAATTAAGGGTACATTTTCGTTTTAAATCCCATCGCTTTTCCTCTTCAAATTTATTCGAAATAGCATTATCTCTCTGCAAATGTATATGCTGAACTCAAATCAAGTGTTAGTTATTGAAGAAACTTACCTTTTTTTTATCTAAATGTCCATAAAAAAAACGAACTATATTTTGCACTTTTTCTCTCCTGTAACTCTCACGAATTCATGTAATTAATTGCAGAATGACGGACTGCACATGTGATCGAATTTTGGCAGATTTTTCTTCATTTACTGATACTTCTGGTGATGGACTTCCGGGAATTAAAGTAATGCGCTATTGTATTTCTACGCTTATTACTCTCGAAACAGGAAGTACATCGCCGGAAGTTTCAGTAAAGGACAAAATTTGACCAAAATTGCTGCCTACATAGAACGTCATTCTGCAGTTAATTACATGACTTCGTGAGAGTTACGAGAGAAAAAGTGCGAGATGTAGTTTTTTGTTTTTTTATGGACTTTCAAAGCAAAAAAGGTAAGTTTCTTCAATAACTAATTGTTGATTTGAGTTTAGCATAAACATTTGCACAGAAATAATGCTATTTTGGATAAATTTGAAGGGGAAAAGCCGTCAGTACCTAAAACAAAAATTTACCAAATTAAGAATGTGAAATTCCAAAAGTGGCAGTTAGAAAATAAGGAAAAATATAGTTTTTGACACACTTAACCATGCTTATACTTGCTCAGGCATTAACTCTTCCGCCCTTGTCGACATTCACAATGGACTATGCCACCCAGGAATTACTAGACTCTTACACTTTGTTAGAAAAGAGTTTTTTTTTGTTCAATGGAGGAGGTGAAAAAGGTGTGTCTTTCTTGCAGAATCTGTGCTGAGATTAAACCTCGTTTCTATAACCTGCTAGAAAATGCTCTTATCAAGGTTACCAGACCCAGGAAATGACTAAGTATTGACTTCAAGGGACCCGTACCTTGTTACACACAATACGTATTTACTAGTAATAGCTGACAAATACTCGTGGTTTCCATTTCTCTATCCATGTTCAAACATGCACACTACCAGAGTAATAAAAGTCCTTAGATCGTTTGTTCAGTTTAACTCGGATGCCCTGCTATATGCATTCTGACAGAAGTGCATCTTTCATCTCTAAAGAAGTGAGAGTCTACCCCATCAAAAAATGGATTGCGACAAGTAAAACCACACCATATCACCCAACTGGCAATGTACAGGTTGAATGATTTAATCGCACTATATGGAAGATGATTCAGTTAGCTGTTAGATCACAAAACTTAACTGAAAAGTACTGGTAATTGGTGCTTTCAAAAGTGCTACACCCTGTAAGATCATTGCTATGTATTTTTACAAATACCACCCCACGAGAACTTTTTTTGGCAAACCTGAAGGAAAGTACCACCACCTTTTAATTTGTTGTTTTTCATTTTTTTAAAACTTTTTTCAGTGCAATCTTATCGATTACACCCTAAACTTTTTGATTGACAAAAAAAATTTGGAAAAATTTCAGTATTTCAACAATTTTAGGTGGGGCGGCTTAGTTTTTTATACAATGTTATAGTAAATTGATCCTCCATTTTGGAAACACTTGCCGATACAACATTATCACCATCTGTAAATTTGTTGATTTATCAATTTTTTTTTTTACTTTTTTCAATGCAATCTTATCGATTAAAACCTAAATTTTCTGATTGACAAAAAATTTGTAAAAATTTCAACATTTAAACAATTTGGTGGTTGCGGGGGGGGGGGGAGATCTCAGTTTTTCATACAACCTTAAAGTAAATCGATTCTGTGCAATTAACTTTTTTGGCTTGCGCATATTCAACTACTGAATCCTTTGCGAAATTTTTAAATAAAGCCGTTCTTGGAGTTTCCGAGGAAAATGCCATCGTAAGAACTACAAAAGAAAATTTGAAAAAGACAAAAACGAGCAACAACTTGTCCCAAAAAACTGAAAGAAAGCAACCCCAACGTGAGTGGTTCCAAAATAGAGGATCGATTTACTAAAATGTTGTATGAGAAAGTGCCCCCCCCCCCCACCCCAAAATTGCTTAAATATTGAAATTTAAAAAAAAATTTTTTTGTTAATCGAAAACTTTATGTAATAACTGATAAGTCTGCACTGAAAAAAGTAAATGAAAAACAACAAATTTAAAGCCGGTGGTAGTCTCCTTCAGGTCCGCCTTTTTTTTTTTTTTTTTTTTAATACCCACGCTGTTCATTACATGACAGTTCTGACTGCTTTTTTTTTTTCCCATATATTTAAATGATAATAATAAACTATAATTTGAAAGGTGAAAATTTCACTGATTTCATTTGAAATCAAGAAAATATGAACTTTAATTAAAACATTTTCAATATATTGGGAGAAATAAATTAAAAAAAAAAACAAAAGTGTCAGTTTAAACAGATGCCAAAAAGAAATGGTTAATGTTGAGCTTTCAAAAGTACCTAAATATGGCAAACCTGCTTGGAGCTTATCTTTTTCTTACTTAAAACTCTAATGGATAAAATGTTTATTTTCTTGTTTGTAAGTATTTTGATAACTTCAAAGTTTCATTTACATTTTCATTTCTTCTTAGTTGTAAAAATTTTCTAGAATATTTTTATTTGTTCCACAAATGAATTGATTGGAGCTTTAAGTTCGGCATCCATTGAGGAATTATCAGAAGACAATTCTCAAATAATTTCTTAACCAACTATTTCTAGATTGACTGAAAGAACTTTCAGCTTTTGAAATTTCTTTTTCATTCATTTAGATTTTATTGAAACTAAAATGAATCCTTTCTAGCTGATGTTTTATTATTTGATCAAAATTGTATTTTTAGTTGATATTGTTTCCATTGATTCAATTTTTTTTTTTTAAGGCAAGTACTTAAGTCTGTTAAAATGGATAAAACAGAAGTCTGAACATTTTTTTTTTTGATTTATAAACCTCTTAAATTAAAACATTTTTGTATAATTTTAATCTTAATCTCCTGAAAGTGTTAAAGAGTAAATATCTTGTTAAATACTAAAATAAAATGTACCAAATAGACAATACCAAGCCATATTGTATTTGTACTTTGGGATCATAGAAAATTTGGGTTGGGTTGAATTTTATATAATTTTAGTCTTCTCTTTTTTGTATGTGGGGAGGTGATTATTTGCTGTCAGTGTCCACATTGCTGGATTTTGAGAGGAAGATTTTTAAAAAATTTTTTTTTGTCAAGAATGGATTGGGGTCTATATAATAGACATTTAATGATTTGCTGACATACTGTAAAACTAAACTGATTTCATGCTGTTTTCTCAAATATTTCTCCCTTGCATTCCAAATAAAAATGAAGACCACTGCTCAAGGGGAGATAACTGTCATTCTGGTTTTTTCTTGTTTTTCTGGGATTTTTTTTTTTTTTTCATATTTTCTTTTTTAATTTTTTTTCCCCATATGTTTCTCATTTTGCATTTTTCAAAAATGTTAAATTGATTTTAATATAAATGTTTCTAACAAAATTTGTTTTTGGGAAAAAAATAAAACTTATTTTATAGAACTTTTGTGAATATTATTTTTCAAAAATCAAATTGAGATTTTTTTTTCTACAAAAATCCGTAATCTTTTCTATTTCACTCTATATATTACCCCATCCCCCTTAAAAAAAAAAAGAACATTTAATGTTCTCAAATAGGAGATTCTCTATTCTTGTGGCAGTCACAATCATGGTCCAACATACCATTAGTTACTGTATCTGCATCCGGAATCTTCTTTTCTGAACTAAACACCAACATACCAAGCCGACATACTAATTCTATGAGTTCCATAACAGTTAAGACTGAAATCCCCATCCAAAGACCTAGAGTTCCTCCAATATCAGCAAACAAGTCAGCCAGTTCATATGCTGGCATTTGCCGAAATTCTATAATGCTTAGATCTTCAAGGTAGACATTCAGTCGAAGAAGATTCTGTCGGATCATATTAGAGGCACGAATTTGTTTGTCCTTGTCACTTGCATTGAGCCGTTGATTAGCTTGTTCCACAAAACTTTGTTTTGGGACTTCAGTTGTGACACTAGTTTCTACGAATGGGATACTAGTGACTGATGCCATTGGTCTTTCAGTTGTGTCCCCAAATGTTGTGCCTTTGTCTGGAGGTGGTGGTGGTGGCTCGTGTGTTGCTAAACTTGCTAGGTACTCGAGCAACTTGTATGCCTCGTAAAGAAATGTCTCATTTATTTTATTCCCATAGAAAACTTGCAGTGCATTAAGTTGGTTAAACTCTAGCGGCCAGTAGGAAAGTGAGATGGATTTTTGGTAAGTTGTTTCCTGACATGGCTGGAAGCATTTGCAGGAACTCTCATATGCCCTGTTCATTGTGAACTCTTTTAGAACTCGTTCCTCGCAGGCAAGTTCTGTCAGGTTAATATTGGTCACATTGTACTTTTCTGGATATTTCAGCATGTTTTTCCAATTTACCTGGTTTTCAATTTGTCCACAGAATGTATAATTCTCCAAAGCCATTTCTGGAAGATTTGAAGAACGACAACCGCAGGTAGTGATCACAATGCTTTGCTTACACAGTTCAAGACAAGAAAAAACGGTGTGCGTGTATTTTGAAGAATTCTTTAATTTACTGCTTTCACAATTTCCATATGGATCAGAGAGGCGAGCGTGCATGATTGTCTTGAGACCGACAGAAGATGAGTAACCTGGGGGCACATCAAATCCATGATCCACTGGACTGGGCATTGTATTTGGAGGATGCACAACCACGCGGGCTCCTGCACTGTGTTCTATATTAGATTTAATATTGTATGAACCATAGCCACCAACAGGTGGATCGTCATTGTCTAGCGACAAGATCAGTGAGAGTCCATTTTGGGGGCCTGTAGAATGGGTCAGCAGTCGGCCACCACTTTGTTGGCCACTATTAAATGTGTAGCAGTTGAAGTAGTGGCCATCAAAATATTGAGTAAAATTCTGTGCACTGCAAATTTCTTGATTGTATTGGCAATGAATAAGAAAATCGTTAATGTCTCGTCCTAAATATTGAGCTTCTTCCGCAAGGTTTTCATATAAGCTCTGGACTGTATGGACACGATCAGTCTGTGGCCCAAAATTATGTTTCTGGATGAAACTAAGCCACTGACCCAATTCTGATGTTTCCGAGGTCAGAAGTTCCTTGGTTTTTGTCAGAGATATTGGTGCTATGTTGCAGACTGTAATCGCAGGGAATTCAACATCCATACCATCTTTCATCTTTGAGACTTCCACAACTTGAAAGTCTAGATATTTGCGAACCAATAATGAAAGTTGCAGTGTAGCTGCAGTAAACCCCACAATCACGAGCAGGGCCCACATAACTTTCCGTGGAGTTTGTGTTGCTGTAGCAATTTTGGCAAGTCCATGAGCGTTACTCTCAGAGCCAAGCTCTTGGATAAGGTTTAGAGCACGTTGATTTCGGCGTTCTATATTTCGTTTCATTGTCCTTGAATGATTGCCATGGAATTTACCAAAGCCAGATACTCTCGTATGTCGAGATTTGTTTGACCTGGAAGAGAGAAAGGATAGAGAAAGATTAAAAAAAGGATAATGAACATAGATGACTAAAAACAATCAAACGTTTGTACCATTTTATATATATAATTTGTGCGAACAGTGCTCAGTAATAGTGAAAAAGCATTTTTAGATAAAAAGAATGTAGACACAGAAATCAACACTGTATGGTAACTGTCTTTTTCACACTGTAAGCTTCATCTGTCTTATGAATACATCAGGCATAAAACTGCCAGTTACTATGCAGCGTTTATATATATATATATATATATATATATATAATGAAAACAAAAGTTAACAAAACTTGGTTATAAACAACTGACAATTGTGTTAAAAAGGCTTGATTAAAACCTTGTTTAGACTGCTGGTCATTCGTGGTTGAGAGGTCTAAGACGTGCAAGATCACATGCTAGCTTTCCTTATGTGGATAGGGGTCACAGGTTCAAATCCTGTCGAATGACACATATTTTCATAATAAAAATTTATCGTAAATAATCAGGCCGGTAGATATAAATATATAATACTGTTGGATTAGAAACAGAATATCTACTTATATATGAGTATCGATCAAAAATAATGTTCGAACAAATCATTTCAAATCGTAGGTTTTTTATAACCAAGTTTTGTTAATCTTTATATATTTTTGTGTAATTTTAGTAAATATATCTGTTAAAATGAGACGTCAGTGTTTTCTTCATTTTTATATTATTTAGATGACAATTTATTCATCGCACCTTGCAGAGCATTTATAGATATAGACATTGAGGACATAGAAATCAGTACTGCATGGTTTAAGCCAATGGTGATTTTATTGAATAAATTTTACTCTGTAATATTTCAAGATATTTTTGTGTAATTTTAGTAAATATATCTGTTAAAATGAGATGTTAGTGTTATTTTCATTTTTGTGTAATTCAGATGGCAAGTTATCAATCACACACACACACACATATATAAAAAAGGGCTCAATGTGTGATGGTGGTAATAAAACAGTGCATAATATAGAATAACAAATAAAATTTATACTTGTAATAAATATATATTTGTTCCTCACCATTTGTCACAAACATGTATGACTTGTACCAAATGACTGGTATATTTATTATTAGTGTGTGTAATAAATAAATAAATGTGTGTGTGTATATATATATATATATATATATATATATATATATATATATATGTATATGTATGTATGTATAGACAGAAATCTAAGCAAGAGCCAACAACCGACCACGGTTTCGCCTAACAGTTTGTCAGGGAAAACCCACACGGAATTTACTAAATTCTAAAACTGAAATTCTCCATAAATGCAAACATATGAAAAATTGTCTACTGAATTAACCTTTCACTTAATTGTTCTCTCAAAAATTTTTAAAAAAAAATAAAATTTGCCTCCCCCCTTCTTGTGTTTTGGTGTCTTCATTTTTATTTGAGTTCCTATATATTTGCTATTTTAAATCTTTGTTGTCAGCTAATTTCCCTGATGAGCCGTTAGGCGAAACCGCGGTCGGTTGTTGGCTCTTACTTAGATTTTCTGTCTTTGTTTGCTCTACTTTGGTATTGAGCACTTTAGTGTTAGGATTTTCGTCTTGGCGATTTTTTTTCTTTCTTACGAGTGCTTGACTTTCTGTTCATGTACTTTGTTTGTTTCTTTTTTTTGCTTCCCTTTTTTCCCCCTCCGAGTTTGTTCTCGGTGGGTCATACAAGACGATTTAAATTATAGCTTGATTAATACTAGTTTTACTATTGGTATTGTTGTTGCTATAGTTAATATTATTATATATATATATATATATATATATATATAAGTAAAGTATACCTAGTGAGCCAGACAAACCTATCTAGGTTTCACCTAAACGGATTGTCAGGGAAAGCTCTTTTATATATATATATATATATATATATATAGTAGACATAATGCCCATTGTATCAGAGATTGTTGCTGGCAGGGTTAGGGTTAGTGCATCTAAAGTGTATAAAAGTTATAATCATAGCTGACTGTTGTATAACACCCCACCATTGAAAATATCTATCTAAACTTATTTATAAATAGAACTTTGTCTGTCTGTCTGTGTGTGTATCCATTACCTATAGACTCTGAAATGGCTGAACCGATTTTCTTGAAAATTTATACAGTTGTACTATAAGCATCTGTGAGTGTTCTTAGATAGGTTTTGTGTCGAGGTACCCCTGATAAATATTGATAATCGAAAAAACTCGTTATAGAAGGAGTGGTCAGATTTTAATCAAATTTGATACACTCGTAGACAGTCATAAGAAACGATATTCAGAAGTTTCAAGGTTGCAGTTCTTATAATAGTACAGAAAATCGATAATATATATATATATAAAAGGCAAGATGTTTGTGTGTGTGTCTGTTTATCTGTCTGTATATCCTTTATACAAATCCACAATTTTTATCCGATTCTCACCAAACTTCACAGAAATATTCTTTAGGCTGAGTCTGAGTTAAAGCTTTCATTACACCCGAGCAACGCCGGGCTATACTGCTAGTGTATATATATTCTCGTACATAAATATGATGAGGTCTGTACAGAAAATTGCCATTTTGAATATATTAGTTTGACTTTATAGCATATACATAAGCACTTTCCTGTGAAGTTACTCACTTGTAAAAAAGACTTTATTGAATGTGCTCAAATATTTACTCTGTGACTATCACATTCAGTCAGTCAGTTAAGTGCCATGCATGATACACGTTTTGGGCGATCATGACTGACTGAGCAGAAGATTATCCCGCAGTAGGTTGCCATTGCTTTCTGCGGTGGACTGGTTGCTGACCAAGGCTATAGAACCCAATCTGTCTTATTATTTAACCCATAACTGGAGGGAAGAGATGGATTAATACCTTTCCCAAGTGTATTTGCGCGTAAGTGAATGCAAGGAATTCAACTGGAATTCGAACTCAGTTCCCTGATTTCTCGTTCGGAGTCAATATCCACTGCGCCACAACGCACATTCACAATGACTTATTGTGCATATCCTTCATGTTTTGTATAGTGTTTTTCTTTTTTTACCAAAAGCATTGTGTCACTCAATTCTATTAGTTCCCTTAGTTCAGAGTAGATATTCCTGGATAATTATGTAACGTCAAAAGGGGGGGTACTAAAATATAAAGTGTTATTATTTGAGGGAGACGGTCTTTCTTTTTCTTTCTTTTTTTTTTTTAATATACACAAATTGTTTCAGATTGAGACAGATTAACCTAGAGACTTACCAATATAAATATAAATCAACAATAACAACAACCAAGCCTTTGCAAATGGCTGAAAAAGTTGCTGAAAATGCTTAAGACAATAGACAGTCAGTTAAGTGCCATACATGATACACGCTGTGGGCGATCATGTCTCGAAAGAGATATGACTGACAGAAGATTATCCCGCAGTAGGTGGCCATTATTTTCAGCGATAGACTAGTTGTCAGCCAAGGCTACAGAACCCAATCTGTCCTGTTGTTTAACCCATAGCTGGAGAGAAGAGATAGATTAATACCTTTCCCAAGGGTATTTGTGTGTAAGTGAATGCCATGAATTCAATTGGAATTTGAACTCGGCTCCCTGATTTGTCATTCTGAGTCGATATCCACTGCACCACCCACGCACATCCAAGACAATAGACACTACAGACAATTTTTAAACTTCCTTATTCTTACCAAACAGAAAAGTTTTAAAATATTAGAAAAAGACAATAAAATTTATCAAATTTTCATTGTCTGTCATATTCAATGAATCTGGTTTGAAAGAAAGGTTGCTGCCCAAATATGCGTGCACGCACACACACACACACACACACACATTTCTCTCTATCTACACGCTCACTTTTTTTATCTCACCCCTCTCTATCTCTCTCTCTCTCTCTCTCTCTATATATATATATATATATATATACACACACACACACACACATTTTTCTATCTCTATATCTCTCTCTATCTACACACACACAATTTTTTTTTCTATATCTCTCTCTATTTATCTACACACACACATTTTTCTCTCTATATCTCTCTCTCTCTATCTATACACACACACACACACACACTTTTCTATCTCTATATCTCTCTCTATCTACACACACACAATTTTTTTTTCTATATCTCTCTCTATTTATCTACACACACACATTTTTCTCTCTATATCTCTCTCTCTCTATCTATACACACACACACACACACACACTTTTCTATCTCTATATCTCTCTCTCTATATACACACACATATTTTTCTCTCTATATCTCTCTCTCTATCTATACACACACACACACACACGCACACACACACACGTGCCATCATGCAAGCTCAAGCATATTTTATGGACAGTAATTTGTGACAAATAATTTAACTTTGACTTGGCATCCAAATTGATTTAAATCTTTTTGTTCCAAATTCAATTTCGTCTCATAGCTGTTGAATGTGATTTCTAATGGAATCATTTATAGATTTTGTTAACCGCCGATATGTCATTAAGCTGTCATTATTCCTGTAGAAAAACATATTGTGCCGAACTGAAATTGTAATGGTGACACATATATATCATCGCACTTGTCTAGTTAGATGATTGGATTTAGTTGCATTCTAATCAATTATGGTCTAGAATTGGAAAAGAAAGTATTGATGACACATATCCATCATAAAAATTCAGAATGTGGAATTAATAAACGCGTCAAAAACATGATGCATGGATCAGTTATATCACATTTGTTATAGTCAGTCAGTTAAGTGCCATACGTGAGAGACCCTTTGGGCGATCATGTCTTGAAAGAGACATGACTTACTGGGCAGAAGATTATCCCACAGTAGGTTGCCATTGTTTTCTGCGGTAGACAGTTTGCCAGCCAAAGCTATAGAACCCAATCCATCCTGTTATTTGACTCATAGCTAGAGGGAGAAGAGATCTATTATATTATTGAGTAGTAATTAGTGGGGGATCAGTTTATTACTTTATAACAATAGAAAACCGACCCCCTACTTTATGCCCAGTAGAAGCCTTAATCATGCTTCCAACTATTATATTCAGTCAGTCAGTTAAGTGCCATACGTGATAGACCCTTTGGGCGATCACGTCTTGAAAGAGACATGACTGACTGGGAAGAAGATTATCCTGCAGTAGGTTGCCATTGCTTTCTGTGATAAACTGGTTGCCAGCCAAGTCTATAGAACCCAATCTGTTCTATTATTTAATCCATAACTGGAGGGAAGAGACGGATTAATACCTTTCCCAAGGGTATTATAGTACTTAAAGTTATTGAATATTGACTAGGTTGTGCTGGGGATATTTTTGTCCAACATTGTGCCATGATGTAAGACTGAAATATTATCTTTAATATACTCTAGTCATGCTCTTAAATAGTCTCGTCAGATCCAGAAATGTTGAAACTATCCTCTACATACACCTGTTCTCTTAGATCAGTGATCAAAAATGACTTCAAGGAAATGAATCCTTTTGGTTTTAAAGACAACGATCTTTCATCAACTCTTCTAGACTGGTGCTACACAATCACAAAGAACTTTATCAAATAATAGAAGCCACAATACTTGAAAACACGTGGCGGCAACAACAGAATTGGATAGCACATGTACTCAAAGAGAAAATAATGATAAAATCAAGATGTTGACTCGACACATTAAATTAAATCAAAAATTAGGAGGGAAAATCTCATCAGTACTGGAAAGAGCAATAACAGCTAGTGGACTTAAGAAGCTTATTTTCTTGAAAAGCTATTTTAAGAAAAAGATTTTCAAAATTCTGTCTGACAGCAGTACTGTCTGCTGGGTCAATGAAGGTGAAATCTAGACTCTCATGTAATTGTCAGACATCCATGGTATTCAACTTATTCAGAAATGTCTCAACTAACAGTTATCTACAATGGTTTTCTCAGACCAAGGATTAAAATTAACTTTCATCAAATGAATGCTTCAACTCTTAAGGCACACTTCATCAGATATGATGGCTACAGAAGCACAACAAGCTTTATCAAATATCAGAAAAACACATCACTTGCAGACTTCCAAAAGCAGCAACAACAGAATTGGATAGCATATGTAACTCAAATAGAAAATAATGATACAATCAAGATGTTGATTTGAAACATTAAATTAAATCTAAAATTAAGAAGGAAAGTCTCATCAGTACTGGAAAGAGCAAAAACAGTCGACTTAAGAAGCCTATTTTCCTGAAAAACTATTTTAAGAAAAAGATTTTTAAAATTCAAATGAGTTATTATAAATATTTGGTCAACAAATATTTAATGTATATGGAAACACCTAATCATATCAGTACCATTCATATTTCATTATTTCCTTATTCATTATTTCATTATTTCATTATTCATTCATATTTCATTATTTCCTTCAGTTTCTGTTGTATACACATTTCTTTCTGAGAGACTTAAGGATAGAAATCACTTCATGACATTTTCCACTGATCATTTCATTTTTATTTAAAAAAAAAAAAAAATATATATATATATATATATCTAAGATCACACACATTTTGCATAAATAAAACTATTTGTAATTTGTAAGATGTAGTTGTGAGTACAGTCTTTTATATTTCTTTTAAGACATGGGCTACCAGAAATCCCTTCAATGAATCTATTGCAAGCTTTTCCAATCAATCCAAGGGCTTCAACTACAACTAGTTATTGATGTTCTCATCTGCCATATTTTGTGAGATTTCCACTTCAAGATCCTTGTATTTTCATATATTTTTGATGATCACCAAAAATACATTACAATCTATGTAGACTGCCATATTAATAAGAAAGCACCTTCTGTTCTTGTGGTCTCTGATCACAATGTCTGGGTGATGTTGCTGCTGGCAACAACCCATCCCCCTTTCAGCAGGGAATATTTCAGAAAAATATTCGATAATACATGAAATGCTCTTACAATCTTTTCCATGTCTCAAAATGAGTTTCTTTTTGTGCATTTATTCCAAACTTATGGAATTCATATATTTCAGAAAACGAGTGGGTCTTCTGTTGTATCAAATATAGAATATTTGTTTTCGCTATATGAATCACTTTTGACTGATTAATTATTTGAGTTAAATTGTCTGAAACAGAGAAATTGTTTTGAGTGAGACTCATCTTTTCACCTTTACCCCAAGAACTTGTTATATTTATCATATAGCATTATTAATGCCATATCAGTCATTGTATTAAATTCTTACTTCATACCAGTTTGTTTAGTTATAGTAGTACCAACTCCTCCTCCATTAAGTTTGTTTTTTGTTTTTGAGATCCTGAGATGAAACGTTTTCATTATTCACACATATTTTAAAATTTGTATCTTTTATCTCTTTTATCACAAAGATGCAAATATTATCAGAAAAAAAAAAGGGATGTGAGAATTAAGACTACTTTTCATATTTGAACTAGAAGCTGTTACGGTCACTTGAAGTATTAAATAAAAATAAAATGTGATGTAATAAATACTCAGTCTGTAAATGAAAAAGAATCTGTTAATAATATCTGCGAAAAAAAGAAGTCGGGTAGATGCGGAGAGGGGTGGGATAGAAATTCAAAAGATGCACACGTTCCCTCCCTCCTGTTGAAAACTGAAAATGAAAGTCTTTTAACATCTTAAAAAAAAAGGAAAAACTGAAAAGGTAAAAATCTATGAAAAAAAAATGATCCCACAAATAATGGATGAAACGAAGAAGATTGAAGATAAGAAAAAATAAAATTTTCATATGAAGGTGCATTTTAAAAACTTCTCATCCTGAATTCTGACATATCTCAACAGATTAGGGGTTGGAAGATGAATGATGTGGACATTAAAATTTTAAAAAACATGAAAATATTTACAGTGTTACCACTTGCTTCTCTCACCAGCAGACTTATGGAAAATACAATTGGTATTAGTCTCTTGGAGAATAGAATCTGAACAAAAGTGGAGACAATGAGGTAAAAATGGAAAAGCCTTTATAGTCTAGGTGTTCTGCCTCGGTCTTCTCAGTGTCCTCAAACTGGAATGAGAAACAAAGCCCCTGTGTAAGGAAAGTGCTTTGGAATTTTGGAGGAAGGAGTGATGAATAAAAGTAACCTTATCAGATACTATGGCCAGAAAAGTTTTATGACCTTTGTTTTCATAACATTATTCTGAAGGGAACTTTTGGTAACTCGCTATTTGCAAGTTATAATATTTCGGTATCTTCGTGTAAAGCCAACATACTAAATGAATCCTTCGAATAAGACACAATAATGTTCTCGGAATGACTCTCCCGAGTAATTCAATCAAACAAACTCTTCAATGACACAGAACACACTCTTGAGTGCTTTATATACTAAATATTTTATGGTTACGTGATCCCAGTTGCATAATTCATTCAACTGTTACATTTGTTGCTTGGAGATCTGTATTTGACTTCGAGTGTCGATATCAACACTTTTTTTTTTTTTTTTTTTTTTTTGTTATAAATTCTCCCATTGCACTCAAATGTTGAGTGCTGAGAAAAAAATACCCTCCAATTGTCCTTGACTTTGTGATTCTCTACAAATCTTTTATCTTTGAGCTACCAATCCTATTTAAAATATATATACGTTTTTTTATATAATAATGTTTTAGAGATAATAGAAACGACATTTGTACTTATTAGGAAGATACATTTGTACTTATCAGGAAGAGACATTTGATATTTCTATGGTCATAATGAGAAAAGAGGGTTTGGAAATTTGACACTCAAAGGATAAATTGAAAGCAGCACATAACTTACCTAGTAATCTTGAGTAAGTGAATGGTAAAATAAGGTTTAGGAGAAAGATAGCAAAAAGACATTTATTAAGAGCTGCATAGGACAGGAAAATGTGGAGAGCCATTATTGGCAATGTCTTGAAGGAACATGGCACATAGAAAAAAATAAGTAAATATCTGGCTACTTGTTTCTGAATACACTTTTCTGCTAGAGTGGTTGGCTAATCCTGGTTACAGACTTCTGCTCAAGCACATTTTTCTTTCTTCAACACCCACAGAGCCCGTCTGTGGCTTATACTGCAATTATATTGAGCAAAGCTCAGTTACTGTCTGGGTGGTGCATAATCTGATGAGAGTAGTTTTTCAAATCCTCTTGTGAGTTTTTGCTGAGTACAACCATCAATGGCTTTTGAACAGTTCTGTTTAGCTAGTTTCACTGAAAAGGCTTGGGTCAACCTGTGATGTGCTTTCCAGGCACCTCTTCAAGCTAGTACTACTTGACAAATCAACCCTGGTGAGAGTTAAAATCGGGTCTCACGTTTCCATTCTTAAACTGGTGCCCCCTAAATACGAATTTGCACGAGATACTAGATTAGCAACTAGATCCCACCCTTTTACAGTGAAACCGATAAAATGCAGCCGTAACTTCTACTCCAACAGTTTTTTTCTTCGCACTTCCCGACTGTGGAATTTCCTTCCACACGATTGCTTCCCCGACGGCTACAATCTCCAGGAGTTTAAATGTAAGATCAATAGACACCTCCTAACACACTAACCTGCTCCCATTCTATCAAACACTCTTCCCATCTGCCCAACCCTCATCCTCGGTATCCTTACTCATCTGTCACCTTCCTCCTGACATTCCCTATGTCTAACCACTCCTTCTCTTTACCTTCCTCTATGTAGCCCCATGCGCAATAGTGGCAGTGGAATGCCTTACTTGGGGTGAGATGATTAAAAAAAAAAACTCTTCCCATCTGCCCAACCCTCATCCTCGGTATCCTTACTCATCTGTCACCTTCCTCCTGACATTCCCTATGTCTAACCACTCCTTCTCTTTACCTTCCCCTATGTAGCCCCATGCGCAATAGTGGCAGTGGAATGCCTTGCTTGGGGTGAGATGATTAAAAAAAACAAAAAACAAAAAAAAAACATGTACATCTTACAACCACATCATGACTCCTAAGACTAAACAATAATCTATAGCCGAAAACTCATAAATTTCAAAGCAAATACCATATAAAGAAAAAATAGCGGACACTTTGAAGCGGTGTATTGGTTAGCAAGTGTGTTTTTCTAAATTAATTATGACTTAGCTGTGAGTTTGATCCTCACTTGGTGCAACCTACTGTAAAATAATAAAAAAATGATAGAAATAAATATAATAATAAACAAACTCTGGATTAGGACAGTAAGAAATCTAAAGGTTAAACAAAATACTTAGAAAAAAATGTGCCCCCCCCTGTTGCATTTTCCTTAAGCCCCTTTATGGCCAAATGCAGTTTTGATTTCTATGTTTGTCCACACTGTTTATCTTTACAAACACTCGATCTCCAATATTAAGCAGTCTTCCTCGATATGAATACCAAATTTTTAAACAATTGTTATATCTAAATTAATTTATAAATGGAACTTTGTCTGTGTGTGTGTATCTGTTACCTATAGACTCTGAAACGGCTGAACCGATTTTCTTGAAAATTTACACAGTTGTACTATAAGCATCTGCGAGTGTTCTTAGCTAGGTTTTGTGTCGAGGTACCCCCGATAAATATTGAAAATCGATAATCAAAAAAATCGGGTTATAGAAGGAGTGGTCTGATTTTAATCAAATTTGATACACTCATAGACAAAGTCATAAGAAATGATATTCAGAAGTTTCAAGGTTGCAGTTCTTAGAATAGTGCAGAAAATCTATAATATATATATATATATAAAAGCTTTCATTACATCCAAGCAACGCCAGGCTATACTGCTAGTATATATATATATATATATATATATATATATATAAAAACACATCTTGGTTATTTTGGTAATTTGTAGTAAAATAAAAAACAAAAGATGAATGTAAAAATGCAAGCTTGGTTTCTGTTCCTCTGCAGGAACCTGTCAAAGAACATGGCACTTTGTATAGCTTGGAAATACCAATTTGATTGTGAGGCATCTTTACAAAAATGTACAATGTCTCACAGACACACGCTTGTGTACTTGCTTTGCAGGGAAATACATAGATGTAATTTTTCTTACATGTGAGGGGGTGCTAAAAATATTTTTGTCTGACCCCCCCCCCCCCCAAATCCTGATATTTGGGGAAATAGATTTGATGGAAATTTGTCAGCTCATACACACACACACCCACACACACAGCTAAAATATATTCAGGCAAGTGTATTCTGTCTGTAATAAAAGCTATTATATATAAATGTGTTTGCAAAATATATTCAGGTTAAAAATCATGTAGTTTTATGTATGTTTTTTTACCATTGGGGTGAATAACTGGAAAATTATATCAAGAGAGAGAGATCTGCGTATACACACAGCTGCATGCATCTAACATGTGCGATATTAACTCATATCTACTTTGAACATTAGTTTTCTTTTTGCTATCAGCAAATTTCAGAAATACTTCTATTTGCAAGAGCTTTTATACATGAAAACATTAGGCATGAAAATTTTTCTTTGCTTTGTTTCTATTAAATCCTTTCAGATTGGAATGAGTGATAAAACTTTCTGAAATCTTATAACAATTTTGCTTTATTAAAATTCACATTGCTTCAATTTTTATTCATTTATAAAGTTCGAAATATTAAAAATATTTGTATTTTTATAAAATAATTTTTTGGTTTTATGGATTTTAGTTTTCTGTCACACTAAGAGATGAAATATAGGAAGTTGTGGAGAGCCATGATATGTCTAGTTCTGAAGGAACATGTCCCTAGAAAAAGAATCACACTGTTTAGCTTGTTTTACATCCTGTAACCATTGTCAGGATCTGTTAGAAAATAAAAAAAGAGGTAGCTTCTGATGAGATTTGAACTGACATACTCTGGAGTAGCCTTTGAGATTTGAAAAAGCAATCGCTTGACTGCAAGAGAAAATTTACTCTCCCCAAAATCATTTTACTTGGCCGACTCCATTTTCTTAATAGTCCCTTTATGTAAATGTAGCGTGAATTGCTGACAGAAAACGAAAAATGAAAATTTAATTAAAATTTTGAGCGTGTTAGAAAGGATTTAAAAAAATTTAAAAAATAATATTAAAATTTGATCTTTACTCTTATTAATAGCATAAACATTTTGATGATAAAACTTTATTTTTATTAAGTTTGAGCTCTTTTAACATCATGATATGCGTTTTTTTTTTTGTTTTGTTTGGTTTTTTTTGGCAATTGAGTGGAGGTACCTAATTTCACAGTTTCTTCCTTCTGTTTGGCTACAACTTTCATCTCATGGATGATAAAAAATAACAAATCTGATTTTCTCAATGATTTTCTATAAAATTTACTTGTATAATTTGTTTTTTTGGTGCCTGGTTGAAAGAAGTATGCATATTTTTTTTCTTTTTACTTTCAAATGTTCATTTTTACTTTTTGTAAGTGGGGAGGAATTATAGTCAAGGATAATATTTTTCCAAATGAATTTCTAAAAATCTGTAAGCGTCTTTAATCTGGGCAACAGAGACATTTTGGCTTTGCTCTGGAAGTGTTAATTAAACGAATGTTTACATTGACCGGGACGCTAAATGTGAGACAGGAACTTGTCAGTCTAAATTCTGTTTATCAGATCTTGCTTTGATGATTGTGGGATATCACTGTCTTTTGTTTAACCACACATTTCGATGTAAATCAGGCACCATGCATAAGACTAAAGAGTTTAATAATGTCATTGTAGGTCATTCTAAGTAACTTGCGAATCTTCAATGGTTGTAGAAGGAATCAGATTTCCTTTTTCTATATTTGAAGAAACACAATTCATTGTGAGATTTTTAATTGACTGCAGGGGTGTAAAGCAATAAATTTTAATTGCCCAATTATGTTTTTAATCGACTGAGTCAATTGGGCGAGTGAAATCTCAAAGGCTGCTTGAGGAGCACATCTGACATGGCCAATGCTTTACCTATTAGGCCACAGGTGAGATTCAATTTTAATCATATACTTTTTTTTATTTTTCTGTTCTATACTGCCTTATGGTTACAGAAAGTAAAAACAGTTGCAATGTTAATCTAAACTTATTTATTAATGGAACTTTGTGTGTGTCCGTTACCTATAGACCAGAAACAGCTGAATTGATTTTCTTGAAAATTTACACAGTTGTACTATAAGCATCTGCGAGTGTTCTTAGCTAGCTTTTGTATCGAGGTACCCCCGATAAATATGGATAATCGAAAAAATCGGGTTACAGAAGGAGTGGTCCAATTTTAATCAGATTTGATACACTCATAGACAAAGACATAAGAAACGATATTCAGAAGTTTCAAGTTTGCAATATATATATATATATATATATATATATAATATATATAAAAGCCAAGATGTTTGTGTGTGTGTATCTGTTTATCGGCCTGTATGTCTGTATTTTTTTCAGCCCTTTTATTTTAGTTTTTGCTTCGGGTTTGGCTCTAAGTAGGTATAATTGTAGTTCTTAGTCTCAGCCATGATACCATTTACTCACAGGACTTATTTAGCCTTCAAAATTCAGTTTACGACGAAAAAAAAATTATTTGATATCGATACCAAGAAATCAAATTTGACTTACATCCATTCATTTTTCTTTCAGTCTACGGTTTCGCATTATCTGGAAACAACTATTGCTTTTTAGTCTTTTGTGCCAATGTCCAAAGAGTCTGAGCTCCAGGACCACGGATTAGTTTTAAAGCTTTCATTACACCCGAGCAACGCTGAGCTATACTGCTAGTATATATATATATATATATATATATATATATATATATATACACACACACACACACACACACACACACACTAGCTGCGATTGATAAATTGTCGCAATTATTTTATTATTTAAAATATTCTTTAGGCTGAGTCTGAGCTCCAGAACCATGGATTAGTTTTAAAGCTTTCATTACACCTGAGCAATGCCAGGCTATACTGCTAGCAATAATAAAAACATCAAAGCAGATCAACAGGAAAATTAACCAAAAATCAATAATGAAAATATTTAGGCAAAGAAATTTCCAGAACTAAAGTCTTAGTTTTCGTTTTAGTCAATATTTTCCACCTTATATGTATTTTTCTTTCTTTTATTTAATGTGACTTTATACAGTTAGCATCATCTGAATTTCTTTAACTAATAAAATATAACTTCATGTCAGTAAGCAAACATACTTTTTGTGACCAGAATAAGGGAATACCTCATTAAAAAAAATAGGTAAGATCAGGTTGATAGTACATTACTTTTTATTTCTTTTGTTTTGTGCTTTCTTTTACTTTTTACTTTTAATGATTTAAAAATAATTCTTTCTCACATGTAACAATAAATAGTTGTATCAAAAGATCTTTTTAGCAAACTCTTGCAGACTATATAACCAATACAACTTCAATTGACTAATATTTCTGTTATTTTTTACTGTACAAGGAAAATGGCTAAAAGGCAAGAAATAATGAAAACATAAAAGACTGAATTGTTGGTTTCTTGTCAATTGCTAGACACAGAAATCTATCTGCCATTACTTTTTGAGAATTCTTCAAGTGGGTTTTTTTTAATGCTTCCTTCAAAGTCTGCTGCGAGTGGAAGTTTTAAATTGAAGCCTCGAGGCTGAGGAATTGAAAACTGTCTTTTCGTTTTCTTTCTCTATAATTTTTCTTATCTTCTTCAAAAGTAAAAAGACTCCCCCCCCCCCAAAAAAAAATAAAACCCAAACAAGTTTCTTCCTTAAGCAGTTTGTGTGCGTGAGCTGTGAATAAACACATAGCTATTACCTCCCCCTTTAGAATATATCTGCCATCAACACTACTCAGTTGCACACAGGTAAAAGGCAAATGTATTTAATTATAGGGAATCATATATGTTTTTTAACACACACACACGTGTGTATGTGTGTGTGTGTGTGTGTGTTTAATTGTGATAATGTTTAGCCCCAGGGTTGTTGTTTCAGTGGCTTTACTGATAAACTGTATTTTGGCAAGCAGATATTCTATTGTAAAGTGCTCATTATCAGAGTGAAGATAGTGTTGATAGGCACAAAGAGATTGTCTCTTTAACAGAAGATTCATGCTGACTTCAAAGTTTTGTGAGGATAGCGTTATGATGTTCTCACTCATTAGGGCTGTTTATATATATATATATATATATATATATATATATATATATTGTAATTCTGTTATTAGGATGGTTTGTAAAAGCATGTCACTGTACAAAAATTTTCTTTTTTGAAACTGAACTGTTCCTCTTCAGGTGATATGTTAAAATAAATCATCATCATTTATCCATTGCACCCAGATGGTGCATAGGGCAGCAACTTTTTGTTGCTGTTTCTGTAACAAACTGTTTTTTACAGGGCAGTGTTGTTAGCCCTGCACCCAACCCCCAAGCCTGGAGGACTGGTGGATCATTCTTGGTCCTTACGTTTACAGCACCTGGTATTCTCAAATGGTCACCCATTTAAGTACTGATTAGGCTCGTGCCATACGTGAAACACGCTTGGGCGATCATGTCTTGAAAGAGACATGACTGACTGGGCAGAAGACTATCCCGCAGTAGGTTGCCATTGCTTTCTGTGGTAGACAGGTTGCCAGCCAAGGCTAAAGAACCCTATCTGTCCTGTTATTTTATCCATAACTGGAAGGAAGAGACGGATTAATATCTTTCCCAAGGGTATTTGCACGTAAGTGAATGCAATGAATTCAACAGGAATTTGAACTCGGCTCTCCGATTTCTTGTTCCGAGCCGATATCCACTGGACCACCACGCACATCCCGCGGGGGATGAGTAGTTATCATTATTTACACTCTGACTATTGTCCTCATCTTTGTTGTTGTTATCACAGTAAAGATGAAGAGTCTGAGTGTAAATAAAATAGCTGGATCAGTTAGTTTGCAGTCATCAACTGAATTTTGAAAAATAAGTATTTCTATTGTATAATGTTTGATTGGTGCATGTAATATTTACTACTGAGTTAATTGCATCAACAAACAAATATTGTTGAAAAACATTTTGGCAAAATAGTTATGACCTTATCCTGTATATTTATATATACATTTCATACACTCTATGTAACATCTGCTATGGATAGATATTACTTTTCTTTTCTTTTTTTATTTACTTCTTGGTCAACTTGAGAACTTTTCCACACCTTCTGTAATTTATCCAGCGTAAATATTTACCAGGGTGTTTTAACAAGCTGTTGCTAAATCTCATCTGATAGGTACATTGAGTCTACAAGAGCCATCAAATTCCTCCAGTATGTACAGTACAAACTGAGAGTTGGAACATCTTCCAGTGCCAGATTAATCTTCAGTGGCTGTGGTTTGATGTAAACTTGTTTACATTTTTAAAAAGCGAGCAATACTAAGTTGGAGAATTGTCAGACAAAAATTTGTAAATATGTGAAATATGGATAGATATACACATGCAAATTCATTCCATTGGAAATTGTAAATTAACATTCTGTTCATATCTCTTTGACTTAAACTATTTATCAGTCTGTTTCTTTTTGGCTATCCCTATTGATCTGTCTATTTCTCTTTGGCTACCCCTCTTCGTCTGTCCGTTTCTCTTTGGCTATTCCTCTTCGTCTGTCCGTTTCTCTTTGGCTACCCCTCTTTGGCTGCCCGTTTCACTTTGGCTACCCTTCTTTGACTGCCCGTTTCACTTTGGCTACCCCTCTTCGTCTGTCCGCTTCTCTTTGGCTATCCCTCTTCGTCTGTCCGCTTCTCTTTGGCTACCCCTCTTCGTCTGTCCGTTTCTCTTTGGCTACCCCTCTTCGTCTGTCCGTTTCTCCTTGGCTACCCTTCTTCGTCTGTCCGTTTCTCTTTGGCTACCCCTCTTCGTCTGTCCGTTTCTCCTTGGCTACCCTTCTTCGTCTGTCCGTTTCTCTTTGGCTACCCCTCTTCGTCTGTCCGTTTCTCTTTGACTACCCCTCTTCGTCTGTCCGTTTCTCTTTGACTACCTCTCTTTGTCTGCCCGTTTCTCTTTGACTACCTCTCTTTGTCTGCCCGTTTCTCTTTGACTACCTCTCTTTGTCTGTCTGTTTCTCTTTGGCTACCCCTCTTCGTCTGTCCGTTTCACTTTGGCTATCCCTCTTCGTCTGTCCGTTTCACTTTGGCTATCCCTCTGACCGTTTCGCTTTGGCTACCCCTCTGTCCCTTTCTCTTTGGCTAGCCCTCTTCGTCTGTCCTTTTCTTTTTGGCTAGCCCTCTTCGTCTGCCCATTTCTCTTTGGCTACCCCTCTTCGTCTGTCCGTTTCACTTTGGCTATTTCAATTCATTTGTTTATTTATCTGTATAAGTTTCTTTACATCTTTTTTAAGTGTTTATACATGCATATCTCTATTTGTCTATCAGTAAATGTGCGTTCATGTTTTCTTTTGTACTTGTTGATGATGCATGTCTTTTCTCCTGTTTTCTATGTATATTTGTCTCACCCTCTTGCCATCTGTATCCATTTGCGTATCCCACTCGTTATCTAAGACTATTTAGATGTATTAATTTCTGTCCACCTGTTAATTTTATTTCTTTTCTTGTAAGCAATTGCCGAAGACTGATTTTTATTTATTTTTTATTTTTTTGCAACTACTCTTTCTCATGTTCATTCACCTAATTACCTCCTACCAGTTTTTTCTGAGGGGTGGAGTAATTGTAATCCTTTCCCCGATTCTGTATCTGATGTTACATCATTACTAATTAATTCCTCTTGGCTGACAACAATGATTTTTGTCATGAGCCTAAATGGATGCATCACTAAATTACTCGTTACGTTCCCGTTTTGCATGACACCGTTTTTCACCGTTCTTGTTTGAATGACTTCTAAGGAGAGAAGTAGTGCTGACCAACTCATGGCCTTTTTATCAGTTTATAATTACAATAGTGACATAGGAAAACACTATTTTCATGTAATTTTTGCTAGAAGTGTAGCACAAGGTCACAATGGTGGAGTACACTTCTCAAAAATCATATTCACAAGCAATGATAAACTTTCTCATCATCACTGGATTCTGAAATTTGAGGAATCTGAATATTTTATGAGTAACTAGCACTATAGCCCGGCGTTGCTCAGGTATAATGAAAGCTTTAAAGCTAATCCATGGTCCTGGAGCTCAGACTCTTTGGACGTTGGCATGAAAGACTAAAAAGCAATAGTTGTTTCCAGTTAAAGCGAAACTGTAGACTGAAAAAAAAAATGAATGGATGTAAGTCAAATTATGAAGTTTGGCAAGAATCGGATAAAAATTGTGGATTTGTATAAAGGACATACAGATAAACACACACGCAAACATCTTGCCTTTTTATATATATATATATATATATTATTGATTTTCTGCACTATTGTAAGAACTGCAATCTTGAAACTTCTGAATATCATTTCTTATGTCTCTGTCTATGAGTGTATCAAATTTGATTAAAATCAGACCACTCCTTCGATAACCTGATTTTTTTTGATTATCGATTTTTTATATTTATTGGGGGTACCTCAACACAAAAGCTAGCTAAGAACACTCGCAGACGCTTATAGTACAACTGTGTAAATTTTCAAGAAAATCGGTTCAGCCATTCCGGAGTTTATAGGTAATGGACACAGACACACACACACAGACAAAGTTCCATTTATAAAATAAGTTTAGATTTGGAATTTTGGTAAGAAGAATGAGAAGCTGAGAGCCATGTCATGTGAAGGTTTGATTAATCATTAGTCTGGCACACAAGTAATGGATTATTTCACCATTGCTCTCGAGTAGGCATTCTGAGATTGGAGTAATTTAAATATTTTATGGGCAGTTTGGAATTTTGATAAGAGTGAAAAGCTGAGAGCTGAGGCTTCTCATGGCTTAGCTGATTAGTTCTAAGAATCTTAAGTATTTATACTGATATTTAATGTTTTAGTTAATCACTGACGGGGAAATAGAGGAAAATAGTCATAAAACAAATCAAAGAAATTTCTTGATTTAAAAAAAATTTTTTTTTTTATACAAATTACTTTAATAAAATCTAGTTTGGAGCTTATTTTCTTTAATTTTATGACTCCCCCCCAAAAAAATGCTGATGAGATCTTTTCAGTCAGACATTTTTTCTGAAATAAGTCAGGTTAAAGATTAAATAAGAGATGAGAATCTGTTGCACCAAAATTCCAAGTTTTTAAAAAAAAAATGCCTACCTTGAAAATCTGCATTCAAAATTCTGGCTTTTGTCTGGGTTTGAACACTTGAGTTCTAGTTTTGCCAGGAAGTATACAACTCCCTCACTTAGCAAGTGTTCACTTGTTTGTTATATTTTCAAGTTTTGTTGCAATAACGCAAGTTTTTAGCCTTTGATAACAGACACCCAATGTTGATCCCAAACTACATTCGTCATTTCACAAGGATAAGACTAGAGGTAATTGGGCTACTGGGGCGGGGCATTGGATGAAATCTCTGAGTCTTAGTGTCACCTATTGCTTTGTCAAGCTTAACTATTTCCTCACTGTGCAAAATCGAACTTTTCCTTCATTTTAGGTGTAAGACTGTTTTGAACTTTCACACTTCCCTGGTAGAAACTAACTAACAATAGCTTATATGAGAATTGGGCAGCCCTGAAGGAGACTACCACCATCTTTAAATTTGTTTTTTTTTTTTTTTTTTTTACTTTTTTCAACGCATTCTTATAGGTTATTACATAAAGTTTCTGATTATCTAAAAAAAATTTTTTTAAATTTCAATATTCAAACAATTTTAGCTGGGAGGGCTCACTTTCTCATATGTGATAGTAAATCGATCCTCCATTTTGGAACCACTCGCATTGGGCTTGCTTTGTTTAGTTTTTTTGGGACGAGTTGTTGCTCTTGTTTTTGTCTTTTTTAAGTTTTCTTTAGTTCTTACGATGACATCTTCCCCAGAAACTCCAAGAATGGCTTTATTCAAAAATTTTGCAAAAGATTTACTAATTGAATATGCGCAAGCAAAAAAGTTAATTGCGCAGGATTGATTTACTATAAGGTTGTATGAAAAACTGAGCCCCTAAAATTGTTTGAATATTGAAATTTTTACAAACTTTTTTGTCAATCAGAAAGTTTAGGGTTTAATTTGATAGCACAGAAAAAAGTAAAGAAAAATTGATAATCAACCAATTTACAGGTGCTGGTAATGTCGTACCAGCAAGTGGTTCCAAAATGGAGGATTGATTTACTATAACGTTGTATAAAAAACTGAGTTTCCCCCTAAAATTGTTGAAATATTGAAATTTTTCCAAATTTGTTTTTGTCAATCAGATAGTTTATGGTGAAATTGATAAAATTGCACTGAAAAAAGTAAAAAAAAAAAAAAAAAATGTAAAACAACAAATTTAAAGGTGGTAGCCTCCTTCAGATCCGCCAAGAATTGTGCTTAACTTTGGCTCAAGATCTGTCCAATTTATTATCTGAGTAAAATAATAGACAAACAATTATTCGGTGGCAAAAGTTGGTGATTGGTTTCAAGTTTAATCATAGTTGGCAGTCCATATCGCAAACTCTGTTCAAATGCACTTGAAATAGACCCTCAAAATTCCTCAACTCATTACCTTAACCAGTCATCTGTATTTAAATTTTATTACTAGCAGATGAAAGACAATCTCCTCTTTCTGTAATTGTGACCCAGATATCAGCTGCTTTAATCATTGTTGGTTTTGACCAAAAGAGAGATGTTATTGTGACAAACTCTTATACGTCCGTTATTATGGAAGAGAGAGTCCAGATTTTTTTTCCATTAGATCTTTTTTCAATCTTTGAAATTCCTGAAGGCATTGTATATTTTGGAAGTAAAATACATTCAGTTAGTTAAGTGCCATACGTAATACACGCTTGGGCAATCATGTCTCTTCCTAGACATGACTGACTGGACAGAAGATTATCCCATAGTAGGTTACCATTGCTTTCTATGGATAGACTGGTTGCCAGCCAAGGCTATAGAACCCAATCTGTCCTGTGATTTAACCTAAAACTGGAGGGAAGAGGTGGATAAATACCTTTCCTAAGGGTATCTAAACTTATTTATAAATGGAACTTTGTCTGTGTGCGTGTCTGTGTGTATCCGTTACCTATAGACTCCAAAACGGCTGAACTGATTTTCTTGAAAATTTACACAGTTGTACTATAAGCGTCTGTGAGTGTTCTTAGCTAGGTTTTGTGTTGAGGTACCCCCAATAAATATCAAATCGATAATTGAAAAAATCGGGTTATAGAAGGAGTGGTCCAATTTTAATCAAATATGATATACTCATGGACAAAGACATAAGAAACGATATTCAGAAGTTTCAAGGTTGCAGTTCTTACAATAGTGCAGAAAATCAGTAATATATATATTTAAAAGGCAAGATGTTTGTGTGTGCGTGTGTTTATCTGTCTGTATGGTCTTTATGCAAATCCACAATTTTTATCCGATTCTCACCAAACTTCACACAAATATTCTTTAGGCTGAGTCTGAGCTCCAGGACCATGGATTAGTTTTAAAGCTTTCATTACACCCGAGCAACGCCGGGCTATACTGCTAGTTTGTTCATAAGTGAATGCAGGGAATTTTGAGTTTGAATTTGGCTCCCTGATTTCTCATTCCGAGTCGATATCCACTGCACCACAATGCACATCCCAATACATTAAGTTTTCTAAAGTAAAGAATTGTAGGCTTTCTTTCTGTCTTTTGGGCATTTTAGAAGTGAAATACTCATAAGGTGCTCGACCGTATTTGCTGAAATCTAAACAATGCAAACAAATGGAATGTTGGATGGTCTTTTTATTGCAATTTAGTTTTAATATTTTTCATAGTCAAATTCCTAAAATTTTGAGGTAGACTTTTGTTAATATACATATGAGGATTGCTGAAAAGTTTAGTCTGGCCCATTATTTAAAACATGATGGAAAGACCAAACTTATTAATTTTTTTTTTTTTTTGTCACTTCTTGATCAGGCTAAAAACTTTTCAGTACTTCAGTTTACTGTTTTGGAGTTCAAACTTGAGTTCTCCAAACTTAGTCTTTTACCAAATTAACTTAAATATCCTGATTACAATGTACCTCTCTTTGTATCACTCTCTATCTCTCTTTGTGTGTCATATATATATATATATATATAGTTTTGAGGTGTGCTATATCTATCTAAACTTATTTATAAATGAAACTTTGTGTGCGTGTGTGTGTGTGTGTGTGTATATCTGTTACCTATAGACTCCATAACGGCTGAACTGATTTTCTTGAAAATTTACACAGTTGTACTATAAGCGTCTGTGAGTGTTCTTAGCTAGGTTTTGTGTCGAGGTACCCCCGATAAATATCAAAAATCGATAATCGAAAAAATATAGAAGGATTGGTAAGTTTTTAATGAAATTTGATACACTCATAGACAAAGACATAAGAAATGATATTCAGAAGTTTCAAGATTGCAGTTCTTATAATAGTGCAGAAAATTTGATATTGATACCAGGAAATCAAAATTTGACTTACATCCATTTATTTTTCTTTCAGTCTATGGTTTCGCTTTAAATGGAAACAACTATTGCTTTTTAGTCTTTCGTGCCAACGTCCAAAGAGTCTGAGCTCCAGGACCATGGATTAGCTTTTAAAGCTTTCATTACACCCGAGCAATGCCGGGCTATACTGCTAGTTAAAGGATAAAGTGCTCAATATCAGAGATAGAGTAAATATAAAACTGAACATTGAAGTCCACACTCAGAGGCAATATTCTATTTCATGAAACAGTCTGTCACCTCTGAGTGTTGACTCCAATGTTTCCTTATATATATATATATATTTCGAATAACACTCCGAAAATTACATGTCATGTGGGCATTTCAGTGAGGAAAAACCTTGCTTCCTCAGCAACAAAATTCTTTATTATGCAAATACTTTTTACATTGAGCACTCTACCAGGATCATTTTTAATATTCTTCTCCTTCAATGTGCCTTGTCCTATTCCTGGTGACTCTAAGCACACTTTTACCTGTAACACGATGCAGCCCCCGTTCTGTCATCCACCTGATCAGGTCCTTCAAATATGTTATCCGCTGCTTTCCCCTGTCTCTTTTTTCCTCTATCTGACCTGTTAGTATCAGGTTATCCAAGCTCTCCTTCCTCATTGCATGTCCCAGGAACTTTAGTTGTCTCTTCCTGATGCTCAATATTAGTTGCCTTTTTGTTTTCATCCTTTCTAAAAACCTCATCATTGCTCACATGCTCGGTCCATGATATCTGCAGCATCGTTCTGTAGAACCACATTTCAGTTGTGTCAAGTTTTTCCTTCATCTTTGATGATATTGCCCAGCATTCACTGCCATATTGAAGGATGGACAGCACGTAGCAATCCAGTACTCTCTTCTTTGTTTCTATTGAAAGTTTCCTGTCTCTTAATACTTGACTCAGCTTCTGGAACACATTCTTCTCCATGCCAATTCGTCTTCGGATCTCTGTATAAGATTAATATTAATAGGATCTGTTTTGGGATTTTACCTGCATCTCATTTTTGTTTGGGAGATATATATATATATATATATATCTGTGTGTGTGTGTATGTATACACACACACACACTTTTAGTTTAATTTTTGATGCCTCCAGATATAACATAGGTGCATATTTGAGCTTTTGTATTATTGTTCTTGCAGGAGATACAGGTATTACATATGTTTGGTTTGAGGAATGTCTAGCATTTTTTGAAAGACTGTGATCATGTTTTCAAGGGAGATCAGAACACCATGTGATTTTCTTGGAGATTTGAAGAATTATGTGTAACATTTCATTGATTAAAGATAGAAAATGAGATCTTACATCTTCCTGGAAGGAAAATCATTCGGTTCAAGAGTGGAAGGGTATGAAGTGTTAAGAACAATAAAAATTTCTTTCTTTGTTTTTTTGTTTTTTTTTAATTTTGTAAAGGCTAAAAACAGAGAATAGTCAAGAAACTTTTGGAATATTTTTTTCTTTTTATTTTTCAAGTACTGGAAATTACAGTGCTTTTTATAGAACATTGGTTAAAGTTCTTTGGGTTTTGTTTAAATAAAACACTTTGTTTCAGAAAGTTTCTGATTTTTGGCAAACATGCTTTAAACTTTTTGATTTTTTTCCTTCCTTTACTCTTCCTATCTTATCAACTAAAAAACAAATCTCTAACTTGGCTGTTTTAATCAAAGTTTATTAGTCATGATGTTAAATATTTTAAGTAAGAGATGTGTTATGAGCAGATGTTGGATTACCTTTCTGGTCACTCGGTGTCAGCAACATCAGTTGATTAAAGAATCAAGTGATGCTTTCAACAGATGAAATTAATGTTATCACTGCTAATAAAGAGGTTAACAGGAACTGCACAAAATGGTTGAGAGATGAGACATTGGTAGACGGTAAATGATGTGAATTGTTCCTTTTAGAGTCCGGACAATTCTGTCAGTTGATATGAAACTAGGGGATTTCTTTTTTTTTTTTTTTTTTTGAGCAGAACACTGAATTATTTGTATTTGATATATTTCAACAATGTTCTAGATAATGAGCTAATTTGGCAGTGTAGAATGATAGGTTGTTGGTAGAGAGGTCTAATGAAGGATATAACTCTATATATCAACAATTGTGATCTTCTTAGCTTTCTGCTTTCAAAGATTCATGGCTATCACAAGTGATGACACCACAAATTGCTCCAGAATAAGATTTGATGATTTTTTTTCTTTTTCGTGTCTGATGTCATAAGACTCTTTTAGTTTCATGCACTTTCATTGGGGCATCTGTCTAAGAATAATTTAAATGGAAAGCCTGCGTCTGAAATTCTTAATTTCGCAAAACTCTCAATCAAAGAAAACTGGTTGTTCCAATCCTCAAATATCAATAATATTGTGACTTGTTCTTTTTATCAGATTCTTATAATTTTTGGCAATCAATATGCACCCTCACTTTGTTTGCACCCTCACTTTGTTCCTTTGTCTTTAAAGGGAAAAAATATCTTGCTTAAAACACTTTTTACAAAAAGTGAGTTTCCAAAAATGTTACAGACATTAAAAATGAGAAAATGTTTCTTGTTTCTTAAAACTTTCCAAAGAAGCAGATTTTATTTCTTGCCTTCAGGATTTGGGTGAACAAGTGAATCTATTGATAAGTCAAGTTGCCCAATAATTCCTGTATTTTGATGGCCATTTCACGCATCTCTTGAAATTACTCTACCAGAAAATAAGAAAACTAATTTTTTTCTCTCTTTGATGAAAGCCAGTATATAATTCCCTAAAATTTTGGGTATCACTTCAGAAAAGACACAGGTTTTTAAACTCTTTTTTTTTTTTTTCAGAAAGAATCTCTTGTAAACTGAAATTAACTAAATTTTTAATTTTAATCATTTCTTGTTCTTGTATTTTTATAGTTTTTTTTTTTTGTCTATTTATTGAAACTCTGAACTTTCTGCTCACATCTCTTCACATTTTTTTTTTTTTTAATCATATCACCCCGAGCAAGGCGGTATCGCCACTGATGTGCAGGGGGCTACGTAAGAAAGAGAGAAAGCCGGAAACAACATCCTAAACATGGATGAGCCTCTTCACCTGTTCAATAGACGTGGGTGGAGTGTGAACCGGGCGATAGTTTAGTCTCTCTACTCCAATTGAAAAGAAAAGAAAAAGGAGTGAAAAGATTAGGAAAGAGAAAGCCGGAAACCACATCCTAAACAGGGAACAAGGGATGAGCCTCTTCACCTGTTCAATAAACGTGGGTGGAGTGTGAACCGGGCGATAGTTTAGTCTAAAAACTAGCTGTATCGCCCTTTGTTGCTCGGGGTTTTTTAGTGGTGATGTTGAAATGGTAAGGTCAAGTGCTTATTCATGAAGCTCTAGTATGTGGTTGCTGTGACACGTAAGTTAAAAAAAATACAAAGTAAGTATTGGTTTTTGTTGTATTTGTAAAACAGGATTTATGCTTGGTCAATTTTGCCTATAAACGGGAATGATGTATGTACAATTGAAAGAATGGAGGCTGGCTTTACTGGAGCCTGTAATGTGATGCAATGACGTTATGATGCAGAAAAAGTGAATGTATTGTCTCTGCAACGTCGGAGGGGGTTGGCATCTTGTAGAAAATGTGAAATTGTTATGGCATATGATAAGGTAGAAGTTACAAAAGAAGACCCGGTTTTTGTTGGAATACAACTAAGTGATTCGGAGAAATAAACAATCACAAAAGCAATATTTTCCATTAGTTTTTGCCGCACCCTGCGTGTCGATTGAAATTTTTGTTCACATATCAAGGCATCAGACCTTGATCTACCAGTGACTCAATTTTGGTTGTGTTTGAGTGTAGCGTCTTGAAGAAATGCATAAAAGTGCACAAAAGACCACCGAAAATTATGTTTGTGGGTAATTTTTGATGAACCCTGTTCATTGATTCAAAAAAATTTTTTATGTACATCAGTTTTGGACCTTGATTTACAAGTTATGCAATTTTGGTTGAATTCACATAAATCAGTTTAAAAAAATTTTTGTGTATGTCAAAGGTTCATGTCATGATCGACAATCCAATTTTCC
Organism: Ascarosepion bandense; assembly: GCA_037127315.1. Lineage (NCBI taxonomy): Eukaryota > Metazoa > Mollusca > Cephalopoda > Sepiida > Sepiidae > Ascarosepion > Ascarosepion bandense. The sequence continues at coordinate 2,978,437 of JBBBDQ010001635.1, forward strand.
TTGAAATTGGACCTAGGGTTTTGGAAGAGTAGTGTTCGTTAGAATGGAGGCACTTAAACACACATACAGACAGACACACATCCATTTTTATATATGTAGATGAAATTGATGCAGAGGTTGAAACTTGTTGAAAGCTGTGTTCATTAATGGACAGAATTAATTTGAAAGAATCTGACTTTCCAGTCTTGAATATCAAACTTTTATTTTATAATTATTATATAAATGAACCCTTAAGATAATATTAAATAAAAAAACAAAATTTTTATTTTTTCAGATAATTAACAAATCTTAATTGAATTATTTATTCATTAAGAAAACCTTTTATTAAATGATTTACAACTACCTTCAAAATATTTTAAGCTGGAATAAAAATATTGAAAATTAATGTGCAATAGTAAGTGAACCCTTACATTTAATATTTGGTAATTCCTTCTTTTGAGGTTGTGATGTCAACTAGTCTTTTCCTATAATTTTTAAGTTTCTGGCAATAGTGAGGGTTAATTTTCTACTATTCTTCTTGGAAAAACTCCCTAAATTGTTCTGTTATCTGGGTTTCTTGCATGTATGCCTTTAATTTTAATCACAGATTTTCATTTGGGTTTAGACCAGAACTTTGACTTGGCCGTTCCAAAACATGAAATTTCTTATTTTTCTAACCGATTCTTTTGTGGACTTGATTTGATGCTTCAAGTCATTGTCCTGTTGGAAGATCCGGCCCAGACCTAACCCAACTTACAAACCAAGGGCAAGGCACTTTATTTCAAAATTGCTTGTTATCGTCATTGTGCCGTCAATGCTTGCTGTTTTGCTTGTTTCACCTGCAGCAAAGGACCCACCCCATCATAATAGTGTCATTGCCAGGTTTAATTGTCGGCACAAGATTCTCCTCTTCAAAAACTGTATTAGGTTTTCACCAAATATATCAACTAACATCCCTTCCAAAAATCTCTAGTTTGGTCTCATCAGGCCATAAAACCTTTTTACAGAACATTTCTAGTTTAATAATGAGTTTGGTATAGTTGAGCTGAGATTGTGTTTTTAGGTAAGCTATGGCTTTTGTTCTAGGCATTCTGCCACAAAAAGTGGTCTTGTTCCAATTTCTTTACGCTGTAGACGTATGCACATTGATTCTGACATTGCCCAGGGTGCCTTGGAGAATCACTGAGATCACAGCAGGATTCACCTGGGCATGCCGATCTAGGTGTTTACTTGCTCTGGCAGTTCTTTTTCTTCTTGATTCTAATGCCACCATATCAAAAGCCATCTATTTATATACAATTAGATGTAAGTTGGAGACGTACACTCCAAATCGTTTTGATAGCTTGCTTTAGCTTTCTCTGTCATTATAGGCTTCGACCAAGTGGGTTTTTTTTTTTTTTTTTTTTTTTTTTCAAAGCTTCAGGAAGTTCTTTTGATCTTGACTTTTTTGTCTTTTTCCTCTCCAACTGTACAATGAGTTATATTGGTTGACTGCAGGATACACAGATTACCAAAAAAAAATGAATGTGTGTCATTTTGATTTTTACCCATATCCCAAAATTATTTCCACTGGCAACCATATAAAACAACAACAACAACAAAAATACAGGGTGTAAACATAAGGGTTCACTTTTTATCTTAATTTTTAATAAATACTTTTTATTTCAGCTTGATAAAAATGTTTGAATGTAGTTATAAATCATTTAATAATGATTTTTTTTTTAATTTTGTTAAATAAATATATAGTTTAATTAAGATTTGTTGATTATCTAATCTAAATCTAATCTAAGCTTATTTATAAATGGAACTTTGTGTGTGTGTGTTTGTCTATGTGTGTTTGTCTGTGTGTGCGTGTATCCATTACATATAGACTCCGAAACAGCTGAACCAATTTTCTTGAAAATTTACTCAGTTGTACTATAAGTGTCTGCGAGTGTTCTTAGCTAGGTTTTGTGTCAAGGTATTCTCGATAAATATCGAAAATTGATAATCGAAAAATTGGGTTATAGAAGGAGTGGTCCGATTTTAATCAAATTTGATACACTTACAGACAAAGACATAAGAAACGATATTCAGAAGTTTCAAGGTTGCAGTTTCTAGAATAGTGCAGAAAATCGATTTTATATATATATATATAAATAAAAGGCAAGATGTTTGTGTGTGTGTCTGTTTGTCTGTATGTCCTTTATACAAATCCACAATTTTTATCCGATTCTCACCAAACTTCACACAAATATTCTTTAGGCTGAGTCTGAGCTCCAGGACCATGGATTAGTTTTAAAGCTTTCATTACACCCGAGCAACGCCGGGCTATACTGCTAGTTGACTTTAAAAAGGTAAAATTTTTTAAAGTCAGACCAACAATTTTCAGAAACACACGCATATGTTTATTACTTTAGCATTATGAGGATTATATATTTCAACCTTAAAAAACACACCCTAACACATGCTATTTTGATGATATATATATATATATATAAGTGTATTTTTTTAGTCCATTGCTCCCAATAGTCAAGGCCATTCATTGATGATTCTTTGTCATCACATTCTGTTCTGTGATGGTTTGTTGTTGTAGAAGCTTCTGTAACTTGTTTCTTTTACAGGTCAGGGTATTGACCTTACAGGCACCCCTTTATCCAAATATGAGAACAACCTTTCAAAAATAACTGTCCTTAAATTCACATATGAACTAAACATGGTTCATTAATTTGGCAGCATAGTAAGTGTGAGTTCAATCCTTGGGCTGGGTAGTACAGACTTCTACTCCATGGAAACTGGGCAAGCAATAACTGAGCATTAGTAAATAAAAGCAAGCCAAGATATTCTTAGATGTGGGGGGCAGTGGAATGAGAAAAATTTGTTGTAGATTAAATAAAGGTTCCAGTTTGAAATTGCTAGAAGGTTACCCTGATGAAGAAGCACATGAAGAAATCTGGCAAACATAATGGACAAAACGCCATAATGGCAACAAAGATGAAGACAAATCTCTATCTGTAAATCATTTGTAGGTAATAAAATAAATGGGAAAATAATCTTAATATTTTAGGATTTATTTGCATGACGTTCAGGAGATTAATAAAATGAAACAGTGGGTTTATTTTTTGCATGGCTCTGCGAGGAGACATTGTAGAATAGTAAAAATAACCGATACATTTAGTAGCAGGTTTTGGTGTTAGGAAGTGATTGGTTAAAGTGAAGTGTGAAAAAATGAGATGGGGAAGATTAAAATGCATCTTGTTCGTGAGAATTTTAATTTACTGAAGTCATTGGAAGTTATCAGTAGATTAAGATTCATTGTTCTGACTTTGATTGTTTGTTACCATCTCCCTCCCCCATCTCTCTCTCTCTGTCATTATCTCTCTCTCTCTGTTGACATCTCTCTCTCTGTTGTCATCTCTCTCTCTCTCTGTGTCTGTCGTCATCACTCTCTCTCTCTGTGTCTGTCGTCATCTCTCTCTCTCTCGTCATCTCTCTCTCTGTCTGGTTGTCTGTTGTCATTTCTCTCTCCCTCCCCCTGACTGTCATCTCACTCTCTCTCTGGCTGTCTGTCGTCATCTCTCTCTCTCTCTGGCTGTCATCATCTCTCTCTCTTTGGTTGTCTGTCATCATCTCTCTCTCTCTCTCTGGTTGTCTGTCATCATCTCTCTCTCTCTCTCTGGTTGTCTGTCACCATCTCTCTCTCTCTCTCTCTCTGGTTGTCTGTCACCATCTCTCTCTCTCTCTCTCTGGTTGTCTGTCACCATCTCTCTCTCTGGTTGTCTGTCACCATCTCTCTCTCTGGTTGTCTGTCACCATCTCTCTTTCTGGTTGTCTGTCTCATCTCTCTCTGGTTGTCTGTCCCTCCATCTTTCTCTCTGGCTGTCTGTCTGTCCATCTCTCTCTCTGGTTGTTTGTCACCATCTCTCTCTCTCTCTGGTTGTTTGTCACCATCTCTCTCTCTCTCTCTGGTTGTCTGTCTATCTCTCTCTCTCTGGTTGTCTGTCTACATCTCTCTCTCTCTGGTTGTCTGTCTACATCTCTCTCTCTCTGGTTGTCTGTCTGTATCTCTCTCTCTGGTTGTCTGTCTTACCCATATCTCTCTCTCTGGTTGTCTGTCTGTCTCTCTCTCTGGTTGTCTGTCACCATATCTCTCTCTCTGGTTGTCTGTCTGTCTCTCTCTCTCTGGTTGTCTGTCTGTCTCTCTCTCTCTGGTTGTCTGTCACCATCTCTCTCTCTCTGGTTGTCTGTCACCATCTCTCTCTCTCTCTGGTTGTCTGTCACCATCTCTCTCTCTCTGGTTGTCTGTCACCATCTCTCTCTCTCTGGTTGTCTGTCACCATCTCTCTCTCTGGTTGTCTGTCTGTCTCTCTCTCTCTGGTTGTCTGTCACCATCTCTCTCTCTCTGGTTGTCTGTCACCATCTCTCTCTCTTGGTTGTCTGTCACCATCTCTCTCTCTCTGGTTGTCTGTCTGTCTCTCTCTCTCTGGTTGTCTGTCACCATCTCTTTCTCTCTCTGGTTGTCTGTCTCCATCTCTTTCTCTCTCTCTGGTTGTCTGTCTCCATCTCTCTCTCTCTCTCTCTCTCTCTCTCTGGTTGTCTGTCTCCATCTCTCTCTCTCTGGTTGTCTGTCTCCATCTCTCTCTCTCTGGTTGTCTGTCTCCATCTCTCTCTCTCTCTCTCTCTCTGGTTGTTTGTTTCTCTCTCTCTCTCTGGTTGTCTGTCGTCATCTCTCTCTCTCTCTCTGGTTGTCTGTCGTCATCTCTCTCAATCTGGTTGTCTGTCCACCATCTCTCTCTCTGGTTGTCTGTCCATCTCTCTCTCTCTGGTTGTCTGTCACCATCTCTCTCTCTCTCTCTCTCTCTCTCTGGTTGTCTGTCACCATCTCTTTCTCTCTCTCTGGTTGTCTGTCTCCATCTCTCTCTCTCTCTCTCTCTGGTTGTCTGTCTCCATCTCTCTCTCTCTGGTTGTCTGTCTCCATCTCTCTCTCTCTCTCTCTCTCTCTCTCTGGTTGTCTGTCTCATCTCTCTCTCTCTGGTTGTCTGTCATCATCTCTCTCTCTCTCTGTTTGTCTGTCTCCATCTCTCTCTCTCTCTCTCTCTCTCTGGTTGTTTGTCACCATCTCTCTCTGGTTGTCTGTCGTCATCTCTCTCTCTCTGGTTGTCTGTCGTCATCTCTCTCTCTGGTTGTCTGTCGTCATCTCTCTCTCTCAATCTGGTTGTCTGTCGCCATCTCTCTCTCTCTGGTTGTCTGTCATCATCTCTCTCTCTCTCTGGTTGTCTGTCACCATCTCTCTCTCTCTCTCTCTGGTTGTCTGTCACCATCTCTCTCTCTCTCTCTCTGGTTGTCTGTCGTCATCTCTCTCTCTCTCTCTGGTTGTCTGTCGCCATCTCTCTATCTCTCTCTGGTTGTCTGTCGCCATCTCTCTCTCTCTCTGGTCTCTGGTTGTCTGTCACCATCTCTCTCTCTCTCTCTCTCTGGTTGTCTGTCACCATCTCTCTCTCTGGTTGTCTGTCACCATCTCTCTCTCTGGTTGTCTGTCACCATCTCTCTCTCTGGTTGTCTGTCATCATCTCTTACTCCCTCTCTCCCTCTGACTGTGTATTCTGATTTCTATTTCTCTTGCATTTCATCCTACTTTTACTAAGTTTGTTTTTCTATTTCTCTCTTTATTAACTAATGTTTCACTCTCTTTGATCTCCATCTCTTCTCTCCCTTATATTGAGAAAGAGAGAGTGAAATGCTGATGTCCTTCCCCCTTTTTCTACCCGAGTTTCAGATGACGTCATTGTATTTTGCTCATTTTAAATACTAATTTCTTTTTTGTACGTCACTCTACTCATTATTATTCAAACCCTTTTTCAAAATATTTGTTTTCTGACAATGAAATAAAAATGGAGTTGGTAGCCTTTACTTTCTTAAATCCTTTCTTTTTTGTTTTTTTTTGTGAGTCTTTGATAAAACAAATTTTCTTCTGCACTCATAAGGTATTGATAGAAATCTTTGAAGTTGTTCAGAATTTGGATCTCTCTCTCCAGGGAAACCAATGTTTATCTGTCATGGGGGCGTTAGGCGAGGGAGGTGACGACGTCCAAATTTACAGTTGGTTCTGTTTTTTCTACTCGTCACATCTGTGCTTTACACACGGATTCCTTTCATGCACGCACACACATACACATTTTTATCAAACAATATATACTTATCTATTTTATCAACATATGTAAAAGCATCACATGTATGATTATTTTTCTATACAGGTATAGTTATCATTATTTTTGTGTTAATATAGTATATGTATACCACAATTTAAAACTGTTTTTTTTTATTTCAACTCAAGCAAGATCATAAAGCCACTAACATGCAAGCAGTTACAAAGTGTGAAAGAATATAGGAATAGTGAACAATAAAAGAACAACACTAAGGAAACAGACGGTAATTGAACAAGATATTGGAGAGTGAGGATTACTGTCATTCAGTTACCTCTATATATATATATAATGTTTGTGTGTGTGTCTGTGTCAGTTATTCTTGGGTCATTCTATCTGAAATCGACTAATTGTCACAGGTGACCATCTCAGAAAAATGTAGGGAAATTCACAGATGTTCCTTGATCAAATTTATTGATTAATTCCACATATTAGATTGGTATCGTTTAGTAGTTTTAAAATCGCTCTTTAAGGCTTTCAATGAACTTCTGACATTCATAACCCCAAAGATATTTGCATATACAGATTTAAAATCTTAGTGATAATACTATTAGTTAACAAGTGTGCCCTTGTCGTCAAAAATGACATAAAAATATGAGAGGATTATTAGCTGTTTCCTCACAGGTTATCCCCAATCTGTGTTATTGTTAACTGAGTATTAATGCTTAAACTAACCTGGAGGATTTATGCATAAATTCGACTACGCATTTCTAAAATTATTTCAAATATGAATTCAGTTTTGACTGAAATAACAAAAATTCTGTTTTAAAGATACTGGAGATTTAAAAAAATATTAATATTTATTCATCCAGTTTTGTAAATGAACTAAACTAAATATGTTAACACTGCATCAACTTCAAAACTATAACAGCAAAATATTTGAGAGGATTATTAGCTGTTTTCTCGCAGGTTATTTTTCCTGACTGTGACAGGAGGGTATAATATATATATGTATTGAATTATTTTGATTATTATTTTTACCGATACTCATATTTAAGTAGATATTCTGTTTTTAATTAAACAGTATTTTTTTTTTATATTTATATCTACCGGCCTGATTATTTAAATATTAAAAAAAAAAATACCGTTTAATTAAAAACAGAATATCTACTTAAATACGAGTATCGGTAAAAATAATGTTCAAAATAATTCATTATAAATTATCGGTTGCTTATAACCAAGTTTCGTTAAAACTCGTTAATTTCCGTAACATGCTTATATATATGTATGTATATATAATTTGTAAATGAGATATTACACAACCTAGGTTTCTACCATGTGGTGTCTTCAGGTGATTTGCTATAACTGATTTTACTTTTTTTTTTTTAAACATGCAATTTTCATCCATGGTTGTATGACCCTAATAGGTATTTTATGGTATGATCAAAATACCTATTAGGGTCATACAACAGTGGATGAAAAATGTTATAACTTCTAATTTTAAAAATTGCGTGTTCAAAAAAATACCTGTTATGTGAGCGTTCATAATAAACAAAAAACAAAAAAAATTGGTAAAAATTGCAAATCGCCTGAAGACACCACCTGGTAGAACCCTAGGTCATGTAATAATTTGTTTACAAATGAAAAATATTCAAATCTTCTACAATATAATTGTATTGAACACAGTTTAATACAACTTTAATTATGACCAAAAAATAAGTAGCTGAATATATATATACACACACAATAGTCTTTATTATAATAGAAAGGATAGTCTTACATAAAGGACTGAATATGGTTAAAATGCCAAAAAGATGCTGTCAACTTTCAGAGCTTCACATTTAGTCAATCAGATACTGCAAGCAAATATGTTTTCTTGTTATTTTAGACCGAATAGACAATTTCTTTACAATAACTATATTCATTCCTGTTAGAGGGAATGTTGGTATTACTGTTTGAAAATTTTTATTTTATTTTATTATCAACTTCCTTAAAATTGTCTTTTCATTACATCAGCAAATCAGTTAAGAAGTTTCAAATCTTGTTTTTTTTTTTTTGCCACATATGACAAAAAAAGTTATGTTTTGGGCAAACTTTTGTGCTGAGTGAAAACATTTTTTTTGCTGAAATTTTTTTTTTCAATTTTTGGCACCTTATAAATTTGCTACTTCAGAAAATACGAAACTGAAATTTAGTACGCCTATAATTTAAAATGGAAATAAACTATTTGGGGCTTCATTTGACCTTTGTTTGAAATAATTTAGATGCTATGAGCCTTTTCAATTTTTTTTTTGTTTAGTCTCAAAATATTGTTAATGAAAATATTAAAATAATTGAGTTTCAAAAATTAAAAACAAGCCAAAATAGTGAAAATATCACAACTGTTTTCATTTTAAGCTATTTTGTCAATACTCCAAAAAATGCATGATAGACACAAATGAGGCTTTAAGGATATTCCACAACGAAATAAACATGACCATTCCAGACAATCAGCCATTTATTATAACTGGAGAAAATTTGTAGTCTTCTTGCTGATGATGAAATGTTACCTAGCTTAGTTTTGAAAGTATTGGATGATGCCACCCAGTCTCTTGCCCCATTTGCTAGGTTCTGGTCATCTAACTTACCGCAAATGTACCTATATATATATATATATATATATATATATATATATGTGTATCGAGACAACAAATAATTTTCTAAACATATACTGTTAAATATAAGAGACAATGAATGTCTATTATGTTTAATCATGAGCCATTTTAAACGTTGTATTTTGGCTTTAATTTCAGTTGAAAATAAAGACAAAAATTCTCCAACATTTGGATAATTTTTTTATTAAGTTTAAGTAAAAGGAAAACTCAACACGTCATGAGATTTCCTTTATAAATATCATATTGCTCTGGATAACATCCATTGAGCTCTTTATACAGTTCTAACACTTGATATTTTATATTAAGTTGATCTTGTTGCCTTATCTTTGCTGTTTATGAATTGGACAACTATATATATATACACACACACACACACTCACACACACAATCTACTAATGATTTGAGAATGGTCATAAGCACATTGTTAATATAAAGCAGAGAAAATATAGGCCTGAAGGAAGGGCCTTCATTGACAATGATCTTCATGGACCTCATAGGGTTGTTTAGATGATTTATGCACACACACATTTTGTGATTAAGCATCTTATTTAATTTTTTCTATGTTGATACAAGTGTTTTTTTTTTTTTTGGACACACAGTGTGTAAAATCTATTCAAATGTGTTGACCGTATTTGGAAAATAAAATATTCCGAAAATGTGAAACTCATGTATAAAAACCCACACATTCAGTTAAAAATTAAAAATGTTTTTGATAATGGCTAAAAGAATAGCTGAAAGTGCTCGGATATGCAGAAAAAAATAAATAAGATTAATCGCACTACCTTGTCAGTTGTCTTTAATGAAACTGGTATAAAAGAGAGATTGCTGCCCAAATACACAATATATGTGTATCTCTCTCTTTTTTTTTTTTTTATCTATCTGTCTATATATTTAGTGTATCTAGGCAGCAAATAATTTTCTAAACATATACTGTTAAATATAAGAGACAATGAATGTCTATTATGTTTAATCATGAGCCGTTCTAAACATTGTATTTTGGGTTTAATTTCAGGTGAAAATAGTTACCAAAATAGCAAACGTCATAGAACCGCATTACAAATTTACGAACTGCGTTTGCTATTTTTGGTAACTGCTATATAAAGTTTTATGTCAACACAAGATAAAATCGTCACTGATGGTGGATGTTTTTATGTTAACGTCCTTGTAACCTCTTTCAGCTCATGTGAGCTGAAAGCTTAGAACCAACTTAATAAAAAATTATCCAAATGTTGGAGAATTTTTGTCTTATTTTCACCTGAAATTAAAGTCAAAATACGATGTTTAGAATGGCTTATGATTAAACATAATAGACATTCATGGTCTCTTATATTTTTAACAGTATATGTTTAGAAAATATATATGAACTTGATATACAACCAAAGGATTTCATAAAAGAAAGTACTGTATGTAATGGAAATGTTCAGAAATCTGATTATTGTTTCTTTGGTGCCTTGTTCTTTGGAAATTGCAATGCCACAGCTGCAGGCAAAGATTTTTGCCGTGACTTTTTGAATTTTAATGTTTTTGTTTTCTTCTATCGCAATTTAATTGATAACTTTCCAAAACAATAACCAAACCTTTTTGCTTTGTCTCGTGTCTTTTTCTCTGAGCCACTTCCTCCTATTTAAACCTTGCCTTCTCTCTTTCTCCCCTGCTTGTTTTTCTTCCTACTTCCTCCTCCCTCCCTCTCTCTGCTTCTCTTTACTCACTCTGATTTTCTTCTCTCTCCCTCTCTTGCTTACCTTTTTCCTCCCACTTCCTCCTTCCCCTGCTTCCTTCCTACTTCACCCTGACCTTTCTCTTTTACTCTCTCTTCCTACTTCCCCCTCCCTCTCTCTGCTTCTCTTTTCTCACTCTGATTTTCTTCTCTCTCCCTCTCTTGCTTACCTTTTTCCTCCCACTTCCTCCTTCTCCTGCTTTCTTCCCTGCTTCCTTCCTAATTCACCCTGACTTTTCATTTGCTCCCTCTTCCTACTTCCCCCTCTCTCTCTTCACTACTCCCTCTCTCTCTTCACCCCCCTCTCTTTTTCTTCCCACTTTCTCTTTCCTCATTTCCTACCTCCAAACTTCCTTTTCTCATAACCACTATTTTCTCCCCTTTCTTTTCTTCATAAATTTAGTACATTTTAAACTTTCAAAGTGTTTGATTATTTTATCATCCCATTTCATCCCCACCCCAAACATCTACTCCCACCCTTATTACAGATTTATCATCAATCGAGAAAGTATAGGTGGTAGTTGATCACATCAGCAGCCATCTTGTCTGTGGCCATGGTGGCTACGGTGACAGCTGATACTTTGCGTCACAGACAAGTTGCCTTGGAAACTGATACCATATTTTATCTTGACCAATTTTCTGTCTGTTGTATCAAATTCTTTGTATTTTTCTCCAGTTTCTTTTTCATTGTAATTTTATTTGTGCTGTTGAGGAGGACGACAAGGAGTAGGATACATTTTTGGATTGATTTTTTTGAGAATTCCTAGAGATGTAGATATGTAAATAGCTTGCTACAATTTTATGTCACCAGTGTACAACGTGTAACACCTGCCAAGTTTCTTCTGGAAAACCAACAATTTTAAACTAAACTTTGTTATTTAGACAATTTTAAAGCATAAACTCTGTTGATAAAAAAGAGTGGCGTGTAACATGTGATTAATTTTATGCGTCTCTTATTTTTTAGAATGAGGTGAATAAATATTACAAATATTAAAATCAACTTTGCCTCTTGTTCATCAAGTATTGATGATTTGTAGTGATATTTTTTACAGCCTGAGAATATTTATACAAATGAATTACCATTACTATACACTGTTTTGTTTAGATTATAGTCCTCATCTTGGCTGCTAACATCATAATATTTCAACCATTCTACCTTTTTGTTTTCTGTTGTATCATGTATCAGTCATATTTATATGATTCAGGCTGTTATTCTAATCATTATTGCCATATTCACAACATTTCAGCTACTGTATGATCTGGTCTTGTTTGTGTGACATACATTGGAATTTTGAACCAAACCCATTATTTAGTCCATTGGGGTAGATTGTTCTGTTTCATGCCTTTCTGGATATCTCAAATTCAGTTAATTCCCTTTAGTAACCTAACTTTCTAAGATTGTGTTCCCTCTGCTGTGGCCAGGTATTGAACTCATAACTCTTGGTGTCAAGTCACTCTTTGGATGACTCAGTCAATGCTTTTATCTGCTGGGTTATGTGTATAACCCTAAAAAAAAGTCTGGAGCGTACAACAGCCGAAATGTCATTAATATAACAATAAGGACAAGGACAACAGTCCTAATGATGTAAATAGCGTAATACCTCATCTCAGCAATATAAACATCTGTTTCTGTCTTATAGTTGGTAACTTTGTGGGGATTTTGTATTGGTCTTTTTATTTAGTTTGCATGGATATATCAGATCTATATGCTTAAATATGATAATTTCTTAGTTTAAAAATTCATCCAAATTTATTGGATCCATATAATCTATATTATAATATAATCTCCAAGAATTTAAATGTAAATTAATTAGTAATTAAATTTAAATATAAAATCAATAGTCATCTCCTATCTCACTAACCTGCATCTTCTCTCTCATGCTCCTTTCTCCGTCCACTCCATTCTCATCAGTATTCTCATCCTTCTCTTACCCACTTCCTGACACCCCCTATAACCTGTTACTCTTTCTCATAACTTTCCTCCTATGTAACCCCCTGCAAAACAGTGGCAATAAAATGCCTTGTTTGGGGTGATATGATTATTAAAAAAAAAAAAAATATTGACCTGATGTTTGAAGTTAGATGAAAATGCTCTAATAGGAATTGGTATGAATGTTATTTCTCTGTGGATGCTGACATTTGGGTCTAATCTCACTGTTTAATGATAGAAACATTCCTTGACTCTAAAATCTAACAAACAATTGTGAAAAGATCATAACCACTTTTGAAGTCATCAAATAGAAAATGAACTTTCCAACTGGATGAAATCATTCTTAGAATCTGTTGGGATGCCCGTGCCTATTCGGCTATAATGGACTATTCCATTACTATGTAAAGTAATGGTGGCATCTATGTAAGTAGAGAGTGTGCCGAGCAGCCGAGCGACAAGTCAGTCGTAGACATCCGGTGACGACCCGGAAGTACCCATTGCTCATACTATGTCTTACGACGGTTGAGACGATTAACCTCTATTCTTGTATTGGATACTAATAACCTTTGTAAATACTATTTTCACGGGATACAACGATTAACCTATTCCTGTTGTTGAGTTATTTATTCTTACTCACGACATAAAAGTGGCGACGAAGAATCGAACAAATTCACGGGGAGAGGATTAAAAAAAAAAAGAAAAATACGTTTTTCATGTCAGTCGCCCACGACATAACAGAATCAAAGCTTCGATTTGGAAAGAAACAATTCATCCGTATGAAAGACAACAAATTTCCCCACAAATCTATAAAAGCAATTGTGAACCTCAATTACCAGTTGAATGCCTCTGAAGAAAAGCGTTAAACTAAAATCTCAATCTCATTTAAAATCATGAAGCTTTATACTTAAATGTGAGGCTTACAGCCTATCATGTTGAATACACCGGTTCTTGCTTGATCACCAAAGTTAAGCAACGTTGAGCCTGGTCAGTACTTAGATGGGTGACCACTTGGGAATACCAGGTGCTGTAAGCGTTTAGTGACGGATGTGCGTTGTCTCGCACTTCCTGCCTGTGGAACTCGCTTCCATATTCTTGCTTTCCTGATGGCTACAACCTCCAGGAATTTAAATGCAATGTCAATACTCATCTATTAACCACTTGACTCTAGTTTTTTCACCACCCCGTATATCTTTTCTTTTCTCTCTACCTTTGCAACTGTCATCACACCTGTATTCCCATCCTTCTCTTGCTCCTTTCTCACTGGTTCGCCTTCCTCTTCACTCTCTTCTACTTAATCTTTTTACTCTTATGTAGCCCCCTGTACATCAGTGGCATTACCACCTTGCTCGGGGTGATATGATTACAAAAAAAAAAAAAATGGATAGCGGCTTGGAAAGAGAAATCAGTGAGCCGAGTTCAAATTCCAGCTGAATATCCTGCTTTCACTTAAGCACTGGTACCCTTGGGAAAGGTATTAATCCGTCCCTCCCCCAGTTATGGGTTAAATATCAGGGTAGGACTTGAGGACCCTGCCCTTAAAAACAAATCCCAATGAATCTTGATACTTAAAAAGAAAAAGTATTACTAGACACAAAACTTATATAAAAACAACAATAAATTGTTGAAAGAAAAAGGTATTACCAGCAATAAATAAATAACATTTAGTTGGCAATAAATGACCCACTGAGGTTGATATGTCATAAAAAACAAAAACAACCAACCAACCAACCAACCAACTTAAATGTGATGGCCTCAATTGAAGTTGGAATCTTATCAGTGGAGAATACAGATGCTGGAGTAAAGTTGCCCAATTCTGAATATTGGCGCTGATGTTGTAAGGGGTGCAGATCTTTTGAATCTTTGACAACAAGTCTCTGATGGTATTTTTTCCTACTCATGAAAGCATGTTTGTGTTTAACTCTGATACTCACATATTGGCATTTGTTTGATTCACTGTTTATGACTTTTGATCCATCATATAAAGAGCAGTTTTAAACCCTTGCGAAAGTAAAGTTGAGGGCCCTCCCCCCCAAAAAAAAACAACTAAAAAAAATAAATGAGATCAAAGTCCAATAGAATGATCAGTCAGTTAAGTGTCATATGTGATACACGCTTTGGGCAATCATGCCTCGAAATAGACATGACTGACTGGGCAGAAGATTATCCCGCAGTAGGTTGCCATTACTTTCTGCTATAGAACCCAATCTGTCCTAATATTTGACTCCTAGCTAGAGGGGTAAGAGAGGTATTATATTATTAAGTAGTAATTAGTAGGGGATCAGTTTATTACTTCATAACAATATAAAACTGATCCCCCACCTTATGCTAAGTAGAAGTCTTAATCATGTTTCCAACTATCATATTCAGTCCGTCAGTTAAGTGCCATACGTGATAGCCTCTGGGCGATCATGCCTCGTAAGGTTGTCATTACTTTCTGTGGTAGACTGATTGCCAGCCAAGGCTATAGAACCCAATCTGTCCTGTTATTTGATATAACTAGAGGGAAGAGATGGATTAATATCTTTCCCAAAGATATTTGCACATAAGTGAATGCAAGGAATTCAACTAGAATTTGAACTCGGCTCCCTGATTTCTCATTCCGAGCTGCTATCCACTGCACCACGATGCACATCTTAATAGAATGATACCAGGATCATAATTCTACCAACCTACAAAAAAAGTTGGTATACTTAGAAACCTTGACAAGCCTTGTTCAGAACAGGAGGATGTGATCTTGAAAACTGGTAAGGGACTGTCGTAGAGTTTGAACAAAAATCACTTAATATTGTGGCTTTGAATAGACACCGTTGACAGGGTTGCAGTAAGTTGTCACTTGTTGTCTGATCTCTCCAAAATTTGCAAAGATTGTATTCTACTAAGGCTTTTTGTTAATTGTTAGGGCTCAGAATGTTATCAGATTTCTTGTACATATAGTCAACAGGTAAGATTTCTTGTACATGTAGTCAACAGGTAAGCATGTAAATCTCTGCATACTTTGTGGAAAGAAAGAACCTCCTATTCATTCTGACTAAAAGGTGAGTTTGGATATTGTGAGCCTGTTCATTAAGGTTCTTACTGATTTGCAATTAATTGAATTTGTGGAATGTACTTGTATTCCAATAGATGAACTTATAGAAATGTTGATATTTTCTGCCACAGTAACATATTTCCAATTCAGATATATTGGTCAGAGTGAAGGCTTGGCTATGGGTTTACCATAATCACCAATGTTGGTAAACATGACACGGAATACTTTAAGGAAATGGTTTTATATATAAAAAAAATAAACTAGAATCGATCAAGTGGCTGAATTAGGTAGATGACACCTTCTGTACCCTGGTCTCACAAGTAAAATGTGAATCATGTGAACTTGCTAATCTTTTCAATACAGTCATGACAAAGAGGAAGATAAACTGGTGAACCTGAAGGAGACTACCACTACCTTTAAATTTTCTTTTTTCTTTTCTTTTTTTTACTTTTTTCAGTGCAGTCTTATCGGTTATTACATAAAGTTTCCGATTATCAAAACAAATATGAAAAAATTTCAATATTTAAACAATTTTAAGGGGGGGCTCACTTTCTCATACAATGTTATAGTAAATTGATCCTCCATTTTGGAACCACTCGCATTGGGGTCACTTTGTTTTGTTTTTTTGGGGGGGGGATGAGTTGTTGCTCTTATTTTTGTCTTTTTCAAGTTTTCTTTAGTTCTTACGATGACATCTTCCTCAGAAACTCCAAGAATGGCTTTATTCAAAAATTTCGCAAAGGATTCAGTAGTTGAATATGCACAAACAAAAAAGGTAATTACACAGATTTACTATAAGGTTGTATAAAAAAACTGAGCCTCCCCCCTAAATTTTTGTCACTCAGAAAGTTTAGGGTTTAATCAATAAGATTGCACTAAAAAAAGTAAAAATAAAATTGATAATCAACCAATTTACAGGTAGTGGTAATGTACCGGTAAGTAGTTCCAACATGGAGGATTGATTTACTATGACATTGTATAAAAAACTGAGCCCCCCACCCAAACTGTTGAAATATTGAAATTTTTTTCCATATTTTTTTGTCAATTGGAAAGTTTAGAGTGTAATCAATGATGATCGCACTGAAAAAAAAAAAAGGAAAACAACAGATTTAAAGATTACTGCCTTCCAACATGACAAAGAGTTTAATCTCCTCTTTATATGATGGAGCAAAAGTCCTAAATAGCGAATCAAACAAATGCCAACATGTGAGTATCAGAGTTAAACATTCTTTTATGAGCAGGGGAGACTACCATCAGACTCGTCAAGGATTCAGAAAATCTGTACCCCTTACAACATCAGGACAGAATTCAGAAGGAGTTCAACTTTTTGATGGCATCTGTCGGAATCAAACCTTCTTTAAAAGAGAACATGACAAAGAGTTGTATATGTTTCATTTTACACAGTTGAAAGGCAAGATTGGCTATCTTGTAAAAGCGAGTCTGGAGGAACATCTAATACCTATAATTCAGGAGAGAGAAGATGAAATCAGGTATAACTGATCATGTGTAGAAGAAAAAATAAGGGAAACTACAAACCATTGTGGAATGAAGTCAGAATAATGAATCTAGAATAACAGTGTAAAAAGGTGATGCTTACACAAATCAAAATATTTTGTGGTCGAGTCCCACTCCTGGGTCGATTAGTAATATAAAAAAAAAAAAGCAGCATTTACTTTGGTTCATTGGAAGAGACAAGTGATTTCATAAGGATGATTGAAAGAAAATTGATACAAGTTATCCTTGTACAAGCGGTGGAATGAGAACATTTTATCCTGTTGGATGGAATTTGGTTAAAAAATTTTTGGAAGGTTACCAACTATAACAGACATCTGCAGAAATAGCCGAACATATAAGTTTGGGTGGGGCCATTAAGTTAGATGCACACACAATGTGTGTGTGTAAAAATTCTCGATTATAATCTGAGAAAAACAGTATGATAAAAAGAAAGAAGACGAGAAAAAACTATATTTTGTAGTGTAGGTGAAAATATAGTTTTCCTCTTGTCTTTCTCTTTTCATCAGATATATATATATATATATATATATATATATATATATATATATACACACCTCCTTCTACCTCTTTCTTTATTTTATTTTTAATCATTTCATGCCAGGCAAAGTGGAACCACCATTAGTGTGCAAAGGGTTCAGTCAGTTAAGTGCCATACAGGATACACACTTCAAAGGGGCATACGTTTTAGTTTAAACTCTTTTCCTGTTACCCAGTGGTTGTTGCCAGACAAAAATGACACTTGGTTCTTACCACCTGTCTATTTTAGTTTAATTCAAATGGTGTGTACATGTATGCTTTTGTGTGTATGTGTTTGTATATTTTAATTGAATGAAAATCCTAAAAATATTTCTGCAAAATTTAAAAAGAAAAAATAACTTCAGAACATAATTCTGTTTATTAACAATTAATTTTTAAAAAGTTCAGTTAAATCATATAATTATTTGAACTTTTTTTTCTTGTCTCTAACTTTGCTTTTATTGCTCAGCCCAGTGTAGGGCTTGTTTAGACTGAGTAGAGGAAGGATGTGTTTTAAATTCCAGTCAAATTGTGAACATGTGTGCTGTGGAGTAAATAAGACACCTCTGGTAACACAAATTAACTACGCCTCACACCTTAAAGAAAGAACTCAGTTTTTGAACACCGTTCTGACAGCGTTCATTGAATTTTCATTGGACTCAGTTGAGACATGATATTATAACTATTAGTAAAGAGTTATAACATTGTGTGTACATTAAATTGCACAAGCACATGTAAATCATGCACAACACCAAAGGTAAATACATTTGACGTATGGATGCAAAGTTAAAGAGATAGAGTGTGACGGACAGACAATCATCTCTTCTTTTATGATATGGATTCTTTAATTGATATTTTTTTTTAATATATTTTTTCAATTATATATTTGGCTTGACTAACAAATGTCGCTGTGTAATGGAATCCTCTCCCTGCTTGTCTTCAACTAAGCTTGTGAAAACTGCCTCTGCATTTCTATCCTTGTTTACGTGCACCAAAAACTAGGAAAGACCTGCTGCATGCTCACACGGAAATGAAAGGGGAAAATTAATGTCATAGCAAGAAATGACTGAGACCTCATTTTGAGTATAGTTGATTATTCAGGGCTTCACTTGCACAAACTGGTTGGTTAGGTGACACTTGGGACATATCAGCTCTTCCTTTCAAAACTTCTTTTTACCAACTCTCTGCCCATCTCAATATCAAGACGACTCTAATGAGCAGTGTCAGAACTACCCTGATGATTTGTAATGTACAGCCTGGCATTATTTTGAGAGGTAAGCAGGTACAAAAATTTAAATACCTGGGAAGTGTTCTAACAGAAGACGGAAAGTTTCGACAGAGAGATCTGAAGGCGAATTGGCATGACGAAGGAAGCATTCCAGAAGTTGAGTAAAGTATTAAGAGACAGGAAACTTTCAATAGAAACAAAGGAGAGAGTACTGGATTGTTACGTGATGTCCATCCTTCAATATGGCAGTGAATGCTGGACAATAAGGAAAAACTTGAAGCAACTGAAATGTGGTTCTACAGAAGGATGCTGTGAATATTATGGATCGGGCATGTGAGCAATGATGAGGTTTTAGAAATGATGGAAACAAAAAGGAAATTAATATTGAGCATCAGGAAGAGACAGCTGAAGTTCCTGGGACATGCAATGAGGAAAGAGGGCTTGGAGAACCTGATACTAACAGGCCAGATAGAGGGGAAAAGAAACAGAGGAAAGCAACGGATAACATATTTGAAGGACCTAATCAGGTGGATGATGGAACGAGGGTTTCATAGTGTAACAAGAGAAGGCATGCTAAGAGCCACCAGGGATAAGGAGACGTGGAAAGCCATGATCACCTACGTCCTGAAGGGACAGGGCATACAGAAGAAGGAGAAGAATCCAGAATTGAAATCAATCTCAGCTGCGACCACTTCTATGGGCCCACAACCCAAAATCCTCAATGTTCGGTTTGTTGTTACATGATCCCCTATAATTTTCATTTAATTAGCTATTATTTTATTCTCTTTTTGGTCAAGTGGGTGGCCGCTTTAAAGATACCAGGTCATAGGCGTCACTATTGATCAAAAACAGGTGAGACTGATATAAAATCTTATACTCTCGCTGTCTATACGGGTGTCCCAATCATAATGTCACACAAAATTAGTTATGTGTGACATTTTTCTTTTTAAAGTTTGAAAAAATTTTGGTAAATCCTGGTTTAAAGAGCCAGGATGAGGTTGCCGAAACATGTCCTCATAAAATACAAATCCATATATTCAGACAAAAGTGTCTACTAAAATGACAGGGTTGTTTATCATATTTGTATATTTTCTGATATGAGGTATTGTAATTATTTACATTTTTTGAACTGCTGTCCTTATCTTGGTTGTCATATTCACAATGTTTTGGCTCTGGTACACCTCTTCAGGTGATTTGAATTTTTAACTGAACTCATTTTATTCACTGGTGTAGATTATTCTCATTTCATAAGTCCCGAAGGACACATGGCCCTGTGAATAAAAGTGTTGATTGGATTCAGTGACTTGACCCAAAAAGTTATGAGTTCAATACCTGGCTAAAACAGAGGTGAACAAAAAACTTAGAGTTGAGTTAAATGATATAACTGAGACATCTGGAAGTAGCATGTCTCATAGAACAAGAACAATCTCCCCCAGTGAATGAAATAAGGGTTCATTTCAAAATTCCAATCACCTGAAGAAGGTCATACATAGCATACAACAGCCAAAACATCGTGAACATGGCAACAAAGTTTATTATATATTTATTGATGCTAAAAGAAGTCGACTCTTCGTGCTGCTATACATTTGCCAAGTTTAATTCTTGAAAGTTTTCCTCTTGACATTGACACTTTATCATGATGACTTTTATTTGATTTTTGTTGTGTATATTGTAAAGTGCTTGTCTGTCAATATCTCACTGTTAACTGCTTCACCTTTGACACCTCATCAGCCTCCCCTCCTTCCAACAACCTTTGCTTCTTGTTTTAGGTCCCAGGTGTGCATCGTCAAAAGTGTTTATAGTGTTAGCGTGCATCTTTCTTTAAAATGCTTCTTGGTTTCTCTCTCTCTCGAGATATCTTTCCCATCCATCTTTGCTTCTTTCTGACTCGTGCATTTCTGCACACAGATGGACACACCGCCGACACCCATGATGGTCTTCATATCCTGTTGCATTACCGTTTTGATTGATGGCTTTTCAGACTGAATTTGATTCAGGCCCTGTTGTTTCTTTTCAATGCTTTCAACGCAGAGATGCAATGTTTTCTGCCAGGGTTTGGGGAGGAAGAGAGACAGTGACATGAAAGAAGGAAGGAAGGGAGAAGGAAAAAGAAAAGCAAAATAATAAAGATTGTGTTTTGAGAAAGAAGGAAAAAATAAATGGGTGAAAAGGAAGAAGTGAAAGTAGATTCAATGTTTTTCTCCTCCTCTTTATTGTTTGAGTTGATTTCTTTGTTTTGTGAGAAGAAGGAAGAGATTGAATTGGAGTGAGGGATAGCTAGGAAAAAGAATCACAATTCATGTTATGAGAGAGAGTGGGGGGGGGAAAGGAAGATAGGAAAAAGTGAAAGAGAAAGAGCAATGCAATTAGTAAGGGAAAAAGATAGAAAAAGGGATAATAAAATATTGAGAGAGAGAGAGAGAGTGTGTGTGAAAGAAAGCAGTGTATGGAGGGGAGGAAATTCTATAAAAGAAAATGACATATATGATCCCATAAATATCCTTTAGCATTGCTTTTACTCTTGAGTACAAATCAAATGAAAGAAAGAGGTAAGGGGGAAGAAAGCAGGTGGGGAGTAATTAGGAAAAAAGAAAAGAAGGAAGAGTTAAATCCTTATTGAAACTTTGTTCTAAACTTTAATCCAAAATGTCAGCAATAATAGATGTTCACTTTTCACTGACTCTCTTAGTTGGAATTTTTATTGTCTGCACCAGTAATGATTATTTTCTTAACGAGTTGATCATCTTATTTAATAATGAATTATGTATCAATTACAGTTGTCTGTGTGTGTGTGTAATGTGTGTGTGTGTGGGGTATTCATAATCTTTATCACACTTTTTTTTTCTCTTCATCATTTCTGTATTTTTCTCTTATTTCTCTCTCTCTCCATTTATATAAATATAACTGTCTTTCTCTCTAAGTGGAAGTCTAGCCACACTGATGAGCTGTGATACAGCAAAATGGGCTTCTATGTGGATGATGAATATATATATATATATATATATATATATAATGAGAGGTTGAGAGGTAGGAAGCAGTTTTGGCAAATGTAACCAGGTAGGACAATCTAGTATGTAGGTGCAATGGATGGTACTCGTCGTATGCAGTACCCTGAGACATAGGCGTTGTCAATAGATGTAGACCAATAGTTGTAGGACTGTAGAGCTATAGACATAGACCTCTCCTTCGCCTGTATTTATGGCTGACACCAGCCAATCACATTACTGTAAGAAGGAACCAAGGTGTATGCATATTCATATTATATATATATATATATATATATATATATATATATATATATATAATATATAAATCTCTATATAATCTAGAAAGTGTTGACTAGGCCTTTCTTGACCAAATATGACAACAGTACTTCTTGGCATGATCTGGATTTTGTAAAGGTGGAGGATAGCACATGGGGTCAGCTACTTTCTGGAGAGGTACAGAGAGTCAAACATTTTAGCTGCATCTTCAGTGATGATTCATATGTACAAGTTCCACTTGAAGTCAAGGCCCAATAATCTGTCATTCATAATAGTTCAGTTTGTTCAATACTAATCTACAAAACATATTTGCACTGTAAAATTTTCTGTTTTGGTTGTCTTTTTAATTGATCCTTTAAGAACTAGCAAGGTGATTAAAAATTGTTTTTTAAAGCCCATCACTCCCAGTGGAGAAGAATGCATCAGTGATCCCTCATCATCGCACTTTATTCTGGGCTGGTTTGTTAAGGTATTAGTGTGTAAGTGAATGTAATGAACTTGACTGGAATTCAAACTCAGCTCACCAATTCCTCAATCCGATATGTTATCCATTGCTCCACTGTGCCTCCGTTGATCAAAAACTGCCTGGGACAAAATGGCATTAATGAACATCAATCTAAATCTAATCTCTGTTAGATTTAATTCCCTCTTTTTGTCAGTGTGTAGTCTTTACTTGTGAAATTAGAGAAAAAAAAATTCTGAATTCTGAACAACTAAAATTGGGGTAGATGTTGGTGCAGTAGATATTGGCTCAAAACAAAAAATTGGAGAGCCGAGTTCAAATTTCAGTCGAATTAGTTGCATTCACTTATGTACAAATACCCTTGGGAAAGGTATTAATTCATCGCTTCTCCCCACCAGCTTTCTTTGAAATCACAAGACAGATTGGGTTCTATAACCTTGGTTAACAATCACTCTACTGCAGTACGTAATGGCAACCTACTGCGTGAAAATCTTCTGCCCAGTCAGTCATGCTTCTTTTGAGACATGACCGTCCAAGTGTGTATCACATATGGCCCTTAATTGACTGACTGATATGAATGAAATAAGATAATAGCAGAGTGGTGCAGCATCCAGTTTTAAAATTTGCTTCAAATGAATCTGCTTGTTAATTCACTCTATTCATGAGAAATGTTCTTTATTTTATTTCCTTTGAAAGTATAACACAATTCAATTTTAAATCATTGATAAATGGAGGGACATGTTCATTTTTCTTTCATTTGAAACAAAGAAAAGAGTGCTGAACTTGTATATAATATCGATCCTCCTCTATGGAAGTGAATGCTGGATACTCTTTTTACAGATGAAGAAAATACTTGAAGCAGAAGAAATGTGCTTCAACACGATGATGCTTTGTCCAACTTATCTTATATGCGGATTGAACACACGCATACCAACCTGTTTATATAAGTATTTTACAGATTTATAAGCAAGTGATTACAATTCAGACCAAAGGTTTGACAAACTTTGACTGACTGGGGAGAAGACAAATTTAAGCAGCCACTAAGTCCAAAGCCTGCATACACCAATCATCACAGAACTTTTAACAAAGACGACAGTCCAAATGGCTTCTCTGACAAAGAGTGCAGTCTGACTGTCATGAAGAGTTTGTTCTGACAAACAAGGAAATGCCATGTATCATTTGGGAGATTAGCAGAGAGAGCAGCTAAAAAAAAGTGTATTGGATGAGGTTGGTGGGGATGGGGGTGTCAAATTGAAGATACACTTGTCCACTTTACCAGCACCTGTCAACTGTTTGAAAATGGTTTCATAACTCAAAAGCTTTTAACAAAAACTTACTTCAGGTGTGCTGTTCAGAAGCAGACAAATCCATTTACGACCATGGTTGTTTTTATTTTTACATATGCAAATATATGGAGTACTCAAAGTGTATTTTGTACAATGTGCATCCATTCTGACAAATGAATTATAACCTAGTGTTTTATACAATAAACTGAAATATGTACATATCACTGTGTTCATAAACATAGATACATATGCACACACACACACACACAATTCAATAAGTCTATGGCAAACAATGCTCATTTCCTCCATATTCCATTTGTAAGAAGGAAGTTCCACTTTAACACATTCTCATGAACCACTACTTTATGATGCTATTTCTCAAGAAAATGCTTTCTGATCAATAGAATCTTTACCCATTCAAGATTTTTTTTTTCTTAATGACCATTTCCCCCAAGCAAGTCAGAAATGCCACTGGTTCACAGGGTATTACAGTGAATAATAAAATGGTACAGGGGATGGTCGGTACAAGAAAAGATAAGAGATGGATGGAAAGATAGCAACTGTTGTTGCATTTAAACCTATAGAGATGGTAACTATCAGGAAAGCAAGTAAATAGAAGTGTGAGCAAAGAAACTGTTAGTTTAATGTAACCACTGATTCTTCTCTATTTCAACAGTAAAAGGGTGGGTCCTTGATGCCAATCTAGTAGCACGAGTAAATACATGTGGTTGGGGTGCCAGGGCGTGGGTGGGGAAAGCTTGTCAGAGCAGTTGTCAGGGAAAGACAGAGGGAAGCCACATCACATTGGTGAGAATGTGACAGAAAGTGGGCTGCCAAGTCAGGATCGATTATATTGCAGATTCTCCTTTGGATTTTGTCAAGACCTCAATACGAATAGTAGGAGCACTCGACTAAATATGGCAACAGTATTCAATGCATGGACAAAAGGTAGATTTATAAATGTGCAAAATGGATTCTGACAAGAAAATACTTCCTGACCTGACACACTGAACCAACCTTCCTATCAGTAGATGCAGCTATGTATTCAATGTAGTCATTTCATTTGAGGTCAGTTGAGAGAGTGAAGCCAAGGAGGCACAGTGCATTGCTCTCCAGGAGAAAATGTCTTACTTTTCACAAATATCATCATGAACAGAGCCTCTTACCACTCACACAACAGCCTTCTTCAGTAAGTCTCTACCTTGAGCAGCCCTTGTGCCTTGTATGAGGGGAACATTAGTGAAAAAAAAATGTTTATTCAGCTGTTCAGTGAATGCTGCTTAAATTAGTCTTTATTTTTCTATTTAATAAAATATGTGTTCCTTTTCTCTTAGATTTTAAGATGGTTATGAATCAATGTGGTTTAAATTTTGTCTGAAGATTTATAGGTACATTTTATGCTGAAGCTCATTGGAAAGCCCTGAATATACCTTTCCTTGTGCTCTGTTCCATTTGAGAGACGACAGCTCAACCAAGCTAGAGAGTCTTTTCTGCCATGGGTACCATATCACCTAATATATTTTTGTTGTAAGATTGAACTAACTAGATCCAACTTTCACTTCTACCCTAACAGTTTCTTTTCTTGCACTTTCCACCTGTGAGACTCATTTCTACTTGCTTTCCTGATAAGTACATTCTTCAAAAATTTAAATGCAATGTCAGTGGCCATCTTCTGTCTTCTTGAACCCAGTTCTTTTTTTTTTTTGCTTTTTCAATCACTTCCTGTAAACCCTCTGTGTACAAGTGGCATTATCACCTTTCTTGGGGTGAAATGATTAGAAAAAAATATTTTTCCTAATCTCTTAGGGTTTTTCAGCTAATAACAGCAACAGCTAACTTTAGTTTGGGAAGTGGAGATCCTCATTCTTAACCAGTACCTCCTCTTTGCTCAAAAGGGAGATGACTCAGAGAAAAGTATAACTTTTTGTCACACTTTGCAAGATAAGATATAAATTCCTAAATATTCATCTTGTGAATTACCAGTATTTATCTATTAATTATTTTCTATTCAATTGATATCATGCAGTATTGACGACCTTAAGTAATACGAGATTTCAGTCAAGTTCTTTCTCACCTGCATTCCTTGATGCACTGACATTATCACTTGTCTGTTTCTTCAGTTAAAATGTGGATACTCACCTAAAAAAGAAATAAAAAAACAGTCATTATTCGTGCCAATCTTTATCAAGAAAAATCTTCAAAGAAGAAAAATAATTTAAAGTTATATGCTGGTTTTTTATTGAAATCATTTCAAATTTGTTTTAAACAGAAATTGAATAAAAGACTTCATATAAAAAAAAAAAGGTAGAAGTGTTTATATGATTAAAAAATAAGGAAGGTAGGATCGTTGAATTTATCTCGTACCCAAAAATTTATTTCTTCTTTGCTTTTTGTTTCCTTTATGATGATGGCGTTGATGACTAAATTCACTGCCAACATGCAGGTTCAGGAAAAGAAGCTTCCAGTTTCTCTAAAACTCTCTGTCATTCATTTCCTATTGACATTAAGCTTTCCAAGAGTTGGTTGAAGGTTAAAGAAAATCAGACTATTAGAAAATGCTGATGGAATGAAGTTTTCATAGGGGGACCTCAACTTTCCAGGAGGTGACTTATACACTAAATTTTATTGTCTTCTTCTGTGGCGCATATGAAATGAAACATGCAGAATTCAATTATGAAACTGCAACTGATTGCCACTGACTTTGTTACAACTTCTGTAGCAGTTTTTTTATTTTTTTTTAATCATATCACCCCGAGCAAGGCGGTAACACCACTGATGTGCACAGGGGCTACATAAGAGTGAAAAGATTAGAAGAGAGAAAGCCGGAAACCACATCCTAAACAGGGAACAAGGGATGAGCCTCTACACCTGTTCAATAGACGGGGGTGGAGTGTGAACCGGGCGATAGTTTAGTCTATCTACACCAATTGAAAAAAACAAAAAAAAAAGTGAAAAGATTGGAAAAGAGAAAGCCGGAAACCACATTCTAAACAGGAAACAAGGGTTGAGCCTCTTAACCTGTTCAATTGACAGGGGTGGAGTGTGAACCGGGCGATTATGTCCATCATGCATAACCCTCTTCTTCATCCATTGGTTAAACTATTGAAAGCTGTTGTATTCTTCTTCTGCTTAATCCACTGTTGGGACCTTTGGGTTTGTCGTGTTTAGTCAGGGATCTTGTCTTTGATGAATATATGTACTAATCTTATATATATATATATATATATATATATATAGTTTATGCCAGTTCACAAACATACAGGCATGCTGAAAAGTCCTCAGTTTGACAAAAAAAAAATCTCCCTAAAAAAAGAAGACCATTTTGTCAGGTTTTTTGGAAGTGAGTGATTTAGGTTCAGCACCAATACACACACACACACACACACATTAGTAAAGTAATGGCTGGTGGAACCAGCAGACAGTAGATTGATAAAAAAGTGCACAACCAAAACAAATGAACTGAATATGCAGAGATAACAATATGTTTGAGGAACAGTGTGGATATATATATATATATATATATATATATATATATATATATATATATATAGTGTAGCGCTCTACATTTGTATCGAGCACTCTTTATAAAAGTAAATGCATGAGCAAAAAGGTAAATAAACCTATGAGTTCAACAACTTAGTTACAATATATATATATATATATATATATATATATATATATATATATATATATAGGTTTTGTTAAAAATGGTAGATAAGGTATCATCATTAATTTTTTTTATATAATTTTTTTTGTGTTCTTATGATTTTTTTCTTTTCAGAACTCAAAATATATAAGAATTCTTCAATGATTTTGTACTTTTGAACACTTTTGGCTATACTTTTAGGCATTATCAAGGTTTTTGTTTTACTTGTAAATAATCATATATAGTTTATGCCTATAGAGTCTTGTGTAAGTTAAGTTCTGAACATGGTAAGCACACTGTAACCATGTTCATAATTGATGTTATTAAGTGTAGGATTTCTTTTTTTTATTACTAATGCCTCTATTATTTTTAATCTTCTTTTGCATGTGGATGATGCTATTATGTATGTATTATCAACAAATATATCACAGGTAGGTCCTGGAAGATCCCAATGTGTGTTTAAATGAGATCAGATAGAACTGTTGTGGGAAAGGTACAATGTCAATGTTTGGAACTTAACATACAAAAGACACTATATACATAAATTTATACATGATTATTTGCAAGTAAAACAAAATTAATTCTTGATAATGACTAAAAGTATAACTGAAAGCGCTCAAAAGTACAAAACCTTTGGACAAATTCTTATATAATTTGAGTTCTGAAAAGAAAAGAAAATCATAAGAACACATGAAAAATTATATAAAAAAAAAATTGATGATAATACCTTGTCTGTCATTTTAATGAAACCTGCATAAAAGAGAGATTGTTGCCCATATATATATATATATATGTATTTATTTTCTAAACATATACTATAAGAGACAATGAATGTCTATTAAGTTAAATCATAAGCCGTTCTAAACGTATTTTGGCTTTAATTTCAGTTGAAAATAAAGACAAAAATTCTCCAACATTTGGATAATTTTTTATTAATTTGTTTCTAAGCTTTTGGCTCACATGAGCCATCTTCAGAGAGGTCACGAAGACGGTAACAATAACATCCACCATCAGCGACAATTTTATTTTGTGTTGATATAAAACTCCGCTAGGCAATGGCAATAGTTACCAAAAATAACAAACACAGTTCGCAAATTTGCAATGCAGTTCTATGACATCACATCGCATGATAGCGCAAAATGACAACAGAACCATGTATTCAAATGTAATGTAATATGTTATGGCCAGATTTAAAAGTGATTTTATTAAGTGTGGGTTGTTTGGATTTAATGTAGATGGCCTCCAATATCTGAAGGTTTTTTTTAATCTGTGTATGAGTAAGGATTATTGTATTATTGACTAAAATCTGTCTGATATTACCTACATGTTTGTTTTTTTGTGTCTGTTATTTTTGGTAACTATTGCTGTTGCCTAGCAAAGTTTTATGTCAACACAAAATAAAATTGTCGCTGATGGTGGATGTTATTGTGTTACCGTCCCTATAACCTCTCTGAAGATGGCTCATGTGAGCCGTAAGCTTAGAACCAACTTAATACAAAATTATCCAAATGTTGGAGAATTCTTGTCTTTATTTTCTCCTGAAATTAAAGCCAAAATACGACGTTTAGAACGGCTCATGTTTAAACATAATAGACATTCATTGTCTCTTATATTTAACAGTATATGTTTAGAAAATTATTTGCTGCCTCGATACACTAAATATATATATATATATATATATATATATATACACACACACACATACACTGTAATTTTATTGCAGTTGTTTATAAAAGCATTATATCACATTACAAACAAATTTTCATGCTTCAGAAAATATTGTTCTTCTTCAGGTGATATTTTAAATTAAATGGTGAAAATGATTTATTTAGAAAATATAAAATTAATGAGTGGTGGTTGAAGGAAATTAAACAAAGTGACTGTGTGTCAATATTGTTCATTCAACAGTCAGAATTAAGTTGGACTATGGAGTTGAAAATTTGGGTCATGAAAGGGAACAGTGTAGCAAATGATAGAGACATGATCGCCCAAAGCGTGTATCAGTCCATACATGATACACGCTTGGGCGATCATGTCTCGAAAGAGACGTGACTGACTGGGCAGAAGATTATCCCACAGTAGGTTGCCATTGTTTTCTACGGTAGACTGGTTGCCGACCAAGGCTATAGAACCCAATCTGTCCTGTTATTTAACCCATAAAGACATTTTGGTTGTGGTACACTCCAGCCTTCTTCAGGTGCTAGAAATTTCAAACCGAGCCCTTTATTACCAGCACTGTGGTATATGAATTTCATTCCTTGCGGGAAGCCTCGATTGGAAGTCATGAGTTATCTCCTTTTAATCCTGCAAGTTACTAGTTCACCACTGCTGTAGCCTGGTATTGAACTCAGGACTATAATAGTCAAGTCAGAAACTAACCACTGTCTATATCCACTGGGCTATGTGTCTGTAATAAAGGGTTCGGTTCAAAATTCCTAGCGCCTGAAGAAGGCTGGAGTGTACAATGACCGAAATGTCATATAAATGGCAACAAAGATGGAGACAATAGTCTGAATAATGTAAATACTGTGGAACTTAACCAATTCAAAATTTTGGTTCTTTGAATCTTCTTTCTTGGTAGCATGAGTTGCTTTCTTTTTTTTTTTTTTTAATTCTTTTTATTTTTAGAGGGGAATGTTTGGTAGGGCCAAAACTTTCTCAGCATCTTTTGTGTGTGCATATGAATCAGTATGTGTGGGGCTGTATGAAAACACACTTATTGGATAGGCAAAGTGAAGCCTAACTTGAAGCCACAAAATGACTAGGGTCAAAGGATAAAGACAGTAAAGTTATTCCTGTTAGGTGAGTAAATGATGATTGATTAGTCCATCTACCTTAATCTATAAATATGGAGAAATGTGAAATATAAAGCAGGGTTTAAAATAAAAACTGATTGGGGTCAAAAGATGAAATTAGTATATTTATTCCTGTTAGGCGAGTAAATGATTATTGATTAGTCCATCTACCTTACTCTATAAATATGGAGAAATGTGAAATATGAGATAGGGTTTAAAATAAAAACTGATTGGGGTCAAAAGATGGAATTAGTATATTTATTCCTGTTAGGCGAGTAAATGATTATTGATTAGTCCATCTATCTTACTCCATAAATATGGAGAAATGTAAAATATGAGATAGGGTTTAAAATAAAAACTGATTGGGGTCAAAAGATGAAATTAGTATATTTATTCCCGTTAGGCGAGTAAATGATTATTGATTAGTCCATCTACCTTACTCTATAAATATGGAAAAATGTGAAATATAAAGCAGGGTTTAAAATTATATCTGATTGGGGTCAAAAGATGAAATTAGTATATTTATTCCTGTTAGGCGAGTAAATGATTATTGATTAGTCCATCTACCTTGCTCTATAAATATGGTGAAATGTGAAATATGAGATAGGGTTTAAAATAAAAACTGATTGGGGTCAAAAGATGGAATTAGTATATTTATTCCTCTTAGGCGAGTAAATGATTATTAATTAGTCCATCTACCTTACTCTATAAATATGGAGAAATGTGAAATATGAGATAGGGTTTAAAATAAAAACTGATTGGGGTCAAAAGATGGAATTAGTATATTTATTCCTGTTAGGCGAGTCAATGATTATTGATTAGTCCATCTACCTTACTCTATAAATATGGAAAAATGTGAAATATAAAGCAGGGTTTAAAATTATATCTGATTGGGGTCAAAAGATGAAATTAGTATATTTATTCCTGTTAGGCGAGTAAATGATTATTGATTAGTCCATCTACCTTGCTCTATAAATATGGTGAAATGTGAAATATAAAGCAGGGTTTAAAATAAAATCTGATTGGGGTCAAAAGATGAAATTAGTATATTTATTCCTGTTAGGCGAGTAAATGATTATTGATTAGTCCAACTAACTTACTCTATAAATATGGAGAAATGTGAAATATAAGATAGGGTTTAAAATAAAAACTGATTGGGGTCAAAAGATGAAATTAGTATATTTATTCCTGTTAGGCGAGTAAATGATTATTAATTAGTCCATCTACCTTACTCTATAAATATGGAGAAATGTGAAATATGAGATAGGGTTTAAAATAAAAACTGATTGGGGTCAAAAGATGGAATTAGTATATTTATTCCTCTTAGGCGAGTCAATGATTATTGATTAGTCCATCTACCTTACTCTATAAATATGGAAAAATGTGAAATATAAAGCAGGGTTTAAAATTATATCTGATTGGGGTCAAAAGATGAAATTAGTATATTTATTCCTGTTAGGCGAGTAAATGATTATTGATTAGTCCATCTACCTTGCTCTATAAATATGGTGAAATGTGAAATATAAAGCAGGGTTTAAAATAAAATCTGATTGGGGTCAAAAGATGAAATTAGTATATTTATTCCTGTTAGGCGAGTAAATGATTATTGATTAGTCCAACTAACTTACTCTATAAATATGGAGAAATGTGAAATATAAGATAGGGTTTAAAATAAAAACTGATTGGGGTCAAAAGATGAAATTAGTATATTTATTCCTGTTAGGCGAGTCAATGATTATTGATTAGTCCATCTACCTTACTCTATAAATATGGAGAAATGTGAAATATGAGATAGGGTTTAAAATAAAAACTGATTGGAGTCAAAAGATGAAATTAGTATATTTATTCCCGTTAGGCGAGTCAATGATTATTGATTAGTCCATCTACCTTACTCTATAAATATGGAGAAATGTGAAATATGAGATAGGGTTTAAAATAAAAACTGATTGGAGTCAAAAGATGAAATTAGTATATTTATTCCTGTTAGGCGAGTCAATGATTATTAATTAGTCCATCTACCTTACTCTATAAATATGGAGAAATGTGAAATATGAGATAGGGTCTAAAATAAAAACTGACTGGGGTCAAAAGATGAAATTAGTATATTTATTCTGTCAAGCGAGTAAATGATTATTGATCAGTCCATCTACCTTACTCTATAAATATGGAGAAATGTGAAATGTTAGATAGGGTTTAAAATACAAAACTGACTGGGGTCAAAAGATGAAGTTACTAAATTTATTCGTGTTAGACTGATCGGTAACTATTTACTGACCTACATATCTCATTCTCTATAAAAAAATGTGTAAAACAGTGCAGGGTTTAAAAAAAAAACTGACGAAAAAATGGAAACGAAAAAACCAATAGGATTGTGTCAAAAGGGCAGAGCTAAAAAAAATATATTAAAATATTAACAGTGTAACAGTATTTCTTACTGTATTAACTACCTAGTTTATATATATATATTGTATTTGTTTCCGAGATGAGTCTTGGTTGCTAAAGACGTCATAATAGGCACCATGTTTTGACCAAGTACCCTTTGGTTATCATCAGGTGTCTATTGATTGACTGATACAGATTATCTTTTGCTCTCTCGTTCTATCCATCTCTCTCTCTCTCTCTCTCTATATATATATATATATATATATATACACACACACACTCACACACTACTGGCCACAGTCTAACCGTACTGATGAGCTGTGATACAGCGAAACAGATCTGTCTGCAGATGACTATATATATATATATATATATATATATATACACACACACACATTATAATCCGGATATAAGAGAAACTCAGATATAAGAGTGATTTTATCTTGTCCAAAATTAGAGCCTGTGGTAATGTATATGAAATAGACCAAACCCCGATATAAGATAACTTTATCTGATCCCGACAACTCTCTTATATCAGGGTTACACTATATATATATATATATATATATATATATATATTTTAATTGTTTAATTATTTAGTTTTTGATCATAATAAAACTAGACCAGTGTACATTTGTATAAAAAAGTGTTCAATGCAATTATATTGTAGAAATTTTGAATATTTTCCATTTGTAAACGAGTTATTACATGACCTAGGTTTCTACCATGAGTGGTGTCTTCAGGCTATTTTGAATAACTTATCTTAACCGTTTATTGTTTGTTTTTTTAAGAACACTCCAAAATTTTAATAATCGCGCATTTAAAAATTCCCTGCCATGTGAGTGTTAAAAAAAACAAACAAAAAAACAGTTACCTGAGCGTTCTTAAAAAAACAAAAACAAAAAAACAACAGAAAACGGTAAAATCAGTTATTGAAAATAGCCTGAAGACACCACTCATGGTAGAAACCTAGGTCGCATAATAACTTGTTTACAAATGGAAAATATATATATATATATATATATATATATATATATATAATGATTTAAAGAAGATGACTTAGAAATCGTTCTTTTTCTAATTCAATTTTATTTCTTTTTACCCAAGTTCTCTTTACCATTACCTAACAAACCTATTCGTGAATAAATACCAAGAACTTGTCTTCGAATTAATCCTGGTGGCCTTGTGTGAAAAAAGACGTGTGATGCCTCTTATATAAACAATGTATTTTTCTTTTAAATTTTTTGTCAATTGCGATTCTGTTGATCATCCTGTTCATCTGAAATTCAGCGGCTGTACTAAATAAGATCGTCATTTTTTTAGATTTGATTTATAGACGCGTTTTTGTCTTCCGATGTAGACATAGCTGACAAATTCTGATAATTCACTCAGGAAATGTAGAGATGAAAAAGAAGGACAAAGAAATAAATATGTCTATCTGCTTTTCAATAGCCAACGCTGTTTTGTTATCTGAAGTTCATGACTTACCGATTCATTCAAACCAATATCCTGATTTTTGTTGCTTTGCATACCATGTCTGGCCTGATTTTGTTCTCCACTTTTCAATAGCTTCAGTATAACTTGGTGATTTATTTAAACCAATATCTTAATTTCTGGGGTCAGTTTAAAGTGACACACATTTCTTTCTGTATATTATGACCTTTTTTTTTTCTTCTCCCTCTGCTGATTGATATTTAGCACCTTAACTTTGATCTTTTGGAGATTAATGTTTTGGAATTGTTCAGTTCACTCATCAGGAGGATTCAGCAATTG
The DNA here is from genome assembly GCA_037127315.1 of Ascarosepion bandense. Taxonomy (NCBI): domain Eukaryota; kingdom Metazoa; phylum Mollusca; class Cephalopoda; order Sepiida; family Sepiidae; genus Ascarosepion; species Ascarosepion bandense. Next base: position 3,012,734 of record JBBBDQ010001635.1, read on the forward strand.
ACTGCTGTTTTTCTTATTTTTATAGTAAGTTTGTAATTAATTTATGTGTTACTTGGGAGCAGTGTTTAAATTTTATATATATATATATACACACACACACACACACACACACACACTCTGTATGTATATGTGCTCAAACATGTTTATACACCTTTTTATTTTTATATATATATAAGTAAATTAACCTAGTGAGCCAACAAACCTCCTAAGGTTTCACCTAAACGGATCATCAGGGAAGGTTGGCTTCGGAAGCCAGCTTTTCTGAAGATCCGTTTAGGTGAAACCTTGGTAGGCTTGTTGGCTCACTAGGTTAATTTACTTATTCTGCTCTGCTTACGTATTGAGCATTTTTTTGTTATTGATTACTCGTCTCGGGTTTTTTCTTTGGACTACGTACTGGCTTGGTCCAAATCTCTTTGGCTGATGTTCATGCGCTTAGCTCTTTCTTTTTTTTACAACCATTTTTTCCTTCTGCGTGTATACGCGGTGGGTTTTTCAAAATGAGTATAGTGACAAGTTTGCATTTATATATATAAATTTTTCATACCAAATAGAAGGAATATTGTAAGGTCTGATGAAATGAGCTAATTAAGCTCATAGAAATGAATTATAATTTATAACTAACTGAAATGACATGTTGAGTTTTTCCTTATAAATATAATATTGCTCTGGATAATGTCCAAATATAATGTTTATAAGATACAGGTTGTGCTAAAAAATTCCTGGTGTGGATCATGTCTGAAAATTTATACCAAATGGATAAAAAAAAAAAAATCACACATCTCTGCCATAGTAAAATTAATAATTAATAAACACTAACAAGCATTACAAATTAGAATTTCCACCATGTAAATATACGCAACCACAAAAAAATAATAAAACAAGCCAATAACCGACTTTAAAACAAAAAATAACAATACAGCCTTAAATAAAATATTCTTACCTACCATAGTTTCACACAGAAAAATGGAAACAGAATTAACACTTTTTAAAGAGTTGAAATTTCTGGGGCTCCCAACAAGGAAAGAGGGCTTGAAGAATTTGACACTCACAAGATATGTTGCTGAGCAAAGGAAAATAAGTATCCTATCTCATGAGCTTATGGATAGCATAACAGAGAGTGGGAGAGGTAGTAAGAGAACAACTATTACTTCATGCTACAAAAGATAGGAAGTTGTGGAGGATCATGATTTTCCACATCTTGACGAGACCCAGCACACAATCTAAAATTCAGAAATATTCTAATTTATAAAACTCTCACTGAATGTGCCATTTTTAAGAAATGTGAGAATTTAATTTGACTTTTTAAAATATTTGACTTGACCTCAGTTGAAAATTTTTGCTTTCACTGTTAACTAGAAGATAAAACTGATTTTGAAAACAAACAAATATCAATATCTAATCAAAGTCTTGGAAGTAAAATCTTAGGCAGGTTTAAGTGAAGCACCAATGTCTGTTTTTGTAATTGCTGAAAAATCTCCAAGTTGATCATTTTTGCATCAAACACTATTGCAGCAATCAAAATTTGGCTTTTATTTCAGTTCTGCTCAGACAAATTATTTTTATCAAGCCTTTTCTGGATTCAGATGGGAATTCAAATTTTTTTTGGCAGACTTGAAGGAGACTACCACCATCTTTAAATTTGTTGTTTTTCATTTTTTTTTTAACCTTTTTCAGTGCAATTTTATCGATTACATCGTAAATTTTCTGATTAACAAAAAACATTTGTAAAAATTTCAATATTTAAACAATTTTAGGGGGAAACTCAGTTTTTTATACAACGTTATAGTAAATCAATCCTCCATTTTGGAACCACTTGCCAGTACAACATTACCAGCACCTGTAAATTGGTTGATTGTCAATTTTTTTTTACTTTTTTCAGTGCAATCTTATCGATTAAACCCTAAACTTTCTGATTGACAAAAAGTTTTGTAAAAATTTTGACATTTAAACAATTGGGGCAGGGCTCAGATTTTCATACAACCTTATAGTAAATCAATCCTGTGCAATTAACTTTTTTGCTTGTGCATATTCAACAACTGAATCCTTTGCGAAATTTTTGAATAAAGCCATTCTTGGAGTTTCCGAGGAAGATGTCATTGTAAGAACTAAAGAAAACTTGAAAAAGACAAAAACAAGAGCAACAACTCATCCCAAAAAAGCCAAAACAAAGCGACCCCAACGTGAGTGGTTCCAAAATGGGAGATCAATTTACTATAACATTGTATGAGAAATTGAGCCCTCATTCCAATTGTTTAAATATTAAAATTTTTCCAAATTTTTTTCATAATCGGAAACCTTATGTAATAACCGATTAGACTGAACTGAAAAAAGTAAAAAAAAACAAACTGAAAAACAACAAATATATATATATATATATATATATATATATATATAATTATGACTATTGTATTCTGAAAATATTGAAGTAATTGCATTATGTGTGCGTATTTACTGCTGCCTATCATTATTATAAGGGGTTGCGGAAAAGTTCTCTGTCAGACTTTCCAAAATAAGACCAAATGACAAACCGTTAGAATTTCTTTTTTGGAAAAACTTTGATTAGGAACTTTTCAGCACCTTATGTTTAAAGACTGCAAAAAATGTTTTTCCATTTTTCAGTAATGAATATTTTTTTATTTACATTTGAGGAATGTTTTCTTGTTTCTAAACAAAAAAAAAATTGTTCTCTGTAATCTATTGCCAAACGTGCACACATAGTCCAACCTGGACACATAACCCACCCAGTAGAGATGATGTTGAAGAATGATATCCTTGATGCTGGGAAGAGATTCCAAGAGAAGACCTTGTTGTTGGTGATGTGATATTCCCAACTAATGAGAAGGATCTTTGGAACTTTGTTTACTGGAACCACTCAGATCTTTGATGTTCCAATCGTACAAAGTTCATGTTTTGCAAGTGTACAGAAGGGTGAAGAGGACCACAGGCCTGAAGACAATGATTTTAGTTTTTGAGGTAAGGTTGCTATTGCTGAAGGCCCAGTGTAAAAGTGTTTTATACAGTATGGGCAGCTTTGATCCTGGTGTCAGGGTCTCTTTCGTGGGTATATTATTCAAGATGATACTGCCAAGGTAGCAACATTCATAGACTTTTACTGGCTGTCTATTGATGCTTTTGTCTAAGAGCTGTCTGGATGAGTATCTTCATCTTTTTATGATTGACCTGAAGTGTTTGTTAGCCTTGTTATACAAGTTTGCTGATCACTGGAGGTTAATGGCAGTCTAGTCAGCAGTTGCAATGGCATGTGTATATATATATATATATATATATATATATATATATATATATAATGGGGGAAATGTATAATAAAGTGGAAAAAGTTTTTGTGATGTATTTCGTCCTTTAGGGCTTCATCAGACTAAATTTGTTTTGTTGGTATGGCTACACATGTGCAACATTGAGGGATGCTGAGAATTTCCAAATTTTTTTCATGTAATCTAATCAATTTCATTTAAATTCTTGTTTATTTCCATCACTTTTGTTATTAGATATCCTACAGTGATATTAGAAGATCTGCCAGGAATGGTGAAATGTTGTAAGAGTCAGGATGCAAATTTACTGTGGATGACATTGCGATCAAGGCACTCACTGAACATTTATGTCAGAGTGAATTGTTTTCGCCTTTGATCATATTAGCATATTTTTTTTTTTTTTAAATAATCATTTCACTCCAAACAAGGCATAAATGTCACTTGTGTGCAGGGTGCTACAGGGAGAGAAAAATGTACAGGAGATGTCGAAGATAAGAGACAGATGGTAACCAAGTAGATAAAAGATGGCAATTGATGTTGCATTTAACCTTTTGGAGATTCTAGCTATTGGGATGTTGAAGAAAAGATAAGAGATGGATGGGAATCAAGTAGATGAAAAATGACAATTGACATTGCATTTTAACTTTTGGAAATTGTAGCTATCAGTGAAACAAGCAAATGAAAGCTTGTTCCACAAACGAGAAGTGGGAGAAAAGAAATTGTTAGAGTGGAAGAGGCGGTTACGTTTTACTAGTTTGACGGTAATGGGGTGGGACCTTAATGCCAATCTAGTAGCACAAGTAAATACATGTGATCGAGGTAGCAGAAGAAAAAAAAGCTCATCAGAGTAGTTGCCATGAAAATACTTGTAGAAAAGACAGAGGGAAGCCACATCATGGTTTTTATGTAAAAGTTGTGGATAGTTTTGTTATGAAACATATTGAAATGTATATAGCGTTGCAAAATGTCCAATTTTTAAGTGGCAAGAATTGAAATGAAAAGAAGTATAATAGAGTAATTTTTCCATGATGGATCTTGTTAGTAATTAGGAGATTAGGATGTTGTCTATTACCATAAAAAGAAACAAAATTTAAATGTCAATCTGAAAACTCAGTTCATTTTCTCAAATTGCTTTGTTAGATCTAGACTTTCATAGAGATGTCAGGCACGGTGGTTAATTTATTGAGAAATGTCTAAACTATCATCTAAATGCAATCATTTTCTCAGTCATTAAAAATGGCTTCAAATGAATAAATCGTGTTGACCTTAAAAAGACAATCCTTCATCAGACCTGATAGATTGGTGCTATCAGATCAGAAAAAGCTTTAACAAATAACAAAATCAGAATTACTTGAAGACTTAAAACAACTAAAATGGTTAGTACATGAAACAAGAAGAGAAAATGATATAATCACAATGTTGCTTCCCACCCTACCTTAAACAAAAGGTTAGGGAGGTGTAATGGTGAAACATACCTATTCCTCAGATAATGGACTCTCCCTCTTATATTAATAAGAGTTAACAGGAAGTTAACGGGAGAAGTTCTTTGGAAGTTCATAGGATTTCTTTAGAGTTCTACTGGAGTTCAGTAGAACTACTAGGGAGTTGATATTAGTCTGCAGTTAGCCGAATACTAAGGAGTCAGCTTTCAGTGGACGATTACCAAGTTCCTAACATTTTGTGTGCGTGAAGTCGATTAGCAACCGACATAGCATGATTTTAACCTTCAGTGCGAAAACTTCTCCATAACATGTTTAGTTATATGGTTTATCAGACTGATTGACCAGTGAAGTTCACATTCGTTTGCACCTGACTTATTAAGCAGTGTTATGAAAATGCATCTACTTAGGAATTCCAGTATATCACTATTGTTAGATATTTCATTTGTTATGCCAATGCACTAATTATTACCAAGTTCCTAACATTTTGGGTGCGTTAAATCAATTAGCAACCAACATAGCACTATTATAACCTTCAGTGTGAAAACTACTCCACAACAGAAGAAAACTCCCATCAATACTAGAAAGAGCGATAACGGTGTAACGAAGAAGCTGTTTTCAGAAAGACGCTTTATATCAATGGCCTGTACTGCTAACTGTTCGGTCAGTGAATGCTGTGTGTATAGAAATGGTGATTTGTTATTTTTTCCAAATACAAACCATGAAATTTTGGTCTCTTCAACTGATATGAGAAAGTACAGTTATTTACTTTCCATCCTTTTGTCAAGGTCATTTCCAAGCTGTAAAACTGTCAGACTTGATTCGTTCTTAAAGATGTCTTTTATTTGCTGAGTCACAAATATTTTTCTCAAAAGTAAACTAAAAGCACTAAAAAATAGATTGCGACATTTTACCTGGCTATTCATTGCTTTACTGAAATTAATACCAGTTATTTTTTGGCAAAGTTTCATTTGTTCTGCTTTGCTGTTGTTCTTTTTTTTTTTTAATCATTTCACCCCAAGCAAGGCATTCCACTGCCACTATTGCAAATGGGGCTACATAGGGGAAGGTAAAGAGAAGGAGTGGTTAGATGTAGGAAATGTCAGAAGGAAGGTGATAGATGGGTAAGGATACTGAGGATGAGGTTAGGGTAGATGGGAAGAGTGTTTGAAAGATAGTTGCAAATGTAGAGAGAGAAAGGAAAAGAACAAGATATACAGGGTAATGCAGAAAGAACTGGAGTCAAGTGGATAATAGATGGGTATTGACCTTGCATTTATAATTCCTGGAGGTTGTAGCCGTCAGGAAAGCAAGTATTGAAAAGCGATCTATAAATGCTCTACATCTGTATTGAGCATTTTATAAAAAGTAAATATTAAACTGTGGAATATATATCCATTTAGTTTAGTTTAAACTACATACACACACACACACACATATACACACTATACTATACTATAGTACAACTATACTATTGTCATCCACAGACAGATCTGTTTCGCCGTATCACAGCTCATCAGTACGGTTAGACTCCGATTGCTTTTTACCCAGGATTGAAACCCGACCGAAATGGCCTCAGTCGGTGACTCTACCCCTGGGTTCAGTGGAAGTATGCAGATGTTTTAGCGCATATATCATTATATGCGCTCAATAGCTAGAGCGCTCTAATTCATTTCACTGAATGACCGATATATATATATATGTTTATTATAAATTATATTTTAGAACATGTACAAATTTTTTTACAAAGTGTACATTTTGTTTCAACAGGTGGTGTGGAAAGGAATGAAAATCCTCTTTTCTTATATTTATAGAGTTGTGTGTGGGATGTTGGTGGGGGTTAGCGATAAGGGGTATAAGTCTTGTAAATTGTCTTTAGAATCTTCAGAGAAGTGGGGTGGGTAGGGAATATAGTTGATTAATGAAGGGAATTTTTTAGACAGATTTGACATTAGAAGGTTGGGTATAGGTTTATGGCCTCATGGCTAGGCTTTATTTTTTGGGGTTTATTAGAGGGGGGAGTAAAGAAGTGTAAAGGGTGGGGAGGGATAGGATGGAATGTGATGTGATGGAATTGGACCTATCTTTAATGTTTATTTGTACAACTATAGAATATTCTACTATTTAAACAGTTGTTATAACTAATCTAATTTTGTATATTTAACCTTAATTTTGAATTAAAAAAAAAACACTTTCTTTTACAAAACTTTAAATTAAATCACAGTTTTTATAATTAAATATTCACAGCTCTATATTATATATCGAGCACTGTTTTAAATTAATGTTTTGGACGTTGTAAATTTTTCTTCATTCCTTATTCACTTGGAGATATATATATATATGATTTCCTCATATTCTAATTTTAATATTAAGGCCAATTTCTAAGGGGTTTTTCTTCCAAGGCTTTATCTCTCCCTCAGGAAGGGACTGAGTTTATTGCCTGGAGCCTCTCCTAAAAGGGAAGTGCTGATGGAGTTTGGGAATTTTTCCACAGTATGACTGATAAACCCCGCTTCAAAAAACTGTGACATTGTGTATCATCTGGTCGCATGGCAGCATAAACACACACACACACACACACACACACACACAATATAATTTGTTTTCTCTTTCTAGTTTTCCAGCACATACATTCATAATCTTTGAGCTTTATTTTGCTTCCCTTCCATGGTTACGAAAGAAAGTGTAAATAAAATTTTGTTTCTTTCTTCTCAATTGTTTTCATTTAATTTTTTTTTCGACTGCTTTCTTTTCATATTTTTTTTCTTTTTAATCCCATTTTCGCCTTCTTGTAGACTATTTTCATTTGTGCCCAGTACAAGACTGTGTTTTTTGTCACAAATCAATTACTTTTATTAGACACACTACCACCTCCTTGATAGATACTTTACATGTTACTTGTCAAACCAAAGTGCTATAAAAATGTTTATTAACCCATAATTTAAGAGGAAAATACTGATTAAAAAAAAAGAATTCTATATAGATTACAATATCAAAAACAGCTCACTATTTGAGAGGCCCTATATATCAAACATTTCTCTGCTATTATCAACTTTACATTATTTAATAATGGAAATGAAGTTTTTTTTAAAATAGATGTTCAGTTGCACACAGCATATGAATCCTTGGAATGAATGCTTCTTTTAAAAAAAAAACAGCACAAAAATTGATTATTATATAACAGTGAAAACAGGAGGAAAAATAACAACACCAGAGCCAAAAACATCCTTGAAAATGGCTATAGAAGTGAACGAAAGTGTTTAGAGTAATAAAAATTATGGACAATATTTTATATTCCTTAACTCCTACAAAATGAAAAACACATCAGGATGCTGAAAAAACTGAAAAAAATAAATTTTCCTTGTTGGCTGTATTTAATCAAAGATGATTGAAAGAAAGATTTCTGCTCATATATATATATATATATATATATATATATAGTGTGAGTTGAGAATGATTGAAAGATTTATCAATCGCTTGTTTTAGTTTACTTGTCGTTTTCTCCTGCCAATGTCTTGCATCAAAATGTTTCTCAGTTGACATCAGTTCTTTTAGCTTCATCATTTTTTCCACTTTTCTTTCAAGACACAGACCACCACCACCACCAACAACAACAACAACACAATCATTGAATGAATTATTAAATCAATTTTGTCATTGTTGTGCAGTTGGAAGCATGCACTTGATTGCATAATCTCAGTGCCTATATCTGATTTGTTCTACGTCTCATTGCCTGAAGAAGGATGGGCTCTCGACAAACCGATATTGTTATGGTTGCGTAACACGTGGACCCCTATATGGCTGCCTTTTTTAAATTTCTATCATTTTGCATTTCTTTTAGGAGTTTACTTTTTCCTTCTCTTTCTTAATCAGGCGGCACATTCGTGTTTGTAAAATCTCTTATATTTATCACATTTTTCTTTGTTTTTCTTTATTAGACTTTATATCTACCTGAGGTAGAGTCTTTTTTAAATATCTCTGAGTAAACACGCAAGTAATTGGAATTAAACTATTTTCCCTTTACAAAAGTACCTGTCAAAGATTCTAAATATTGTTCAGATAATTGAACGTCGTCTTTGTAAAGATGTCATTTTGGTTGATCCATTCTTTCTCATCAGTTCTTTGCAACAAAGAAAGAAAGGTTTTGATTGTCCAAACAATATTTGCTATGATAATGGCTCTCCTCAAAGTTATAGATAATGCCCATTATAGAATTTGAGTAGGTGTTGGTGAACATTTAGGCTTTTTTAATCAAGTTCTGTGTACTTGCACATTATGGTATATGTTTTTGTTTGTAAAATCTGTGATACTCACAAAGATTTATCTGAATTCCTAGAATGAGGACATTATTTCTATTGTTCTCTGTTTTGTTGTTTTTATTACAAGTTTTCAATCATCGTGCCATCTGACCATCATCAGGTGTTTGTTAATTCTGTTAACCTGAAGTCCGAATATAAATAATGAAAGTAATTCACAAGGATTTTGAAGTCTGGAGGGCACACTGTGATAACAACAATAAAGATCAGGATAATAGTCAGAATGGAAATAATGTAAATATAATTCACAAGGCTTGATGAATGTGATGCATATACAGAAATTAAAATAGTTTCTTTTATTATTTTTTATTTTATTTACCTTAGCAGAAGAGTTCCAGTTCCCAATGAGACTTGATGAGAAATCAGAATACAATAATATAATGAAAGTGTCAACATAAACTAAAAAAAAAAGGATTCAATTTGTCTGTTAAGTGCCAATCTCAGAAAGAACCATTCGTGGGTCATTAAATCATTGTTTTTCTTTCAATTTTTTGTTTTTTAGTTTCTTTTTTTCCCCCCTTTTTTTTCCTTTTTTCTTTTTCCTTTTTTTCCTCATTTATTCATACATGTCTTTTACTTTTCCTTCTTACTGTCTTTCTTTATATTTAACCAAGAATTATAGAATAATATATCATATGCTGATCTCCCAAGTCTTTGAGAATGAGTTATTTTCTCACAAGTTGCTTAAGTCTTGCAATTCTTATTTGTAAAAAACAGCTACATATATTGTATATACCTCTGCTGCTGCTAGAAACAACAATCTTCTTGGCTGGTAAATGAGGAACACAGAACATATATTAACTTATATTTTTATCCTTTGTTTGACTCGGTTGTGTGGAGGAGGAGGGTAGCCAAGGAGAATCATGTACATACAACAATTGTTAGGAGTTCTCTTGTCTTCCCTGTCTTCTGCTGCCTCTTGGCTCTGTTCTGCCAATGGCCCAGAAAAACCCGATCTTATATAAGCTGATATTCCTCAAATTCTGCTTAATTTTGTCATTTATGGCTAGGCACATTTATTAATGATTTTCACTGATTATTGCCTCCAGAGTCAGCAGCCTTTTGACATCATCACATTCCTGTTTGTCATTGTTTATATTTCCTGATCTTGAAACTGGCTGCCCCTGACATAAACGCACTTTTGTTTGTCATTGTTTCTGACCCACTCATATTTCTGTTGGGTCACTGAAATACATTCCCTTGATGTCGGCCGTGACGTAAAAACATTTCTGTTTGTTACTGTTTACATTCCTGCCTTGGACTGAATTCCTATTTCTGTGGGTCACAGAAATATATTACACCTATATTTTATGCAATAATGTCTTTTGGGAGAAAAACTTACAAAATGCTGATCATAATTTTAAATGATCATAAGTTTATGAAAAGAGTCACCTGTAGAGAGGAGAGTGACGTGATGGCAAAGTTAGAACATTTGATTGGCTTTTTCAGAGTTTATACAGATGAACATATTTCTTCATCATAGGGCAATGCTACTTCCTAACAGTTTTTTAGTCTGATGGAAAATTTGACCATCACTCGGAACCTCACACCATAGCCTTGTGCCAAACTCAGCTAAAATCTGTAATTTTAAAGCATCTTGCTATGGTGTAAGGTTTAGCATGCCAGTATAGCAGGTTATTATTACTGTCTTGAGTTTAATCTTTAACTCACTGCATTATTAATGTTGTTTTCCTTTCGATTGCATTCTTTCTCAAGGCCTTTCAATTGCAGTAGCCTTATTGTTAATTTCACTAAAAGGTGTTTTCTGTTGCCATAGCAGGATTTGACAACATGTCTATGAAATTTAAACACACTATTGTTCAGGGATAAAGCTTTTGTACAGCTGATTCAAAAAATATTGTATTGTTTTTGCTAAAAGATGTACTGTTTTAGATTAAAGTTAAACTGCTTCCTGTGACTATTTAGTATCTTAAATTTTTTTCTCTTTGTGAATTTGTTGTTTTCTTTCTTATTTCCTTTGATCTCTCTTTTTTTTTTATTTTTTCTCTTTTTCTTTTTTTTCTGTTTCTTTTCAATTTTGTTTTTTTTTGTTTTTACTTTTGTCTTTTTTTATTTCTCACTCCCAAATCTTTCTTTTTCATCTCCTTCTTCTGGCTCTCTCTTTCTCTCTTACAGTTTCCATTCCCTTGGTGTGTTCTCTCTCTCTCTCTCAATACTTTTGCCTCTGGCTCTCTCCTTCTCTTACAGTTTCAGTACCTCTGCCTTATAGTTTTCATCTCTCTCTCTCTCTCTCTCATAATTTTTATATACCTGGGTGTCCCTTTCTCACAGTTTTTATTATACATCTGTCTGCTTGCATCTCTCTCTCTTTCTCGGATTGTTCTTGTCTGCCCACACCTCTCTCTCTCTCTTTTACAGTACCTGTGTATCTCTCCCTCTCTATATGACCCCACTTTTCCCTAGATTTTCTTTTTCCCTTTTATTTTCCCTTCCTAACCAATTCTTTTTGTGTCTTTGAGTTTGTATACAACTTGATGTATATCAAGACCAAATGTCTTCATCCACAATGCAAAGGATAACAAGACTGACATACTGCCCCACCTGCTTTGATCTTTGATCTCCGCCCCTTCCTAACTAGATCCTCTCCCAGTCGACATCTGTTGTTGTTGCAAAAGAATTTCTTTTTTTTTCTTTCTGTTCTATTCTTCCATAAAAAAGCTAAAGCCCTGAATCATGGAAGCATTTGTTGTCTCTAAGCATCACAAAATATCTGCTTTTTTTTTCTTTTCTTTTTTGTTCTTTCTCTTCACATTTCATTGTGAGTCCAAATCTCTTGTTCTCTTTTGTAAACAACGTTTACATCGTAACACAAGAAGTGTTTGAATGTACTACATTTGGACAACAGTTCTAACAGACATGCATTGAAATATGTCAGCATATATAAACTTATAAATATGTCTACTTGTGAAATACAGGAGAGTTCTGTTTTAGAAATCATATGACAGTACTTTTAAGAAAATATAAGAAATCCAATAATTTAATGTCATATAACATTTTTTAATTTATAATTGTTTTAATGCAATAATATTTTTAGTATAAAAACAGGTTTGATATTTGTTTGGATTTTATATAAAGTTAAATAATAACAAATAAAAATGAATACGTAAATCATTGTGAATTTTGAATATTACGATGCTTTTTAAGTGTATTCAAATTATGGCATTTGGTAAATTTGTTTATCTTATTGTTATGTCTGGTATATTTCTCCGTTTCAGTACTCGATACTGTTGTGTGTGATGTAATGGAGTGTTGACATTTATCGGCTTAGCACTTTAATACAACTCAGCTAATTTGCATAAGATACCACACTTATTCGTACAATTAGACAAATATCTTTTGTAACAGTGAAATTCTAAAAACATAAAATCTAACAATTTAACTTTAACTTTATATCTAAACTTATTTATAAATGAAACTTTGTGTGTATCAGCCCTTTTATTTTAGTTTTTGCTTCGGGTTTGGCTCTAAGTAGGTATAATTGTAGTTCTTAGTCTCAGCCATGATACTATTTACTCAGAGGACTTATTTAGCCTTCAAAATTCAGTTTACGACGAAAAAAACTTATTTGATATCAATACCAGGAAATCAAAGTTTGACTTACATCCATTCATTTTTCTTTCAGTCTACAGTTTTGCTTTAACTGGAAACAGCTATTGCTTTTTAGTCTTTTGTGCCAACATCCAAAGAGTCTGAGCTCCAGGACCATGGATTAGTTTTAAAGCTTTCATTACATCCGAGCAATGCTGGGCTATACTGCTAATGCTATAATAATTCAAAACATTTAAATATCTAATGATAACCTTTTAATACAGAACAATTTTGAATTTTGCATGGAAATTAACATTTTCTTTTTTTTATGTAGTGCATTGGCATAATAAATGAAATATCTAACAGTCGTGATATACTGGAATTCCTAAGTAGATGTATTTTCATAACACTGCTTAATAAGTCAGGTGCAAACGAATGTGAACTTCACTGGTCAATCAGTCTGATAAACCATATAACTAAACATGTTATGGAGAAGTTTTTGCACTAAAGGTTATAATTGTGCTATGTTGGTTACTAATCGACTTAACGCACCCAAAATGTTAGGAACTTGTTAATCTTCCACTGAAAGCTGACTCCTTAGTATTTGGCTAACTGCTGATGAATATCAACTGCCTAGTAGTTCTACTGAACTCCTATGAACTTCTCAAGAACTTCTCCCATTAACTTCCTGTTAACTCTTATTAATATGGGAGGGAGAGTCCATTATTTGAGGAATGGGTGTGTTTCCCCATCACAACTTATCATCCAAATTTTGATGAATAAAGTGTGCAGTTGAATTTGACCCCATATAGAACATGAACGGTGGTTTCATTAAAGACACTGGGATAAGGAATGTGGTATTTATGCTTATAAATTATACAAATTCAAAAAGATGTATATCTATATTTTATAAATTATGCCAATGCATTTGATAAAATACATCACAAAGTTTGAATTCTAGTTGAATTTGCTGCATTCACTTATGTGCAAATACTATTGGGAAAGGTATTAATTCATCTCTTCTCTTTCCAGCTATGGGTTAAATAGCAGGACAGATTGGGTTCTATAGCCTTGGTTGGCATCCAGTCTACCAAAGAAAGTTAATGGCAACCTACTACTGGAAAATCTTCTGTCAGTCATATCTCTTTTGATACATGATCACCTAAGCGTCTATCATGTATAACACTAAACTGACACCGCAAAGAACTATTTGAACTGCTAGATAAGCTTGATATATTTGGGAAGGATATTAGAATAACTTAGAACTTGTACTGGGGAAAAAAAAAACACCTACATATGGATATAAAATTCAGTAAATATACAAAAATAGAAATAAACATAAGACAATGATGTGTCTTCTCACCAGACTTATTCTCACTATACAGTGAGGTGATCCTAAGAGAATTGGAAGTGCTACCAGGATTCATTATTGGTGGTCACAGTCTTAACATTAGATATGTAGATGAGATAGTGTTGATTGTATTCATAGATTAATTTTAATAAGAAATGTATGTTTGACAACAAAGATACAGCCCAACTTGTGAATTACAAATTGGTGATATCAAAATCCAGTAGTACAAAAATTTAACTTGGAACTTTTAATAGGATAGAAAACATGACACCAAATTCTGATAAGAAGTGCAATAGCAAAGATTGCTTTTCAAAAGCTAAGTAAAGTATTAAGAAATGAGAAAAATTTTCTGAACTGTTATGTAATATCAGTCATTTTATATGACAATCTCATCAAAGATGAAGAAAAGATTTGAGGCAACAGAAATTAATTGGAGTAGATAGACTGAACTATCGCCCGGTTCACACTCCATCCACATCTATTGAGCAGGTTAAGAGGCTCATCCCTTGTTCCCTGTTTAGGATGTGGTTTCCGGCTTTCTCTTTTCCAATCTTTTCACTATTACGTAGCCCCCTGCACATCAGTGGCGTTACTGCCTTGCTCTCGGGGGTGATACGATTAAAAAGAAAAGAAAGTGTTAGACAAAATGGAAACAAAACTGACACTTCGTATCAGAAAGGAACATTTGAAATTTCTAGGCTATATAATGAAGAAAGAGGGCTCAGTAAACCTGACTTTCACAGGAGATAGTCATGGCAAAAAAGGCCTGAGGAAACAATCTGTAAACAAAAATTAATTCTTGGTTTTAAAGCTCTTGCAAAAATAAAATATACATCTGTGACATGTTATTTTTGAAAAAAAATTAGCAAATTTAAAGTTGAATTAATCTGATGTGAAACAAATATTACTTGTTTATGGCATGAAATTTAGAATAAAAGTATTTCTTAATCACAAAGGTCTGACTTGCTGATCTTTCAAGTTGGTGATAACAGCTCCTGTCATAACTCAGTTTGCTCATACGGAAGTATGGTAGCCAGAATTGACATAATGTAAGTGAATGTTTCTATTTTGATGGTAAAAGGGTGGGACCTTGATGTCAATCTAGTAGTACACATATGTGATCAGGAAAGCAGAGTAAAAACTTGTCCGAGCAGTTGTTATGAAAATATTGGTAGAAAAGACAGAGGGAGGCCATATCATGTTGATGAGAAAGTGACTGAAGGTGGGATGCCAAGTTAGGATCAAATGCATTGCAGATCCTCTTTTGGATTTTGTCAAGAATCTTAAGATGAATAGCCGGATCACCCAATCAGATATGGCAACTGTAGTCAATGCATGGATGAATGGTAGGTTTATGTAATCTTCCTGTAGTCTTTGTCTTCTCCATAGTCGTCTTCTTCTCAGTCAGACACCACAGTCGACACCGAAACAAATGTGTGAGTTTCGCAAAACTCAAATACGAACTGACTACCTTCACAACCTCTCAACTTTTATGCTGGCGAGGCATACGCTTATGCAAATGAATATGGGCCTTGCTCTCAGTCTGGTTGCACATGCGCACTGCCATTTTTGTGTCTGCTGCCATGATGTTTGCCTTGTCGAACATTTACTCATATTTGTTACGGTTTATAAATTTGCAAAATAGATTCTGATGAGCAAAACTTCCTGGCCCAACACAGTAACCCAATCGATACAGCTCGAGATTTGATGTTGTCATTCTATTTGAGGTCAGTTGAGAGAGATGCCATGTTGCTCTCTAACTTCCTGGAAGAATTAGTCAGTCAGTTGTGGTATATGTGATGCACGATTTGGGTGATTATGTCTTGAAAGAGACATGACTGACTGGGCAGAATATTATCCCACAGTAGATTGCCATTGCTTTCTGCGGTAGACTGGTTGCCAGCCAAGGCTATAGAACCCAATCTGTCCTATTATTTAACCCATAACTGGAGGAAAGAGATGGATTAATACTTTTCCCAAGGGTATTTGTGTGTAAGTGAATGCAAGGAATTCAACTGGAATTTGAACTTGGCACCCTGATTTGACATTTGAGTCAATATCCACTGCACCACAATGCACATCCCCTGGAAGAATAGGTTGTTTAATAAAACCTTATGATAGAAGGAATGTCACCAGGTTCCAAAATAAATGTTAAAATGGCTACAAAAGATGTCATCACTAATGAGTTAAAATAATTATCACAACTTATTTATTGTTTACTTGACGTCTCTTCTTTTACTATTTTCACTCCTTAATAATGTTTCTTTTATTCTTTCACACTCAGTGACCCCCTTGTGGCTTAGTGCCTTTACTGCCTTGCTTGGGGTGAAATGATTAAAATATATGAAACAAAAAAACTACTGTAATAGATGTTGGCTAGATAAACAAGTGTTGGTAAATTCTAGATATTTGTTTATGTAATCAGAATATATCTGAATTTTCACTCAATCTTTTTCCATCTATAGATATTGTTTGAACTCTTCTCTCATAAATATATCAAATTTTTAAACCAACCAACCTCACACACACACATATATATGTGTGTGTGTGTGTGAAGATCACTAACAGGTTTAGAATCCTGAGTTGTCTGGTATTTACTTTTTTAAAAAGTGCTCAATACAACATAAATTGTGGAGCATAATATAATTAAATTTGTTTTTTATTTAAAATTAGCTTAATTTACATTGCGACATGAAATTTCTATGTTTTGAGATTTTACCTTGTTATCAGCAATGTTGAATAATTGTTGTGAAAATGATTTACATTTGAATGTAGAAAACAATACGTTTGTTATTTAAAGAGTTAAATATGGAGGGGAAGACAGAAAAACTGTAGATTTTATGTGTGTGTTTAATTTTTTTTTTTTTTTTTAATCATTTCACCCCGAGCAAGGCGGAAACGCCACTGATGTGCAGGGGGTTACATAAATGTAAAAAGATTAATTAGAAAAGAGTGAGGAGTACAAACTAGTTAGAAAGGAACAATAGAAAGCTGAGAAAGCAGGTGCGATGACAGATACATAGGCGGAGAGAAAGTGAAGGTTATACAGGGGAGGGGAGAGAGCTAGAGTCCAGTGGTTAGTAGATGAGTATTGACTTTGCATTTAAATTTCTGGAGGTTGTAGCTGTCAGGAAAGCAAGAATACGGGAGTGAGTTCCACAAGCGGGAAGTGCGAGAGAGGAAGCTGCAGGAGTAGAATTTAACTAATCAGAATGAAGTTTGACTTTTAAATTTGAAAATAAAGGTTATATGTTTGGGGATACAGGGTTTTTTTCTTTCAAGCTTAACAGGAATGTGTAATTTTCTTCAGCTAGTATCTAGACTGCATTTTTCTGGTGCAATCTATAAATTATCTCTCTCTCTCTCTCATATATATATATATATAATCTAGTTGAAGAGAATTAGCAGGTTCAGAATTCAGAGTTCTCTGGCATTTACTTTTTTAAAAGTGTTCAATTCAACATGAGTTTTAGAGCATATTATAATCAAATCATTTTTTTTTTAAATTTGTTTAATTTACATTGTGATATGGAAAGTTTTGTGTTTTTAGATTTTACCTCGTCATCAGGCAATGTTGAATAATTGTGGTGAAAATGATTTACAGTTGAATGGAGAAAACATTTGTTATTTAAAGAGTTAAATATGGAGGGGGAAGACAAAAAATTTAGATTTTATGTGTGTGTTTAATTTAACTAATCAGAATGAAATTTGACTTTGAAATTTGAAAATATAGGTATGATATAGGTATTTGAGAGGTATGATGTTTTCCTTTCAAGCTTAACGAGAAAGTGTCATTTTCTTCAGCTTGAGTCAAGATGATTAGAATAAGTAAAGAACAGGTAGGAAAAAAAAGTGTCTTTAATCTAATGTCTCACTTTAACAAGCTTTTTGGGAATTTTTTAAAGATGTCCTTAAAAATTTCTGAATAAGCTTGTTAAAGTGAAACAGGTTAGATTAAAGACACATTTTTCTTACCTGTTCTTTACTTATTCTCTTTATTTTGTCGGATTTCAATATATATATATATATATATATATATATATATATATATATGAGAACATGTACAAAATTTTATCCACTTCAAAGTGTATATTTTGTTTCAACATTGAAATGACAATGTAGTGTGGAAAGGAATGGAAACTAAATTTACTGAACCCGAAGAAAAAAAAAAATCCAGCCATTAGGCCATAAAAAGCTATATTATATCTTAATGCTAAATCTGTCTACTAAATTCCTGACAAGTTCATGAATCAACAATTCCCTCTTTTCAAAATTCTAATGGACAATTTACAAGACTTATCCCCTTATTGCTAACCCCACCTAATTTGCCAAAAATATAAGAAAAGAGACTTTCCATTCCACCTGAGGGGACATTGTCATTTCAGTGTTGAAACAAAATATACGCTTTGTAGTGGATAAAAATTTTTACATGTTCAAAACTATAATTTATAATATATATATACATATATATATATATAGTATTAAGATATACTATATTTATAGGTAAAGTGGTTGATATGAGGGGTAGTATATATGTAAATATAAAAGTAAGATCAATATTTAGTGGTGAAAGCCTGTCTCATGCGTGGACACAATCTTAAGGCCATGTGTGTTGTTTTGGCTCTACTATATATGCTGGTCAATTGTGCATTATTAGTAATAATGTCTATTGTATTATCCTAATATTGTCCCTATATATTGCTGATACCCACTGATGAGTGGGTGGATGAGGTGATTGCTGGATGGTGCATCTTTGAAACTCTGGAGTCCAGATGCTGAAGGTGACAGACTTTATATTTGTATTGATTATATAGATGAAAGCGATGATGATTTAAATTTTAAAAAATACATGTCCCTCCAGGACATCGGCAATCATGATTCTACACTGATTCCTGTTATCAGTGGATTCCTATTGGGAAAGATAATGGAGTAGTTTCTGTGACCTTCTCCACAGTTTAGAATTGAGTTTTCCTTCCCTCAGATAGATTGCTATGTAATGTTTGAGAGTTCAGTCTACTCTTCTATTTAATCCATAATTTGGGGAAGAATAGACAGTTTTCTTGTCTTTGCCTTCTCAAGTGTATTAGAACAAATGTGAACGCAACAGACACATTTAGAATTTGAACTTGGCTTACTGATGACATATATATTTTTTTCAATTACGTTAAAAAAACAACAACAACATATCTTCCCACATTTGTTGTTTTATGGATGGAGCGGTTTAAACCAAACAATCTCTCACTTTTTTTTTTTTTTGTGTGTTATTTCTGGTTTCCAAAAATGGAAAACCCAAATTCACACTATATCAACTTTCTCTTTTTAATCCTGCTTGTTGTTGTTGCTTTGTATTTAATATTTTCTGGGGTATAAATTTTCTTTTTATACCTGTGACATACTCCTTTAGCAAGATGAAATGTGGCATTGAAAATGTCCACCTTTTTCAAACTTGTTTTAGTTTCAATTTCAAAATCCATTTATAATTTCCTTTCTGTAGTATTTCCATTAGGCCATCATTTCAATATAAATTTATATTTCCTTTATCTCCATTAATTTAGATAGTGGATAGATTCCAACCATTTCACATGTTCCTGCACTATCAAAACAACCCATGGTCTTATCAAAACTATCACAATCAACTTTCTTAATCTAGATCAGTGTTTCCCAACCTTTTTTTAACTAGCACTCCCTTCGGGAATTTTGTTTTTTATTATCATATCCCTCTAAGCAAGGCATTTTATTGCCACTGTTTTGCAGGGGGTTACAGAGGAAATTTATGAGAAAGAGTGACAGGTTATAGGATGTGTCAGGAAGTGGGTAAGAGAAGGATGAGAATACTGATGAGAGTGGAGTGGATGGAAAAAGGAGCATGAGAGAGAGAGGATGCAAGTTAATGAGATAGGTCATGACTATTGACTTTACATTTAAATTCTTGGCGATTGTAGCTGTTGGGGAAGCAAGTAAACAGAAGGGAATTCCACAGGCGACAGAAAAGAAGCTGCTGGAGTAGAATTTGCGTTCACATTTTATTGGTTTCACAGTAAAAGGGTGGGACCTAGTTGCTAATCTTGTTAATAATTTCTTAAATATTGGTGCACTTTTTTTGTGGCACTAGCACTCATAAAAAAAAAATAGGAAATTTGTTTTGTGATATATTAGCATACATTAGCACAGTGTTTGTCAGAATTGGAAAAGCATTGATTTTATAAATTTATTTTTAATGATTTTAGAAAGGGACTTCGTTTATAATATGAACACACCATCAAATTCCTGACTCTTAAAACAAAAAGCTACTTGTTTGTAGTTTGAAACGGTACCCACATCATTGATAAATGATGTACTACTGATGTTCTTTTTCCCAATTTAAGATTTTTCTAAGTAGTGCCTTTTTTATTGCCAGGTTACCCCATTTCATTAAATGTATATAATATTCATTGCCCTGCTCTGTTCTGGAATCATTAAAAAATGAGAAAAAAAAAGATTTTTTTTTTCTGCCATTTTTTATAGAAAAAATCTTTGTATCAGTTACTTACTGATCTGTCCTCATATTGGAACAAAAACAAGTTTACACAACACTCTCTGTGTGTGTGTATAATATATATATATATATATATATATATATATATATATATATATAATGTCTGAATAACAGAGAAATCTTGCTAGAGCACATATTTTCCTAACATTTATTCAAGATGGTAGATATAAATAAATATACTGTTTAATTATAAAAAAAAAAGAATCTACTCAAATGTGAGTATCCAGTGAAAATAATGTTTAAACAAATAAAATATATATATATATATATATATATATATATAAAATACTGGGTGGGAAGAAAAGTTTCTAGTATTTTTTTTAATAGGCAGTGTTTGAACATGGGATTTTGGTTTATATGTGAATGAACAAATCTGACAAATATACTGTTTAATAAATAAGTGGAACATCTACTCAAGTATGGATATCCACTGAAAATGGCATTTAAACTGATAAAAATGGATTAATAAATAAGTTTCTTTAGAAATTGCTGTGTTTACATTGGGATACAAAGCTGAGCAGATATGTGTATTTGAGAGTCAGTAAAATCTGTTTAAAGGCATTCAACTTTGCTAGGTCAACTCTGTAGCTGAAAGGTCAAAGCAAGTCAGTTTTGATGTTAGTTTCTGCTAAAGGAAAGCAGGTTCAAACCCTGCACACTTAGTTTTCTAATAAGGTTTTTCTAAATATTCTCGGCTGATAGACGAAAGTAAATATACTGTTAGATAAATAAATGGAGTGCCTAATCAAATTCAGGTATCCATTAAAAATAATATTTAAGTATATATATATATATATATATATATATATATATATATATATATATATATATAGTTTGCCTGAAGAGACTGGCGTAGTCAAAACTTAGGTAGCAAGTAAGTGGTGTGTGTTCCCTTCTTTGGCATATTGTTAGCTCTGCATATTAAGTCTGTTTTGATTGTGCATGGAGCACTTTTTTTTTTTTTTTATCTACTGTCTGCTGATCCAACCAGCAGCTATTTTACTGGTGTACATACACACACACACACACACACACTCTCACAATAAAAATCCTTGAATGACAGACAGACAGACAACCCAACAGTAGTGTGGGGCAATAAGCTAAGTGTATTGATGAGAGAGCCTCTGTTGTGGTGTGGCTTTTGCTCTATATACATTCCTGCTTGCATTTATTGTATTTTATTTTTTATAAATTATTAAAGGAGAATATTGATAGCAGCAAAGTGAACAGAAATATCACCAGAATCGCGATAGAGATGAAGAAAGAAATCCTAGACATAGAGCTCAGTTAGCTGAACAGGGAAGAACAGGAACAACTTCAGGAGCAGCAGCAAAAAGCAATTGTGGAGGAAATATCTTCAGAGGAAGAGGTAGGAAGGCAGGATGTTCTGAGTTTTTTTAACTGAAAAATGGGGTGAGGTGCTCAGTTTCATGGAATAATATCAATCTGATAAAGCAGTAGCAATCCACAGCATAAACATTTTTAATGACAATGCAAATGTTTTGCTTTTGAAACATTTTAAAATGTAGAGAAAAACAAATCTTATTGGAGAAATATTTTTGTGATACTGAGGCCCATTGTCAAGTGGTCAAGAAAGAGACAAGAAAAAGAAAAAAAATCCCAGAAAAATAGTTAGCTGATGTTTTAATGGAAGAGTATTCCCCTTTTAAAGAATAACATCTCTCCCTTTTCTCACCACCTTTGACTTAACCGAACCCTAAACCCTCAACTCTCCTAAAGAAAGGTTCGGTAAAATTTAATTATATTTTTTATCTATATTTTATGTTTAGTATTGGATTTATCTTTTGGGGGTTATATTTAATGATTTTCAGACTTAAAACCAATGAAAATCATTAAATGTAACCCCAAAAAGATTAATCTATGAATATGACAGAGATCAGGATAACAGTCTGAACAATGTAAATAGTATAAATTGTAACAATGGTGTTTGATAGTACTGTGCGATTTTGGGTATAAATAACAACTTAGCTTTAAAAAGTGAGAGAGAGTGAAATTTTATCTTAACACTGAAGAGAAGAAAAATTTTAATTGCTTTTTTTTTTTTTTTTTAAACTGTTACAATTATCAGGGGTCCAGGGATGGATTAATCCATTCCTATAAGGAGAGGAGGAAGGAAAGTTTTGATTTATGAACATTTCATGTCATAAATGGTCTTCCTGAATTAAATTTGTTAACCAAGGTTCTACTAAAATATATAATTCAGAAAATGATATTTTAACTTTTCTTTTTATGATGTTTGCTTCTTATTGATTTTTGCAAGCATGTCATTAGAGGCAATTAAAATTTTCCTTCTCTTCAGTGTTAAGTTAAAATTTCACTCTCTCACTTTTTAAAGATAAATTGTTATTTATGCCCAAAATCGCACAGTACTATCAAACATCATTGTTACAATTTATACTATTTACATTGTTCAGACTGTTATCCTGATCTTTGTCATATTCATAGCTCATAGCATAAATAAAATAAAAGTACTGAAGTAAACCAGTGACTTGACTCAAAGAATTTTGAGTTCAATATTTGGCCAAAACAGAGGTGAACAAAAACTTAGTTGAGTTACTAACGGGAAATAGCTGAAAAACAGATATCCAGAAAAAGAATGGCACGTGGAACTGGAACAACCCAACTAAATAAGAATGCCGTCTGTTTTGGATAGTGAGCATGGGGGGGGGGGTAGTAATTTTTTTTTTTTCATTATGCTCCCACAGTACAGGACTCAAGGTAAAGGGTTTCTGAATAGGGTTGTTTTATAGATATAAGAATTTTGGATTATGCAAAAAAAGTAATAATGGTTGGCCCTAGACATGAAGAGCTTAAAATTGTGGTGATCAGGGAAGCACCCTCTCATGATTTTGTTTTACAAATCATTGACTTTTGAGAAAGAAGTTGCCCAAATGGAACTTCCTCCATACTAATGGAATATGAAGGGAATGAGATGATTTCATTCTTTAGATTTGGCATGGCAAATCTTAGCTGTAAAGGTCTGAATTGGTGCAGCTAAAGAATGTCTTTTCAGTGCATTATCTACAGAAATAGTAATTGTTGATTTTCTAAGCGCTACTTAGATGTGGCAAAAGGCCAAAAGTGTGATGCACCCAGTGAGCTATCGAACTCACTACTCAGTTGTAATAGGTTTTATCATGACAAGATTCCTGAACATTACACCACACCGAGGTGCCCAGTGGAAATAGCAATAGGCTTGCAATATTGTGTCTGTGAGAAAAGGGTTGTAGGGTGGGAAATGACCATTGTTTTAGTATTTACATTATTCGGACTATTGTCCTCATCTTTGTTGCTATTTTTTATGATGTTTTGGCCATTGTATGCTCCAGCCTTCTTCAGGTGCTAGGAATTTTCAATCGTGACATTACTACGCAAGAAATGGAGTTCATATACACGAGTGATTGTAATAAAGGGTTTGATTCAAAATTCCTAGCACCTGAAGAAGGCCTGAGCATACACTTGCCGAAATATTGTACAAATGGCAGCAAAGATAAGGACAATAGTCCGAATAATGTAAATACTACCTTGTTTCTGATATATAGACAACGACCATTGTTTCAGTATTCTGTAAAATGTTTATCTTTTACAAGTATGTAGCTGTTATTTCGTTGTTGCAAATTTTACAAGTATGAAAGTGATATTTTTAAGAAAGTATTATTTATATTTTTTTTTTTTTTCGTTAACCTGATACATGTATTCAAATGATTAGGAACTGACCCATAGAATTTCTGTTGCCTTTCATATTCTAAAATGTTTATAATTGCACATATGAAACCTCTCCACATGCCACATTTGCTGAGATTGGAGGTAGAGTGATGAAGATGCCCCAGCCCTAAAAACGGCGGATCAATTTGGTCGAATTATTTTATTATTGGAAAGAGATAAATTCTTGGCATTATCTTCCCATGCAACAAAAGAGGAAAACAAGAAATTAAAATGTAATTTCAAAAAGATTTCTTTGATATTTTTATTTATTTATTTATAATCATATTTCCCCAAGCAAGGCATTTTACGACCACTATTGTGCAGGGGGTTAAATAGAAGGAAAGTTATGAGAATGAGTGACAGGTCATAGGGGGTGTTAGGAAGTGGGCAAGAGAAGGACGAGAATACTGATGAGAGTTGAGTGGACAGAGAAAGGAACATATGAGAGAGGAAGCAAGTGAGTGAGATAAGAGATAGCAATTGACTTTACATTTAAATTTTTGGAGATTGTAGCTGTCAGGGAAGCAAGTAAACGTAAGGGAATTCCACAGGCGGGGCGTGTGAGAAAGGAAGCTGTTGGGGTAGAATTTGCATTTACCTTTTATTGGTTTTACAGTAAAAGTGTGGGGCCTAGTTGCTAATTTTGTGGCTTGAGTAAATTTATATATATATAGGGGGCACCAGTGAGCTAAGTTCATTGGAGCAGAAGCCATGAAAGTATTTGTAGAAAAGACACAGGGAAGCCACATTGTGCCGGTGAGAAAGTGACTGTATCTGAGCTGCCAAGTCGTGATCGATATGAAACCTCTCCACATGCCACATTTTATTTGCTGAGATTGGAGATAGTGATGAAAATGGCTTCCCTCCCAAATAAAAACAGTGATCAATTTGGTTGAATCATTTTTAGTCATTGGAAAGAAATAATTTCTTGGCGTTATCTTCTCACGCAACAAAAGAGGAAAACAATAAATGATTAAAATGTAATTTCAAAAAGATTTCTTTGATGTATTTTATTTCTTATTTTGGATTTACCAGGTATATTTTATAACAATTTTATGCGTTTAGTTCTCCCCAATATTGTTATTTTGTGCTTTCTGTGTGTAAATTTTCATTTTTATTTTTTGTGTTAATATTTTAGAGTCCAGAACGTGTGTGTGTGTGTGTGTGTGTTAATAAAAAAAAATGGATAATAATTATGGTTGTAATTTAGCACCACATCAACTGTATTTGAATCTTATATTGGTTGGATTCATTAGATTCTCTTCTCTGCTGTACACTGGCTGGACCATTATTCTATCTTGCTCCCCTCTGGTCTCTCTACTTTTGCTCCTGTTGGTTCACTACACCTCCCACACCCCTACTCCCCTTGGCTCACTTTTGTTCTTGCTCTCCTTGAATAGTTAACTCACTCCCCGCACCTCTTTCGTCACATATCCTTACTCCAATAGAGTCATTTTCTTATTACACTGGGGGAAGGGGAAATATTAAATGATTAAACTAAAAAATTTGGAATTTTCATTGGCAAATCTTTGAGAACATTTCTGTATTTAGTTTCTGTTTTTTGCTTTGAAAATAAGGAATAATAATATGTCTGATAGATGATTAAGCGGCTGGTGAAAAAAGAATACGCCGTTTGCTTCAGAAAAGAAATGATACTACTTCTGCCTGGTCTTGTCACTGCCTTACCATTAGAGAACACTGTAGCAATTGATATTCTCATAAACGTCTTATCTGCACAGCTGTTTCAACCTTGACAAGCACATTTTCTTTTAGTATCATTGAAAGTTTCCAACTAATCCCCTAATTCGTCTTTCAGATATTTTGCTTCAAATGAATTTTTAAACTGAGTTCTTCGGTTGCTTTTTTAGTTATGTCCTTAGGAAATGTCCATGTTTTTAAGAATTTGTTTTTAATGTTAAATTCTTTACTGGTTTGGCATTGAAAAAAAAATTTCTCACTTAAGTCATTGGGGAGGGGATGTTGAAAAAAAAAAAAGAAAAGATAACTAAACTTTACAGATGAGGAAAGCAAAAGAGCCCACTGGTTGAAACATGAAAATCAAAATAAGTAAAATGAATATTCTTGTCATAATAATTAAAAATAATAGACATTATTAGTAAGGCTGATGAGGTAGCTTTCCATGAAAAAATGAAAAAAAAAAAAAATGATGTATAAATAATTGAATACTAACAATGTTCCAGCTGAAAACTCCAGGGGCGGGTGGCATTTCTTCAAGGCATTTAAGAGGAAAAAACTCAATTGTTTCTTCTGTTCAAACTTTAATCTGTCTTAATTTTTACACAATTAAAAAAGAATTTGTCTTGTCTGTCCTTACCAAATTTGATGTTCTTTTTCATCATTTGCCTCTCAAAATCTCTCTTCAATTTTCTTTTTTCTTTCAAACGACCAGAATTATTTGATTTCGTTTGTTAAACAGATAAATGATGAAATTTTCAGGAATCTTATCAATCTTTTTTCTGTGTGTACAGCTGACCCTCATCGCACAAATTTGTCAGACCAAGATTAGATTACAGGCATGGGAAGGGGATGAGTAATTTATGTAAACAAAATATAAGAGAATTCTTTCATTTGTTGGTGTAACTTTCAATCGGTATTTGAGATTTTATTGTGTTATTGTAGTTACTAAATGCCTTTCCTGTTCTTGTAGTCTTTATGTGGGGTGGTGAGTGGGGGAAAGAAAGAAAAAATGATAATTGGTAGAAAGAGAAATTTGAAGAAAGTTTTTTTAAGGAAAATTCTCAATCCAACCATGAAGAAATTGAAAGAAAGAAAAAAATAAAGAAAGGAATCTGATTTGTGGTCATAGATCTTTGGAAATGGGCTCAGCTGAGAACTTATTAGTGTTGCTGTATAGCAGCTTTCACAAATATATAATTTTAAATTCTTGGAGATTGTAGCTGTCAGGGAAGCAGGTAAATAGAAGGGAATTCTACAGGCTGGAGGTGTGAGAAAAGAAGCTGTTGTAGTAGAATTTGTGTTTACATTTAATTGGTTTCAGAGTAAAAAGGTGGGACCTACTTGCTAATTTTGTGGCTTGAGTAAATTCGTATATAGGGGGCATCAGTTAGCTAAGTTCATCGGAGCAGAAGCTGTGAAAGTATTTGTAGAAGAGACACAGGGAAGCCACATATCGCCATTGAAAAAGTAAATGTAAAATTAAATTTAGACAATTCAGCTTCTGCTTTGCCTTCATGCGATAAATGGAATCAGTTAAAATCTCCTTTGCCATCCATTCGCTGGTAGGGGGTCACTGTTTTCCATGGTCTCTTCTGGATTCTAAACATAAGCATTCTTTTTATTGTAATTTTCTACAAGACTTCTTTGTTGCTTACTTGCTCCATCCATGGAATTACCAGTATCCTTCTAACAAACCATGTCCTGTTGACCCTAGTTTTTTCTCATGCATTTATTTAACAACATTTTGCATTAAAAGTTTATGTATCTGCAGAGCTAACTACAAATTTGGAACATAATATTTTTTCTAAAACGATTTAGTACTTAGAATTTCAAATTAAAAATAAGTTACAATTTTAAAATAAAATTCTAGAAAATTCTACTTGTACTACAGGAGACTAATATACTGAAATGAGAAAATTATCAAGTTTAGTACAACATAAAATTGTTTTTACTATTTGTTTATACTTCTGAGATGAGGTAGTATTTATGCCATTTACATTATTTGGACTATTGTTGTCATTTTTATGGTGCTTCGGCCATTGTACGCTCTGGCCTTTTTCAGATGCTAGGAATTTCAAACCAGACACTGGGGTATATCATTCTCATTCTTTGTGTGAAGCCACTTCTGGTTGTCATGAATTATGTTCCTTTAACTTAACTTTTTAAGTAATTTGTTCACCACTGCTGTTGCCTGGTATTGAACTCACAACTCTTTGGATCAAGTCACTGGAACTAACCAATGTCTATATCCTTGAGGACAAGAGCAAGTGAATTTCTAATGTTTCAGTAACCATTTTTTTTTTTTACCAGATTTCATATTGCAATTTTTGATGTTAATGATTTCCTTTCTTTTTTAAAAATTTTTACCTGAGCTCATACTGCAATCTTTTTGACACTAATGATTTTCTCTAGTATTGCTGCATTATTGGTTCCCATTTTGTATTTATCTCTATGCTTGGTCGGCTTAGGAGATTTTTGTAACCTAGCATATGTGCTGATTCCTTAAGTTTACGTAGTTTCCAGTGGCATTCTCTATTATTTTAACCTCATCCCATAGGGGGTAATGATCACCTTTCTCTCTCCATATGTGGTCAGCTATGCCAAATTTTTTTATCTCCTCTCATGTTCCGGCCTTGTGATGTTCTTGTAACCTTACCTTAAGGGGGAAGCCTGTTTCTCCTTTATACTTCTTTCCACAGCTAAATGAAATGGCATACACACAGTCACGTCCTCCACTGTTGGGGATCTTACTTGGGAGAGGTACCTGCGTAGTGTAGAACTACTTCTGAAGGTCGTCCTGATGTTATGAACCACAGATCCTTTGTATTTTCTACAATAACCCCTTTGTATAGGGTTGACAGACCGAGGCTGTTTTATGAGAGTTGTTATCTTCGTGCACTGTCCCTTTTACGTTTGTTGAAGTTGTTATGTATCCTGGACAATTGTTGTGGTGTAGGGTACTGCTTATACTGACCATTTCTTGTTTGTACGTCTCTAGGTCGCTGCTTGTGACTTTTGCTTGATGTTGCAGGCAGTGTACAATCCCTTTCTTTCCATTGTATGGGTGGTGGGAGTTGAAGTTGAGGTATTGTCCGGTGAATGTTGGCTTGCGGTATACGGATATCTTGAACCCCCTCTCTGTTCAAACTATTAATACATCCAGGAATGCTAGTTTGTTGTTGCTTTCTTTTTCCATAGTGAACTGTATTGATAATCTTACTGAGTTCATATAGTCCACTAGTGTCTGGACCTCTTCCTGGTGTAGCTAGAGTATAAAGTTGTCATCAACATATCTCAGCCATAGAGTTGGCTTTAAAGCTGTGGATTCTAATGCCATCTCTTCAAAGTATTTTATTTATATGTTAGCCAGTGACGGTGATAATGGCGAGCACATTGTTAAGCCTTCATCCTGTTGATATATGTCTGATCCCAATTCGAAGTGTGTTGTTTGTGTGCAGAAAGTCAGCATCTCCATCAGGTTATCTAGTGGAACACTGGTATGTTCTCCTAGGGATGAGTTGGCTTTAGAGCTGTGGATTCTAATGTCATCTCTTCAAAGTATTCCATGTATATGTCAGTCAGTGATGGTGATAACGGTGAGCCCATTGCTAAGCCTTCATTCTGCCGATATATGTCTGGTTCCAATCCAAAGTGTGTTGTTTGTGTGCAGAAAGTATATTCATCAGGTTATCTAGTGGAATACTGGTATGTTCTCCTAAGGATATATATTTGTTCACCACTGCTGTAGCCTGGTATTGAACTCACAGGAACTAAACAATGTTTATATCCACTGGGCCATGTGTCCTTAAGGATAAGAACAACTGAATTTCTGGGACTTATAAACCTAATGTTCAGTAACAATATTTTTACCAGAGTTTATACTGCAATTTTTGATGTTACTGGTTCTCTCTAGTATTTTTTACCAGAGCTCATATTGCAATTTTGACACTAATTATTTTCTCTGGCAATCTGTATTTCTGGTTCCCATATTGTATTCATCTCTATGCTTGGTCATCTTAGGAGAGTTTTGTAGCCTAGCATATGTGTTGATTCCTTAAGTTTATGTAGTTTTCAGTGATGTTCTCTATTTATTATTTCAACTTCATCCCATAGGGGGCGATGATCCTCTTTTTCCCTCCATATATGGTCAGCTAGGCCTAATTTTTCTATCTCCTCTCATGTTTTTCTATCATGAACAGTATTTCATGTATATGTTAGCCAGTGATGGTGATAACGGTGAGCCCATTGCTAAGCCTTCATCCTGATGGTATATGTCTGTTTCCAATCCAAAGTGTGTGCAGAAAGTTAGCCTTTCCTTCAGGTAGTCTAGAGGAATACTGGTATGTTTTCCTAGGGATGAGTCCAAGGCCAGTCTGTCCCTGACTACTGATAGTGCCTCTATTATGAGTACCTTGGTGAACAGACTCACCACATCCATGCTCACCATCTGGTTGCATTGGATGTGAGTATCTTTAAGTTCCATGAAGTGGGTGGAGATTTGAACATATGATGTTGACAGTGGTTCAATTATATCTACAAGGAAGAGACTTAGAAAATGCAACTGGAAACTACGTAAACTTAAGGAATCAGTGTATATGCTAGGCTACAAAAATCTCCAAAGCTGACCAAGCATAGAAATGAATACAATATGGGAATCAGTAGCACGGAGTGATAGAGAATATCATTAGCATCTAAAAGATTACAATATGAGCTCTGGTTAAAAATAAAAATACTAGAGAAAATCATTAACATCAAAAACTACAACATGAACTCTGGTAAAAAATGGTTATTGAAACATTAGGTTTGTAAGTCCCAGAAATTCACTTGCTCTTGTCCTCAAGGATATAGACATTGGTTAGTTCCAGTGACTTGACCTAAAGAGTTGTTAGTTCAATACCAGGCTACAGTAGTGGTGAACAAATAACTTAAAAAATTAAAAGGAGATAACTCAATACTGCCAGAAGTGGCTTCACACAAGGAGTGAGAATGATATACCCCAGTGATCGTAATAAAGGGTTCGGTTTGAAATTCCCCGCACTTGAAGAAAGCCCGAGCAACAACGACCAAAACATGGTAAAAATGACAACAAAGTTGAGGACAATTGTCTGAATAATGTAGTGTTTTTACTATATCCAATCTCTACGTGGTTAGCTCTTTAGATGATAACAGAAAAGTGTTAAACGTTTTGGAGGAGAATCGGACCCTGTTGTAAAAATTAATTTGCTTTATAAGGTTTCGTGGATTATTCAGAATCATCATAAAAAGAATTTCATTGTGCAAAAACAAAATCTACAATCACAAGATAAAATTAGATTCACATTAAGGACTTTATTTTTTTTTTCTTTCTTTAAATAAAAATCAGCTTCTCAGTTGCCTAAATTTAAATTAGTCAGTATAGAAATTAGATTTTTAACTAATTTCAACTCTGTTTTTGTTTATTTTTCATGGTTTATACAGTAAAAAAAAAAAGTTGAAAGTAACTGAAATCTAATTTCTATAATGACAAAGTTAACCTAAAAAGCAAACTACCATCATCAGTAAAACATATCAAAGTAAAAAAAAAAAAATTTCAAATAGTCTTTTCTATTTATCATGTGTGTGTCTATGTTGGCGTGTCAAATTGAAATACCCACTAAACTTAGTGATATCATGAATAGGAATGTTCAACCAATATAAGCCCCAAGAGCCATTCGAGCTAGGGGGGCTATTACGCAGAGTTGTATGAGCATAAGAAAGGGTGACAAGCAGTGAAGTTCATGTGGCTAATTAGGACAGATAATGGCTAACTATAGAATTGAAGAGATCAAGAAAGCAAGCAAATGAATAAACATTAAAAGGAAGTAGAAACCCATTGCTAAACAGGGAACAACTTGACTGTTCAAAAGACTGGGAGGAGTGTGAATTGAATGATAAGTAAATTTATCTATTTCATTTGGGAATGAAGAAAAAAATATTAGTGGATAAAATTTTAAAGTTCAGGCAGAGATGTTAGAAGTATAGAGTTGGAGTAAACTTCAACTCTTTGGAAGGAACTGGAAGTACACTCCTAAACAGGAATAGACCTCTACTCCTGTTCAAAAGAGAAGGAAGGAGTGTGAACCTGATGATACGCAATCCTATTTACTACTGTTGAGAAAAGGAGGAAAAAAATTTCAGAGTTCAGGTGAAGATGTTAGACGTAGAATTGAAGTAAACTTTAGAAGAAACCAGAAACGCAATCCTAATTAAAAACAAAATAAATAGAAAGGGAAATTACAAAGTTTAGGCACAGATATCGAAACTTATTTATAAATGAAACTGTCTGTGTGTGTGTCCGTTATCTATAGACTCCGAAACGGCTGAACCGATTTTCTTAAAAATTTACACAGTTGTACTATAAGCGTCTGCCAGTGTTCTTAGCTAGGTTTTGTGCCGATAAATATTGAAAATCGACAATCAAATAAATCAGGTTATATAAGGAGTGGTCTGATTTTAATCAAATTTGATACATTCATAGACAAATACATAAATGATATTCAGAAGTTTCAAGGTTGCAGTTCTTACAATAGTGCAGAAAATTGATGTAAATGTTTGTGTGTGTCTGTTTATCTGCCTGTATGTCTGTATTTTTTTTCAGCCCTTTTATTTTAGTTTTTGCTTCGGGTTTGGCTCTAAGTAGGTATAATTGTAGTTCTTAGTCTCAGCCATGATACCATTTACTCAGAGGACTTATTTAGCCTTCAAAATTCAGTTTACAACGAAAAAAAACTTATTTGATATCAATATCAGGAAATCAAAATTTGATTTACATTCATTCATTTTTCTTTCAGTCTACGATTTCGCTTTAACTGGAAACAACTATTGCTTTTTAGGTTTTTGTGCCAACGTCCAAAGAGTCTGAGCTCCAGGACCATGGATTAGTTTTAAATCTTTCATTACACCCGAGCAACGCCGGGCTATACTGCTAGTTAAGTAGAACTGTCACAACCATGACACGCAGATGGAATTTAACACTTTAACCTCAGTCTGATTGTTTGGCCAAGAAAGATGAAGGTCTATAAGGGTGTAAGGTCATCAAGAGCTGCTATAAAATAATTTAGATAGTAGCTGTCCACATTGTATTAGATTATATCCCAGTACTTGTGACCCCTGACCCATCAGTCAATACCTTTTATTGTATACAATTCTTTCATGTTGTTCCATATTAATAGTTCAACAAGAGTGCCACAATCTACACGGCAATATTGATACTGCATCATTGCGTGGCCAAAGAATATAGTCATTGAACTGCAGGAGACCAGTGCCATGTTGTCTATTGATATAAATCACATCTTTAGCTCATTCTGCCAAATAGTTGAATTTGTGTATGGGGAAGATTCTATGAGGCTATGGTGGGGTGTGTTGTGATGGTTTTCACAATGACCTTTATTGAATCTGGAGACTTATCATGGAGAGGTATGACATACACACAGATCTTGTTACTGTTTATTTGCACTCATTTATGCTGGACCTCCTTTCTTGTGGTGAAGGGTTGTACCAAAAGACAAGGGAATACCCACACCGTGCTTGGATGACACAAAACTGGTTTAAAGTCTGGTGGTGCTTGGCCTACAATATATTACAAAATATTTGAAATGCTGACGTTTAAGCTACCATGGTTTCTAACAGACTGACTTTGTAATTAAACCGTTCTGGTAGAAACTGTGGTAGCATAAAGGTCAGTGTTTCAAATATTTTATATCTTAAATTGGCTTACATTTTAATTTTTGAAAATTGCATTGAACACTCTCTTTATTTAGCTGTTCTTTTTGTTGGCAAATATCACTTTTTCCATATATTGAATTTACAAAATAAACACACACACACACACACACACTACCTTTTATAAATATATGAATAATGTTAATATTAGCTGTTTCCCTACAAGGAAACATTTGGCATTCATTGACTGAGCAGCCAGTATTTTTTCAGTTGAAATTTATAAAAATTTTTCTTTTGAAACAATTTTTTAGAAAAACAGTTTCTCAAATCCAGTAGCTGTTATCAGTCTTTCCAGTATTGATAGGAGGGTTTCCTTCCTAGTCTTCGATTTAAAGTGGTGTGAATGTTGACATCTTGATAATGCCATTATTTTCACTCCAAGTTAGATGTGCTATCCGTTTTAGTTGTTGCTGCTTTTGGTAGTCCTCAAGTGATGTGGTTTCTTTTATTTAGTATAGTTCATCATTTGTGATTCTGTAGCACCAATCCATAATGTTCAAAGAAGAAGGATCTTTGCTAAAATACTCAGCTTTTACTAGTTTAAAGGCCCATCCCCACCTTTTTCACTAGTGATCTCAGGAAGTGGTTATATGCATCTGACAATTTAGATATTTCCCAACAGGTTTGGCACCAGGCATGGCATCTATATGAAGGTCTTGATCTTCTAAAAAAGTAATTTTCAAACTGTTTAAGCTCTAAGAAAAGTCTCAGTGTTTGTGAGAAATTTTATATATATTGTTTAATTACTTAATTTTTGTTCATAATAAAATTAGACCAGTGCACATTTGTATTAAAAAGTGTTCAATACAATTATATTGTAAAATTTTTGAATATTCTTCATTTGTAAATGAGTTATTACGCTACCTAGGTTTCTACCATGTAGTGTCTTTAGGCGATTTGCAAATCGCCTGAAGACCCCATGTGTGTGTATGTTGATTTGTTAGTGTTTTTTTAGTATTTTAGTGATAAACTGTGTTTTGACAAGCATGTTCTTTTTTTTTTATTGTAAACAGCTTGATATCAGGCTGGAGATCGTGTTGATAGGTTTAATGCAAATAATTTGTCACTTTGTGCAGGTTCATGCTGACTTTGACGTTTCGTGAAAATACCATTATGTTTTCCCTCATCAGTGCAAGATTCTTTTATTGCTAAAAAAAAGACAGCCCTGATGAGTGAAGCTATCATAACTGTCCTCACAAAACTTTGAAGTCAGCATGAACCTGTTCAGTTAGTCACAAGTCTTTGCATGAAACATACATACACACATATATATACACATACATACATACAGCACTTTGTAGTGCAAAGAAGGCTTGGGGGTCATTAAACCTTGTGCAAGGCATCTATATTAACACTGTTCGTGAATGACAGATAATAAACAACCATTTTGTGTAAAAAAAGAAAAGTTGTCGCCAACATTATTTAATTTCTCTCCCTTTTGTTTGCCTACTTCTGTTTTATTAAGTGTCTGATAGAAACACAAGCATCCATAAATTTAAAAGGAATGGAAAAAGATGATGAAACAGTTCCACCCTCTTCTTAAGAATGGCAAAAAGAAAAGACACTGCCAGGAGTCTTTTTTGGCATAGAACTCTGGCTTGAACTTTCATGTTTGATTAGAACGAGAAAATATTAGAAGTTGAAAAGAAAGCAAAACTGCATATCCTTGAAGAGAAAAAAAGATGAAATTGAGAAGAAAAGTCAGGAAGAAAATTGGTAAAAAGCTTGAAATTGGGCAAATTAATTAAGATTTTACAAGACTTATAAAGTTTTTATTGTAAGAAAAAAAAACCTTTTAATTTAAAGAGAAACAAAGTATCTTTTACTGGAAATGAGAGAATTTTAGAAGTGTGAAAGACCAACTGAAATACATGATGGGCAGTTAAAGGATAAAATATATATCAGGTTATTGAGAAACAATTTCCCCAGGAAAAGAAAAGGCCAGAAAATGTATTGACTGAAATATTGGGTTTCAAGCAACAGTGATGAATAGGCAGGGTTAGAATAATCTATATAATGTCAGGACTTCATTTTTAGAACTTCAGGCACCACAAGGATATATATATATATATATATATATATATATATATAAAGTCATCCACATACAAGCCTGTTTCGCTGTATCACAGCTCATCAGAGTGGCTAAGCCATCGACACCTGGAATCAGAGAAGGGAAATTTTAACGTGTTGTGTATAAGTTGTGTATACACACGCCAGTCACCGAGAGAACTCAAGAGTCACGCATATATATATATATATATATATATATATATATATATATATATATTTTTAAGCCGTTTCCTTTCAGGTCATAGGTGATTGTGACACTTCATTGTTTTCTTTTCTTAATTATTTGTGAATTTTTATGCCTTATTAGGAAACATAGTTGAGTGATTTCTCAATGATTTTGAACTACAAGTTTTCCTTCTCTTAGATTGATTGCCAACAAATGATAAAGAGCCTAGTGATTCTTTCTAATATCTCCTTTCCTGAAAGAATACTTCTTTCCCAAACCCAGATACATAACCACAAATAAAGAAAAAAAAAATCAGTTTAATCCATAACCTATTTTTTTTTTCAAAACATGAAAGATAAATCAATTGAATCCAAAATAATTTAATTTACATTCATGCATATGTATTTGGAGATATATATAATCTTTCCATATCCAAACGTAAAAGAATGAAGAATAAAATTGTAAAATTCAATATATGAATTAAAAAATTGAGCAAAGACTTATATACCACAATTTAAATACAGTTTGAAATAGGAAAAACATTTTTTAAACAAAATCCCGAGCATCCTTTCAGCCAACACTTCATGGGAGGGTGCCGTTAGCAAAAGTAACTGACACAAAAATAATAAGGATGAACTTGATAGAAGAGGAACTAGGTAGAAACATAATTACAAAACAAAATAATTTAATTGTTAAGACAGTTGATGATCATTTTTTACGTTCCATTTTTCTGTGCAGGTGGCTTAGAGTATTTTTTTTATACTCTGTTGAAACCTTTTGTCTTTTTGTGAATTGTTTTTGCGAGTACATTGTTTTTTTTTAAAAAAATGTTTTCCCTATATATATATGTAAAAATATTCTCAGTTATGATCTGAGATTAAGGACAGGATGGTTAAATAAAAAGAAGACAAGAGGAAAACTGTATTTTAAATCGCCTATGCGTTTCGTCCTGTAATAGACTTTATCAAGGCAAAAAGATGAAATGAGCTTTATTCTAAATTACGTATCTGTAAACAAACAGTGTTGGCAATTACAAAGACGCTCACAAATCATTTCATCACAAATACACATGAAGGAATTCTAAAACAGACTAACATACATAATAAAAAGTTTCAAAGAAAATGGTTGAATTCCCTTCATTTTAACATCTTGTGACTTTGCACAACACATGAAAGAATTCTAAAACTAAAATATTCTGTTAATCTTTTGAAATGATTTGTGAGTGTTTTTGTGGTTGCCAACACTGTTTGTTTATAGATACGTAATTTAGAATAAAGCTCATTTTGTCTTTTTGCTTTGATAAAGTCCGTCACAGGATGAAACGCGTAGGCAATTTAAAATACAGTTTTCCTCTTGTCTTTATTTTATTTAACCATATATATATATAATCTACACACTTTTGTTTATAAGGCATCAACTTTATCGTCCCACAGCTCTGAAATTGCCTGACTTTTCTCTTAACCTTATGAGCAGTCCTATACTAAAAAATTTTTTTGAAAAACTAGTAACAGTTTCGCTTTTGTATATAAATACTTGTCACAAAATAAACTCCTTGTAGTTGTCTTGATAAAGTTCTTTAGATGATGAAACGTATTGGCTAAGAGTAGGTTTTTTTTTGTCTTTATTGATTTTGTTCTTTTACAGATATATTCTGTCTGAAATTTTTAAACATACACACACATACACACACACACACAAAACTAAGTTTAAAATTGAAGTTTTAATTTTATTTTTTAAAACTGAAAATTAATCCTATGCCTTGACTGTTCCTGAGTAAATAGTGAAAATAATAAATGTAAACACACTTCGGATTCAGTAAAAGTCGAAATGTTTAGCTGTCTTGAGAGAAACATCAATTGTAAGAAAACCGAACGTATCGTTATAAGCAAGTTAAATAGTCTTTAATTGCCTGAAGAAATAAATGAATAAACATGTTTTATTAGTTGCATATTTCTCTGATATTAATGCTAAATCAGCAAAATACTTTTTTGACAATTATCACATTATGATGCAAGTCTTGTAACCCATTTTGGTCATGGGGGAGGGGAGCATGGCTTGTCTTTCCTGTATTTATCCAAAATGAAACTGTTCTCTTTTAATATTCTGAGAGAACTCGTTTTGCCTTCCATTAGCTGATGTTAACCTCCAGACGACTAACTCATTGCACCTTCTTGAACTAACATATCCTGCTGACATGAAGTGGAAAGATTATATTGAATCAATTGCTAGATCTGCTGTTTGGAAACTTGGCTCACTGTGCAAACAAGTTTTCTCGCCAGAATCGATCTTACATATTTCTAAGTCTACCATTCGTCTTTGCTTAAAATATTGCTGCCACATCTGGTCTGGTCTGGTACTGCTGCTATATATTTAGAGATTCTTGCTAAAATGTAAAGAATCTGCAACATGATTGGTTCTGACCTGGCAACTCAGTTTCAGTCCCTTTCCCATCATCATAATATAGCTTCTCTATCCTTTTTCTATAAATCTTTTCATGGTAATTGTTCTAATTAACTCTCCTCCATCATACTCCTTGCTTGTAAAACTCTGTTTTGGCTTCTTGCTTTCCAGTCAGCTTAGATCATCAAAATTCAATATCAGTTGTTATCTTTCTTCTTATTTCATTATTCTCTCTCATCAAAGGTGTTTCTTTTTCTCATTTTTTCTCTGGTACTCAGAAACCTCTTTTATCTCAGTGGCTTTATTGCCTTGCATGAGGGAAAATGATAAAAAAAACTACTCTAAGAGGAACATCCCATGATACAAACTATGAATTGGCAATACCAAAATCAAGCCATTACGAATATTTAAATATCTTGAAAGTGTTTGAACAAATGTCAGAAAATGTGACCCTTAAATTTGAAAGTGCATTGGAATGATGAAAGATGCCTTCAAAAAGCTAAGTGAAGTATTAAGAAAGTGGAAAATTTCAATAGAAACAAAGAAAATAGTGTACAACTTTTATGCAATATCAGCCCTCTTATAACAGTGTATACTGGATTTTCTCACAGAGGAAGAAAAAACCCCAAGCAACAGAAATGTGGTTCTACAGAAGGATATTGAGAATTTCATGGAATGAACATGTGAATAATAAGGAAGTTTTAAAGAAAATTGAAATAAAAAGGACACTTATAATTGAAAAGAGGCAGTTGAAATTTTTCAGGCAAATAATTAAGAATGAATAGGACATTGGATGTCGCATATACCTGAAGAATTGTCCAGCTGATAAATCATTACATTATATTTAAGAATTATAGTTAAGATGGGGTGCTGAAAAGTTCTTTGTCTGATTCAGAAGCAGTTAAAAAATATGGTACATTTTAATTTGGTCAGACATTTGGGTGTAGTTTGTACTGACAACTTTTCAGTAGTCCTGTATAGTTAAAAATTTGGGCTCAAAGTTTAGTTCAAAGGCTGGTACAGGTTGAACATCAGCAATTTGCCAATCAGTAATCAGGGACTGATTTCCACCTGAGCAGTTTCGAATTTACCAAGTCAGTGCACAGACCAGCCACTAGTGTTTGATGGTGCTTGCTGTTCTTTTTGAGCACTTTGAAACACTGGTCAGAGCATTTTGATTATTCTTTTTTGTTGACATTTAGTTCCTGTCATGGCTACAATGAATACAAGAAATACTTTTGTGGTGTGAAGTGCAAACACTACACGTTTATAACAGATATGGAAAAACTTTTTCATTCAATTTTTATTGTTCATTTACAGCATAGGTTCCCACTTTTCTGCTGTGATTACCCCAAAATACAATTTCACTATTAACCGTTACCCCAATGAACAAATACCCATAATATAAGAAAAGTAATTATATTTTCATACATCAAAAGCAGACAATGTTAATGGAAATTATTCAATACAATAGTACTAATCTATAATAATCAGAGATATAGTAGCCGTAATCAAGCCGTGATTCTTAATGTGAGTGTTGAGGTTGTATTGCTTGTGCCAGTTTATTTATTCTTGGCTTTGTGACTGAAAGGGCTATTTGGGCATTGTTTGCCACATTGAGTCTGCTACATTTTTTTGGTTTTCATTCCAAGGACATAGTGTGAAATTATAAGCTGATTGTCTCTTCCCAAACCAAACATTCATTACCCCCGAAATATGGGCTCATTACCCTCCTGAGGTAATTTACCCCGGGGTTAGGAACCAGGGCTTTACAGGATAGTTTAAAGGTAGAATGAAGTAGTTAGCTGTTGGGACAAGTGTATTCTAATGTAACCATCATTAATTGGACAAAATCTAGCAACCCGACATATCTGAATAATGTCAGATTTTTTTATGCTTAACCTCTATCATTGAATTCCTTTTTTATCATTTTTCTAATTGTATTACTTTTTTTTTTTGTTCTGGCAGGAAACTTGTTTGTCTTTGCATTTTCTTGCATTCTTTATTTCTTTCCAACATTTTTTTCTTTTGAATGGTTAAATATAATTCCTATAACATATACACATGATAGTTCAAAAGGTTTGAAGCCACCCTCGGAATTATCATGGGATGAACTTGACAGAAGAGTGAAACCTTTCCACTCAAAATTGAAAAAGAGCTCTTAGTCATTGAAAAAAAGAATGGAATCAGTTATCAAACTTTAAGAAACTTTTGCAACAAATGCCAAGAATTTGTGCTGCAGTCAGTCAGTTAAGTGCCATACGTGATACATGCTTGGGCGATCATGTCTCGAAAGAGACATGACTGACTGGGCAGAAGATTATCCCGCAGTAGGTTGCCATTGCTTTCTGCGGTAGACTAGTTGCCGACCAAGGCTATAGAACCCAATCTGTCCTATTATTTAACCCATAACTGGAGGGAAGAGACGGATTAATACCTTTCCCAAGGGTATTTGCACGTCAGTGAATGCAAGGAATTCAACTGGAATTCAAACTCGGTTCCCCGATTACTCGTTCTGAGCTGATATCCACTGCAGTTAATCAGGGCTAAAAAAGGATATTTTGATGAGAGCAAAATTTAATCATAAAATGCATTTGTTTTTGTCATAATAATATTTCTAATAAAAAATAATGTCTTACCTTTTTTTTTACATTGTATA
The DNA here is from genome assembly GCA_037127315.1 of Ascarosepion bandense. NCBI lineage: Eukaryota > Metazoa > Mollusca > Cephalopoda > Sepiida > Sepiidae > Ascarosepion > Ascarosepion bandense. Next base: position 3,053,655 of record JBBBDQ010001635.1, read on the forward strand.
ACTTTCTCTTATTTTAAGTACAAAATGACTATTATTTAGTCTAATTTAAAAAAATTACCAGGGGTGATCTCAAACTTGAGAAATTGAAATGGAAAAAATGTGGAAATTGAAAACAAGAGTTGTGCCAGTGATAGTAGGTGCACTTGGAATGATAAAAAATGGAGCAAAAAAACACATTGAAAGAATCCCTGGAAACCCCAGCTTAAGAGATATACAAAAAATTGTCTTATTATGTACAGCCCATACACTAAGGAGAACTTTGTCTATGTAATGCTAGGGATGATAGGGAAGATAAAAAAAAACATGAAATGGTTGGTAGTGCGACCATAGCAGAAATCGAAATATGATGAAAAATGACATAATAATAATAACAACCAACTTTCCTAGTTTAGTTGGTTCTTTGAGATAGCATCAAATATTTAAGTTCTTTCTCCAAAAAGTTCTTACTAATTGGTTAGTTTTGCCATTCTTACATTTATGACAATAACCGTTCCAAATATCAGAATTTCCTGCCTTTTATATTTTTGCTCGTTAACTGTCCAAATTTATTTCGCTTTTTACTCAACTGATTCTTATGTGACACTTATGTCTTGTAATTTTTGAGTTAATTAACTTTTTCACTTTTGTCTTTATCCAGTCTTTTCTGTTTTTGTTTCTGTTAATAAATGTAGACATAAAGATAAAAGTTCTCCGCAAATGTAATTGTCAATTCCTTTGATGGTTCGATTTGCTGAGCTTGCTAATTCTCTGTTCAGAGCTAACGTTTTTCTCTTCTCTCTCTAAATAACATTTGTCCATTCAAATAACCACATTTTTCCTTTTGCTTCTTCCTGATTGACAAATTCTTTAATCTCAAGTTCATTCAAACTTTGATTTGTTTCTATTTTACAGCTTATCAACCTTTTTCAGATTATTTAAAGCTAGAAATATTTTTAGATTGTAAGGATCTTTTTAGAGATAATGGTTTATTGGTAAATCCTACCAATTAACCCATAGCTTGAGTGAGAAGAGGTGGATTTATACCTTTTCCAAGGGTATTTGTGAGCAAGTGAATTAACAAATTTAACTAGAATTGGAACTCTATTTCTGATTTCCAATTCTGAGCCATTGTCCATTCCACCATCTGCACATCCAAGCTCATGACATCTGGTATTCCAAAACAGTCACCAGTGTAGGTACTGACCAGGCTTGACATTGCTTAAATTTGGTGATTGTACAAGAACTAATGTCTTGATATGATATGGCTATTAGCTTCATTAATACTTTGACTCACAGAGAAAAATATGAAATTAAATTAAGTAGGTATGTGCTTTTTATTTTTTTTAATGTGTGTGAAAACCATGTCCACATGATGCACATATACTAACTACACTAATCTTAAATAGAAGTATCAGAGATTGAGATTTTGACTCAAAGTAGAGCATTGATCTGAACCAGAGCACATGTATACTACACTGATTTTATAAGTGGAAATTCAATTGGGAAATAATCCTGTCATTTTTTTTTATGGGTAATATGCTAGTAAGTAAATGCAAATAAATAAAAGCAACAAAGGCATATTGAGTGAATGGCAGTTAAGAGGATATTGTAATTTGGATAAGAGACAGCATTCAAGATAAGTTGAAATGAACGCAATTTCTATGGGACCTCTTCGTCTTTGAGAATATAATGTTTTTCTTGGGCATAATAGTAAAATGCTAGTTTTATAGTCAAGTGATTTGATATCATTGAGAATTTTTTTTTAATTACAAAACCAATAACTATTTAAGAAAAAGAAAAAAAAAGATAGAAAGTACAAATTTTTCTTGTAGGGTCTTTTGTACTTATTTCTTGTATTGAGAATTTGAAAGAACTGCTTAAAAGTTGGCTTGTTCTAAATTGCTAATCTTACTGAGTTTTCTTTCATTTTTAACTGTTTTTTGATTATAAACCTGTCGTCTCAATGTTCTTCCTTTACTCTTTTCACACCTACTCACTCAATTTTTTTCATCTTTTTTCTTTCTCTCTTACTTGTTCGGCCTTTTCTCTTTATTCCAGAAAAACAATTTGAACGTCTTTGCTTTTCATCTCATGTCATTCTTAAACAGCATTTTTTTCATTTTTCAAGACTTGAAACCTTTCATTCATTCTAATGATCAATACACAAGCTTGTGATAGCAATTTCTAGTGATAAAGGGAACTTTATGCAAAAGCCGTTGTCACTTTTCAGGTTTATTGCTTTTCTATTGCACTAAATCAAAGGGAAAGCTAAGAAGTGGGTTCTGCAAACACGCACATACACACAGTCCTCTACTGTGTTTGTATGTTTGCTTGATGTATGCAGTGATTGTTGGCAATATTATTACATCTACTTCTTGCTTTCAGTGTTTATTCTTCTAAAATCATTAAAAACAAAATGCAAAGTGTTGTAGAGAATCATTGGTAACATTTTATTTGACATGTATTTTTTGTTTGTAAAAAAAAATGTATAATTTATCTATACATAATCATTTATCATAAGATACTAGTAAATTGATAATTCTAATATTGACTGCTTTTGAAATTGGTATATACAGGGTGTGATGGATGAATTGTCATTTAAATTATGCAAAAATGAAAATAACACTGACATCTCATTTTAAGATATATTTACCAAAATTACATAAAAATATCTTCAAATATTAAAGAGCAAATTTATTCAATGAAATGTCCATTAGCTTCAAACATGGCCTTCAGATTACTTTGGAATCTCCTGCAACTTTTCTGGCTGGTCTCCTTAAGATTATGCTGCCATAATCCTTGCCGTCAATTCATCTTTGGTCTCTTGCTCAATTGCAAGGAGGTTGCAGTCTGGGGAGTTACGTGGCTAGATGTAAGGAGTGATGTGGTTGCAGAAATTGTCTGACAGGCATGACGAGATTCTCCTGCTTGTATGGCATGCTGCAGAGTCCTGTTGCCAGACATATGGACTTCCAGTAGCCACCTTCTTGACCCAGGACAGCACTACCTCCTCAAGTAGGCCTCTGTGTTGAGTGTGAGGTCCTGTGGGAAGATGAATGGAAGCATAATGTTGCCATCACTGGTGATTATTGAAAACATGTTTGTAATTATCATTTGACTCATCCAACTTAGGAATGGCTCAACAACAAATGTGCTGAAGTAAAGAGATTGAGCAGGACTAATAAAGGAGAAATGCATAAAGAAATAAGGGAACTGACAGGACAAAGAACATACTCCTCAACAGGATGTATAAAATCCAAGGATGGAAACAAAAAGGAAATTAATACTGAGCATCAGGAAAAGATAGCTAAAGTTCCTGGGATATGTGATGAGGAAGGAAGGCTTGAAGATAATCACAGGTCAGATAGAGGGAAAGAGAGATGGGGGAAAACAACAGATAACATATTTGTTGGGCCTGCTCAGGTGGATGGCAGAGTGGGGTTTGGGTGTGAGAACAGAAGAAAGTGTGTTAAGAGCCACCAGGGATAGGAAGATGTGGAAGGCCATGATTACCTATGTCCTGAAGGGATATGACACATGGAAGAAAAATGATGCTGAGTATGTCTTTTGTCCTGTTAGTTCCCTTAATTTCTTTTTATGTACATCTTTATTTGTCATGCTCAATCTCTCTTTCTGAACATTTGTCGTTGAGCCAGTTTTCTTTAGTCTACAAGAAAACCGAATGTATGGTCGTTAGCAAACAGAGGAGCCCAAAATGGTAATCTACAAAATCTTCTTTGTTACTCCATTGATTGTAGGGAAACTTTACCCCATAATGCTTCCTCGTAGGAATTGACTATCTCTGACTTTAAATCATCAACAAACTCAATAATAATTTTAGTTGCATTGACAATTGTAGAAACTGTTCCATAAAAATCTATGATGCTATCCAAGTTAACATCATCAACTGAAATGTGATTGTACAGAAAGATGCATGTGAGCAATGATGAGGTTTTGGAAAGGATGGAAATGAAAAGGAAATTAATACTGAGCATCAGGAAGAGACAGCTGAAGTTCCTGGGACATGCAATGAGGAAGGAGGGCTTGGAGAAACTGATACTAACAGGCTAGATAGAGGGAAAAAGAAACAGGGGACAGCAGCTGATAACATATTTGAAGGACCTGATCAGGTAAATGGCAGAGTGGAAGATGTGGAAGGCCATGATCACCTATGTCCTGAAGGGATATGGCACAAAAATGATGCTGAGTATGTCATTTGTCCTGTTAGTTCCTTTAATTTTTTAAGGCATATCTTTTGTTATGCTCAATCTCTATTTCTGAACATTTGTCGTTGAGCCAGTTTTCTTTAGTCTTTTTACATTTGCTCTTTATTTCCTTGTGTAGTTTCCTGTATTCCGTTCCATGCTTTGGCATTGTTTTCTGTCTTTTTTGCATCATGTCAAGAACTTTATTGGTGAACCACTTACTTTTTTCTCCTGTGTTTGTTTTCTTTTGAGATGATGTTTGTTGCCCGCTGCTATGAAAGTTGGCTCTCTGTGCAGGGCCCGGAAGTTTTTCCCATCTGAATCTATCCTGCACATCTATAAATCTACCATATGCCCGTGTATTGAATACTGCTGCCACATATGGTGGTGTCCCTGCTATTCTCCTGGGGGTTCTTGACAAAATACAACTGAGAATCTGTAATGTGATTGATACTGACTTGGCAGACTGGCTGCAGTCACTCTCTTACCGGCGTGATGTAGCTTCCCTGTGCATCTTCTATAAATACTTTCACAGCTTCTGCTCTGATGAACTTAAATCACTGGTGCCCTCTAGGTATGAATTTGCATGAGATACTAGATTAACAACTAGGTCCCACCCTTTTACAGTGAAACAGATATGATGTAACCGTAATTTCTACTCTAACAGCTTCTTTTCTCGCACTGTGGAATTCCCTTCTGTATACTTGCTTCCCCAATGGCTGCAATCTCCAGGAGTTTAAATGTAGGATCAATAGACACCTCCTAACACACTAACTCGCACCCTTTCTCTCAAACACTTTTCTCATCCACGCAACCCTCATCCTCGGTATCCTTACCCGTCTATCACCCTCCTTCTGACATTTCCTATCACTTTCCCCTATGTAACCCCCTAACCACTCTTTCTCATCACTTTCCCCTATGTAACCCCCTAACCACTCTTTCTCATCACTTTCCCCTATGTAACCCCCTAACCACTCTTTCTCATCACTTTCCCCTATGTAACCCCCTGTGCAACAGTGGCAGTGAAATGCCTTGCTTGGGGTGAAATGATTAAAAAAAAAATGTCACTAGAACATTTCTTAGTACTTCCCATTTAGAATTTCCGTTTCCAATTTGCACTTTGTATTTTCTTTTCATGCTATCTGTATGTTTCCCTGCAGGTTCGAGTTGTTCGTCAGTTTGTTGTATTGCAATCTGGGTGCTGGGTTAAGTTTCTTCAATCTCAGGAGTTTTATCCTTAGTTTGCATTATAACTATCACAATTTTCTGAGCACAGCTTAGATGTGACACAAGGCTGGAAATATGGAGCATCCGGTTAGGATTGAACTCACTACTAAATTGCAATGATTCTAGCAAGGCAAGCTTGCTAACCATTACACCACATTGAGGTGCCCCGGTTTGCATATAACTATCAGTCAGTCAGTTAAGTGCCATATGTGATACACACATTGGGTGATCATGTCTCAAAAGAGACATGACTGACTGAGCAGAAGATTATTCCACATTAGGTTTCCATTGCTTTCTGCAGTAGACTGGTTGCCAGCCAAGGCTATAGAACCCAATCTATCCTATTATTTAACCCATAACTGGTGGGAAGAGACGGATTAATACCTTTCCGAGGGGCATTTATGTATAAGTCAAGGCAAGGAATTCAACTGGAATTCGAACTCAGCTCCCCGGTTTGTCATTCTCAGTCTGCACTACTATGCACATCATAGAATATAACTATCAGTGTGCTCAAAAATCTTGGAAATACTCATTGTACATTCACAAGGAAATAAAAGGTCAAATTAATAGCATGGTGAGTAATGAAAACAAATCCTGTTTTGAATAATTTGACAATACATTTGCAGGTTTAATTTTCAAGTCAGAAATAGCACTGCCTTTGGGAGTATGTAGGGGCTCTTAGGTACCTTGCTGACTTGTTTACTTCTAGTGAATGAATGCTGCCAATATGGTTGGTTGGACAGATGTCACTTCTCTGCTTTCAATCTAACTGGGATGTTGCAAGTGGAATATTAAACAAGAGTATATTTTTTTTTTTTTTTTTTTAATCGTATCAGCCCGAGCAAGGCGGTAACACCACTGATGTGCAGGGGGCTACGTAATAGTGAAAAGATTGGAAAAGAGAAAGCCGGAAACCACATCCTAAACAGGTAACAAAAGATGAGCCTCTTAATTTGTTCAATAGACGTGGGTGGAGTGTGAACCGGGCGCTAGATAGATCTATCTACTCCAATTGAGATAGATCTATGAGACTTCATAAGGATGTTTCCAACTAGCGTCCAGTTGGCTGACAAAAATAGACAGGGTTGTAACTCAATGCATGTCCCTATCTCCTCTCACCATAGGGTGGATATTGTGCTGATATTTATTGAGCACAATATCCACACTGGAATCCTCAGCTAATCGGAACCTACAGAATAGGCTTGCCTAGATAGCAGAGTGGAATCTCCTAGGCTGTTTTATAAACCACTTATCAATTTGTTGGGCAGACTGAAGCTGTTAGTTTCAACTTCAACTACACTGGCTGTTACTATCTAAAGATTCTAATTTCCAGCCAAGTGCACATATTCTCAAAAGTTTTTATTTATCTATCTATTATTTTGATTAGTAAGTGGCTACAAGAAACTGATTTTCACCAGAATTACTTTTTCATTGAAATGTTGTAATTGGAAACAAATACAGGGAAAAATTAATGCCAAAATATGATTTATGACTAACAAACTATTAAATATGTTCAAAGTGCTCCCTTTCATGTTCAATGCAACATTGAACCCTATCAGCAACGCCTATACAAACCATTTGAGACATTCCTACATTAATTTCAGAAAATTTGTGAAAAAATGTTCCTTTTAGTTTTATTTTATACTAATGTCCACCCGATACAAGGCTCAAAAGCCACTCAGAGTAGAGTTTCTGTATAGAGAGTTATATTAGTTTTGGGGATGAACAAGTATTAGGAGTAAACTTTTAGCAGGAACTCAAAACTCAATCCTCGACGGGGAATAAAGGATAAACCACTGCTCCTATTTAGAAGACTTTGGAGGAGTGTAATCTGGATGATAAGCAAACATATCTGCTCCTAAAAATGGTGTAATTTTCTCCACAGCCTGTATATTTAAATACTCCTATTTGAAAAATTATTAAGGAATAAACAAAATATGCTGTCATTTTTTAATCTCATTGGAAATCTAAGATCTCTGTATACAGATAGAAATATACTACTGTGTCAGTCAGTTAAGTGCCATACGTGATACACGCTTGGGTGATCATGTCTCTTTCGAGACATGACTGACTGGGCAGAAGATTATCCCGCAGTAGGTTGCCATTGCTTTCTGCGGTAGACTGGTTGCTGACCAAGGCTATAGAACCCAATCTGTCCTGTTATTTAACCCATAACTGGAAGGAAGAGATGGATTAATACCTTTCCCAAGGGTATTTGCGCATAATTGAATGCAATGAATTCGGCTGGAATTTGAACTCGGCTCACCCCATTTCTCGTTCCGAGCCGATATCCAATGCGCCACAACGCACATCCTTGTGTGTACTTTTTGAATAAATGTTGTCTAAAATAGACCTTTAAAAATTCGGTCTGGTTGGAAGCTGAAAATAGTGGCCATATGCAGCATTTCCAAATTATTTTAATGCATAATTACAATTTCTAACTTTTTTTTTTAGAAATGCAAATAAGAATGAATTGAAGGAATTTTTATTTTCTTCTTTCTTAGCTCGTTCGTGATTTGGGATATATTTTTCAGTTAGTTACATCTGTAGGTAAAAGACTACTCAGGTCTCTCTCTCTCTCTTTCTCATTATCTCACTCTCTTTTTCTCTGTTTGTGTTTGTGTGCTTAATGGAATATTTCGTTGCCCAGCCATTTCTATTAAAAACCTTTTCTTCTTGTTCCTGTTTTTGGAATGCCTTCTGGGGGTCACAGTTCTAAACTTCCACAAAAGTCAAGCACTTTTCATATACTTCGCTGTTGGCCTAAAGTTATTTTTTTTTTCTTTATACTTTATTTTGGTCAAAGAATTGATGTTTAAAATGTCAAGGTTTGCAAATAGGAACTGCTAAAGGTTTTCGAAATACATACACGCACAAAGTTCAAGAATATTAAACCAGATGGGTTTGGAGGAGGAAAAAACTTCTGCCAAAAATTGTGTGTGGGTGTATATGCGTACATACACAATAATTGTGCACATACGAGGAGGTGCTGAAAAGTCATCTCCCTCATCCTTTTCCCAAATCTGAACAAGTGGCTAAACATCAGAATTTTTTATTTATTTAGAAATACTTGTTAGTTTGGCCATGAACTTTTCATAATCACTCATAGGGATTATAAATGTGTATGTGTATGATGTATATATAGAAGTAAATGTAATTTAAATTTTGTCTATCGAGTCAGCAGATAATTTTCTAATTATATACTGTGAAATATAACAGACAATGAATGTCTCTTATGTTTAATCATGAGCCGTTCTAAACGTCGTATTTTGGTTTTAATTTCAAGTGAAAATAAAGACAAAAATTGTCTAACATTTGGATATTTTTTGTTATTTTTTTCATTTTTTATAATCATACCACCCCCAAGCAAGTGGGTAAGAGAAGGATGAGAATACTGATGAGTGGAGTGGACAGAGAAAGGAGCATGAGAGAGAGGATGCATGTTAGTGAGATAGGAGATGACTATATATATATATATATATATATATATATATATATATATATATATAGTGTGTGTGTGTGTGTGTGTTTTAGTGTATCAAGGCAGCAGATAATTTTGTAAACATTTACTGTTAAATAACTCAGACAATGAATGGGAGGTTGTCAGGAAGTGGGTAAGAGAGGGATGAGAATACTGATGAGTGGAGTGGACGGAGAAAGGAGCATGAGAGAGAGGATGCAGGTTAGTGAGATAGGAGATGACTGTTGACTTTACATTTAAATTCTTGGAGATTGTATGCTGGTTCTAAACTTTCGGTTCACATGAGCCATCTTCAGAGAGGTTACAAGGACGTTAACATAAAGACATCCACCATCAAAGATGATTTTATCTTGCATTCACATAAAACATTGATAAGCAATGATAAGTCACCGAATGGCAGACACAGTTCATAAATTTGTAAGGTGGTTCTATGACGTCACACTGCATGAGAGATCAAAATATGAACAGAACCATATGTCTAAATGTAATGTGTGGTAACCAGATTGAAATGGGGTTTTATTTCTTTGATGATGAATGTCTTTATGTTAACGCCCTGTAACCTCTCTGAAGATGGCTCATGTGAGCTGAAAGCTTAGAATTAGCATAATAAAAAAATATCCAATCGTTGAAAATTTTTGTCTTTATTTTCACCTGAAATTAAAGACAAAATACAATGTTTAGAACAGCTCATGATTAAACATAATAGACATTCATGGTCAATTATATTTAACAGTATATGTTTAATTGGAGTAGATAGATTAAACTATCGCCCGGTTCACACTCCACCCACATCTATTGAACAGGTGAAGAGGCTCATCCCTTGTCTCCTGTTTAGGATGCGGTTTCCGGTTTTCTCTTTTCTCTTTTCCAATCTTCTCACTCCTATGTAGCCCCCTACACATCAGTGGCGTTAACGCCTTGCTCGGGGTTATATGATTTAAAAAAAAGGTAAATGTAAGCATGACATGCCTTCATCTCTCTTCTTGAGAAAGAATAAAAAATTGTCATGGCATGGTGACTGTCAATTTCACATTTAAATGCAGTATTTAGACCATATATATATATATATATATATATATATATATATATATATATATATATAAAATAAAATAAATTTGGCTTTGTCTAGCTTTACAAAGGGCTTTGTAAAGCTAGACAAAGCCAAATTTTCAAATTTTTTCACTTACAAATCTATCTAAAAGTAAAATTGTCCAAAATCTAAAAATAGACATTGATTGCTAACCGATTTTTTTTGTGACGTAATTTTTTAAATTCTTAACCTTCATTTTTTATTTCTTTTTTATTTCATTTTGAAATGTGGTAGTTGCCGATGAGATGTGAAATCTCTCTTAGGGATTTCATGTTGAAATGATCATTCAACAGTTTTGAACATTGAAATTTATTTTATTTTATAATTGGCTCTGTAATTTTAATTACATTGAGCTCTCCACCTGTATCGCTTTTTAATATTAAAATATTAATATTGGGTTTTTGGGATTTACCTTCTCCTTTTCCTTTTGGATTAAAGTTATTTAAAAATATATATATATATATATAAAAAGGGATGGTTATTTGTTTCTGTTATATATTCATAACTATGAACATTAATTGGTATGCCCCAATCCTCATAATTACGTTGGGCATTGTTGTGAGGGGGGTAATATTGCCGTCTAGCAGTTCACCTTTAGCAATGGTTACATGCAGCTGGCAAGTATTGTATTTTGTTGATGCGATAAAAATTACTATTTCATTTTTTTCCAATTTCTATTTGGGTTATTTCTTATTCAGTAACCTTTTTTAGGCTACAACATTTCGACGATGAGGATGAGAAAATGTTTTAACCTAAAAAGGTTACTGAATGAGAAATAACCAAAACGGGGTTTGGAAAATGAAATGTTAATCTTCATAACATCAACGAAATACAATACTTGTCAGCTGTGTGAAATAGATAACCACTGCTCATGGTGAACTGCTAGATAGCTCTATTACCCCCCTCACAATAGTGTCGAATGTATTTATTAGGATTGAAACATGCCCATTAATGTTCATAGTTACGTAAATAACAGCTTCCAACTACATACATCTGCGGTTTATATTGTTGCTTATCTTATTTACAGTTTCTTGGGGGGGAGAGCACATCATCTGGAATGCACAACAGTTTAAACAAAGCCATTATGTTCAAAGTTTCAGTCACAATGACTTATGACATCTTCTTCTTCTTCTATGTGCCCTGTCCCTTCAGGACGTAGGCGATCATGGCTTTCCACGTCTCCCTATCCCTGGTGGCTCTTAGCATGCCTTCTCCTGTTGCACCATGCAACCCTTGTTCCATCATCCACCTGATTAGGTTCTTCAAATATGTTATTCATTACTTTCCCCTGTCTCTTTTTTCCTCTATCTGGCTTGTTAGTATCAGATTCTCCAAGCCTTCCTTCCTCATTGTATGTCTCAGGAACTTCAGCTGTCTCTTCCTGATACTCAGTATTAATTTCCTTTTTGTTTCCATCATTTCTAAGACCTCATCATTGCTCAATCTATGATATCCTCAGCATCCTTCTGTAGAACCACATTTCAGTTGCTTCAAGTTTTTCCTTCATCTTTGATGGTATTGTCCAGCATTCACTGCCATATGAAAGAACTGGCATCACATAGCAATCCAGTACTCTCTTCCTTGTTTCTAGCGAAATTGTCCTGTTTCTTAACACTTTACTCAACTTCTGGAATGCTTCCTTCACCATACCAATTTGCCTTCGGGTTTCTGTGTCGCACTTTCTGTCTTCTGTTATAACATCATGCTAGCATAAAGTCAAAAGTGACAAGACTTTCTCATATAAGATTAAAAATGAAAGTCTTGTCAAGTGTTTTACAATAAGTTGATTGATTATATAAATCATGATTATGTGTAGAAATGAGGGAACTGATCTTTCCTGTTTCCTTTAATGAATATTTAATGCCAAGTTAACTAATTTTTGAATTGATATAATCTTTAAAAAGTCAGTGCCAAGACTGTATGGTTATTTATTTAAATGGAAGATTTATTATCAATTTCAGAAGAGGTGAGAAACGTTTGATTTTGATGGAAATTAAATCTTAAGTGTCAGTAAATTCTAACCAGTTTCAGTTAGGCAATCTTATTCTCAAAGATGGTCTTATGGCGAAACACACCTATTCCTCAGATAATGGACTCTCCCTCCTATATTAATAAGAGTTAACTTCCTGTTAACTCGAGAAGTTCTTAGGAGTTCTAGAGAGTTCTTTAGAGTTCTGTAGAACTATTAGTTCCAGTTTGGACATAGTTGGACTAAAGCAGTTGATATTAGTCAGCAGTTATCTGAATACTAAGAAGTCAGTTTTCAGTGGAAGATTACCAAGTTTCTAGCTTTTTGGGTACGTTAAGCTGATTAGCAACCGACATAGCACGATTATAACCTTCAGTGCGGAAAACTACTCCACAACAGAAAGAGAATTTTTTTTTCCTTCTTCAATCAACTACAAAACTCTCCTCACTTTAACTGAAGAAAATCCTAAGCCAACAACATGAGAAAGAGCAACACTGTTTAATACAACCTATCAGTCAGTACCATACATGATACATGCTTGGAGGATCATGTCTCTTTCGATTCATGACTGATTAAGCAGAATATTTTCCTGCAGTAGGTTGTCATTTCTTTTTGTGGTTGACTGGTTGCCAACCAAGGCTATAGAACCTAACCTCTCCTGCTGTTCAGCCTACAGCTGGAGGAAGAATATATGGATTAATACCTTTTCCAAGGGTATTTGTGTGGAAGGGAATGAAACAAATTCAACTGGAATTTGTACTTGGCTATCTGATTTCTACATTGCTCCACAAGATATATTCCATATAACAATCATAGCCACCTTTGAGGATTTGGTAAAAATCTTAAAACTTGGTTTTGCAGGAACCCACCATTTTTGACTGAATTAGACACACAATATCTGTTCATCATTAAGGGCAAGATATGTAATCGGAAAATTTCTGTAAAATATTGTTTTCAATGATAAATAAATCATTTATGACAATTTTTCAGTCAAAGCGACTATGATCATATTATGGAAGGAAAAGTCTGTACTTGTCCCAAAACCTGGATTATAGCAGAAGAATGGAATCAGTAGATCAGTCTTGGTTGGTTGGTTAAGTTGTGCCATTAAGAAATTTTCATGCATGAAAATTCAAAACCAAATGTTGTAAAAGAAAAGACAAATATTTTCATTTTTGAATATAAAAGCTTTACCTCATTCACTCTGCTCTCCTGGGTTCATGGCCACTTCACATTGAAACACCAGTTCTTTTAAGATCACCAAATTTAAGCAAAATCAATCTGGTCATTTACCTAGATGGGTGACCACTTGGGAATAGCAGGTTTTGTAATCTTTGATGTGCAGATGGTAGCTCTTGGGTTGTTAATCAAAGAGCAGGGTTTCAGTGTTGGATTCGTTATGTTCACTTATGTGCCAATACCCTTGGGATAAATATGAATCAACCTTCTCAGCTATGGGTTAATAAATAAGACCTGTATCCTTAAACTCCCTTTCCAAATTTTTAGAATCTAAAAATACTTTCTGGTTTTAGATAACCTGCAAAGGATTAATAATCCATAAAAAATAAATGAATCAATCAACTACTCATCAGCTACACAGGCATGTCTTCTAGATTTATTTATATTCCCTTGGTCACAGTAAATCTGAACCCCAGCTTTTAAATTGTTTCGCCATTCCTGGCATATGTTCTGTTATTACAGTGTGGGTGTCTGATAACATAAATGATAGAAAAAAAAAGTTCTAAATAAATTTGGCTAGATATATATTTAAAAAAGAAATTCTAAAATCCCCAGCACCATCTCATTTGTGTGTATGTATAGTCATACCAACATAACTAATTTAGTCCGATGAAGTCCTGAAGGATGAAATGTGTCACAAGTAAATTTTTCCTACTTTTTCTGGAATATCAGTCAGTTAAGTGCCATACGTGAAACACACTTGGGCAATCATGTCTCGAAAGAGACATGACTGACTGGGCAGAAGATTATCCCGCAGTAGGTTGACATTGCATTCTGTGGTAGACTGGTTACCAGCCAAGGCTATAGAACCCAATCTGTCCTGTTACTTGACCCATAACTGGAAGGAAGAGATGGATTAATACCCTTTCTCAGGGTATTTGTGCGTAAGTGAATGTAAGGAATTTGACTGGAATTCAAACTTGGCTTCCCAATTTCTCGTTCCAAGCCAATATCCACTGCACCACAACGCACATCCTTCTGGAATATAAATATATAAAAACTACTGTGACCGTAAAGTGAGGGATCAGTTTATAAACTGTAATAAAAAATTGATCCTCCACTTTATAATGAAGTCCTGAAGAAGGAAACGTGTCACAAGTAAACTTTTCCCACTTTTTCTGGAATATAAATGTATAGAAACTACTGTGACCAGAAAGTGAGGGATCAGTTTATAAACTGTTTGTAATGAAGAATTGATCCTCCACTTTATAATTTCTGGTTTATTCACAATTTCTTCTTTTATCAAATTCTAATGAGGTATGAATCCACCTCTTTTAACCCAGCTATTGATTAATTAATAAGATCATTAAACCATTAATATCTCCCACCCTACAAAAAACAGTTCTTACTTTCTAAAAATATTTTCTGGCTTTAAATAACCTACAAAGGGCTAATGAGTCATAGAAAATGTATCAATCAATTTACTCACCTGACCTTTTACTTCCAGATTATTACTTTTGAGGTTTGTTAAGTATTTCCTGTGTACCAATTATGACAAATACTTTTGCTTTGAAACCCCAGAAAATTTTATGCCTGGAAAATTAATAACTTCGGATTAACAATGGGAATATGTCATAAAAAAAAAAAAAAAGATATGAAGGAATCTATTAGCCTGATTGAATTAGTAATTGATCATAAAACATTATTCAATTATGTTTTAAGAAAACAACTTTCTTTTCAACCTTATCCCATTTTAACCCAGTGTCCTCATTTGAGGACAGCATAAAAACTCTAAAAAATAATGGGTAAAAATCATTATATAAAACCATTATTATATATAGGTAGTGAGGACATATTGATTCATCAATAAAATTACCTTCCAAATATTGCCCGGTTGGAAGAAAAATTCTTGTGATTTGTAAATGAATTTAATGTTCAAAAACCTGGGGACACTTGGTTAAAATTGGGTATGTATACATGTACATGTACATGTGTTGTGTGTGCATATGTATTCATATATATATTCATATATACATATGTACAGACATTTACCTGGCTTAGATCAAGGCACTAATTCCTTAAAAGTAAAGTATTCGAAAAATTGATAACTATCAGGCTGTATGCGTATATGTGTTAAAATATCAATGCGAGCATGTACACCTGCAAAAATAGCTCTGTGTGCATGTACACCCATGTGTATATGTGTGAAAATAACTACAGTGTACAGTTATTGGTGGATATTTTCCTGAAGATGTGTAAGTGATGTAGCAGCAATTGATGTGGAAGGTAAAATTAACGGACCAAATTCAGATTATGATCTTGTCTGCTGTGTTCCGTTTATGTTTGAGAAAGGTGTGAATCCATCTCTTCTTCCTCCAACTATGCATTAATTAGTAAGGTAAACTGGGCTCTCTAACCTTGGGTGACAGTTTAGGAAAAGGATGATTCTGAATTCAAAGCTGCATATAGGTCAAGAGGAAAGCACTCCACTTTTTCTCAATTAATTTTATGCCAATTCATATATAAATAAAAGGAATCAGGTGAGAGCCATGATTGTTTACCATCTGAAAGAACATGGCATTAAAAACAAAAATGAAATTGTGTAAGTGCTATGAGGATGCTGAAGAATTATTGGCCCATTTTCCAAAATTTCACGAAATGATCAAATATTAATTAAAAATTTATTTTTAATTTGTTCAAACTGAAAACTTTTTCACATAGTCACAGTAAAAAATGATGAGATGATTTATGCATGAATTGAAACTTCTTTCTCAGTTATTATGTACGCTACTTAGGATCAGTTTAGTTTTTCTCTGTGTCTCTGTGTATATATATATATATATATATATATATATATATATATATATATATAGCATCGCTCATTCAGTAAAATGAATTAGAGCACTCTGGCTATTGTGCACGTATAATGATAATATATGCACTAAAAAGTCTGCCTTCTTCTACCGAACGCCCATAGCCCAGAGGTAGAATCACCGACTGACGCCAATTTGGTTGGGTTTCAATCCTGGGTTAAAAAGCAATCAGAGTTTAACAGTACTGATGAGCTGTGATACAGTGAAACAGATCTGTCTGCGGATGACTCTATATATATATATATATATATATATATATATATATTCCATTTGTAAACAAGTTATTATGCGACCTAGGTTTTTGCTATGAGTGGTGTCTTCAGGCGATTTGCAATAACTGATTTTACAGGTTACCGTTTTTTTTTTGTTTTTTTTTTAACGTTCATGTGTCAGGGAATTTTTGCAAGCGCAATTTTTAATGAACCTTAGGTTCAGACAACCATGGATGAAAACGCCATAATTCCTTGTAATTTTAAAAATTGCGCGTTGAAAATTTCCCTGCTACGTGAGTGTCCAAAAGTACTCATCTGGCAGTCATGGTTGAAGCCCATGACAACTTTATTAAATAAATTTACTCTTTAGTATTTCCAAGATACTTTTGGGTAATTTCGCTAAGTATATCTGTTAAAATGAGATGTCAGTGTTATTTTCATTTTTGTATAATTTAGCTGACAATTTATCCATCGCATACTGTATACATTTTGTTTCTTCCAAAGATATTTTATTTGTATAGAAAGCGAGTGTTGAGGAATGATAGAGATCAGTGAATTTGAAATCGAGTCTCTCTAGACTACATTCAAATGTACTAAAATATAACAGATTAGTATTTGAATTATATTCCTTCCCGGATTTTGCTGTATTTTTAACTTACCAAAAATTGAATAAATGAGTTTTTGGTAAGTGTTTATCCACTTTTCCTATTATTTATCGTGGCATGGTAGTCAAACCCCCCCCCCCCCCCCACCCCCCCCCCCCCCCCTTCACAAAAAAAAAATGGTATCTGATGATGTGATGAAAGTCAAGGAGAAATGGGTTCATGACTTCTGAAGAGCAGTAGTTATTAACCAGTGTTTAAATTTAGTTTGTCATTTGTTTTTGTTTTTTTTTGTTGTTTTTTAATACTATGTGCAGTGGATATCAGCTCAGAACAACAAATCAGGAAGCTGAGTTCCAATTACAGTTGAATCCCTTGCATTCACTTACGCGCAAATACCCTTGAGAAAGGTATTAATCCGTCTCTTGCCTCCAGTTATGGGTTAAATAATAGGACATGATTGCCCAAGTGTGTATCATGTATGGCACTTAACTGACTGACTGGATATAATAGTTGGAAACATGATTAAGGCTTCTACTGGCCACAAAGTGGTGGATCGGTTTTCTATTGTTGTGAAGTAATAAACTGATCTCCCACTAATAATTAATTAATAATATACATCTCTTCCCCCTTTAGCTATGAGTCAAATAATAGGACAGATTGGGTTCTATAGCTTTGGCTGGCAACCAGTTTACTACAGAAAGTAATGGCAACCTACTACGGGATAATCTTCTGCCCAGTAAGTCATGTCTCTTTCGAGACATGATCGCACAAGCGCGTATCATGTATGGCACTTAACTGACTGACTGAATAACTGTTAAACTGCATACACATGCACTTTTACATATTTGATATGTTTAAAACTTGATACATTTATAGGGGAAGGGTACTCAATATTAGCAGTTGTGTTTTATAGGTATAAACAGTGTGAGCATAGCTGTCAACATTACATGACCAAGGAAAGCTCTTTCCACTTGTTTAGTGCTTATAATTATTTATACTCATGACCTCTACAGAACTGTAACTATTTACTGCTTCCTCCATTTTCCTTAATTTCTCAGTGACCTATATATAGAGCCTGCTAAAGGAATTGGTCTGAAGAAGATTGCATGAAACTAACAGTTACCATGCAGTGTTGATTCTTATGTCTACTCTCTCACTAAACACACACACACACACACACACATAATAATAATAATAACAATAGTCATGCAACCAAAAATTGTGAAAATTACAAGAATTTAATGTATTTTTAAGGCCAGTAAAACTACTATAAAAAAGTGCTCAATAACTAAAGCTATATTATTCAATAAATCAACAAAAATTCAATTGACTTCTCAGATAAGTCAGTTGGACATTGCTAATTTATTGAATATATAAGTGTATATTAAAATCAACACTCTGTGGTGACATTCTGTTTGATGGTTAAACATAATCTTCAGACCATGTTGATGTCACTGCAGGGTGGTGACCTCAGTGTCCATTTTTATACTTCCATACACTCTATCACTGATACTGAGCACCTTAAGCCATAAATATAGTGTACTTTAACACTATATTTTTATTATATGTATAGTGTGTGTGTTATATTTATCTAATATATATATATATATATATATATATATATATAATTAATTTCTGGTTCTGTTTTATTTCCAGTTCATGTACAGAATTTGATTGACAAGAGAAGAAATGATGAAATCCTATGAATGTTTTGACTGTCAAGATAAAAACGTTGGTAAGTGAAAGTCAATTTATTTTCAATGTTGTTTCTAAAAAGAACACAATGTTTTTTTAATAACTTTCTTTGAATCACAAGCTGAAAATCGAGATAACAAGTTTTACATTTTAGAACCTTCTTTCAGATGTTTGTTATCTTTCGGCTACGCCTGAAAGATGCTAAATAAAAACTACCCAAACGTTTGATGCATCTTGACAATGTCTACAAGCCAAATGCCATATAAACTTTTGTCATTACCATTTATGAGCCATTTTTGCAAAGATCCCAATGATTTAGTCAAAGGAAAGAGTGAAAAATGAGGTGAACTATTTTATTATAAATTACTATGCACACACACACACACATCATCATCATCATCATCATCATCGATAGAGTTATGCATATATGTTCATAAATTTCTCTATTTCATTCTCTCTTGTGTGTTTATGTACAGATAATATAAGACATTAATCAGAAGGACATTCCATTTGAATTCATTGCGTTCACTTGTACACAAATATCCTTGGGAAAGGTATGAATCCTTCTCTTCCCTCCAGTTATGAGTTAAATAACAGAACAGATTGGGTTCTATAGCTTTGGCTGGCAATCAGTCTACTGTGGGATAATCTTCTGTCCAGTCAGTCATGCCTCTTTCGAGACATGATCACCCAAAGTGTGTATCATGTATGACACTTAACTGATTGACTGAATATAATAGTTGAAAACATGATTAAGGCTTCTACTGGGCATAAAGTGGGGGATCAGTTTAATATTGTTATGAAGTAATAAAATGATCCCCCACTAATTACTACATAATAATATATCTCTTCTCCCTCTAGCTTTGAGTCAAATAACAGGACAGATTGAGTGCTTCTACCGCAGAAAGCAATGGCACCTACTGCGGGATAATCTTTTGCCCAGTCAGTCATGTCTTGAAAGAGACATGATTGCCCAAGTGTGTATCACGTGTGGCACTTAACTGACTGACTGATAGTTGAATAAATATAAAGGGATATCATCCCCATTTGGTAAGTGAGCATAAATGGCAGCAGTACTCCATGCACGGACAGATGGTTGACTTGTATATATGCAGGATGGATTCAGGCAGAAAAAACATCCTGGATCGACATAGTGACCCAACCATCTTAGCAGTAGATTTTGCTATGGATTCAATATTGTGGTTCCATTTGAGGTCTGAGGACAGGGTAAGGCCGAGGAGGTGTAGTGTATTGCTCTCCAGAAGAATCGCTTGGTCCATGCTTATGGGAGGCAGGAGAGGTTGCCTGTAATGGTTGACAGACAACAGCTTGGTCTTAGCCGCATTGAAGTTGACAAGCCACTTCTTGCCCCAGTTCACCACAGAGTGTAGATTCTGTTCAAGGTCAGCAGCGAGATTATGTCTGTCCGCCACAACAGGTTTCTTACTGGTGCGGGAGTATATTGTAGTGTCATCTGCGTAGATGCCTACTTGGGACTTGATCTCATCTGGGAGGTCGTTGATGAAAATAAGGAAGAGCGTCGGGCCCAGGATAGAGTCCTGTGGGACACCAGCATTTGTGCTGTAGGATGTAGAGGCACGCCCATTCAAAACGACCTTCATTTTGCGGTTATTTAGAAAAGATTGGATTAGGTCAAGCAGGCGAACGGTAATACCGTAACCCCGTAGTTTGCATAGGAGGCCAGAGTGCCAAACCCTGTCGAAAGCCTTGGAGATGTCCAGAACAACCGTGCGAGCCTCATCAGACACATCAAGGGCCTGTAGCATGTAGTGCATTACGGTTGTTAGCAGGTCGGCCGTGGACCTGGCAAAGCGGAATCCATATTGCCTGTCAGAGAAGAGTTTGTGGGCAGTGAGATGATGAACTATTTCAGTATTGATTATGGCCTCGAATACTTTCCCGAATATCAGTAGAAGACTGATAGGGCAATAGTTGGATGGGTCCGAGGATTCACCACAATTCTTAAATACAGGAACGACTAAAGAGAACTTCCAGCATGCAGGAAAGCAGGAAGCAGAAAGGCAGTAGTTAAATAGTTTAGAGAGGACAGGGGAAAGTTCAGGAGCACACCTCTTAAGGACTATCACCGGGATTCTATCGTCTTCACACGCCTTATGGGGGTCGAGTTTTGAAATTACTCTGGATACTACTGTTGGGGTAATATATACGTCGTGCAGTTTGGCCTCAGTTCTAATAGGGAAGTTGGGTGGGTGTACTCCGGAGGAGTCAAACGTGGAGTTGGAT
Organism: Ascarosepion bandense; assembly: GCA_037127315.1. NCBI lineage: Eukaryota > Metazoa > Mollusca > Cephalopoda > Sepiida > Sepiidae > Ascarosepion > Ascarosepion bandense. The sequence goes on from JBBBDQ010001635.1 coordinate 3,074,435, forward strand.
GAGAATCTGCAGGCAAAGCACTCAGCTTTGTCCACAGATGATGTGAGAACCTGAAATTCATGGATTAAAAGAGGTATTGAGGATTTCCTATTGTTGAGCACTCGTTTGCAAATCCTCCAATAGTCCTTGGAGCTGAACTTGCGGTCAGCTATGCGCTGTCGCATTCTCTCAGCAAACAACCGTTTGGCGTCATTTAGGGTTCTCTTGCACTCATTGCGAGCAGATATGAACAGGCACCTATTGTGATCAGATGACTGTCTCTGGAATAGATGGAAGTAATGGTTCCTGTGGGCAATGGCGACTGAGCAGGCCGGAGAGAACCACGGAGAGGAATGAGGTTTTAAGCAATACTTCCTGGTGGGTATGAAGGCATCAATGCCAGCTTTCACCCATGACGACACCTCAGAGGCACAATCATCAACTGATAGGTCAAACACTTTTCCCCAAGGGACGTCGCAGAGGAAATCGCGAAAGGCATCCCAGTCAGCTTTTTGGTAGAGGTAGGAGGTCCTATAGGTAGGGGGCTCATGGGGGGAGTGAGATTGGAAAGAAATACTGAAAGAGACTACTGCATGGTCGGAGTTGCCAAGAGGGCAAAACTTGCAAGACTTGACAGGCGTCAGGCGCAGAGGTGAAACATATATCTAGTAGTGAGGAATCACCCGAGGGAGTGCTTGGGAAGCGAGTGGGGAAGTCCACCACTTGCATAAGGGATTGGGAAATAGCGAAGTTCATGGCGTGAATGCCCGCTGGATCAGTAACGGCGTTTTCAAGCCACTCAGAGTGATGGGCATTGAGGTCTCCAAATACAAATATGTGGGCGAATGGGTGATAGGAAATAGCCTTATCTGTGTCGTCAGCAATGCTATCTAGTAGGGAGCAGTCAGGAGAGGAGGGAGAACGGTAAAGAAAGAATAGGTAACTAACCGAACTGAGGAGAGACAGGCGGAGACATATGTATTGGTGGTCAGTAGATTCGAGTGAAGTCACCCTAGCTATGGGGAGGTGTTCACTGACGTAGACATCCAGCCCATGCATGTGGACAGTGGAATCCTTCTTTAAGAGGGGAAGATAACCAGGGATGGAGAGATCCGAGGAGAGAATAGCTGAGTTGAGGTTAGTTTTGCAGAGCGCAAGGATGTCTGGGGACTTTTCATGCAGGAATGCTTCTACACTAGGAAAGTTAGTATGAATGCCCTGGATATTAGTGAAAGAAAGTTTAATGGGTTTAGGTGGTTTGAATTTAACTGGTTTAGGGTCATTTCTGATTTGTTTCGTCATGTTTTTTTGTTTACAGAAAGGGACCTAGGGTAGAGGATACAGGTGGTCATTATCCACGATCTGTGCGGGAAGGAAACTGGCTAGGGCTGCAACAAGGTGTGGCCTCAGGGTTGCCCACCAAAAGCACTTGCAGGGACACCTATCCATGCGCGACATAGCACTACAAGAACCCCGATATTATACAACTGTTGATCAGAGTAGCCACTCTTGACGCTACGCAAGAGTTAGGGCTCCTAACTACCAGTCGGAAACAGCAACCAGGAAACTGCCAACCCGGTATCCTCACAGTGATGAGCCGTTGCCACCAATCGGCCAGATAGCAGGAAAATCACTATCCATGCGCGACATAGCACTACAAGAACCCCGATATTATACAACTGTTGATCAGAGCAGCCACTCTTGACGCTACGCAAGAGTTACGGCTCCTAACTACCAGTCGGAAACAGCAACCAGGAAACTGCCAACCCGGTGTCCTCACAGTGATGAGCCGTTGCCACCAATCGGCCAGAAACCACATCCTAAACAGGAAACAAGGGGCAAGCCTCTACTCCAGTTCAATAGACGTGGGAGGAGTATGGACCGGGCGATAGTGTGATCTATCTACTTCTATTTAAAAAAAAAAATTCCACGATTGGTGAGTTAACTAAGTTTAAAGTCCAAATGAAGCATAAAGGCCGAAAAGATTAGTAAAAAATTAAAATGCATAAATAAGAAACAATTTCACATACGACACAGGATTAACCCAGGAAATTTGAATTAAGAAATTTATATCTTCAACTCTTGTCTTTTCCTGAAAATTAAAATCTGGCTAAGCTGCCTGTCCGTGTACAAAGCAAACGAACGAATTTGAATTTGAAGAACAGACCATCTACGAAACTTAGAGATTTCACAGGGGAGGGGGAGGTCAACTGCCCATAACGGCCACTATTTCGTTAGGAATGGCTTCGCTTTGCAGAATAAATAAATAAAGAGAACTTCAAAACAGTAAAGTTATTTTTTTTCCCAAATGGAGCATAAAGGCCGAAAAGATTAGTAAAAAATTAGGCAGCTTACCCAGATTTTAATTTTCGGGAAAAGACAAGAGTTGAAGATATAAATTTCTTCATTCAAATTTCCTGGGTTAATCCTGTGTGGTATGTGAAATCGTTTCTTCTCTCCCTTTGTTCTATAAATACTTTCATGGCTTCTGCTCGGACAAACTTAAGTCACTGATGCCGCCTCAACAGGTGTTTACTCGTGCAACCAGACTGGCAACTGGGTCCCACCCATTCACAGGCAGGTTAGCCAAATGCAGACGACAATTCTACTCCTGCAGCTTCTTCTCTCGCACTTCCTGTCTGTGGAACTTGCTCCCGTATTCTTGCTTTCCTGACGGCTACAACCTCCAGAAATTTAAATGCAAAGTCAACACTCATCTACTAAACACTGGACTCTAGCTCTCTCCCCATCCCCGTATAACCTTCCCTTTCTCTCCACCTGTGCATCTGTCATCGCACCTGCTTTCTCAGCTTTCTATTGTTCCTTTCTCACTAGTTTGTACTCCTCACTCTTTTCTAATTAATCTTTTTTACAGTTATGTAGCCCCCTGCACATCAGTGGCATTTCCGCCTTGCTCGAGGTGAAATGATTAAAAAAAAAAGAAAAAAAAAGTCATGCTTCAACTTCAGTCTGTTCTATTACTATAGATTAATTGTTCATCTCATACACACACGTAATTATATATTATAAGGAAGTGAAATGACAGATAGATTAAAACCCACTTTTCGTGCATTTGCTTTTGTAAAGAGTGTTCAATACAAAGTAGAGCTAAATAGAGCTTTTTAAATTTGAAATAGAGCTGCTTTTAATTTTACAAATATTGACACATCTACAATCATATTAACATCCTCCAACGACCACTCCTTAATTTTTTAAATAACCAGAAATTCATCTTATATTTTCTAAATAAATTATTTTCACAATTTATTTTTAAAATATCACCTGTAGAAGAACAGTATTGTTCTGAAATATGGAAATTTTTATGTAGTGATATAAGCTTTTATAAACCATTATAATAGCAAAATTAAAATATATATCAGTCAGTCAGTTAAGTGCCATACGTGAGACACGCTCGGACGATCATGTCTCAAAAGAGACATGACTGACTGGGCAGACGATTATCCTGCAGTAAGATGTCGTTACTTTCTGCAGTAGGCTGGTTGCCAGCCAAGGCTATAGAACCCAATCTGTCCTGTTATTTAACTCATAACTGGAGAGAAGAGCTGTATTAATACCTTTCCCAAGGGTATTTGTGCGTAAGTGAATGCAATGAATTCAACTGGAATTCGATTTCTTGTTCTGAGCTGATATCCACTGCACCACAATATACATCCTATATATATGATTTGCATAAAACAATTTGTTAGATATTTTATCCTGTCCTTGTGTAACTTGTTTTTCAAAATGGCTAGATTCTATGAACATATAAAAGTTAATATATATATATATATATATATATATATATATAGAGAGAGAGAGAGAGAGAAAGACACACACACGTGGATAGAAAATACACAAGAATATTTTGAATAATTAAAAAATATTCTTTTTCTTAGTGTCATCAAAAAAAAAAAAAAAGAAAAGACAATACTTATTCTGATCTCGCTGGATCAATAGTGAAACATATCAAGGTAAAAAATTTTAAATAGTTTTTATTCTTTCCATCAGGTATATAAGCCACAATCTTGCACATCGTACTGCTCGTAAAGGGTTATAACAGAAAAAAATGTATTACATTCAGTTCTTGTTTGTTTTTCAAATTCTCCAATCTTTTGATGAGTACCTCTTTTTGTTTCATGCATAAACACACACACTCACTTACAAAAAGCATAAAGTTAGTTGTTTTTTTTTATTTTTGCAGATTCATTTAAAGCTGAGCATAAATGTAAGAATTGTATGAAAGATGTTTCATAATTTCATGTTTCTTAAGAGAAAAAATAATAAAAAATGTAAAAATTCTTTCAGAAAAATGAAAAAGAAAACGTAAAATGGTGGATAAAAAATGAATTTTCGGTGTTAAAATGGGATAAATTTCTGATGCAATTCCTCCTTAAAAATATCATCCTCCACCCGACTCACAATATACCAGAGAATGTAGCTATGAAATAAGTTATTTTTAAACTATATCATTCTTTTTGTTATATATATATATATATATATATATATATATATATATATATATATATATATATGGTATCCCTAACTAGTAGCATGACTTGGCATTATATGCACAATCTTCAGGTGACTGGTACAGACTGACCATTACTTAGTTTAAATTTTAATAAAACATCTGGTTATCTCAATGTTATTGAAAGTACAAAACTGTTGGAAAATTCATATGTAATTTGAGTTCCGAAATGAAAAAAAATATTACACAAACATATATATGTGTGTGTTTATATATGTGTATGTATGTATGTATCACTAACTTATCTGTTGTTTTTATTATTTTCTTTATATTTTGTCAGTGTTTATTTTCTCGATCTCAATAAAATCACTACATACAAAGGAAACTTATCCACATAAGTTGACCCAGTTTAATGACACGTGACCCTTTTAGATATCTGTTTGCTGATCCTTCTCTATTTTGTTGCCACTTTCTCTAATTTTTTTTTTTTTTTTTTTTTTTTCAAGAATATTTTAAAAAATGTGACACACCAACTTGACATAAGTTTTGGACAGTGTATAATAATCATTAAGTACTTCAAAATAAATGCATATATATATATATATATATATATATATATATATAATGTGCATACTTTTCCAATTTTTTTTTTCCCTACTAGAAACACAGAATCAGTTTATTTATCTTTGTCAAAGGTCATCTCTTTTTTTCCTTTATAAATATGTCACCAACTCCGTCTCTAGCTTTGTGCTGTCTTTGAGTGGTGGTGCTGCCAGTATGAGTTTGTCCACTGGTTTTTGCTTCGTTTCTTAACCTATTTTTGTCATAGGTTGGTTATTTTTCTCCTTTATTCTAAAGATGCTAAAGAATCACCATTATTCATTTCTTTAGAGAAGTGAATTGGGTGGTACAAATCTGGTTAAGGTGAGTGAAGCAGTAGGTGAAGCAGTAGGTGAAGCAGAAGTGAAGCAGTAGGTGAAAAAGAAAAAGAGAAAAACCAGATAAAGTTGAGTATGCAACTTGTATTCTTTTGCTTTTTTTTTTTTTCCAAACATGGAATTATGTCAATCAGAACTTTTCTTTCTCTCTTTCTCACACACACACACACACACACACACACACATGTGTGTGTGAATGCATCAACAGTTTAGCCTTTTGTCTATCAGTCAGTCAGTTAAGTGCCATATGTGATACACACTTTGGGTGGTCATGTTTCAAAAGAGACAATTGACTGGACAGAAGATTATTCTGCAGTAGACTAGTTGCCAGCCAAGGCTATAGAACCCAATCTGTCCTATTATTTAACCCATAACTGGAGGGAAGAGACAGCTTAATATATTTCCCAAGGGTATTTGTGCGTAAGTGAATGCAAAGAATTCAACTGGAATTCAACTTCGACTCCTCGATTTGTCATTCCAGTCAATATCCACTGCACCACAATGCACATCCTTTTGTCTGTAACCAAGCCTACAATATAGAGTGGGTTAAGTACAGATTTTTTGTTTTTGAATTGATAGGCTGTTGAGGGTCCCGTCACAAACAGTGAGGGAAAGGGACACAAAATATTTGAGCAAAATAAAAAATAGACTGTAAGTTAAGAATAAATTCATCGAAGAAATAATATTGCTGATAATTAAAACTAAGTAAAACAAATGAATTTTTATTTTAATTGCAAAAGCTGAATGGCATTTTTATTTTCTGCAGAGAATTTTGTTTTTTTAATGTCAATTTTATATTTCTCACTTTCCAATCGTAAAGTGTGATGAAGGTTTAAGTGATTTTTGTAATGTGACAAATCCTAATGGCCATATGAAATATAACCTGACATTCTTACCTAATGTGAATCTTTTTGTAAAACAGAAAGAAACTCTGATTTACCTGATCCTTGCCTTAAGCGTCTTTCTCTACTGTTAAAGGAGACATGTGTGTGCTGGGAAATCTCTCTAGGTATTAAGCTATAATGATTATTGTAATAATTATATTTTTTTCTTCTACATGCCTTGTTAATGAGAAGAGGGAAGCAATATTTTCTTTACCTTTTTTTTCTTTAAATATGATAAATGTTTCACATACAGCGTGGCCGGTCTCTTCCTTTCCACATATGCCACAAAATCCTGTTGTTTTAATGTTTGTTTCTCTAACCATCAGCTAGCCCAGTTTACATGATTTCCATAGGCAAAAGGAATATACCTATAACTGTTCAGGTAAATATTAAGCTGAAGTTTGTATAGATTATTCAGACTTTAAGCAGTGTATGTGTGTGTGTGTGTGTGTGTATATATATATATATATATATATATATATATATATATATACACACACACACACATACACTGCCATTCATAGATGGGCAGCTAAAAGCACGGTCATTATAAGAATTTCTCTGCCATTCTGATGATGAGATTATAGTCTCGAAATATTAAACAGGTCATACAAACACCTCCCGACCTTCCTTTACTTCATTCAATGCATTGTGACAGCCTTCAAGACATAACACACACACACACACACACACACACACACACACACACACACACACACATATATATCAGCATGCAGTGTGGGTATCCAAAGGAGTGTCCTGTACATACAGTGGTAGGATAACTCTCTAAGAGAGCTCTAAATATATATGTATATAAATACATATAGAGCAAATATAAGAAAAATTAGGGCAGACACGTTATTTCATGGTAACCATGAAATAACGTGTCTGCCTTAATTTTATATTTTCCATATTTAAACGAGTTATTTTGCTACTCAGGTTTCTACCATGAGTGGTGTCTTCATGCGATTTTTAATAACTGATTTTATCTTATAACGTTTTTCTTTTTAAGAATGCTCTTGGGCTCAACCAAAGACACCTTTAAGACCAGGTGGATCTACATTTAAAATAGAAAAATTGAAAAACAATACAAAATTGGCTAACCACGTCCGGAAATTGAAATCAAAATATGGAAAAGACCCAGACATAAGATGGAGCATTGTAAAAACAGCCAAGCCTTACAACGGTGGCAAAATATATAGACTGTGCCAAGAAGAAAAATTAGAAATTATGACATACCCAAATAAAGACGAACTGTTAAATGAAAGAACAGAAATTATGACTAAATGCATCCACACTAAGAAATACCCTCCACGTGAACATTCAAATAAAACACTGTTACAAGAGCGTTCTTAAAAAGAAAAACGGTAAAAGGTAAAATCAGTTATTAAAAATCGCCTGAAGACACCACTCATGGTAGCAACCTGGGTAGCGAAATAACTCGTTTAAAAATGGAAAATATTCAAAAAAAAATATTCAAAACTTTTACAATATAATTGTATTGAATACTTTTTAATACAAATGTATACTGGTCTAACCCTATAAGGACCAAAAACTAAGTATTAATATATATATATATATATATATATATACACACACACACACTCATTACGATTGACCTTTCTAGAGAAGAAAATTTTAAAAACAGTTTCCACTTCTGCGATATATGCATTACTCTTCAAGGATGAATTAAATTCTTTTGGTCACTGGCGTGTGTGTATACTGCTTATATACAGCACGTTAAAGTTTCCCTTCTCTGAATCCATGCGCCTATGAGTTAGGGGAAGTGACTCTGACTGACACCAAATTGGTCGAGTTTCCATGCCGGCCAGAAGCAAGTGGATGTGTCTAGCCACACTGATTAGCTGTGATACAGTGAAACAGGCTTGTATGTGGATGACTAATATATATATATATATATATATATATATATATATATATATATATATATATAAACGACTTTAGTTAAATTTAACTGACAAGATGGGTCTGTCTAATTATTTATTGCTTTCTTTCAAATTTTAAATAATGTTGTATATCAAATTCAAAATTGTGGATAAGCTGTCCAAATGCATGCTTTTATAGTGTGATCTTGTTGAACTTTCTTTTTGTTAATAATGCTCACTCGATACAAGTCCAAAGAGCCAGTCAAGGTAGAGGGTTATTGTATTGTATGAACATAAAAAAAGGCAAAAAGTGAACTTCATGGGGTTATACAGGAAAAATAACAGCGAACTTTAGACTTGAAGAAGTCAAGATTTAATTAGTGAATTAAATTTCAAAGTTTAGTTAGAGATGTTAGAAGTATAGTGTGGGAGAAGACATTAGAAGGAACCAGAAACCAATCCTAGACAGAAAACAAGAGATATACTTTTACATTGGTTCAAAACACTGGGGTGGAATATGAACTAGGTGAACCCAATTCTAATTCTGTCTAGAGAAAAAGAAAAAGCCAGTAATATAACCAAAAGAATCTTGTTAATCACATTGATAATATCCGGTTCTTGATCATGACTGAAATGGATGAAAGTACTTGATATAAACTTCGAACCTTTATCCACTATAGAGATCCAAATATTCAATATCTTACTGGAAAAAGACAATAGATATTGAAATATGTTGGCCTATCTTTTGGTTTGCATCTTAGTGACATTCTTGCATTGCTTGGGGTGAATTGATATTAAAAAACAAAACAAAATGAACCAACAGATCTTGTCAATTGAATTTAACAAAACCTGTATAAATAAATATTTGCTATCTAAATATACTTTGTATATCTAATCTCTTCCATTCTATCAATATTTTTTTTATTGTTGTCAAATCATCCTTCATGTAAAGAATTCGATAAAAAGCTTTATGATAATTATGCTTAAATGTTTTTTAAACATTCTAGAAAGGTTGATTTATGGGTTTCATGAAGCTTTTTCATTTTGAATTTTTCTAGGATACTTAAAAGAAAAATGATGTTAGTCATCTTTTGTATAACTATTGATGTACAATGTCTCTGGAAAGAAAAATATTGACTGTTTCTCTTTGCCTTTCTAGACTTTAAAGTGTTTGCCTAATCCTGTCTCTCTTTGACACAAGAGGGAGCTGCTATCTTGAACAATGGCTCCCTCATCATTTGACAAGATCTCGTTTTTTATTTGTTCAGCACCTGAGAGCAGTGAGGAACCAGGATAGTAAATGTTCGAAATTTATCTAAACATATTTATAAATGGAACTTTGTCTGTGTGTGTGTGTGTGTGTGTGTATCCATTACCTATAGACTCCGAAACGGTTGGACCGATTTTCTTGAAAATTTACACAGTTGTACTATAAGCATCTGCGAGTGTTCTTAGCTAGGTTTTGTGTTGAGGTACCCCTGATAAATATCAAAAATTGATAATTGAAAAAATCGGATTATAGAAGGAGTGGTCCGATTTTAATCAAATTTGATACACTCATAGACAAAGACATAAGAAATGATATTCAGAAGTTTCAAGGTGGCAGTTCTTACAACAGTGCAGAAAATCGATTTTATATATATATATATATATATATATATAAAGGCAAGATATTTGTGTGTGTGTGTTTGTTTATCTGCCTGTATGTCTGTATTTTTTTCAGCCCTTTTATTTTAGTTTTTGCTTCTGGTTTGGCTCTAAGTAGGTATAATTGTAGTTCTTAGTCTCAGCCATGATACCATTTACTCTGAGGACTTATTTAGCCTTCAAAATTCAGTTTACGATGAAAAAAACTTATTTGATATCGATACCAGGAGATCAAAATTTGATTTACATCCATTCATTTTTCTTTCAGTCTACAATTTCGCTTTAACTGGAAACAACTATTGCTTTTTAGTTTTTTGTGCCAACGTCCAAAGAGTCTGAACTCCAGGACCATGGATTAGTTTTAAAGCTTTCATTACACCCGAGCAACACCGGGTTATACTTCTAGTTGATGATAAAAAAATGTAGAAGCTATTTTCCACATAGACTAGGGCTATTTAAAATTTCTGGCATGTATGTTTTTAAACCAAACTACACATACACACATATGTAATTGTGTATAAAAAGAAATTATCAAATGAAAGATTTTGTTAGCAATGAAAGAATTGTTAATTAATTACATTAAAGTGTGAGGACATGATTTTTGAAACCCAGCATGGGTGACTTGTTTTCAAGTAGTGTGTCACATGATCTATTAGTTATTATAAAACACTACTAAAATTTTCCATAGTAGGTACATCAACTATTTGCACTACAGCAGACCCAATGTTTAAGCATATACCTTAAAAATGGCAGGTAGAAATTGAATTTTTGTTTCTTAGAAGAAATGATTTTTCTAAAATTAAAAAACTGAAATCTTGGTATTATATCATTCATCATCATCATCATCATTTATCCATCACACCCAGATGGTGCATAGGGCAGCAACTTTTTGTTGCTGTTTCTGTAACAAACTGTTTTTTTAAGGGACAAGGTTGTTAGCCCTGCGCCCAACCCTCCAAACCTGGAGGACCGGTGGACCATTCTTGGTCCTTACGTTTACAGCACCTGGTATTCCCAAATGGTCACCCATTTAAGTACTGACCAGGCTCGGTGTTACTTAACTTCGGTGATTACAGCACCTGGTATTCCCAAATGGTCACCCATTTAAGTACTGACCAGGCTCGGTGTTACTTGGTGTATTCAACATGATATAGCCATAGACTGTTATATCATTGATTTCTGTAATGAACATATCTTTTTGCATGTGATTTATTTATTTATCTAAAAGTCAAAAAAATATGTCTTTAGAGAAAATATTATGGATGTTTTATGTTTCAAAAGCAAAACATGTTTACATGTATGATCTTCCTTAGTGAAAATTGCCAATGGTTTAAAATGATGTAAGCATTGTATTAAGTTATTACAAAAGTAATGGTTGATTTCAGAAACAATTTTATTCTTGAAAAATTAACTATAGAAATATTGAAATTAGTCAAAATACATGCCTTGAGCATCTATGCACCCCTGTCATCGGGCGACGAGATTATTTGTCGTCGAAAAAAAGTTATTGACTGAGATGAAACAAAATCTTTGAAAACTGATCCCATCTTTTGTTTGAACCTAAAAGCTTTAACATTTGAAAATGTGCTTAAGTTTAAAAAAAATTATAATCAGTAGGTGAAAGATTAGAAGAATATGGTGGATGTGGTGAACTCTTGTATCTCAAGTCTGAAATTTTCTTTTTTTTTTTTTTAATCATATCACCCCAAGCAAGGCGGTAACGCCACTGATGTGCAGGGGGCTACATAAGAGTGAGAAGATTAGAAAAGAGAAAACCGGAAACCGCATCCTAAACAGGAAACAAGGGATGAGCCTCTTCACCTGTTCAATAGATGTGGGTGGAGTGTGAATTTTTACATGTAGCTACACATTAGCAAATTGGACACATCAATTCACAAATGCAGGTCTCATTTTTTGGAGGCGTGCATGCATTTCAGCAAATTGATTGCAGTAAAGCTCTGCATTAATGCTCTGATTGGCTTTCAGAAAGCTGTAGTGGACAACAACAATTGCTGACCATCAGACAATCACGATAATTTTTGCTGATACAACTATGGCTTTTGGAAATGTTTGGGGAACTCATCACAATCAAGCCAGTGACATGATCATTTATGGATATCATAAAGGATCCACTTTTCATCACAAGTGACTATTTGGTCAACAAAGAGATCATCAGTGTTGCGCAGAGAGAACATTGAGCGCACTTCAAAACACCTAAGTTTTTTGATTTTCATTGAGATCATGAGTCACCCATTTATCAAGCTTTTTCACCTTGCCAGTGTTCTGCAAATGACATGAGATCATTGCAGTGTGAACACCAAGTGTCTGAGACATTTCTCTGACACTTTGATGAGGGTTTTGCTCAACAGCTGCTTTTAATTGTTTATTGTCGAGACTGCATGACCGTCCTCTACCTTCAAGGCTCTCATCACCAGTATGGAATTTCTGAAACCACCTTCATACTGTCTGATCAATTGTAGATACTTCTCATGCTCTGTTGATTTTAGCAAAAGTTTGGGAGACACTGCACCCAAGTTTGAACTCATGGAAGAAAAGTAAACATTTGTCATGTTTTGTCATCATCATAATTAAAAGCTTCTATGCTTGAAGAATATTTCTGTTTGAAAATAAGTTAAAAATATTAAAGAGCAAATATTAATTATTATGTATACCAAAATTCACTGAATATATACTGTGAATACTACACTAAAATGACTTCTCAAAATACAACATTTTAGTGGCCATTATTTTTGTAAACACCTAATACTTAATCATTGTTTAAGTATGTGTTTATGTATTAGAGAGTATGTGAGTGAACAAGTGAGAATGAGGTAAAACAAATTTTTAAGAAATGTTATTTTTCTCATGAAATTGCACATGCTATTCAGAAAGATTAAATGGGCTGCATGCGGGCTGCATTTTTTTCTATGATTTAGAATTTAGGCTGCAGTGTTATGAAATATCACACTTTGTATTATCCATATTTTCTATAAAAAGTGACATGGAATGGGTTCCAATGTTTCTCTAGACTTCAATATGTAAAGTAATATAAAAAGATGAGGAACAGATTGTAATTTCTCTAAGCTTTAATATGCAAAGTGATATAAAAAGATGAGGGAACGATTGTAATGTTTCTCTAAGCTTTAATATGCAAAGTATAAAAGATGAGGGAACAGGGGTGTGTGTTTCTCTAAGCTTTAATATGCAAGTGATATAAAAAGATGAGGGAACAGGGTGTAATGTTTCTCTAAGCTTTAATATGCAAAGTGATATAAAAAGATGAGGGAACAGAATTAATGGTTTCTAAAGCTTAATATGCAAAGTGATATAAAAAGATGAGGGAACAGGGTGTAATGTTTCTCTAAGCTTTAATATGCAAAGTAATATAAGAGAATGAGAACAGGGTGTAATGTTCTCTAAGCTTTAATATGCAAAGTGATGCATAAAAGATGAGGGAACAGGGTGTAATGTTTCTCTAAACTAATATACAGAAATGGAATGCCAAAAGATGAGGGAACAGGGTGTAATGTTTCTCTAGCTTTAATATGCAGAAAAGTGATATAAAAGAGATGAGGTGAGGTGTAATGTTTCTCACTTTAATATGCAAAGTGATATAAAAAGATGAGGGAACAGGGTGTAATGTTTCTCTAAGCTTTAATATGCAAAGTATAAAGATAGGGAACAGGGTGTAGTGTTTCTCTAAGCTTTAATATGCAAGTGATATAAAAAGATGAGGAACAGGGTGTAATGTTTCTCTAAGCTTTAATATGCAAAGTATGGCAAAGATGAGAACAAGGTGTAATATTTCTCTAAGCTTTAATATGCAAAGTGATATAAAAAGATGAGGGAACAGGGTGTAATGTTTCTCTGCGGCACCAATATGCAAAGTGATATAAAAGATGAGAGGGAACAGGGTGTAATGTTTCTCTAAGCTTTTCAATATGCAAAGTGATATAAAAAGATGAGGGGGCAGGGTGTAATGTTTCTCTAAGCTTTAATATGCAAGGTGATATGGCAAAGATGAGGAACAGGGTGTAATGTTTCTCTAAGCTTTAATATGCAAAGTAATATAAGAAGATAAGAGAACAGGGTGTAATGTTTCTCTAAGCTTTAATATGCAAAGTGATATAAAAGGTAGAGAACAGGGGTCAAAAAAGCAATGTTTCTCTAAGCACTAATATGCAAAGTGATATAAAAAGATGAGAGAAAAGATGTAATGTTTCTCTAAGCTTTAATATGCAAAGTGATATAAAAAGATGAGGGAACAGGGTGTAGTGTTCTCTAAGCTTTAATATGCAAAGTGATATAAAAAGATGAGGGAACAGGGTGTAATGTTTCTCTAAGCTTTAATATGCAAAGTGATATAAAAAGATGGGAACAGGGTGTAATGTTTCTAAGCTTTAATATGCAAGTGATATAAAAGATGAGGGAACAGGGTGTAATGTTTCTCTAAGCTTTAATATGCAAAGTATAAAAAGATGAGGAACAGGGTGTAATGTTTCACTAAACTTTAATATGCAAAGTAATATAAGAAGATAAGGGAACAGGGTGTAATGTTTCTCCTAGCTTTATGTAAAGTGATATAAAAGATGAGGGAACGGGGTGTAATGTTTCTCTAAGCTTTAATATGCAAAAGTATAAAAAGATGAGGAAAAAGATAATTAGCAATGTTTCTCTAAGCTTTAATATGCAAGTGATAAAGATGAGGGAACAGGGTATAGTGTTTCTCTAAGCTTTAATATGCAAAGTGATATAAAAAGATGAGGGAACAGGGTGTAATGTTTCTCTAAGCTTTAATATGCAAAGTGATATAAAAAGATGAGGGAACAGGGTGTAATGTTTCTCTAAGCTTTAATATGCAAAGTGATATAAAAAGATGAGGGAACAGGGTGTAGTGTTTCTCTAAGCTTTAATATGCAAAGTGATATAAAAAGATGAGGGAACAGGGTGTAATGTTTCTCTAAGCTTTAATATGCAAAGTGATATAAAAAGATGAGGGAACAGGGTGTAGTGTTTCTCTAAGCTTTAATATGCAAAGTGATATAAAAAGATGAGGGAACAGGGTGTAATGTTTCTCTAAGCTTTAATATGCAAAGTGATATAAAAAGATGAGGGAACAAGGTGTAATGTTTCTCTAAGCTTTAATATGCAATGTGATATGAAAAGATGAGGGAACAGGGTGTAGTGTTTCTCTAAGCTTTAATATGCAAAGTGATATAAAAAGATGAGGGAACAGGGTGTAATGTTTCTCTAAGCTTTAATATGCAAAGTGATATAAAAAGATGAGGGAACAGGGTGTAGTGTTTCTCTAAGCTTTAATATGCAAAGTGATATAAAAAGATGAGGGAACAGGGTGTAGTGTTTCTCTAAGCTTTAATATGCAAAGTGATATAAAAAGATGAGGGAACAGGGTGTAATGTTTCTCTAAGCTTTAATATGCAAAGTGATATAAAAAGATGAGGGAACAGGGTGTAATGTTTCTCTAAGCTTTAATATGCAAAGTGATATGAAAAGATGAGGGAACAGGGTGTAATGTTTCTCTAAGCTTTAATATGCAAAGTGATATAAAAAGATGAGGGAACAGGGTGTAATGTTTCTCTAAGCTTTAATATGCAAAGTGATATAAAAAGATGAGGGAACAGGGTGTAATGTTTCTCTAAGCTTTAATATGCAAAGTGATATAAAAAGATGAGGGAAAAAGATGTAATGTTTCTCTAAGCTTTAAGATGCAAAGTGATATAAAAAGATGAGGGAACAGGGTGTAATGTTTCTCTAAGCTTTAATATGCAAAGTGATATAAAAAGATGAGGGAAAAAGGTGTAATGTTTCTCTAAGCTTTAATATGCAAAGTGATATGAAAAGATGAGGGAACAGGGTGTAGTGTTTCTCTAAGCTTTAATATGCAAAGTGATATAAAAAGATGAGGGAACAGGGTGTAATGTTTCTCTAAGCTTTAATATGCAAAGTGATATAAAAAGATGAGGGAACAGGGTGTAATGTTTCTCTAAGCTTTAATATGCAAAGTGATATAAAAAGATGAGAGAACCAGGTGTAATGTTTCTCTAAGCTTTAATATGCAAAGTGATATAAAAAGATGAGGGAACAGGGTGTAATGTTTCTCTAAGCTTTAAGATGCAAAGTGATATGAAAAGATGAGGGAACAGGGTGTAGTGTTTCTCTAAGCTTTAATATGCAAAGTGATATAAAAAGATGAGGGAACAGGGTGTAGTGTTTCTCTAAGCTTTAATATGCAAAGTGATATAAAAAGATGAGGGAACAGGGTGTAATGTTTCTCTAAGCTTTAATATGCAAAGTGATATGAAAAGATGAGGGAACAGGGTGTAGTGTTTCTCTAAGCTTTAATATGCAAAGTGTTATAAAAAGATGAGGGAACAGGGTGTAATGTTTCTTTCTAAGCTTTAATATGCAAAGTGTTATAAAAAGATGAGGGAACAGGGTGTAATGTTTCTCTAAGCTTTAATATGCAAAGTGATATAAAAAGATGAGGGAACAGGGTGTAATGTTTCTCTAAGCTTTAATATGCAAAGTGATATAAAAAGATGAGGGAACAGGGTGTAATGTTTCTCTAAGCTTTAATATGCAAAGTGATATAAAAAGATGAGGGAACAAGGTGTAATGTTTCTCTAAGCTTTAATATGCAAAGTGATATAAAAAGATGAGGGAACAGGGTGTAATGTTTCTCTAAGCTTTAATATGCAAAGTGATATGAAAAGATGAGGGAACAGGGTGTAGTGTTTCTCTAAGCTTTAATATGCAAAGTGTTATAAAAAGATGAGGGAACAGGGTGTAATGTTTCTCTAAGCTTTAATATGCAAAGTGATATAAAAAGATGAGGGAACAGGGTGTAATGTTTCTCTAAGCTTTAATATGCAAAGTGATATAAAAAGATGAGGGAACAGGGTGTAATGTTTCTCTAAGCTTTAATATGCAAAGTGATATAAAAAGATGAGGGAACAGGGTGTAATGTTTCTCTAAGCTTTAATATGCAAAGTGATATAAAAAGATGAGGGAACAAGGTGTAATGTTTCTCTAAGCTTTAATATGCAAAGTGTTATAAAAAGATGAGGGAACAGGGTGTAATGTTTCTCTAAGCTTTAATATGCAAAGTGATATAAAAAGATGAGGGAACAGGGTGTAATGTTTCTCTAAGCTTTAATATGCAAAGTGATATAAAAAGATGAGGGAACAGGGTGTAATGTTTCTCTAAGCTTTAATATGCAAAGTGATATAAAAAGATGAGGGAACAAGGTGTAATGTTTCTCTAAGCTTTAATATGCAAAGTGATATAAAAAGATGAGGGAACAGGGTGTAATGTTTCTCTAAGCTTTAATATGCAAAGTGATATGAAAAGATGAGGGAACAGGGTGTAGTGTTTCTCTAAGCTTTAATATGCAAAGTGTTATAAAAAGATGAGGGAACAGGGTGTAATGTTTCTCTAAGCTTTAATATGCAAAGTGATATAAAAAGATGAGGGAACAGGGTGTAATGTTTCTCTAAGCTTTAATATGCAAAGTGATATAAAAAGATGAGGGAACAAGGTGTAATGTTTCTCTAAGCTTTAATATGCAAAGTGATATAAAAAGATGAGGGAACAGGGTGTAATGTTTCTCTAAGCTTTAATATGCAAAGTGATATAAAAAGTTGAGGGAACAAGGTGTAGTGTTTCTCTAAGCTTTAATATGCAAAGTGATATAAAAAGATGAGAGAACGGGTTCCAATGTTTTTAAAGATCTTAAAAAGCATTTTTATTACTGTGTAACACTAGCGCTTATTGATATTTCTTATAAATGGACTTGAACAAGTTCCAATCTAAAACTAAATCTCTTGCTTCTTTCTTAATGTGAGATTTCCTGTTGATATTTAGAAGAGTGACTGGATAATTGTGTCAAGTCAATACTTTCAAGCCCATACCAATTCCACTAAGGAAGGCTGAAGAATGAACCATGTATGAAAATCAATAATAATCTGCAAAATGTTTGGTAGAATACTATCATTTCATTCCAGATAATCTGAAACAAAGCCAACCAGGTTCTTGTTATTATGATAAGTACAAATTAATAGATGAAAAATGTTTTTGTACGTAAACATACATTATTGAATTGTTTCTCTTAGTTTCTTTACTGCAGGGGATTTGTGAGCATTCTAGTCATGAAGATTCAGTCAGTTAAGTGCCATTGTGATACATGCTTGGGTGATCAGAGACGTGATTGACTAGGCAGAAGATTTTCCTTCAGTAGATTACCATTACTTTCTGTGGTAGACTGGATGCCAACCAAGGCTATAGAACCCAATCTGTCCTGCTGTTTAACCCATAGCTGGAGCAAGCACAGATGGATTAACATCTTTCCCAAGGGTATTTTTGTGTAAATGAATGCAATGAATTCAACTAAAATTCAAACTCGGCTTACTGATTTCTTGCTCTGAGCCAATGTCCACTGCACCACAACACATATCCAATACCCTTATAAATTTGTTCCTAAGCATAACACTCTCGTGGCTTGTGTTTAGTCATTATCAGTATTATGTGAAAATCTCGCCGTGGAACAGTAGTTAGCAACCTAACTTCATTAGATGATCTATATTTGTGCTGTACTGAGCAAAGTTAAACACCTGAGCATCTGGAAAGGGAGTAATGGTTAACAAGCTATAAACTATTGCAACTAAGATAAATTTGACCCTTAGTGTAGGCTTTACACTTTCTGCCTTGTGCCATACTCAGCTTATGACAACACTGAACATTTTTTAAATTTATTTGTCATGCAAGTAATTACAAAATTTTCTGTATAACAGTTTTAACTGTTATCTTCATCTTTGTTGTTTTAGTCAAAAATCTTTAATTCCTTCAATTTTTCTGTTGTTTAATCAAGAAAACTTCTTTAAAAAATTCATGCTATATAATGCAACTTGTACTTAAGTATGGTTGGAGAAAAGTCTGGCTGAAAAGTAGCAAGAAGGCAGAGAATGTTTATCTGAATAATTTATTAAATATTTGAGAAGGTTATTTACAATGTTCAGTCTGTTGTCCTCATCTTTATTGCCATGTTTATGATGTTTCTAGAGAAAACCATTTGCTTTAAGATATTGCAATATGTGCTCAGGTAAAAAATGTTTCCTGAAACATTAGGATTATAAGTCCCAAAAAATTCAATACATGGTTCAGGGAATATAGATGGTGATTAGTTTCAGTGACTTGACCCAAAGAGTTGTGAGTTCAATAACTGACTAGATCAGTGATGAACAAATAACTTAGAGTCTTGAGTTAAAGGGAGATAACTACACGGCATCCAGAAGTGGCTTCACATATGGAATGAGAATGATATGCCCCAGTGATCAAAATAAAGGGTTAGTTTCAAAATTCTTAGTGTTACAAGGATGCATTCATATATAAAAATAATATTAATAATGTCTAAAAAGTTGTAGTAAGGGACTCTGTTGAGTACTATTCGTTATCCCCAAAATGTTTTAATTCATGAAGTAGTCGTAAAAATAGAGAAATTAGGAATGGAACGTTTTGGAAGATGCCAGAATGTTCCAGTAAAATTGAGAGAATTCTAAGAGATTCTAGAATATGCAACTTAGGTGTTAGCCCCTATAAAAAGAGGTTTTTGAAAGAGAGTAGTTAGTTGTTAACAGGATTTGTTGACATTATCAACTCCAGCTTTGATTCAAGGATTTATATCCAGCCAAAAGAATCTCTAAGAAAATTTGCCGACCAACTAAAACCTGAAAGTAAACCTCATGGAACTATATGGTAAATAGATATTTTTGATTTTTTCATTGACTATACTGGAAATTATTCTTTATATACACATTTAAAGATTTCCAAAAAGTATAGCACTTTAACTACTTTGTTAACTTAACTGGGTAAAAATAGCATTATATAACAATTGTCAAAGAATGTACTTTTCTTGGACCAAACTTGCGAGAGGAGAACATGCAGCTGACGAAATGAAAAAGTGTCTAGCGTGGGTTTATGCATGTATCCATTACAAAACAGTAGCCCGGCAAGCAAAACATCTTGGACGCTTTGACTCTGGTAAGTGTGAATATTTATCGTCACATGTTTGCCTGGTTGTTATTTGGAATTTCACTGGTCAAGGTGATTTACATGTCACAACTTGACAGCTTAACACCTACACATGGAGTGCAGACAATGGGACTACTTTCTTTGGATTTCTTAGAATTTCTCCGACTTTGAATGGAATTTTTGAACGCAAAACAGATAATGGATTTGCTCTTTGACTTTAAAGTGAATGAATTCCCAAAAAAGAACCCAGATTATTGACTTTCATTTTTATTATTATTATTCTCCTCATGCTATTTATTTTGAGATCTGATAGAACTCCCCGCTCCCCGCTCCCTTACTCATGTATTAATGGATGAAAGTAAATCCGTAACTTTTGGTTGTAGATAATCGATATTCACTTAATCAACAGTTAAATAATCATTATCTAAAAGCCGGCCTTTTTTTAGATTTACTTTTATCCTTGACATCTTGAAATTGCCTGACGGACAAAATATGTAAGCATATATGCTCATTTATCATGTGCTGAGAATGCTAACTGTGAATTATGGATTGTCCATGTTTATACACATTCTATCTTTTCTTAGTCATTAGAGATTGTGGCCTACATATGATAAAACCATGGCCAGAATAAGTGGTGATGGGACCTGGTGCAGATGAGGTTCATCAAGAGCTATTAGTAAAAAAAAAAAAGTTGCTAAAGCATTCACTTGGCTTTACTTTATTTTTTCAGTATTTACATTATTCGGACTATTTTTCTCCTATTTGTTACACCTGAAGAAGGCTGGAGTGTACAGTAGCTGAAATGTCGTACAAATGGCAACAAAGATGAGGACAATAGTCCTAATTATGTAAATACTACCTCATCTCAGAAATATAAACAAATATTTTTTTTTTGTTTTTATTTTCCAAGTAGTCAACTCTTGATTCATTTGTCATTATCTTTTATACTCATTTAGTTAATTAAACTCATAATTCCCATCTTTATAATGCCATCTCACTTCAGTATGTAGATGATCATGGCTCTCTATAGCTTCCTTTTTTATTTGTAAATTATGACTTCATAGGTGAGATAGTGGCTTTCCATTTCTTTCTTCATGGTTTTCAATTACTTGTCTTACTTCTAAACCAATTGACACTCATTGCCGAGAGCCCAGTCTACACTGCTATTTAACTTATAGCTGAAGGAGAAAAGATAGATGCAGCCAGTTCTCAAAAGTGTGAAAGTGAATGCAACAAACGAGGTTGGAAATTGAACTCTGCTTGCATTGATAACCATTACACTAACTGTACATCCCAAACTCACTTAGGCTCAATTTATTACCTAAAAGATAAATGCTTTCTTAATAAAGCAGAATTGTGAGAATGAAATTTACAAAGCAAAGTGCCTTGGATATTTCTGTTTAAAGAACACTGTGTTAAGAATATCTGCTTTCTGAAGCAAGGTATCTGTTTTATAAGATTATGCTGCACACTTCAACATAAGAACTCTAACTGAAAGAGAATTATCTCACAATTTCAAGGGATGCATTAAGTTGATGTTAGTATGTTGAATATGCTCAGTGATGCCTCACTGCTTACTGAGCAATCTTACTGGAAAGTGTCTTCATACATGTGTAGTAAGGTCCTCTCAGATTGGTTGCCAAGTTTCATCATGGTAACATAATCAATTTTACAGAATTTCAGAATGGAGGAATACTTTCATAAAAAGTCACACAAAAAATTACACATATATTTATAAATTACTAGCAGTATAGCCCGGCGTTGCTCGGGTGTAATGAAAGCTTTAAAACTAATCCATGGTCCTGGAGCTCAGACTCTTTGGACGTTGGCATGAAAGACTAAAAAGCAATAGTTGTTTCCAGTTAAAGTGAAATCGTAGACTGAAAGAAAAATGAATGGATGTAAGTCAAATTTTGATTTCCTGGTATCGATATCAAATAAGTTTTTTTCGTCGTAAACTGAATTTTGAAGGCTAAATAAGTCCTCTGAGTAAATGGTATCATGGCTGAGACTAAGAACTACAATTATACCTACTTAGAGCCAAACTCGAAGCAAAAACTAAAATAAAAGGGCTAAAAAAAATACAGACATACAGGCAGATAAACAGACACACACACACACACACAAATATCTTGCCTTTTTTATATATATATATATATATATATTATTGATTTTCTGCACTATTGTTAGAACTGCAACCTTGAAACTTCTGAATATCTTTTCTTATGTCTTTGTCTATGAGTGTATCAAATTTGATTAAAATCGGACCACTCCTTCTATAACCTGATTTTTTCGATTATCAATTTTTGATATTTATTGGGGGTACCTCGGCACAAAACCTAGCTAAGAACACTCGCAGACGCTTATAGTACAAATGTGTAAATTTTCAAGAAAATTGGTTCAGCCGTTTCGGAGTCTATAGGTAATGGACACACACACATATACACACAGACAGACAAAATTCCATTTATAAATAAATTTAAATAATATGTTTCATGTAAATTGCAGCGTGGAAGTCAACCTCAAGATTTTTAGCTTAAAATTTTGAGTTAGGCTTTATACTTACTGTATAGGATGACTTCTAAACATATGGTAGGCTACCAGTGACCCAAAAATATTTTTTAAGCTTGAAAACTGACTTGTATGCCACAATTTATGGTCCATCAACTTCTGATGAAAATTTTAATAACATTAGCTCATGTTAATGTTATTAAAATTTTTATACTATTTTTGTTGCCCACTTCTGTAAAATTAATCTGAAGGAAACTGTTGGTAACTCCTTATTTGCGAGTTATAATATTTGGTATCTTTGCGTAAAGGCAACATACTAAACAAATCCTTCAAATAATGCACAATATTATTGTAGAACACACTGAATACACAGAATACAATCAAACTTCTGTGTGAATGCTTTATTAATATTTATGGTTAGGTAATCCCAGTAGTACAATCCATTCAACAGAAACATTTGTTATCCGGTAATCTGCATTTGACCACATGTGTCAGTATCAACACTTTCTTTCTACATAATATAAATTCAGCTGAGGGATTTACAATTTTTAAAAAGATTTTTCTTTGAAAACTGGTGCATTGTTATTCTGTAAACAATAAGGATTTTTCAAATATAATAAACTAGCAGTATAGCCCGGCATTGCTCGGGTGTAATGAAAGCTTTAAAACTAATCCATGTTCCTGGAGCTCAGACTCTTTGGACGTTGGAACGAAAGACTAAAAAGCAATAGTTGTTTCCAGTTAAAGCGAAACCGTAGACTGAAAGAAAAATGAATGGATGAAAGTCAAATTTTGATTTCCTGGTATTGATGTCAAATTTTCTGCACTATTGTAAGAACTGCAACCTTGAAACTTCTGAATATCGTTTCTTATGTCTTTGTCTATGAGTGTATCAAATTTGATTAAAATTGGACCACTCCTTCTATAACCCGATTTTTTTCGATTATTGATTTTCAATATTTATCGGGGGTACCTCGACACAAAACCAAGCTAAGAACACTTACAGACGCTTTTAGTACAACTGTGTACATTTTCAAGAAAATCAGTTCAGCCGTTTCAGAGTCTATAGGTAATGGACACACACACAGACACGCACACACACAGACAGGCAGACAGAGTTCCATTTATAAATAAGTTTAGATATGTACAATTAATAATAATATTTAAATAGAGAAAATAATCCATCTTCTTTAACTAAGATAAAAACCCAAGTATTGGAAGTGTTATGTTAGAATTTGGATATCAGCAATACTGATGCAACTGAATGTAAAAAATCATTCCTCGAATTTTTTTTTTTTTTTTTTTTTTTTAATCGTATCACCCTGAGAGCAAGGCGGTAACACCACTGATGTGCAGGGGGCTACATAATAGTGAAAAGATTGGAAAAGAGAAAGCCGGAAACCACATCCTAAACAGGGAACAAGGGATGAGCCTCTTAACCCGTTCAATAGACGTGGGTGGAGTGTGAACCGGGCAATAGATCTATCTACTCCAATTGAAAAAAAAAGTAATTGACTTATTCATTTGAATTGTTATTGATTTTATTGCTTATGAAAAACTGTTCAGTTCAGTAAGATGTATTGATCACTGTGACTTTTGCTTTCAATAGTTTTATGGTTAATAAAAAAAATAGAATGATTGATTTTTTTCTTGATTGAAGCTATCTTTTATCAACCCAATTTTACAAAGAAAGTAATCTTTAATTGAGAATAATTTCAAATAATAATAAAATAAAAAATACAAAAAAATATTCGCTTTCATAATAAAACAATGTAAAGTGTATAAAAATGATAGAATTATTAATGATATATTTTAGTATTTATTTTACTTGAACAGCAAGACGTTGGTTTATTGTAGAAAACTTTACAATTTTGTTCCATAACAGAAAAAAAAGAAGAATGATCATTATACATTATTTAGATCTATTTTTATTTAGTCATTTCTATCCAAGCTTCTAAGATGCAAGGGGTTACTTAGTGTGAGAGAATATGAGAAAAAGGAAAACTTTATCAAGGAGAGAGGGAAACATAAGATGACGGAATTCAGAAGACTGAAGATAATGGTTAACATTGCATTTAAATTTTTAAAGTTCAAAGTTGACTGGAAAGTAAGAAGCTGGAAGAAAGTTACGCAAGTGAAGATGTGTGAGAGAAGAAACTGTTACTATGAAGCATCTATCCATTTCAAACAGCAAAATGATGGTACCTTGCCGCTAATCTAGTCAGTTAAGTGCCATACGTGAAACACGCTTGGGCAGAAGATTATCCTGTAGTAGGTTGCCATTGCTTTCTGCAGTAGACTAGTTACCAGCCAAGGTTATAGAACCCAATCTGTCCTGTTATTTGACTCCTAGCTAGAGGGGGAAGTGATGTATTGTTTTATTAAATAGTAGTTAGTGAGGGATCAGTTTATCACTTCATAACAATAGAAAACCGATCCCCCACTTTATGCCCATTAGGAGCCTTAACCATGTTTCCAACTATTATATTTAGTCAGTCAGTTAAGTGTCATATGTGATACACACTTTAGGCGATCATGTCTTGAAAGAGACATGATTGACTGGGCAGAAGATTATCCTGTAGTAGGTTGCCATTGCTTTCTGCGGTAGACTGGTTGCCAGCCAAGGCTATAGAACCCAGTCTGTTTTGTTATTTAGCCCATAACTGAAGGAAAGAGAAGATGGATTAATACCTTTCCTAAGGGTATTTGTATGTAAGCGAATGCAATAGATTCAACTGGAATTCGAACTTGGCTCCTCGATTTCTCATTCTGAATCAATATTCGCTGCACCACATCTAGTACTCTGCTTAAATTCATAAAGTCTAGGAACTAAAAAGAGAGGAAAAGGCAGAGGGAAGCTACATTATGGCAGTGGTTAAGAGACTAAAGCTGAGATGCCAGGTCAGGACCAATAACTTTGCAGATTCTTTATATTTTATCTAGAACCTCTAAATATCTAGCAGAAGCACCAGACCAGATGTGGTAGCATTCAATTGATAGTAGTTTTTTAAATGTGTAAGATCGATTCTAGCAAGAAAAATGTTTAGCATGACACAGTGAACTACCTTTCCTAGCAGCAGACCTAACAATTGATTCAGATTACCAGAAATAGCCGCTGAAAACATTGTCATAACTACTTTTAATGATGGTTGTAAGGACAGCAGAATTTTTTGATCTTTTTCTTAGGCATGCATAAATTTCTGCATATTTGTTTGGAGATTGTTAGTAATATAAGCAGGTCCAGGAGACAGGCAGACAAAATTCATGCTTAATCTTTCTCATCAATCATTCTGGTTAATTCCAATCCAAATAATGGATTCTTCATTCATGAAATTAAACATTCTTATCAATGTTAAATTCTGTACACACACACGTAAAATAGACATATCAGTTATAGCTAAGTTTTTTCCCACTTCCATCAAATCTACCACCCCACATGCTGTTATGTTTGCATGTTCTGCCCATGTATTTGCCAATTTTGCTTTGTTAAAAATCTATCTTATCCTCTTCACATCTGTTTACCTACCTATCTCTATTTCTTAGGTTGTTTGTATCTCTCCCTCTCAGCATTTACCAGCCTCTCTATCACTCACTATTTGTAGCTTTATCTCTGTCCCAACTCTCCCCCATCCTTTCTCTATTGAAGTTAATATATGACGAACTGCTGGAAAGTTGCAGGGTTAAAGGCTGGAGGGCTAGCTGCACTCCTATAGAAGTGGGGACGAGAGGATTTGCAGCAAGGTCCTGATGCAAAGCCTTAACCGATATTGGGATAGTGGGAGTAAAAAAAGAAAAGCACTCAAGTCCATAACCGAAACAGCAGAAAGAACAGCTAATTGGTTATGGATCAAAAGAGAGAGTGCCTGAATTCCAAATTGTTAGCTAAAATTCACCGAAATTCTACGTCTAAATTAATGTTTCGGACATGCTCATGTGCGGTTCGTCTCTAAATGGAAAGTGGCTCTGACTGTCGCCAATCGGAAGCATTTGCAGGGTTTCGTACCGGGCCTAAACGTAATTTTCCAGTGTCTGAAAGTGCTTATTGAGGGTGGGCCGGAGGCTGATCATCTCTGGTCGGGTCGGCACGGTGAAGGGGGGTATGATGTTAAAAGACCTGAAACCCCCTAGTGATCCTCGCGATGACATCACTGATGACACCCTCTAGCACCCCCATTACGGTGCGTATGTTTGAATCTATCACTCACTATTTGTAGCTTTATCTCTGTCCCAACTCTCCCCACATCCTTTCGATATTAGCCTATCTGAAAGGTGAGTGAGTGAGAGAGATTTTTTCCATTTCTTTAGGCTAATTATTTAACTGATCTTTGTCTAGCTGTGACCAGGGTAGTGGGGGTTGACCCACAGTGGGCATCAGAATCATTGTACCTAGTAAATTGATCTGGGAGAGAATCTTGTTAACGTACTACAATAATAGTTTTCATTTTATCCGTAAAAAGGTAAAGTAAAAAAAGTAAAAGAAAAAAATTGTATAATCTTAACCATATTTTATCACCGCAAGCAAATCTTAATGTTGAAAACAGACATGATGTTAATGTTAAATTTTATTTCCCCCACCTCACAATATATATATATATATATATATATATATATACACACACACACATAGAAAATATATATAACACAAATATATACTAATACCCAAACAGACACACACACATACGCACATGTGTACAATATATATATACACACACACACACACACGTATACAAAATATAAACACGCACACGTCTGCAATATATATATATATACACACACATATACAATATATAAACACACACATATACTATATATATACACACACATACATGCATATAAGCACACATATAATATATACACACACAAATATGATGTGCGTGCATAAAAATAATTATAAACAATAAAAAGATTTAAACAAATTTATATTGATAGGATGTGATAGATAAATTGTCGTCTAAGTTGTGCAAATATGAAAACAATACTGACACTTCATTTTAACAGATATATGTAACAAAATTTCACAAACTTATCTTGAAATACGGAAGTGTAAATTTATTCAATAAAATTGCATAAAATTATTCAATAAAAGTGGATTTGGATTCAACTATAACGTCTAGACAATGTCTGAATCTCCTGCAATACTTCTAGACAGTCTCCTTAAGTTAGTGAATACTGCCATGTTTTTTAACTTGTGTTCATCTGTATTGTTACAAGGAGTTTTGTTGGTCTCGTGCTTAATTGCACTCCACACAGAATAATCAAGAGGGTTGCAGTCTGGGGAGTTAGGTATCCAGGAGTGATATGGTTGTAGAAATTATCTGGCAACCATGAGTGGGTTTTCCTGATTGTGTGGCATGGTGCAGAGTCATGTTGCCAAGTATAAGATCTTCCAGCAGCCACTCTCTTGACCCAGGGCAGCACTACCTTTTGAAACCACTTGATTCAAGCCTCAATCATTAAAGTGTTGAAGCTTCTGGAGTTTCTAAATTTCTGATGGAGTGAATTGCATCATGGTGGTCTTTTTCTCACAGACGGTGCCTAACTGACCCTACTATGCTGAGTAGTTGAAAAAATTAAATGTACAAAATGAAAAATATAAAATGGCAACAATTCACCCATTGCACACTGTTCATGGTCTTGTCACAATCACAAGATGCTTTGAAAGAAAATTGTATGTACATCTATGTATGAATGTATGCATACACACACGCATATATATATATATATATATATATATATATATATATATATACACGCAAACAAACGCACAGACAGTGGACCTAAAAATCAACGCAGCATGGTCACTGTCAGTTCTGCATATCAAGCATTCCTCAGACCATGATCTGATCTACAAATGTTTTATCTTCAATATTGAACACTCATTCCCAATAAACATATTAAATTTTAAACAATAGTATCCTATACATATTTAGTTACAAGTGATACACAATTTATTCTTGATAATGGGTGAAAGTGTGAAAACCAAAAACGTTTGACAATACTTATATAATTTGAGGTTACAAATAAAGAAAAAAAATCATAAGAACACCTCAAAAAATTATATAAAACTTATGATAATACCTTGTCTTTCATATTTCAATGACACCTGCATAAAGGGGATTGCTGCCCAAATACACTGTTTTTAAATCTATACTACGACTAAAGAAAAACCAATTCTGTTGGTGTGACCTAGATGACCAAACACCTTAACACAAATAAAATAATAGGAAAGAAAAAAAAAAAGGAAAGGCTAAAAGACAAAGACTTGTCTCTATAATAAAATAAACTGCTCAATGCCCAGATTACCCAGACAAACCAAAAGAAAAAAAAAACTTCACAATGTCAACAATTAACAAAGAATAGTATGAGTTGTTAGTCAATTTTCATGTTCTCATGATCTTCAGGCGATTAAAATATACATAAGAGATATTTCCAGATAAAAAGTTTATACAACCTTGATCGTTCAATCAATGACTGCAGTAATTCATTATTTTTGATGTAAGGTTAAATTCTCTGAGGCATTAGATGCATGTTCAACATTGCATTCAACACTTTAAAGCAACAAAAAAAAAAAGCATTTCAAACGAAAGGTTTTTTACTTACAGATTAAATGGTACATTTTTGAGCCACAAATCCTGGATTATTTTCGGAGAATTTTCCATCAACCTTACAAATAATTGATAATTTTTCTTCTTTTGACTGTTTCATCACCTCAAAATTTGAACTGAGTTGTTGAAGTCACTGTGGAAACGGTTGGTAAATATCATTGACATCAATATGAACTCCTTCACCCTAACTAACTTTTCTTTGTTTTTACAGAGGCACCAGATGTTATTAAACATCTCACAATTTGTAGCCTTTAAAGTTAATGGACCACAGTGATGACCTTAAAAGATTTCTTTGTATGGGTGTTGTCTCTTTGACAGTTTATTTTAAGGCCGTTTAGAAAGAAGAGAAAAATCAAACAATTGTTTCAGGTTGGGGAGTCAGTGTGTTAAATGAAGGTGTTGGAAGAAGAAAGTATGAACAATGGATCTGACCTTAGACATTGGAAATTTCTTTTTGTGTTGATGCATATTCTTATTTTCTATTTCTTTGTTTGCTTTCCTATTTGTTCATGACACCTGTCGTCAGGTGTTCAATTTAAAAGTTTTTAATTGATTCTTTTGTTGCCTGTCAATGGGTTGGTCATTTTGTTGTGCAATGAATATTCGCTTGGAATGAGTTCGAATTTGTTGTATTCACTTATGTGCAAATACCCATGGAAAAGGTATTAATCCATCTCTTTTTCCCTCCAGCTATGGGTTAAGTAGGACAAATTAGGTTCTATAGCCTTGGTCGCAACCCGTCTACCACTAAAAAAAAATAGCAATCTACTGCAGGAAAATCTTCTGCCTAGTCATTTATGAATCGAAAACGACATGACTGCCCATCCATGTATGACACTTAACTGAAAGAGTTATCAGTAATTTAGGTGAGGAAGCTGTGGAGAGGCATAATTGCAAATGCGTGTATCACATATGACACTTAACTGATTCAATCCATAATTAAGAAATGTACAAAGCTCTTTGGTAAAAACAAAATAACTATTAAATATATCTTTCCTTGTTAAAAAAAAAAAAAGAAAAATGTTAAAATCCTAATCAGTTTCATTAAAAATGTAAGTGTCTGTTATTACCTTGAATAAGTTCTTGCTGATTTTTCATGAAAATTAATGTTTTGTTTATAAAAATTAGTAAGAAACATGTCACTGGAAATATTGTCCATTGCTAGCCCCTAGTTTTTTCTCTCTTTCGGGCAGCATTTGAATTCCACATCTGAAAAACAACTAACTATGAATCAACCCATTTTATAGCATCTTCATAGGAATGGAAGTACTGTTCATCCAGGCCTTGTGCTGTTGATCGAAACAAGGGATAATTAAATGGGACAATTCCTGATGAATACAGCGAGTGTTTCCAAGTTGGTTTTTACCTGTTTTGCAACATGTGGCCTAGAGTTGTCATATTGCAAAATTACTTTGTCATGTTTCTGCTTGTATAGCAGCCATTTTTTTCATCAATAATCAGCCCAAACATATCAATTACAGTTAATAGTTATCTCCTGTGATCGTTTTGATTGGTTTGAGCCGCTCATAATAAACTACACCCAGCTGATCTTACCAAATTCAGAATAGAAGCTTCGAACCATAGACATTTGGCTTTGCTGCCAATATTAATGCATGGCTGAGCTTAGCTCATGATCTTCTAAGCTTAGGGTTATCATAATGTATCCACTTTTCATTGCTGGTCATGATACAGCGCAAAAACTCTTCCCTTTCCTGCCATTGAAGCAGCTGTTTACACATGACAAGATGCTGTTTAGCATCTCTTGGATTCAGTGTCTTTGCTTTTGAATCATTCCTTAGGCTTTCAAATATTTTGAAACTGTTGTGCAATCAGTACCTAATGATTCAGCAAGTTTAGCTTGCACATGACATGAATCTTCGTGAAGTAATGCCTCCATTTCTTCATCTTTAAACTTTTTCGGTGCACCAGAGCACATCAATGTCATTATTTTTTAAGTGTCTAAACCAATCTCTGCATGTTGTTTCGAACAGCATAGTTGCCGTAAGTCTCAATAAAAACTGTGTGTGCTTCAGATGCAGATTTCTTCTGAATAAAGTAGTGCAGTAAAATTCCTCACAAATACACTTTCTTTGGCACAAAATCCAACATGTTTAACACTATAAAAAACAAAGTTGTTTACACTTTTGCAAAATGGCATTCACTGAATTTCAAGCTTGCTTATAGTATTTTCTTATAAATGTGTTATTATCTAAAACTACATGCAAGCAGTTCCGCGAACTCCATTTGTTGGAAAGCAGAAAGTACTTATTCAAGGTCCTAATAACTGAATATATGAGCTTGTGTTCATAATATTCCTGTATTTGATGTTTAAAACATTTTTATATTTAAATGAAACAGATACACTATTTATATTGTTCTGACTGTTGCCTTCATCTTTGTTGCCATATTCACAATGTTTTGTCTCTTGTATACTCAGAGCTGCTTCTGACAGAAATTTACAATGGCCAAAACATGAATCTGGCAATGCAGATGAGGACAACAATCTGAATAATTCACTTGAAACCACAAAGACACAAATTGTTACTGAATGAGAGATAATTAAGGAGAGAGGACGGTAAAAGAACAGGTTCAAATCCTTCCAGAGATTGCATATTTTTCTAAATTAAGATTTCTTGAACATTTTGGGAAAGTAGATGAAGATGGAAATAAATAAATATACTGTTTTATAACTAAATGGTGTGCCTTCTCAGATACGAGTACCCACTAAAATTAATGTTTAAAATGATAAAAAAAAATCTGTTGGATTAATTAATAAAAGAACCATTATATATATATATATCTCAGCATGTAGTGTGGGTATAGAAGAATCCAAAGGAATATCTTGTACATTCAGTGGTAGGATAACTCTCTAAGAGAGCTCTAAACAGATATGCATATAAATACATATAGAGCAAATATAAGAAAAATTAAGGCAGACATGTTATTTCCTGGTGAATGGGATGTTTAGGCCTATTTCAGGCGAATCATCATCAGCTTCCGTCTTTATGGTACAAAGGATTTTACATGAATCGTAAAATCCTTTGTAAAATAACGACAGAAGCTGATGATGGCTCGCCTGAAATAGGCCTATACTTCCGATTCACCAGGAAATAATGTGTCTGCCTTGATTTATGAATATATATATATGAGAGAGAGAGAGCCCACAAAAAAATCTATATACACTTCAGGAAAGAAAAAACTTGCATCAATGTTTTAATAGTTATTTTATTCAGACATTACTAGATTAATACAACTGATCTTTGAATTCTAAAATAAGCTGAGTGCATGGCCAAGTGGATAGGTTTCTCACCATGAATCCCGGGTTCGTGTCTCACCCTGATTGATTTATCAGGAAGGTGACTTCTTGATGTTATCGGTCTGGAGGAGGTGACCCCAGTGTGCAGCACTTTTGGAAAGTGCCTGAAAACCATGCCATGGGTTAATCCAAGCATTGTGAGGGAAATTGGGCAAATGGAGCCTTTAAGGACAGGAAAGTTGATGGTTGTACTAGCATGAAATCACAAGTCATTGTGACCAAAAGCTTGAGTGTCCTTACCTAGTCAGACTGTTGGTCATTCAAAATAATGCGCTCTCTTCCAGAAACTGCAACTATGGTCTGCTTAGCATAGTTGCAGTATAAACCGCAAGTAGGCTCTGTGGGTGTTGAACAAACACAAATGTGCCTGAGCAAGCATCTGCAACAGGAATTGTATATCTGCCCGAATAAGAATATGCTAAGAAAATCAGTTCTCTGTGTAGGGCCAGGAAGTTTTTGCCGCCTGGAACAATCCTGCACATATATAAATCTGCCATCTACAATACTGCTGCCATATCTGTTCGGGTGCTCCTGCTATCCACCTGGGTGTTCTTGACAAGATCCAACAAAGAATCTGTAATGTAATAGATTTTGACTTGGCAGTTCAGATACAGTCACTTTCTCACCGGCGCAATGTGGCTTTCCTGTGCCTCTTTTATAAATACTTTCACAACATCTGCTCCTATGAACTCAGCTCACTGGTGCCCCCTATATATAAATTTACTCGAGCCACAAGATTAGCAACTAGGTTCCACTCTTTTACTGTGAAACAAAAAAATTTTAAACGCAAATTCTACTCCAGCAGCTTCTTCTTTGGCACTTCCTGCCTCTGGAATTCCCTTCCATTTACTTGTTTTCCCAACAGCTATAATCTCCAAGAATTTAAATGTAAAGTCAATAGTCATCTCCTATCTCACTAACCTGCATCCTCTCTCTCTCATGCTCCTTTCTCCATCCACTTCACTCTCATCAGCATTCTCATCCTCCTCTTATCCACTTCCTGACACCCCCTATTACCTGTCACTCTTTTTAAATAAATAAAAAATACACGGGACAGGCATTCTTGAATATGAGTGGCCAGCCATATATATATAGAGAATTAATACAGATATAAAATTTGTCACTTAGCTTATTGATATTATTTACAGCATCTTACCCTCGGTTAATGGCAATGATGCTTCAGCCTAAAACCTGTATCTGATAAAGACTTTGGGGTTGACAGTTAAAATATTCATTCGAATGAAGCGGAAAAACTATATTGAATCCATTGCTTGGTCAGCTGCTAAGAAAATTGGTTCACTGTGTCGTGTTAGACAGTCTTTCTCTCCAGAATCTACCTTGCTTATCTCTATAAGTCTTCCATTCGCCCATGCTTAGAATATTGCTGACCTTGATCTTCTTGATAAAATCCAAAGAAGAATCAGCAATATTATTGGTCCTGATCTGGCAGCTCAGCTTCAGTTACTTTCTCACTGCCATAAGGTTGCTTCTCTCTGCTTTTTTTATAAATAATTTCATGGTAATTGTTCAGATGTGCTCTTTGCTACAGTACATAGACTGTATGATTTTAAGCACAGTACTAGACTTGGTAGGATGTGCATTGTGGTGCAATGGATATCAACTGGGAACGAGAATTCGGGGAGCCGAGTTCAAATTGCAGTTGAATTCCTTGCGTTCACTTATGCGCAAATACCCTTGGGAAAGGTATTAATCCTCCTCTTCCCTCCAGTTATGGGTTAAATAACAGAACAGATTGGGTTCTATAGCCTTGGCTGGCAACCAGTCTACTGTAGAAAATAATGGCATCCGACTGCGGGATAATCTTCTGCCCAGTCAGTGATGTTGCTTTCAAGACATGATTGCCTAAGCGTGTATCACGTATGGCACTTAACTGTCTGTCTAGACTTGAGGTAGAGGGTTACATTAAAGGGCAGTTTATATTGATAGGAGGGAAAGATTTAGAAAATAAAATATTTAATACTTTGTTTTTCATTTTCTGTTTAATGTTACCAATCTTCCGAAGAAAAATTCTTGTCCTTTTCATAGAAAAGATTAATTCCAATTTTTCTGTTTTGACTAAAGAAAACTTTGATTTACATTTTTTTTTTTGTTACTTTTAAATGAAAAATCAGGATTTAATCTTTGATAGTTTGCAAAAATCCTGACTTTTCTTGCTGCTTCCATTTTTGGAAATTTAAGAACTTTGGTGTTAAAAACACCAATTTGATTTTTTTATTATCCATGAAATATATATTTTATTCATTTTTTTTCTATGAATGTACATCGCCTCCCCTCCCTATCCCTTCTGTCTTTGCAAGCATCATAACAATCTTTATGCGTGCAGCTATTCACTTGCAAACTTTTTTTTCCTTTGGCTATATATATATATATATATATATGCAATTTTATACCTTGCTATTTAAACCTGCCAATGTTTCGAACCAGTGTTTCAGCTTCTGACCCCCTGGGCTTCTCCAGGTGTCTGCTGTTGTACTTTGTAACCTTCTTGGAAGTTCAAGCTGAATTTTTTGATACACTTGAATAGATTGTCCTCATTCCACTTTCTATGCTCGGGAGATAACTCACAACACTTTATACTTACCAGTCTTATTTACATTTGTGTCCCTTGTTCGTTTCGTCCACCAAACTAGACTATATAACTTTTCAACACTGTTAGAACCAATAGGAAAATTTGTTAAATTTTAACTGACCCTTTAATCTGCTAGGTTGTGTATCTCTTGGAGAATGAAGATAGATATCTAGAAGTGTCTGAAGTACAGTGTTTGAATCAACTACTGGAATCCAAGATTGAACTGATGACTGTCAAAGAACTAGCTCTTCAATTCACAAGGTTAAACGTCTCTTGAAATAAAAACTACAAAACAATCTTTAAGTATAGAGTAGTTATGACATAAGGTTTCAAATAAACAGCACCCAGTGAAGATAAAACTCACTGCTCAATAGCATTGATTTGGGAGACTGGCTTGTTAACCATTACTCCATGCAAAATATATTAAAAAATGTGTTAAGAAGGTCAGGGTCTACAAGAATGGAAATATTGTGAGTATAACAAGCAAGACGAGCATGATGGGCTGAATAGTAAAGCATATATTGATAATTCATCATCTCGAAAGTTCCGACGTAAATGTATCTTGTCTTTGAAAACTTGTATAAACTGTTTCTCTGTGAAGACACATCTGTATGCATTCTTTGCTTGTACATAGATTCTCTCTCTCTCACACACACACACATATGCATATGGTGTCTCCTCGTAAAATGTTGCTGAGTCTCTCTTTGTAATGTTTTAAAGTCACATACACTGGATATCTGCCCTGCCCACAATTACTGGCATTGAAAGCTAAAACAACCTGAATTCCCAGCACTTCCCATCCAGATTGTACCTAAGTATACCAGCGCCGACTGTACTTGAAGAAAGTGTTTGACACTCCTGTTATTAAAAGCATCGGATCCCCCTTACATTGTCTTTGATGTTGCAGCCTCTGTGCTTGCCTATTCATTAAGATCTTTGCCTCTACAAAGCATAGGTCGAGAAATTTCTACTAATTTTCCTCTTACTTTCTTTCCTGAGACTTTCTTCTTACGTTCTTAAGTAGCTGCATACACCTGCTTATTTTGATGTGTTTATGGAGATATGTGTATATTTATATGCTTTTGTGCACACACACACACACACACACACAAATCATTTCACCCCAAGCAAGGTAGGAATGTTATTGGCTTATGGCCATATCATTTTGAATACACCGGTTCTCGCTCGATCACCAAAGTTAAGCAACGTTGAGTCTGGTCAGTACTTAGATGGGTGACCACTTGGGAATACCAGGTGCTGTAAGCATTTAGTGATGTATGTGTGTTGTGGTGCAGTGGATATCTGCTTGGAAAGAGAAATTGGTGAGCCGAGTTCGAATTCCAGTTGAATACCCTGCATTCACTTAAGCACTGGTACCTTATCTTCAGTTAAGGGTTAAATAACAGGGTAGGACTTGGGGACCCTGCTCTTAAAAACAAATCCCAATGACTCTTGATACTCGAAAAGTAAAAGTATTACTAGACACAAAACTTATATAAAAAATCACAATAAATTGTTGAAAGAAAAAAGGTATTACCAGCAATAAATAAATAAAATTTAGTTGGCAATAAATGACCCATCGAGGTTGATATGCCATAAAACAAAACAACCAACCAAAAAAAGAAATGCGACTAGTACGCAGATGGTTACAGGGATTGAAAAAGACGACTAAGGATAGAAAGGATTTTGGAAAGGACAGAAGAAATTTTTTTTTTAATTGTTTTAAACCCCCCCCCCCCCCCCCCCGCAATGTGCAGGGGACTACATAAGAGTAAAAAGATTACATAGAAGGAGAGTAAAGAGAAAGAAGAACTAGTTAAAAAGGAGCAAGAGGAGGATGGGAATACAGGTGTGATGACAGTTGCAAAGGTCAAGAGAAAGGAAAAGATATACAGGGGGATGTAGAAAGAGGCAGGGTCAAGTGGATAAGAGATGGGTATTGACATTGCATTTAAGTTCCTACAGGATTGAAAAAGATAGATGATGATGTTGCATTTAAATTTTTGAAGACTGTAGTTCTGAGGGAAGGAAGTAAATGGAAGGATGTTCCACAGGTGGGAAGTGTGAGAAAAGAAAATGTTACATTTAGGTTAATACCCAGTGGCGACAGTCTGTTTCATGCTTAAATGCAGTCTTCAGACCATCCTTATATTTAAGCATGAAATAGACTGTTACCAATGGGCATTCACCTGAATGTCCACTTTTATATTTACACTAGCAGTATAGCCCGGCATTGCTCAGGTGTAATGTAAGCTTTAAGATTAATCCATGGTCCTGGAGCTCAGACTCTTTGGACGTTGGCATGAAAGACTAAAAAGCAATAGTTGTTTCCAGTAAAGCGAAACCGTAGACTGAAAGAAAAATGAATGGATGTAAGTCAAATTTTGATTTCCTGGTATTGATATCAAAAAAGGTTTTTTTTAATCGAAAACTAAATTTTGAATGCTAAATAAGTCCTCTGAGTAAATGGTATCATGGCTGAGACTAAGAACTACAATTATACCTACTTAGAGCCAAACCTGAAGCAAAATCTAAAATAAAAGGGCTGAAAAAATACAGACATACAGGCAGCTAAACAGACACACACAAACATCTTGCTTTATATATATATATATATATATATATATATATATATATAAATAAATAATCGATTTTCTGCACTATTGTAAGAACTGCAACTTTGAAACTTCTGAATATTATTTCTTATGTCTTTGTCTATCAGTGTATCAAATTTAAAATCGGGCCACTCCTTCTATAACCCTATTTTTTTGATTATTGATATTTATTGGGGGTACCTCAATACAAAACCTAGCTAAGAACACTCGCAGATGCTTATAGTACAACTGTGTAAATTTTCAAGAAAATCGGTTCAGCCGTTTCGGAGTCTATAGGTAACGGATACACACACACACACACACACACACACACACACACAGAGACAAAGTTCCATTTATAAATAAGTTTACATACACTTTATCCCATAAATATGGCATATCTTTAAACAATATTTTTGACATGCGCATACACACTGTTTCGAACACTCACCTAAACATTGAACGTCATGATATAATCATTAATAATAGTTTCAAAATTAATCCATTATTGCAGAAGTCAGTCAAGTGCTTCCAAGCAAGGATCCAGTCTGTCTTGCTATTTGATCCACAGCTAAGTTGACTAGTGATGAATTCATATTTTCCGAAAGTTATTTGTGTGTCAGTCAGTTAAATGCCATGCATGATACATGCTTTGGTAATCATGTCTCAAAAGTGACATGACTGACTGGTGAGATTATTTTCCCGCAGTAGATCGCCATTGCTTTCTCCAGTCGACTGGTTGTCAACCAAAGCTATAGAAGCCAATCTGTCCATGGCTAGAGGGAGGAGATGGATCGATACCTTTTCCAATCGTATTCGCACATAAGTGAATGCAACAAATTCAATTGGAATTCAAATGTGGCTCTCCAATTTCTTGTACTGAGCTGATATCCACCACACCACAATGCACATGCCTGACCGGCTACATAAAGTTTCTTTAAAATTTTAGCTATCTTGCTGGCTAATAGGAATTTTTGGGTTACTGGATTTAAAAAAAAATTTTTTTTTTAATCGTATCACCCTGAGCAAGGCAGTAACGTCACTGATGTGCAGGGGGCTACGTAATAATGAGAAGATTGGAAAAGATAAAGCCGGAAACCACATCTTAAACAGGGAACAAGGGATGAGCCTCTTAACCTATTCAATCGATGTGGGTGGAGTGTGAACCGGCCGATAGATAGATCTATCTACTCCAATTAGATCGTAAATGTTATGTAATGCTTTAAAACAATGGATGTCATACACTAATGTGTTAGCTTCAACATCACAGTTTAGTAGGAATTAGTTAAACCGAAGAAAGTATGAAACCTACTAATTAAGTGCTTACATTATAATAAAAAACAGATCTGAAGAAAATATAAGTGTAACGCTTACATTCATGCATAGGTGATCATAAAGCGCAAAGTAAAACCTATATATATATATATATATATATATATATATATATATATATATAAAGGAAAACTCAACATGTCATTTCAATTGTCAAGCAATTCTATCCAATAACCAATTGAAATGACGTGTTGAGTTTTCCTTTATAAATATCATTTTGCTCTGGATAACATCCATTGAGCTCTCTATATAGATATAATATTTAATATTTTATATTAAGTTAATCTTGTTGGATTATCCTCAGTGTTTATGGGCTAAACATCTATACCTATATATATATAGTTTTAGTGCAAATAATTTGCCACTTTAACTGAGTAGATTTATGCTGACTCCGAAGTTTTGTGGGAACACCAATTTTATGTCTTCACTTGTTGGGGTTTGGTTTATTTCTGTTGTTGAGTCTTAGTTTCCTTTCCTATTTATATTTTAGTCATCAACAAAAACACAGTCAAAATCAGTTACAGTTGCATGGAAAACATGGAGAAAATAATAACAAAACATAACAAGAAAATACTTAATAACAATAGCACAAACCAGCAACACAATATGAACAAATGTAACTGTTGAAAGGAAGACAACTGTCCACTTAATAACAATGTCTAACTAACAATATAAAATATAAAGCTACTGTGACAAATAACACTAACACAAATGAAAAGATTTACATAGGAACAACAGAAACATCTTTTAAAGAAAGATTCAATAATCACAAAACATCTTTTGATACAGAAAAATATGAAAACAATACAATGCTATTAAAATATATCTGGAACCAAAAACAAAATAACATGACTACCCAAATTAAATGGGATATAGTAAAAAGAGTACTATCACACAGCAGCAATAGCAAAAACTGTAAATTATGCCTAGAAGAGAAACTAGCAATGAGCAGCTTTAAAAACCAAAATAAAATATTAAATAAAAGAAATGAGATAATAGGAAAATGTAGACATGCAAACAAATATCTGCTTTGCTATAAAAATAACAATTAATAGCAATATAAACATAAATGTATAAACACTCAATCATGAAAAAAAAAACAAAAAAAAAAACAGAAAATACTACAACCACCACTAAATGAAAAAAACACAGTTGAAGTCCACAAACAAAAATATACATAAAAACTCAAATCCCCCAGACATGACCTTAAAAAAAACCCTTAAGCAATCAAACATGCCAACATGGTAAGAAAAAGGTCAAACTAATAAAAGATTAACCTGACAAGAACAAACCCAGCAAAAATAAAACAACTTAATACAAAACAAAGTGAAAACCCATTCATGTGTACATTAAAGAAGCAATAAATAAAACATTAAAAAGAAATCAAGCTCCTGCACAATAAAAGAAAAGAGCCAGGACCACTTTATGAAAATATTACACCAGGCTTCTTATCAATTGGAAAGGGAACTAGGACTCAACTCCAAGAAATGAATCCAGCCCTGATGAGTGATAACATCATGATGGTTATCTCATGAAACTTCAAAGTTATTGAGCACTTTGTGATAAAAAACCTGCTTGCCAAATTGCCCAAAACTATCACAACTCAACACTATATATATATATATATATATATATATATATATACACACACACATAAAAGAGATTATTTTAGCTCTAGGTTAGCCTATCGAGCACTCTTTTACTGAAATAACATGGAACACATAGATTTAGGGTGTGTGTGTATGTATATATATATATATATATATATATATATATATATATATATATATGCTACCGGCCATAATTATTAGGCCACCCCAGTTTAAAAAGAAAATATTTATTTCATACTATTTTTTAGTATTTATTGCCAAGTGAATAATTGTAAATGAAATAGAATGGTTCGTTGGTTAATATTGCACAATAACATATGCATCAAATGAATTTATAAATATTTAATAATTATTTATATTGCAGTTTCATCAATGAAAGAATGAATAAATTTGATTTGGACGAGTTCATCTTCGCTTGCTTGCCTTGCAAAATTTTGCAAAGTAATAATAACAAAAAAAAAATAACTTTCTATTTATATTTGGAAAAAAATACTGAAAATAGTATGAAATACATAATTTCTTTTATAAAAACTATGGCCGTCAGCGTGTGTGTGTGTGTGTGTATTTCTATATATATATATATATATAAAGTTATGTCTTTTCCCATTTTTGTCATCTAAAGCTCATTATTCATTATATTATCTAGTAAATAAAGAAAAATGCAAAGTGACTTACTTGGTTACCCAATTATCACTTTTTTTTGTGTTTTGCATCGATAAATAATCAATGAGTTTGTATATTATGAATTATAAAATAATCGAAAATGTTGTATATAAACGATAAGACTATACTTAGGAATTACTAATAATGATGTAATATGGGAAAAAATGGATGACTTCCAAATTAAAATTTTGCAATGTTTCTAATGAAGCTTTAGCAGGGTAAATATTTCTAATTTGAAAGTTAGAATTCGTGTTTGTTCACTCAGGAAGAGAATAAATGTGGGAATCAGTAAAAAGTTCAATAGATTTATCAAATACTAGCAGTATAGCCTGGTGTTGCTCGGGTGTAATGAAAGCTTTAAAACTAATCCACGGTCCTGGAGCTCAGACTCAGCCTAAAGAATATTTGTGTGAAGTTTGGTGAGAATTGGATAAAAATTGTGAATTTGTATAAAGGACATACAGACAGATAAACAGACACACACAAACATCTTGCCTTTTATTTATTTATATATACATATATATTATCGATTTTCTGCACTATTGTAAGAACTGCAACCTTGAAACTTCTGAATATCGTTTCTTGTGTCTTTGTCTATGAGTGTATCAAATTTGATTAAAATCGGACTACTCCTTCTATAACGAGATTTTTTTGATTATCGATTTTTGATATTTATCGGGGGTACCTCGACACAAAACCTAGCTAAGAACACTTGCAGACGCTTATAGTACAATTGTGTAAATTTTCAAGAAAATCGGTTCAGCCGTTTCGGAGTCTATAGGTAATGGACACACACACACAAAGTTCCAATTCTAAAATAAGTTTAGATTTAGATTAGATCTGGCCCTGATGAGCATTTTGATAAGAAACTCTTGAGTCAGCTAACCAGATAAGTCACTTGAACTTTTCTTGATTCATTGATCAGTGTAGCTCTAGTTATGTATTGAATGCTTTTCAGCAAAAGTTCTAACATGAAAAAAAACACATGTAAAGTTTTTAATTTTCATCTCTTTTTGCAGTTGTTTTATTATTTACATTAGAAAAAAACATTTTGTTTATCTGACAGGAACTGTACCACACGTCATTCATATTGTTCTTAAGGATAAATGAATACGATAGATAATTTTTACTTTTTGAAAAATTTGAATATAAAAAACTACTGAAATCTTCAATCGATGAATATCCTTCTCTTTCTAATCAAAATCGTCATTCTGTAAATGATCATTTGTGATAATGATGGATATTCTTTGTTAAAATATTTCTGTAGTTCTATGAGAGATACCGAAATGAAACAGTTGCAACAATTTAGATATCTTGAAGTGTATTAATAGAAGATGCAAAATGCAATATGGAAGTCCAAAGGTGCAACTTGAAAAAAAGGAACCACCATGGTGCACAGCCTGTCATGCCCCATACGCTGTAAGACACTTCATGGTGGACTACGCTAACTTTTTATCTGTACGGAAAAAGTACTACAATACAAAAACAAGGAAAGAATTATTTGACCACACTAAGATAGCTCATTTAATGGCATATTTAAAGTAAATGGAACTATACAAAAAATTTAATTAAAATAAAACGTGTGCAGCCAATCTACTGCATACAACCACTTTAACACGTGCAACAACTTCGAAACAAATGAACTATATTAAAAAAAATGTTATCCCAAAATTCAAAAACTGACCTTAAATGACCATAATGGTTGATGGGTCGTTAAACTTAAACCAAATTAGACCAAACCAAATGTGCATTTGGATAGCGAAAGATACTTTCCAAAAGCTAAGCAAAGTATCAAGAAATTACCAAACTGTCATGTGATATCTGTCCTCTACTCTGGCAGTGAGACAGTCTCTCTAAAGATGAAGAAGGGACTTCAATTAACAGAAACGTGGTTCTTCAGAAGAATGCTAAGAATACCGTTCAAAAGACAATGGTACCAAAAAGACACTTAAAATTAACATCGGGAAGAAAAAGTTGAAATTTTTGAGGCACATACTGAGGAAGGAGAACTTGTAAAATGTGAGACTTGCAAAACAGTTTTAAAGGCAAGAGAGCCAGTGGAAAGCAACACGCAACCTGCCTAGTAAGCTTGAGTGAATGGATGGCGAAATAGTGTTTAGGAGAGACGGCAATAAGATAAAATTCATAAAGAACCATAAGGGACAGGAAATTGTGGAGAGCCTTCAACATTCTGAATGGACGTGAATCAGCAGAAATGTAGTTCTACAGAAGGATGCTGAGAATACCATAGACCAAACATGTGAGCAATGACAAAATTGTAGCGACAAAGGCAAAAAAAGGTAAACTTATATTTAACATCAACAAGAGAATGTTGAAATTTCCTGGGTATATAATGAGAAAAGAGGGGTTAGAAAATGTGATACTTGCAAGACAGTTTAAAGGCAAGAGAGTCAGAGGAAAGCATAAGCTTGAGCAAATCAAATGGAGCAGTGTTTAGGAGAGATAGCAGAAATATCAAATTTATGAAGAACTATAATGGACAGGAAATTGTGGAGAGCATTGATTGCCAACATCCTGAAGGGGCACATCACAACATGAAAGACTGAACTTGTTTTATGGGACAGCATCCCAACTGATGTCTTTGTCTTTATTTTGCCGAACATCTTCAGTTTTTATTTCTGAAATATTGACTGTCTTTTTTTCTTCTGTGTAAGCTTTATTTGCTAACAACGCAAAGTGGTATTTGTAGGCTGTGTGAGTAGACAAAAACAATAAAAAAAAAAAAATCCATGATCATGTTTTTTTTTTTATGCTTGTAAAATAATTGGATAAATGTTGGAATTTCTGTATAGTTTTGAATGTGTACATCTGTTATACATGAGTATGTGGATACACAGGTTTGGAGAGTGTACATTTTAGTGTATGGGCATGCATAAATCTAATCTAAACTTATTTATAAATGGAACTTTGTATGTGTGTGTTTCTTTGTGTGTCTGTTACCTATAAACTCCAAAACAGCTGAACCGATTTTGTTGAAAATTTACACAGTTGTACTATAAGCGTCTGCAAGTGTTCTTAGCTAGGTTTTGTGTCGAGGTACCCCTGATAAATATCGAAAATTGATAATCGAAAAAATCAGGTTATAGAAGGAGTGGTCTGATTTTAATCAAATTTGATACACTTATAGACAAAGACATAAGAAACGATATTCAGAAGTTTCAAGGTTGCAGTTCTAACAATTGTGCAGAAAATATATATATATATATATATATATATATATATATATATATAAAAGGCAAGATGTTTGTGTGTGTTTCTGTTTATCTGTATGTCCTTTATACAAATCCACAATTTTTATCCGATTCTCACCAAACTTCACACAAATATTCTTTAGGCTGAGTCTGAGCTCCAGGACCATGGATTACTTTTAAAGCTTTCATTACACCCAAGCAATGCTGGGCTATACTGCTAGTATATAAAAAAAAAAGCATGTAATATGCATGTTTATATGAAAACAGAACTGTCCTTGTGTTGATAAAATAATCTACTACAATACAAATATACTTACATTATTTTTTATGCTTTTTTTTTTTTTTTTTTTTTTTTTTTAATCGTATCACCCAGAGCAAGGCGGTAATGCCACTGATGTGCAGGGGGCTACATAATAGTGAAAAGATTGGAAAAGATAAAGCCGGAAACCACATCCTAAACAGGGAACAAGGGATGTGCCTCTTAACCAGTTCAATAAATGTGGGTGGAGTGTGAACCGGGCGATTGATAGATAGATCTATAATTGGAGTAGATAGATCTATCAAGAGAAATACAT
Source organism: Ascarosepion bandense (assembly GCA_037127315.1). Taxonomy (NCBI): domain Eukaryota; kingdom Metazoa; phylum Mollusca; class Cephalopoda; order Sepiida; family Sepiidae; genus Ascarosepion; species Ascarosepion bandense. Next base: position 3,119,293 of record JBBBDQ010001635.1, read on the forward strand.
CATCCAAATCCTTCTGCTTAAAGTTCAAGATAATTGTCTGGGAATAAAAATTAATCATAAAATGAATTGATTCCATAAAAAAAAACGGTCTTTCTTATTTGTTGTTTTGTATTTTACTTTTTTGCTTTTTTATACTGATTACTGGAGATAGCAAAAATGGTAATAATATTTAAAATTTAGGTTTAGATAAATACATTTGAACATTTTTTTTTTTTTAATACTTTCAAATGAAACACCAGATTCCAACTAGCAAACTTATTTGTACGCTTATGAAATGGTGTGTTGTATACTTGCTTTCCTGACAGCAACAATCTCCAAGAATTCAAGTGTAATGTCAATTACTATCTCCTTGACTCACATCCTTTCCCTGACAACCCTTGTATCATGTTCTTCTCTCTTTCCACTTTACTCTCATGCAGCTCTCTTCACACCAGTGTTCTCATCCTTCTCTTACTCATTCTCTGACACTCTCTGTAACCTGTTCCTCTTTCTCATCGCTCTCCCCTTATGTAACCCCCTGCACATCAGTGGCAGTACTGTCTTGCTTGGGGTAAAATGATTATAAAAAAATGTATATGTATACACTTTGATTTTTTCTGTGAACATGAAAGGCAGTTTTATGTGGGATGTTTTGAAGGTGTCTCTAGTTTAGTATCATTCTTAAGATATCAGCCTTACAAAGCCGTCTTGTTAAAATGGCCACTGGCAGAATGAGAATTAAAGTCTCAAACAGATGTACACAGAATTAATAAATGAAAGATTTTTTTCTGTTTCTCTCTGTGCTTTTTTTTTTGTTATCACTGTTTTTTTTTTATTAAACAGTCAGAAATGTGTGTGTGTATGTAAAAAAACAATTTGTAATTTAAAAAAATCTTGTACATATAACACTTTTGCTGAACGGGGATACTACACTTAAATTCTCAGAGAGACAAGGACTAAAAGTTTGATCTGAGGTAGAAGTGACAATCTATACATAAATAATCTTATAATTTTTTTCTTTTTTTCCTATACTATTACCTACATATGCTCTCTCTCTCTCTCTCTCTCTCTCTCTCACTCACACACACACACACACACATATATATATATATATATATATATATATATACACACACACACACACACACACATATAAAATGTAAAGTCTTCTAAAATTGAGTCATGAATCTCTGTTTCTGCTTTTTCTTATGCTTGGCTGACAATTTTAAATAAAAAGTTTTTTTCTTTGTTACACCCCCACCTTTTTTTTTACTTCTTGTGTATGTATATTTTTGGGGGCTTCTTCTGTTATAGAAATTTTATATCATAATTGAATTAATAAATTTTTGCTTTCGATAGTTGCTGAAATGGCCATTCAATGAATTTAAATTTCAGAATTTTTTGACATAGTATATATATTTGGCTCTGTAAATAGATAATACTATTTATATCGAGACCTCCACCTTGATCAATTTTAATAAAATTAATATTAGGATCTGGTTTTTGGGATTTTACCTGTTTGGATTAAAAAAAAAAATATATATATATTCATATAGATAGGTGTGAGTTTGTAACCCTGGGTTTCACGCTTTTGCGATCGTCAGACAAACTGATTAATTTTTTTTAAAAAATTGGTTATATTCGTGTATTTTTGTGGAAGTGGGGTGAAAAAAATCTGTCGTCATGACAGACGCAGTCATACACATATATACATTTGTACACCCATCAACGTGCGCAAAGACACACACACACACACACGTACGTGCGTTTGGTCATTGAGGCTTGTGTAAACATACACATGCGAATTGTGCGGGGTTCAGTATATCTATATATATATATGTATATGTGTGCCGTTGCACATATACACACTCATTCGGTTGGCATATTCGAATGGTGTGTAGCGATGTCAACATGCGAATAGTTGTCGATTTCTCATACATACATATGTACTTTTGATGGGTTCTGTGTGAAACTATGGTAGGTAAGAATTGCTATTATTATATTTATATGCACACACATTATTATATTATTATATATATATATATATGCACACACACACACACTTGTTTTCCATAGCAGATTGCACAACACACAACTGAAGCATTTCAATCACTGTGTTGTTTTGGTTGCTCAAGTTTGCTGACAGATGGGGGATTTTATTATGTCGCTGTTTCTAGAATGGTTGCTAATCACGCCAATCTGTCCTGTTATTTCATTCATATATTATGTCAACTGCACATCCAGTGTGTGTGTGTGTGTGTGGAGTGGGGTATTGGGCAGCAACTTGGAATGAGGAATTGGAGTTTAAATTCCAGTGAAGTTCATTACATGCACTTACATCCAAATATCCTCTTGACTAAAGATCGTCAATACACATTCCAATGTACAACTTAATACAAGCTAAAGACAACATCCATTATTGAAACTGAAACATTTTTTCTAGCCTTTAGATCTGCCAATTTTTTCATGGAACTTTCTACACTTATCTTCTTTACATGAACATTTTCCATTGACAAAATAGTGAAAGAATTTAATCTGTCTTGAGTCATGGACAACTTCAAGTATGTTTTTATCAGATTTAGTTTATTAAAGCTTCTCTCTCCAGTGGCCACAAATGATGATGATGCCCATGTCACCCACTCATTTATTTTTTTGGTTATGGTGTGGGTGATCAAGCACCATAACAAAAAAAAAAAGAATTAAGTCAAATTCTCAAACATTTTACTCCCTCAAGAAATTTAATGTTTTTTTTTTATTTCATTATATTTATTATTTTTACATTTTTTTCTTTTTTGTTTGGAAGATCCTAAACATAATATAGCAAAATTATGGGGTTCTGTGCCACTGCCCAAGGTACCAGTACCTTGAGCTAACTCTGACTGTATTCAAGCAATCTTCTAACCTCACATGACTTGGTCTTTACACCTGAGATATTCTTGTAATCAGGAACATTTTTAGTATTGGTGGCCTCATCCTTCATCTAAAATCTTGGCATATGTGTTTTTTGATTTTTAATTGCTAAGTCTCTACCTGTATGCAAGGGAACCTTTTAGCCTTAATGATCTCATTCTTTACAACTGAGCCATATGCATAATCTGGGTACCTTTTGGCATCAGTGGTTCACTGTTACTCATGCTGAACCATATGCATAATCAGGCAATCTTCTGTCCTTGGGCACCTATAGTCTATGACTGATTTCATACCTGTAATCAGGTGAACCATGTCAAGTCCAGTGCAATGGATACTGTTTTTTTTTTTCTTTTTTTTCTTTTTTTTTCTACACTGTCTAATATTATAATTTTACCTTTTTTAAAATCAAAAATACTTTATGTCCTAAATGACCTTCTACTGAATGCATCTATTGTTTACTGTAGATAAATATTTTGGCCATCTTTTTCTCAACACCTGGCTATGGTTATTTTTAGCAGAGGAACAATTATGACCGAACCAATAATAAAAACCACTTTGTCTCTGTTTGCTACACCCCCTTCTCCTTTCCCCCTCATACCATGACCTCATCTTTCTTAGCTTCTCTTGCATCAATTTCTGTTTCTCTAACAAAGAGACAATAATACCAGTATGGAGAACAAGACCGATTAATTTTATTTACAGAAATATGTGATTATGATAATTGTTGGCTTGAACAAAAAAAAAAATAAAGAGCAAAAAAAAAAAAAAGATTTTGTAGATTTTTATTCTGTTTTAAAATTAATTAATAAGAATCTGTTTGTTGTGATCATTGCTTTACTTATGTAAAGCAAAGTATTTTTACCAATGTTTTGACTGGGGGAAAATTGCTTATTCATTTTCATTTTTTGATAATGTTTTATGCTTCCTTCCATTTTTAATCTATATATAAATTAAAAGAACGTTTGTCTGTAGAGATTCATTGTGCCGCAAATTAGTGGCCAACGTAACTCTAGGAAGGTTTTCATTTAGATATCTACACTATGCAATATTCTCACAAAATTCAGGACCTTAAATTATGTAAGAATGACCAAAGGCTATGTGCAATTGCATTCTTTGAAACGTAAGATGTGAAGAGCAGTAATTCAATGTTCATAGTGTTTGGATAAAAATGTTTTGTAGGATGTGTAAGTAATCATAGTATGAAATTGTCGTCCCAGGGAAATAGTAATCGTCTTATGGATATTGTTCCTTTGGGAGGTCAATTCCATACTATAGTGGCAGTGATTGTATCATGTTGGTTCATTGTAAATAGTTAATGACTTGAGGTATTGCGAATCTGAGAGGAGAAGAGATATTAGGAGAAACATATGGGAGAGTGGTTTATTGGCTTGGGGTCTGATAGGAAAAAGTCTGGTTTAAAAATATTAAAACTTAAACCCATAAAATACTTATAAGGAGGGCCTCAAAAGAGTTTGAAGTCAAATTAAACAAAGTAAGATTCACCATAACTGATACCAGGCCCATTACCATCACCCCCAAGGAAGTAGGTAAGGCATGACTAATAAATTTGCAGGATCATCAGTAACTTCAGGATTAGTTTGTTTAGCAACCTATCAGGCATGTTCATGTTGATTTCAATGAAAATTTTGGAACTTAGAAATACAGGCCAAATTAGAAAAGCACTTCATGGTGTGGCTTTATAGGTTATTTAACAGGTGGTAGTTCTTTCTTTGAGAAGCTAATTAATCATGTCCATTGTGGGCTGATGTCTATATAAATGAAATATTGCATAGAGATCACACTTCAAAATTAAACACTTGTGGAGAAAACAATCATTTTTTTATTTTTTTTTATTTAATTAGTCTCCTGCTGTGTGCAGCTCAAGTTGAACCTCTTGAAATTACAGTGAATTTACAAGCAGTTATAACAATAGACTAGAGAGAAAAAATAGTATCTTTCATTTTTTTTTTTTAACTGCTTGGAGCTGATAGTAATCTATGTTTGATTTTGATTCTTCTAAGCCTTTTACTATGATGTTTTTATTCATAAGCCGAATTAAGTATTAGCGTAAAATAGATACATAATTTGATAAAGACAGGCTTAGGTAAGTAGATATGAACAAATTGATAGCAAAAATTGGTTTTAAATCTAAAGAAAAAAACAAAATAAATTTATATTAAATATGATGATAAAATTTGCAAATAAATTGGTTTCTTATACAAATTAATTTGCTGGCTCGATCAATAAATTAGGCCAAGTCTTTGTTAGAGAATTGGTTCATAATTTACAATGATTTGTAGACAGAATGATAAGAGAATGGAGAACTACAAGTTGTATTTGGAAATTGCTATTTCCTACTTACAGACATGCAGTGTCAATTATTACTGGGCAGGTTTTCGGGAGAGAGAGAGCTTCTTGAATTTGAGAGGTCATGCTGAAAAGTGCTGTAAATGTAATCGATGGATTGGTTATGCACATTGACCAACATTTTTATAAGCCCTGCATATGTGAAAAGTTTTGTTTCGTTTCTATTTTGGTCTTTCTACTGATTTTGTTTTGGCATCAGGTAATAAATACATCAATGTTTTTGTTGAGTTCCAACTCCCAAGTAGACCCTTTATGGTAAAACTGAAGACTATCTGAGCTCTTCGAACTGTGTGTTTTTACTGGTTGTCGTTGTAAGAGATTTTGTGTAAATTGATAGGATCTGCTGCATTCGAGTGTAAGCGATATCAGATTGGAATGAGAAGTTGTAGAGGTGAGTTTGAATTCTGATTAAATTCATTTCATTCACTTATGTACAAATACACTTGGGAAAGGATTTAATCCATCTCTTCTCCCTCCAGCTGTGGGTTGAATAGCAGGACGGATTGGGTTCTGTAGATTTGGTTGGCAACCAGTCTAATACAGAAGTAATGGTAACCCTTGGCCTAAGTGCGTATCATGTATGGCAATTGACTGATGTTTTTTGTTTTTTTGTTTTTTTTATAAGCGTTTCACCCCGAGCAAGGCATGTCACTGCCACTACTGTGCAGGGGGCTACGTAGAGTGGAGAAAGGCTGATTAAATATAGGAAATAACAGAGGGTGGGTGATAGGCGGGTGAGGATACCGAGAATGAGGGTTGGGTAGATGAGTGTTGTGAGAATAGTTGGGAGTTAGTGTGATAGGAGGTGTCTATTGACCCTACATTTAAACACCTGGAGATTGTAACTGTCGGGAAAGCAGACTTGTGGAAGGGAGTTCCACAGGCGGGAAGCGCGAGAAAAGAAGCTGTTGGAGTAGAATTTACGGTTACATCTTATTTGTTTAACTGTAAAAGGGTGGGACCTAGTTGCTAATCTAGTATCTCGTGTAAATTCGTGCTTGGGCGGCACCAGTGATCTAAGCTCATCGGAGAAGAGGCACAGGGAAGCTACATCACACTGGTGTGAGAGCGGCTGCAGCCGGTCTGCCAAGTCAGTATCAACCACGTTACAGATCCTCCTTTGTATTTTGTCAAGAAGCCCAAGGAGAGCAGCAGGGGCACCCGACCAGATATGGCAGCAATGTTCAATACACGGGCGGATGGTAGATTTGTATATGTGCAGAATAGTTTCAGGTGGGAAAAATTTCCGGGCCCTGCACAGGGAGCCGACTTTCATAGCAGCAGATTTGGCAATGGATTCAATATAGTCATTCCATTTGAGGTCCGCCGAAAGTGTAAGGCCAAGGAGGCGTAGTATTTTACTCTCTGGGAGGCTAGCCTGTCCCATGCTAATGGGAGGTAGATGTTATATATTATACTTGATATGATACTCAGCATTGTTTGGGCCAAATTCCTTTGTTTTCTTCTACTGTGCTTTCTTTGTTGGAGATATTTTTATATTAATGGTATTATAAAAATCTGTTCTCATAAAAGCAGTTCAATCGTAATAAACATTTTGATTATTGTTTGTTTCACATATTCTATATTATAATACAGTTTATAATTTTTGTCTGATTTTCTAAATGTACTCTAAAAATGTTCACATTGCTTTCTTCCATTTATACAGGGTACTCTAACTTTTATTCTTGATTTAAATACTATGGTGGTTACCACTTTCAAGAAAGAAAATAATTCTATTTAAATAACTGAGCAAATATAAAAGCCATATAAAATATTATTTGAACAGACTGGATTCGAAGTGAATAATAAGATGGATTTATTTTGAAAAATTTAAATGGAAGTTAATTATTTCTATTAAGCAAGAACCAATCAGTTGTGCAAGACATAAAACACATGCAGGAGGAAATGCATGATAGAATTATATTTATTTGCTGTCAGTCTTATGTAATAATTGCATGTAGACAGACCCACACAGCTGACTTTATATATAATTCATTAATTTTCAGACAGGCGCGCGCACACACACACACACACAAACATTGGGCTTTATATATTAAATGCACTATAGTTTGTATAAGGTTTTGGCCACTACAAAGAATCATAATAATTTGTAATTGGAACCAAAGTAATTTTGTGTGATGCCATTTTAACTATGTATCTTATGAGCTGCTGTAGGGTATTTATTACTTTCACTGCTTTAATCACCATTTATAAATTGTCTTGAATATTCATTTGAGTTTCATTCCAAGGAACAAAACCCACAACAAAAAAAAAAAACTTGTGCTAAACAATAATACATTATTTCAGAGTTTTTCATGTCTCTAGTGACAATTCTATATTTGTTTCTATGTTGGGATCCTTGTTTCTCTAAAATGTTGACTTCAGTAAAAAAAAGATTTTTTTTAAGTGAGACAAGTGTATAATTTATGCATGACACTTTGGGAAGCAGCATTTGTTTGGGAATATAATTTACAACCTTTGATGGGCTATTGGGTCTATGGCTACATCGTGTTCAATACACCGGTTCCCGTCTGATCGCCAAAGTTAAGCAACATCAAGCCTGGTCAGTACTTAAATGAGTGACCATTTGGGAATACCAGGTGCTGTAAACGTAAAGACCAAGAATGGTCCACCGATCCTCCAGATTTGGGGGTTGGGCGCAGGGCTAACAACCCTGCCCTGTAAAAAACAGTTTGTTACAGAAACAGCAAGAAAAAGTTGCTGCCCTATGCACCATCTGGGTGTGACGGATAAATGATGATGATCTACTGGTGACAGATTTCTTAGAAAGCTGCTAGGTGCAACTTGGCCATGGCTGCCTAGCTGTGCAACCTGAGCCTTTGCTGATCAGCTTTCTATCCATTATACAAGATGCCAAGTCACAATGGCATCTTATATAATGGCATCTGACACATTATTGAAATAATTTGATGTTACGAGATTTTATGCTACTTGGGGTTGGTCATAAGTAAATATTTATATAGGTACAGTCATGGCATTTCTTTTTTTATTTAAGATATTTAAAGATTGCTGTAAGTTTTAAGAAATAATCTGGAAAGAGTAACAAGATATTGTAAATTGCAAGCAGAGATCATAGCCAGTCAGTTAAGTGTCAAACGTGATACACACTTGGGTGATCATGTCTCGAAAGAAATATGACTGACTGGGCAGAAGATTATCCCGCAGTAGGATGGCATTCTTTCTGCGGTAGACTGGTTGCCAGCCAAGGCTATAGATTCCCAATTTGTTCTGTTATTTGACTCACAGCTAAAAGGGGAAGAGATGTATCATATATTAGTAAGTAGTAAATAATGGGGGATCAGTTTATTACTTCATAATAACATAAAACTGATCCCCCACTTTGTGCCCAGTAGAAGCTTTAATCATGTTTTCAACTATTATATTTAGTCAGTCAGTTAAGTGCCATACGCAATACACGCTTGGGCGATCATGTCTCGAAAGAGACATGACTGACTGGGCAGAAGATTATCCCGCAGTAGGTTGCCATTGCTTTCTGTGATAGATTGGTTGCCATCCAAGGCTATAGAACCCAATCTGTCCTGTTATTTCACCCATCACTGGAGGGAAGAAACAGATTAATACCTTTCCCAAGATTCAAGAAAAATAAAAATTATCAAGAAAATTGGATTGGCTTGCAAAAAACATATATTTAGAGCAGAAATTGCTAATGTAAACAGAAAAAAAGATGAATAATATTAAGGACATTGGTTAAAGACATGAATTTCAATGGAGTCCCACATTTAAGTAAAGCTTGCAAGGAGAAACATTAGGTAAAGAAATACAGGAATTTATATTTCTAAATAGAAATATTTAATGATGAATGTAAAGCTACATTGGGTGGATTTTTAATGGTTGGACTAGAATTTGGATCCATCATGAAAACAATCAACCAATCTGATCTATAAAACAATAGGGAGATAGTGAAAAGTTTTGGGTGAGTATTATAGGCAGTAAAATTACAAGTTCCTTCAAAATTGATTATAGTGTCAAGAATTATTGTAATTTTTTTAAAACATTTTTATGTTACAGAGGTATTAAGCTTATGAGTCTATTTGTACAAGGTAATACTTTTATGAATATTCTGCAAAGCTGTCTATTGCCCACCTTGTCAAAAAAGTGTTTCAGAGTCACTGAGGTAACCTTTCCAGATATTGGAAACATGTTTATCATTAATAGAAGTATATGAAAATAGTCCATAATATTCAAGCAAAGAATTCTTGGTAGCACTCAAAACTGCTGCAAATAAGATTAAAATTGAATAAATAAAGTTAAAATGCTAACGGATATTAAGTACAAACAAGACAAACACAGATAAGGCAGAGCAACAATAATTAGAAGAGACGAGAGGTTAAGTTGTTAGTTATAGAGAGCACAGTCCGATAATAATTGTCAATGACACTCCGAATTCCTGACTGCTATTAATCTTTATTTGTACAGCTAATTCAGTTCACAGACCATTCCCTCTTTGAGAGTGCTAGAGGGGTATCATCTGCTCTACAACAGTGTGAAATAATGCAATGATAATTTACTCTGGTATGTGAAACTTTCTGTTCATCAGATATGTGATTCGTTGGCTTATATGTTTTGGATCTTTTTGTAAATAAAACTTTGCTTTTTATTGCATAATAAAATTTCAATATTCTTAGGTCAGACATTGTAAAATGCAAAGTCACATTTATATGAGCCATATATTGTTCATCTAGAAAATTTACCAAAATTGTTGGTTGATATTAGTTTTATTGCGAAAACATTGACTTGTATAATAAAATCTTTTGATTTGTTGCTTTATGCAACTTTATCATAACCTTCAGCATGAGTAAGTTCCTCTCATAAGCTCAAAGATACGTAGCATATATATATATATATATATATATATATATATATATAGTCATCCACAGACAGATCTGTTTTGCTGTATCACAGCTCATCAGTACGGTTAGACTTCAATTGCTTTTTAACTCAGGATTGAAACCCAACCGAATTGGCGTCAGTCGGCAATTCTACCTCTGAGCTGTGGGCACTCAGTAGAAAGAGGCAGACTTTTAAGCGTGTATATTATCATTATACATACCCAATAGCCGAGAGTATTCTAATTCATTGCTGAATGAACGATGTGTATATGCTAGTGTAGCTCCAAGATTCAAACACACCCATAAACATAAATCTGTTCATTATTATATAGATCCTTTTGATTTTTAGTAAATAAAGTTTTGTTTATTTATCTAACGTTTGCCTGTAATATTCACTTGAGCACTGATATGATTTATTTTCTCTATGTGCTAAAAGTTTTGCTTTTAGGGGAGCACGTTATACCTGGTTTGAAAATTGATGCCACAGAATAAAAAATTTCTTGAATTTGTTTTTTTTGTTTTTGTTTTTTAACTTGTGATGTAAAAGCAAATTTATATTGAAGACCCAGTTGTTAATGTTTCTCTTGGAGTATGGCCATGGTCAGATACATGAAGAGGTGGTGAAAAGTTCTCGGCTCAGTCAAGACGATATTCTAAAATCTGGTGTTTTGGTCAATTTTTGGGAAGTTCGGTTGTCTGAGAACTTTTTATCCTCCCTCCCACATATTATCTAGGGAAGACATGGTGTTTTCATGAGAAGCAAACTAGAATTTGATTGGATTAATTTGTTCCCCACTTTCTTTGTTTTCATTCATTCAACCAGTTGTGAACTTGACTAAAACATTATTGCAAATTGAGTTTTCCAGCCTAAGAAAATGTTATTGGGTCATTGGTAGTCTCTTGTAGGTTTGTGGGTCAACCTATATAGTAAGTATAGGCTTAACTCAGAATTTTGAGCTAAAAATCTTGAGGTCAACCTGTATGCCACAATTTACAGTATTACTATTTTTTTTTTAATTTTTATTTTTTTCACTTAATACAAAGTTCAAGAGCCAATTGAATAGAGGGTTACTAAATGAAGGGAAAGTAAGTGCAGATTATAAGTAGAGGTAATGGCTGATCTGACGCTTGAAAAGGCTAAAATTGGATTTCTAGAGGAAGCATCCTCTCAGGAGCCTCTTTTGTAAAGTTGTGGCTCTTGGGAAGAAGCTTCCCAAATGGAACTTACTTTGTGCCAGTGGAAAATGACAGGAATGAGGATGATTCACCCTTGTTGTTTCCATTGCATAGCAGGTCTTAGCAATAAAAGTCTGAACAGTGGAAATTAAGTAATGTAACTGATTAGAGCAACAATGATAGTGTAAGGATAGGATTGAGACTTCTTGTCTATGGTAAAAGGGTTTGTAAGGTGGAAAATAATTCATCACTTATAAGACCGTATAAATGCATTTGAATTCTGTCAAGGGTGGAAAGATAGGATCAGACAGATCCATCCCTGATATGGCAGCAGTACTATTATCGCACTATATCTACCTATCTATCTATCTATCTCAGTCTGCTCATATCTATCTATCTATCTCAGTCTGTCATATCTATCTATCTATCTATCTCAGTCTGCTCATATCTATCTATCTATCTCAGTCTGCTCATATCTATCTATCTATCTCAGTCTGCTCATATCTATCTATCTATCTCAGTCTGCTCATATCTATCTATCTATCTCAGTCTGCTCATATCTATCTATCTATCTCAGTCTGCTCATATCTATCTATCTATCTCAGTCTGCTCATATCTATCTATCTATCTCAGTCTGCTCATATCTATCTATCTATCTATTACAAAAAAGTGAAAGAACACATAGATTAAAAACCCACTGTTCAAGCATTTACTTTCATAAAGAGTGCTTGATACAGAGTAGAGCTTAATATTATAATTTTGTTATTAAAATGGTTTATATCACTACACACAAATTTTCATGTTTCAGAACAAAACTGTTCCTCTTCAGGTGATATGTCAAAATAAATGGTGAAAATGATTTATTTTTGAAAATATAAGATGAATTCATGGTTATTTAGAAAATTAGGGAGTGGTAGTTGGAGGAAATGCTTTAGGTGTGTCAAAATTGTTCAGTCAAAATTGAGAATTATGTAACCATGGAGATTAAATATTTAGGTTATGAGAGGGAGCAGGATGGCTTGGATCTAGACATGTCACTTTTTGATTTATTTGGGGAAGATGCATAGTGGGGCCTTAGATTTTTTTAAATGGGTAGACAATTTTAATCAGAAGGTTGGATTTTAATTTTTTTAAATTGAACAATAGGTTGTTTTTTTTTACTACTATCTATGAGTAAAGAGGATAGAATGTTTAGGTCAGAATTAGAAATAAGTTATAAATGAAAGATTGTAATAATTTAAATTTTAAAGAAAGTTATTTTGTCTGAGTAAGGTCAGACAAATTGGGGAGCTGAATTCGAATTCCAGTTGAATTCCTTGCATCCACTTGCACACAAATATCCTTGGTAAAGGTATTAATCTGTCTCTTCCCTCCAGTTATGGGTTAAATAACAGGACAGATCGAGTTCTATAGCATTGGTTGGCAACCAATCTCCTGCAGAAAGCAATGGCAACCTACTGTGGGATAATCTTCTACCCTGTCAGTCATGTTTCTTTTGAGACATGATCGCCTAAAGCGTGTTTCACGTATAACATGTAACTGACTGACTGAATATAATAGTTGGAAACATGATTAAGGCTTCAACTGGGCATGAAGTAGGGGATCAGTTTTCTGTTGTTATAAAGTAATAAACTGATCCCCCACTAATTACTATTTAATATTATAATATGTCTTTCCCCCCTCTATCTATAAGTCAAATAACAGGACAGATTTTTGAGATATGATCACTCTTTGCATGTATTACATATGGCACTTAACTGAAGATATATAGTGGGACCATTCAATACTTAAATAGATAAATAATTTTTAACAGCAAGTTGAATTTTTATTTTATTTTATTTTTTTTAAAATTACTCCATGATGGGGCGGTCTTGGCAGTACTCTATATTGTGGTTTGCTTTGACTTTTGAAAAGAATTTGGCTGGTGAAGTGAGGTACTTTCTTCTCTGGTATAAGGATCTGGCCCTCATTCAAAAGTAGAGGAGAGGATAGTATATATGAGTTTCATTGCTCTTTTGATCCCCCAAAAAGTTTATTACCTTATTTCCTAACAATGTCTTAATAACTTAATACTCACCATTGGGACCTTTTGTGCCAGACTAAGATACACTGAGTAATTGGAGTAGATAGACTAAACTATCGCCCGGTTCACACTCCACCCATGTCTATTGAACAGGTGAAGAGGCTCATCCCTTGTTTCCTGTTTTCCAATCTTTTCACTCTTTTCTTCTTTTTTTTTTTTTTCAATTGGAGTGGATAGACTAAACTATTGCCCGGTTTACACTCCACCCACGTCTATTGAACAGGTGAAGAGGCTCATCCATTGTTTCCTGTTTAGGATGCGGTTTCCGGTTTTCTCTTTTCTAATCTTCTCACTCTTATGTAGACCCCTGCACATCAATGGCGTTACCGCCTTGCTTGGGGTGATATGATTAAAAAAAAAATTCCTTTTTCAACACTTTCCTTTATCTTTAAAAATCTCCATTGTTTATCTTTATCTGTTGTTTGAATTTGTGATATTTTCCTGCTGGTTACACCAACTCGTTTCTGTTTTGAAGTTTTATTACAAATTCAATTTCTTGGTGTTTAATCATTTTAACTAAACATTTGCATATTATTTTAACAACTGATTAAAACCGAATGCTTTGTCTAGCCGACAATAGACTGTAAATCTACTGTAAACACAAACTTTGTTTATCAATCTTTAGATTTGCCTGAAACAGTTTCTATTTCGCTCAATGAAGAACAAATACTCGTATAATTCTCTGTAATTTATAGTTCATAAGAAACATTTCATCTTTCTCTCTCATAGTTTGTTTCTTTAACTGAGGAGATACATGCTGACTTCAAAGTTTAGTGAGAACATGATAATTATTTATTTATTTAAAATAATAGCTTATAGATTTCAAAATGAAAAAGATATATACGTCTTCTTTAGCAATAATAATATGGATGTTTCCTGTTTCAAAAGTATAAGATGTTTACACATATGATCTTCCTTAGGGAAAATTGCCAATGGTTTAAAATGATGTAAACGGTACTGTCACCAAAAGTTTATAACATTCAAGCAACATTGTATTAGGTTGTTAGAAAAATAATGGCTGATTTCAGAAACATAAAAAAAAAATAACTATAGAAATGATGAAATTAGTCGAAATACGAGCCTTGGGCATCTAAGCACTTCTGCCATTGATTGACAAGATCATTTATTCCACGTTGATAAAAGGTTATTGTCTGTGATGCAATGAAATCTTTGAAAACTGATTCCACCTCTGGTTTGGACCTAAAAGTTTTACTATTTAAAAATGTGCTTAAAAAAAAAAGATAATCAGTGGGTGAAAGATCGGGAGAATATGGAGGATGTGGTAAACTTTTATATCCCAAGCCTGTGAGTTTTTACAAAATCATTCTGCAACATGTGGCCACGTATTATCATGGAGCAGAATTGGACAATGTTGATTCCTTAATGCAGGACTCATATTTTGCATGAATTTCAGAAAGTTGATTGCAGTAAAGTTCTGCATTAATGCTCTGGTTGGCTTCCAGAAAGCTATAGTGGATAGCACCAACTGCAGACCACCAGACAGACTATAATCTTTTGCTGATCAGCTTTGGCTTTAGGAAATGTTTGAGAGACTCATCACTATCAAGCCATTGACCTGTTAGTTTACAGTTATCATAAAGTATCCACTTTTCATCACAAGTGACTATTTGGTCAAGAAAGGGATCATTAGTGTTACGCAGAAAGAACATTGGGCACATTTCAAAATACCTTTTTATTGAGATCATGAGGAACCAATTCATCGAGGTCTTTCACCTTGCCAATACTCTGTAAATGGCGTGAGACTGTTGCAGTGTTGACATCAAGTGTCTAAGACATTTATATGACACTTTGACATGGGTTTTGCTCAACAACTGTTTGCAATTGTTCATTGTCAAGACTATATGACCATCCTCTACCTTCAAGTCTCACATCACCAGTACAAAATTTTTAGAACCCCTTTTGTATTGTTTGATCTATTGTGGACCCATTTCCCCATGCTGTGTTGATATTGGCAGAAGTTTGAGGCACTATGTCCAAGTTAGATTTATGCAAGATTCAGGGCTTCTATTCTTCAAGAATATTTCTGTCTTAAAAAAATTTAAAAATTATTAAAGAACACACATTAATTATTTTGTATACCAAAATTCACCTAATATATACCGTGAACACTATGTTAAAATTGTTTTTCAAAATACAACACTTCGAGTGGCCACTATTTTTGTAACAAATTTATATTTCTATTTCTTCCGAAAGTGCAGTATAAAATGATTCCTTCCTTCTCCAAATTTGTTAGTGTGAAGTAAAGATAAATCACCTTGTCAAAAACTTGAACTTGTTCATATGACCCTTTTTTCTGTGTTGCTCACAATTTAAAAAAATCTTTTTCTATATTTGGTGTTTGAATTTTTACTTTCTTTTTTTTTTTTTTGTTAAATCATTTTTTCTCTTCGTGTTTTTAAAAAGCTTGTGACAAATTCAGTTTTTGGAATGTCCAGAACAGAGTTGGGAAAAAAAGAGAAAAACATTTGTGATTTTGTACAAGACATTATAACAAGTGATTCTTAAAATATTAGAAAAGCATGATCTACATGGAAAGGACATAAGAACAAACTGCAGTTCGGAACAAACAATTCAGGTGTCAATAGACAACATAAAGAAGTGCGACAAAAATGTGTTTCCCTTCTGGATTTATTTAACTTGGGTTCTTAGAAAAATTAAAGGACCTCCCAGGACTTTTTGGCAAATGAAATGTTAGTGCGTTGTGATGCAGTGAATATCTGCTCGGAATAAGAAATTGGGGAGCCAAGTTCAAATTCCAGTTGAATTCGTTGCATTCACTTACACACAAATACCCTTGGGAAAAGTATTAATTCGTCTCTTCCCTCCAGTTATGGGTTAAATAATAGGATAGATTGGGTTCTGTAGCCTTGGCTGGCAACCAGTCTACTGCAGAAAGCAATGGCAACCTACTGTGGGATAATCTTCTACCCTGTCAGTCATGTTTCTTTTGAGACATGATCGCCTAAAGCGTGTTTCACGTATAACATGTAACTGACTGACTGAAAATAATAATTAGAAACATGATTAAGGCTTCAACTGGGCATGAAGTAGGGGATCAGTTTTCTGTTGTTATAAAGTAATAAACTGATCCCCCACTAATTACTACTTAATAATATAATATGTCTTTCCCCCCTCTATCTATAAGTCAAATAACAGGACAGATTTTTGAGACATGATCACTCTTTGCATGTATTACATATGGAACTTAACTGAAGATATATAGTGGGACCATTCAATACTTAAATAGATAAATAATTTTTAACGGCAAGTTGAATTTTTATTTTATTTTATTTTTTTTTAAATTACTCCATGATGGGGCGGTCTTGGCAGTACTCTATATTGTGGTTTGCTTTGACTTTTGAAAAGAATTTGGCTGGTGAAGTGAGGTACTTTCTTCTCTGGTATAAGGATCTGGCCCTCATCCAAAAGTAGAGGAGAGGATAGTATATATGAGTTTCATTGCTCTTTTGATCCCCCAAAAAGTTTATTACCTTATTTCCTAACAATGTCTTAATAACTTAATACTCACCATTGGGACCTTTTGTATCAGACTAAGATACACTGAGTAATTGGAGTAGATAGACTAAACTATCGCCCGGTTCACACTCCACCCACGTCTATTGAACAGGTGAAGAGGCTCATCCCTTGTTTCCTGTTTTCCAATCTTTTTTACTCTTTTCTTTTGAGGGATCAATTTATATATTGGTTATAATGTAGAATTGATCCCCCACTTTATCGCCACATTATTTTTTTTTTAAATTTTTTTTTAATAATCATATGCCCCATGCAAGGCATTTTACTGCCACTATTTTGCACGGGGTTACATAGAAGGAAAGTTATGAGAAAGGGTGACAGGTTATAGGGGGTGTCAGGAAATGGTTAAGAGAAGGATGAGAATACTGATGAGAGTAGAGAGGATGCAGGTTAGTGTGATAGGAGATGACTATTGACTTTAGATTTAAATTCTTGGAGCTTGTAGCTGTCGGGGAAGCAAGTAAGTGGAAAGGAATTCCACAGGCGGGAAGTGCGAGAAAAGAAGCTGATGGAGTAGAATTTGTGTTTAGAACTTAGACTTATTTCTTTATTACTATTTATTAACACTTCTGTGAATATCTTGTTTTCTTGTAATATTAATACACTGTTTTGAACCTATCTACCTTGATCCGTGTCTTAATTCCGGCCCAAACCGGTCATTACAACTTCGTGGTGAAGTTTTGCTACAACTCCACAACAAATTGATGATGAAGATCCACAACACAAATGAAGTTTTTAACTGCTTCTAATAATCAGAAACAGACAACTGAAATTTTGGGGAAAAGAAGGTTTAGAGAACTTACTACACACAAGGGGCATCAGACGCAAGAGATGCAGAGGATCACACAAAGTAACCTATTTAATAAGTCTCTGTAAATTGTTGAATAAATACAATGAGACCAAATGTTTGTAATTCATCACTCTCAATCGTACTTCTGACCATTAACAGGATCATATAAAACTACAGTGATTATTTCTTTTTTTCTTAAGTACATTTAAATCATTGAATGTGCGTTGTGGTGCAGTGGATATCGACTTGGGACGAAGAATCAGGGAGCCGAGTTCCAATTCCAGCTGAATTCCTTGCATTCACTTACGCGCAAATACCCTTGGGAAATAATAGCACAGATTGGGTTCTATAGCCTTGGCTGGCAACCAGTCTACCGCAGAAAGCAATGGCAACCTACTGTGGGATAATCTTCTGCCCAGTCAGTCATGTCTCGAAAGAGACCTGATCGCCCAAGCATTATCATGTATGGCACTTAACTGACAGACTGACTGAATATCATAGTTGGAATCATGATTAAGGCTTCTACTGGTCATAAAGTGGGGGATCGGTTTTCTATTGTAATGAAGTAATAAACTGATCCCCCCCCCCCATTACTACACAATAATATAATACATCTCTTCTCCCTCTAGGTAATGAGTTAAATAACAGGTTGGCTGGCAACCAGTCTACCACAGAAAGCAATGGCAACCTACTGCAGGATAATCTTCTGCCCAGTCAGTTTTTCGAGACATGATCGCCCAATTGTGTATTATGTATGGCACTTAACTGACTGATATTTAAATTATCAATGTGTAAAATCATTGTCATTGTCACAATTTGTGTTCAAACTTAAAATCTTCCTTTGCAATATTGGAGTGTAATACTAAATATTATGTTCATTAGCCAACATTTTCCCTCCATTGTTAAGCATTTTTTTTCCCTCTTTGTCCAGTCGCTCGCCTCTTTTCTCTCAATTGTGATGACAACAATACCGAATGGAAATTGACATTTGCAAGTTGAACTTTGAATGGTTGTTGATGGCACGGAGAACCCCATTAAACTCTATGTTCCTCTTGCAAAAATCAATAGATGAATTTATTCTCCAAGAAAAGCACCTGATTTTGCACAGGTTTTCATCTTCTGACAAAGTTTATATATTTAGTATGAAGATAACTCTGAGGAACCTTCAGTTCCTCACTTCACATTGGAGCAGCTGTTTTGGGAGAAAATTATTGGTTGATTTCTGTTACACCTTTTATTCTTTTACATCTCTATCTATAAAAGCGACGAGGGTGGACGTTGTGTAAGTATTTGTTTGTTTGATAGGTTCGACTTAGCGTCTGCATTTTGTGGTCTAGCTCGACGGGAGTTGCACTCAGATGTAGATAAAAATTTTAGAACACTAACGACACCTTGAAATTTTTCAGAAAGCCAAAATTAGGGGTAGAAAAATATATATCACCCCACAAAGTGAGGGATCAGTTTATGTATTGATTATAATATAGAATCGATCACGCCACTTTGTATTATCTATACCTATATATGTTGCCCCTCTCCCTCCCACCCTAATCCAAGAGAGACATTCCACATTGTTATCTCTATCTATAAAAGTGACGAGGGTGGACATTGTATAAGTATTTGCACTGTAAATTGATCATGGGTCTTTTATTATGATTCCTTAAAATACCCGTGTGAAACCAGGCTAAACTGCTATCTATGTCTATAAAAGTGATGAGAGTAGACGTTGTGTAAGTATTTACTATGTAAATTCATTATATGTTTTTTATTCTTATTATTTCTTAAACTACCCGAGTGAACCCGGGCTAAACTGCTAGTCTATATCTATAAAAGTGACGAGGGTGGACATTGTGTAAGTATTTGCTATGTAAATTCATCATATGTTTTTTATTCTTATTATTCCTTAAAATGCCTGAGTGAAACTGGGCTAAACTGCTAGTTTCTTTTAAAATTATCTGTACATATAAAACAGGGTGGAATGGATAAATTGTCCAAATTATGCAAAAAAAAAATAAAAAAATGTCTAATTTTAACACATATTTACCAAAATTACATATAAATATATTGAATAACGAAGGAGTAAATTTATTCAATAAAATCACCATTGGCTTCAAGGATGGCCTTCAGGTGACTTTGAAATCTTCTGCGGAATCTACTTTTGGATAATCTCTTCAAGTTGGTGAATGCTGCCATAATTCTTGCCTTCAGTTCATCTTTGGCATTACAAGGAGTTTTGTTGGTCTCTTGCTCAACTGTGCCCCACAACACACAAGGAGGTTGCAGTCTGGGGAGTTAGGTGGACAGATGTAAGGAGTGATGTAATTGTAGGAATTGTCTGACAGCCATGACTGGGTTCTCTTGCTTGTGTGGCATGGTGCAGAGTCCTGTTGCCAGGCATAGGGTCTTCCAGCAGCCATTTTCTTAATGCAGTGCAGCACTACCTTCTCAAGGCACTCAATGTAGACCTCCATGTTGACTCTGAGGCCCTCAACAATAAATCCGGGAGTTCTTTTCTTATCAGAATGATCAGAGTGAATTTTCTGAGTTGCTGTACCTTTGTAATCACCATTAGACTCATCCAACTCTTCTTGAATCCTCAGCACTGTCCTCAAAATGACACCCAAACACTCTGAAATGTTCATATTAGAGCTTCTGGCATGCTGGAGGAGTAAATGGGGATCTTTTTTTTACAGATGGTGCCCAACTGACCCAACTATACTGTGCTGCTGACAAAAACCATGTATATTCATAAAATGAAAAATATAAAATGGCAACAGTTTATTCACTGCACCCTGTATACTATATTATTCCTAAGCTAACCTGAGACGAGGTTACAGTACCGAAGCAAATGTATCTGGGAAATTTGTTTGCTTTAGATTAATTTTTAAAACTGTTTAGTCTGGTACAAGGCAACATAATGAATCACTGAGTGAAAAATAAATAAATTTGTAAATTCATCTGCATGTTAAACTTGTTAACCAGTGGGCTATTTTAGATGCCTTTGTATCATTTTGTATGAGGGTGTGTATAAATGTCCTCTGATCAACTTCCCAAAAAATCAATATTTTAGTAACTGGACACAAGAATGCTGATTTTGATAAGACCCCTCAACTTGACTTTTTCAGCTGACCTGAAGTGTAAGAAATACATTAGATCTAAAACTGTATCTACTGCTAGAAAGATTGGGTCTCTGTGTTAGGTTAAAAATTTTTTCTTGTCATTATCCATTTTGCACATTTTAATCAGTTAAGTGCCATCCGTGATACATGCTTTGGGCGATCATGTCTCTTTCGAGACTTGACTGATTGAGCAGAAGATTATCCCGCAGTAGGTTGCCATTACTTTAAGCGGTAGACTGGTTGCCAACCAATGCTAGAGAACCCAATCTGTTCTGTTGCCTCACAACTAGAGAGAGAAGATTTGTATTATATTATTAAGTGGAAACATGATTAAGGCTTCTACTGGGCATAAAGTGGGGGATCAGTTTTATATTGTTATGAAGTAATCCCCCACTTTATGCCCAGTATAAGCCTTAATCATGTTTCCAATTATTGTATTCAGTCAGTCAGTCAGCTAAGTGCCATACATGATACACACTTTGGGCGATCATGTCTCAAAAGAGACATGATTGACTAGGCAGAAGATTACCCCATAGTAGGTTGCCATTGCTTTCTGCAGTAGACTGGTTGCCAGCCAAGGCTACAGAACCCAATCTGTTCTGTTAGTTAACCCATAACTGGAGGGAAGAGATGGATTAATACTTTCCCCAAGAGTATTTGTGCCAAAGTGAATGCAACAAATTCAACTGGAATTCAAACTCAGCTCTCCAATTTCTCGTTTCGAGCTGATATCCACTGCACCACAATGCACATCTATCTTGCACATTTATAAACCTATAAATCTACCATTTGTCGGTGCATTGAATACTGTTGCCATGTCTGGTCAGGTGCTTCTGCTATTCATCTCGATGTTCTCAACAAAATCCAAAGAAGAATCTGCAGTGTAATCAATCCTGACTTGATTTCAGTCACTTTCTTTTTGATGTCATGTGACTTCCCTCTGTTTTTTCTACAAGAATTTTTACCACAAATTCTCTGACAAGCTTATTGCATCTAGGTTTGATCCTTTTACCATTGAAATAGTTAAATGTAGCCATCACTTCTACTTGAACAGTTTCTTCTCTCACACTCCCTATCTGTCAAACTCCCTTCCATTTACTTGCTTCTACAGTTTCTTAAATCTCATTCATCTGTTATCCATTCCTCAATACCTCCTTAACCAAGTCTTTTCTTTTTCTCTCACCGTAAGCCCCTGTGCACTAGTGGTGGTCCTGCTTTGAATAATAAAAAAAAAAAAAAAGGAATGTGGTGAGAAGCTTTGTGTGTGTGTGTATATATATATATATATATATATATATTTTTTTTTTTTTCTTTTCTAAACATATACTGTTAAATATAAGAGACACTGAATGTCTATTATGTTTAGTCATGAGCCATTTTAAACATCGTATTTTGACTTTAATTCCAGGTGAAAATAAAGACAAAAATTCTCCAACAAATTTGGATAATTTTTTATTAAGTTGGTTCTAAGCTTTTGGCTCACATGAGCCATTTCAGAGAGGTTACAAGGAGGTTAACATAAAAGCATCTACCGTCAAAGACGATTTTATATTGTGTTGACATAAATCTTTGCTAAGCAACGATAACAGTTACCAAATAGCAAACACAGTTCATAAATTTGTTAAGTTTTATTCTCAGCAAAACATTTTTGAATACAAAACTAGAAGACATTTTCACTTTTTTAAAATAAAAAAGAATAAAAAAATTTTCATTAAAATCTGAATAAATCAACCTTCTTACTGTAACTGAACATAACACCCCACCTTTTTGGCATTAAATAACCCGCAGGGGTTGATATGGCGTTATACAAAACTCAAACTCAGGATTCTATTTAAGCTTTATCAAAAAATGAAATTTGGAGGTGCAAATGAAAACTCTGCTATTTGTATTTTCGTGTTTGTCTTTCACTGGTTAAGTAAACCTCATATACATCTATCCTGCCAAGCAGTGTTTGTGTGTGTGTGTGTGTGTGTGTGTGTGTGTAATTCATTTGTGTATGTGTATCATAATTCTAGTTTATCTATGCTGAATTCGGACGATAATATGTATTTGTTTTTGTACGTTTGTGTATGTGTGTGTCTGGTAACACTTTTCATCTATGTTTGTTGTGTGTATGTGGATGTTTGGTGTGAGAGTGAAAGAATTTAAGTTACACCAGTTCTGGTTGTAAGTTGAAATGTTTTAGATTCTTTAAGAATGGATTTCATAAAAGTTAGGGATATAATAAACTGTATTTGATGTGTTTGATAGATTGCAAAATATCAGAACTACCTCAGTTTTTCTTACGTCATGAATTTTGCTATTTTCTAATTTGGGTGGCATTTATAGAATCAAAATTATGGCTGGTTTTGTTTCTGTGTGTTACAAGCAAGATTAAAGGGCTGGCTGTTTCAACCTTAGGTCTTGGGCTTATAGATTTCTAGATTTTTCACCAATGTAACTCTTCCTAAATTGCAGGCTTTGTATGCCATAAGTCTTGATATCTGATATAGTGTTGGATCTATTTTCCTTTGTTATTATATCACTTCTCATCTTGGAAGGGGTGGTAAACAACTTAGTGTTGGGGATAACTATTTTGTTTTAAAATTTTATTAATAGACTCAAAGTAACTAAAACTTGGTTCTGCAGAAGGATGCTGAGGATACCATGGACAGAGCATGTGAGCAACTACAAGGTTTTGGAGAGTATGGACACGAGAAGGAAACTGATACTTAACATCAGAAAAAGATAGCTGAAGTTTCTTGAACCTGTAGTGAGGAAGGAGGGCTTGGAGAATCTGATGCTCATGGGATGGATTGTGGGAAAAAAAGAAAATGGAAAGCAATGCATAGCATACTTGAAGGACTTTAGTAGATGCATTGTAGAGCAGAGTTTGAGTGATATAACAGGAGAAGGGTTGTTAGAGTTATGTGGAGGGCCATGATAGCCTATGTTCTGAAGGGACATGGCACATAGGAGGGTAGGATTATGAATTTTGTGTTTTTTGTTTGTTATAGGAAGTATATATAAACTTGTGGGATGTGTGTGGTGGTCCAGTGGATATCGGCTCGGAACAAGAAATCGGATAGCCGAGTTCGAATTCCAGTTGAATTCATTGCATTCACTTATGCGCAAATACCCTTGGGAAAGGTATTAATCCGTCTCTTCCTTCCAGTTATGGGTTAAATAACAGGACAGATTGGGTTCTATAGCCTTGGCTGGCAACCAGTCTACCGCAGAAAGCAATGGCAACCTACTGCGGGATAATGTTCTGCCCAGTCAGTCATGTCTCTTTTGAGACATGATTGCCCAAGCATCTTTCACATATGGCACTTAACTGACTGATATAAACTTGTAAATTTAATTGAAAAGTATGTCAAACATTGCATTCTATGTAAACTTTGTGTTTTTTTTTATATGTGTGTTCACCTTTCATGCAAAACTCGTCCATATTTTCATGTTTGAAATTGATAATAAAAGAAAATCTGTGAATTGATAATAATAAAAAAAAAATCCATGACTTTGTATAAAATTATTACCGTTGTCTTTTAATAGAGATAAACTATATTGATAGACCAGGAATATCATTGTTTAGATTTTTGCACATTTTGTTAGCTGATAAGAACAATTATTTGTTCAAAATCAATAAAATTAGAGAGAAAACAAACTTGTTTTTCAATTTGTTTCTTGTTTTCATTAACACCCTAGAAAATGATCACTTGTCATTATCTCAACTTGAATTACTAACATTTAACTGATGGAGTAGCTTATTTGGAAGCCATTGATGACAAAAAAAACTAGTTGCTAACAAGAGGCAGACAGTAAAAGACAGATTCATTGGTAAATGATCATTAATATTCCTGTTGTATGTGATTCATGCCAGGAAATGATCTGAATCAAATTTAATGTCAATAAGTAACCTTTATTTTGAAAGGAATTGATCTGTGGTGACCTGATATGTGTTTGGCTCACACCAGATAACAAAATAGACTTGACCCTTGGTGTTAAACCAGGGCATCTGAGAAGACATGTGTGTCAGTGGAACCTGGTCTCTCTAACACTAGGTGCACACTTTTACTTTCGCCCATATCAATGGTTGCCCATTACTTTTTATTGATTTATTTATTTTTTACAGTTTATCAACCCTTTGTTGAAGCATATGTTGAATTATAGGAGGTTGCTTACAGTTGCCAGAATTCCCAAATCGTCCCTTATGTAAGTACTGATCAATCTCAATGTTGTTTATTATTGCAAGCTTAGAAGAAAATGTTTAGCTTTATTCAATACAGAATATTTCTAGGTTGTTAACAGAACTCTTCTATGATTAGACTATAGTTTTTATTGGTTGTATTAGGAGTAATATTAGTAAGTAGTAAGAGTGTAGAATAGTAGTCACTATGACACTTATCTTTGGTGATTAAATGAGAGCGAGTGTTTTCAGTCTGATTTGATCATAGCCACACTTACATGTAAACACGTAGTCAATCCAGTTGAGCACACTTGTAGTAATAGGTAGATATATGTAGTCCACATGAGAGAGACGAGGAAGTGAGTGTTCTTACGTCCTAATGAGAAGAAAGAATTCACACGTGGAGAAAACCCGCAAAGCCAAACACTTACCAATATTAATAGACATCATTTACCTTTGAATAAGCAATAATTTTATGTATGACTATCAGTATAGCCCGGCGTTGCTCGAGTGTAATGAAAGCTTTAAAACTAATTCATGGTCCTGGAGCTCAGACTCTTTGGACGTTGGGACGAAAGACTAAAAAGCAATAGTTGTTTCCAGTTAAAGTGAAACTGTAGACTGAAAGAAAAATGCATGGATGTAAGTCAAATTTTGATTTCCTGGTATCGATATCATATAAGTTTTTTTTGTCGTAAACTGAATTTTGAAGGCTAAATAAGTCCTCTGAGTAAATGGTATCATGGCTGAGACTAAGAACGACAATTATACCTACTTAGAGCCAAACCGGAAGCAAAAACTAAAATAAAAGGGCTGAAAAAAATACAGGCATACAGGCAGATAAACAGACACACGCACAAACATCTTGCCTTATATATATATATATATATATATATATATATATATTACAGGTTTCATTGAATAATATAGACAAGTTTTGTCTATTTTGTGTAGGATCCTTTCGTATAATCTGAATCTTGATAGTGCTATCATTAAAAGACGACAAGAAACCACAGTAATTGTTGATTTTTTTTATTGGGTCGGAGCTTTCGGCTTACATAAGCCATTATCAAAGAATGAACATATAATATATAGTCAACATAGAACATTTAAATTATTAACAAAGTGGAATTAAACAAAGAAAATTAAACCAAAGAGACAAGTCCATTTTTAACGTGGCGGATGGCCACAGATGGTGACAAAATGGTGGTGGTGTGGTTCTTGGTCACATGAGGGTATAGTGGCATGAGGGGATTGGTCTGCGAGCTGCTACTACTATGGGTAGAGGGGGTAAGTGTAGTAACTATGACCTCTCTCGTCGATTACAGGAGTATGTTCGTAGAAATGTCGAAATTTATTTTATTTAAGCTATATATATACGTCCTTGTTCAGCGGTGGGACGGTTCTTTCGTGACTTCTGTTTTTCGCAAACCAACTTTCACAGGTTTGTATACTAATTGGAAATCGTAAACCGGGTCTGATAGAAACCTTGGTTCACCGTGCCTTGAATATTTGTTCTCCTGAATGTTTAGAAAGCGAATTAATTCGCTTGCAGGAGATTTTCGAAGGCAAAGGGTACCCGGTTAATGTGGTGAAACGGGTAATTGATCGCAAGATCAAACGTTATAAAGAACCTAAAGTTGAAGGACCTAGCCGCTGTCCCTTGTATCTGAAAATACCCTGGCTTGGTAGAAGATGTCAAACTGTAGCCGACAAAGTTTCAGCATGTGTTTCGGCCTGTTATTTTGCGGTCCAGTTACGTGTTGTTTTTCAGTAAAGATAGGTTGTCCTATTTTCGAAAAAGTTCCATTGTTTACAAATTTAAATGCTGTTGTGATGCAGCATACATAGGACGTACCGATTTGAGGTTGGAGACGCAGGTTTCACAAAACGTCCCCGCTAATATACGTTCCAGTGGCTCTCTCAGACCTATAAGAACAACACAATCTGTTCTGGATTCCGCTATTGGCCGACATCTTTTGGACAATCAAGTGTGTGCCTCGACGTATGAGGACAGGTGGCTCCTGTCTTGCACAGTGCTCGGTCTACACATCATCTACGTATTTTGGAAGCAGTTTGCTTGAAAATTCAACAGCCGAGCCTGTGCAGACAGAAAGAGCGGTTTTTATGCTCCTTACAATTGCTGGTGAGTCTGTGAGTGTAACATTTTTTCACTTTTAAACACTCTTGTGGAATTACATGTGTACACCCCCCTTACATTTTATGTGTTTTTTTTTTTTTGTTTTTTTTTCAATAAATTTATTTTTAAACGAGTTCCATCATCTCCCAGCATTGTAAGTAATTTTAATTTATTTTGCCTTGTCCTTTTCTTTAATTCCCTTAAAATTAAAGCCAACGTGAACCCTTGATAAGAGTTGGCCGAAAGGTTCCTCGGGTTTAAATAATATGACATCTGTTTTTTTAAAGATTATATATATATATATATATATATATATATATATATTGCTTTTCTGCACTATTGTAAGAACTGCAACTTTGAAACTTCTGAATATCGTTTCTTACGTCTTTGTCTTTGAGTGTATCAAATTTGATTAAAATCGGATCACTCCTTCTATAACCTGATTTTTTCGATTATTGATTTTCGATATTTATCGGGGGTACCTCGGTTAAGAACACTCGCAGACGCTTATAGTACAACTGTAAAATTTTCAAGAAAATCGGTTCAGCTGTTTCGGGGTCTAATGGACACACAGAGACAAAGTTCCATTTATAAATAAGTTTAGATTTAGATAGATTTCGAGTTTTGTTCTTATTAGTCTGAGTCATGATAAGATTACTCACCTGTTGAATTTTGTAGATATTTTTATTTTCTTGTATACTGATATCTTTCAGTCAGCTAAAAGCAAATATTATTGAAATATGATGGTGATGAACTGAATAGGTAATGAATATGTGTACACCTTGGTTCCCCTTCACTGGAATGTGAATGGCTGGTGTCAGCCATAAATACAGACGAAGGCAAGGATGTCCTAGTGAGTAAAAAAGATCTAGAGGTCTACTGACTACGCCTACATCTCAGGACACTGCTTAACAACAATTACATCTACGTATCAAATTGATTTACCTGGTTACATTTGCCTCAACCACTTCACAACCTCGTATTGATATATATACCTCCGGGACATATCAGATAGCTAAAGCAATTAAAGAACCAGTTAGGTATAATATATTGTCTCACTGGTAAATTAAATTTATCAGGTGCAAAGATTTAGATATTTGCTTTGTTTTAAGTTTAAGATTAAAGCAATAAGAAATTGGTCTTTCTTCTCCCAGATGAGTTGTAATTGGCAAATTTTCTGAAGCTCATTAATTACACTATTTGCATTTGGACAACTGTCCTTGTCTTTCTTGTTATCACAGTACTTCCACGATTATGCTCTCTGACCTTCATCAAGTCTATATTGATCTTGGTAACCTACAGGGAATTCTGAACTGAACTCTTTATTCGATCTATTTGGATTAAACTATTCTCATTCCACTGCTCATTTTTGCTTGACTGTTTTGAAGACAGTCCAAGTGCATACCGACAGGCCTAAGGATTGAACTTAGTTGCTATGTCACCAAATTCACAAACTAAAATTTAATCTATTTGGTTGTTGGACAACAGTCTTAATGTAAATAGTTTAAATAATGATAACTCCTCATCCCAGAAATTAAGACAAATTTACTTAGCTTGTATAGGTTAATGAACATTGGTTCATCAGTTTTATATATATATATATATTGATTGTTTAATTACTTAGTTTCTGGTCATAATAAGATTAGACCAGTGCACATTTGTAGTAAAAAGTGTTCAATACTATTATATTGTAGAACTTTTGAATATTTTCTGTTTGTAAACGAGTTATTACGTTTACATATTATTGCTATTATTATTATTGCGTAATAACTCTTTTACAAATGGAAAATATATTTTTTGGGGTCTTTGTGAATTTCATTCATGTAAAATCTTCTATACAATAAAGACGGAAGCTGATGATGGTTCACCTGAAATAGGCCCATACTTCCGATTCACCATGAAATAACAAGTCTGCCTTAATTTTTTCTTATCTATCTATAGAGAGAGAGAGAGAGAGATTATTATTGGAATTTATAAAAAACTTCTTTTTTTGCTACATATGAGCTGTCATATTTCGTTGGAAGAGTGTCAAGATCATTTATGTGTTATTTTTTTTCAGGATGTGCTCAGTTTTGGCTCTTTCATTTTATCATTGGAGCAATGAAAAAAGAATTGTCAGCAATTCTTCATAAGGCACTATCAGAGATCTGGCCTTCCTAAGGCACTATCAGAGATCTGGCCTTTAATAAGGCACTATCAGAGATCTGGCCTTTAATAAGGCACTATCAGAGATCTGGCCTTCACAAAGAGTTCATTAGATGAAATATATTGGCAACACAAAGATGAGAATACTTGTCTAAATAATTTCTGAAATAATGACCGTTCTTCATTTTCAAACCTCTATTTATATTGAGATAAACTTAAATCTTCAGTTTTATTTGGTAGAGTAATTTAACATTTGCTTATTTCTTTTTACATTGAATTTTCAAACAATTCACTTAATTCAACTATTTTCTTTAATCTGTTTCTTTTTCTTAATGTCAAAAATTGTAAAATTATCTGAATTTATATCGATGTCCTTCGACTTTAATTTTTCATGTTAGCAATATTTCTTATTCACTGTTAATGTTATTATCTTTGTTTCTTGTCAGTAATTACCTGCAGTACATATTTTTAAAAAAAATTCCCTACTGTTTGTTCTTCAGGATGATAACTTTTTGAAATTATTTTAATGATTATATCTTGTAGTGCTTTTCGCTATTTTATTTATTCTTTATATTCTTGTCATTATTGCTGATTAATTAATTGCCTTGGATTTTAAGAGAACCAATTAATTATGCCCTGGAGAAATCAATTATGTACAAAAGTTGGAAAATAGGTTATTTTTTTTTCCTGTAAAATGTTTCTCTGCACATTGTTTAGATTTTGGCATGAAACAAAAACAACAAAAAAAAAGACATGTAGGATAGACGACATTTTTTTTTTTTTCTACTCTTTTGAATCAAATGTAAGTGATATCTTAAATAGTTATGCGGATTGGAATGTTTGATTCCTGGAATAAAATAATCAAAATTATTTGGAAAATTATAAAACTAATAAGCAGTTATTATCTACCATGAAAATACTGGGATTAGTTGCCATTCATGTTTTTTCTATTTAAACCATAAATGCTTTAAATTGTTTCATAAGTCAAATGTGAATCTTTTGAAACAATCCATGTGTTACAGTTCAGTTCAATATAATCAATTTTCTGTTTATGAAATTTGGCCACACACACTTTCGGGATTTGTTGGCGGTCCGAATTTGTATAAATCATATGAAAATCATAAAATTAGCTTCTTGTCATATTTTTTGTAAATAATAAAGTTTTGTGGTATTTATATGCAGAAGTGGACATATTAAAAGGTGAATCTAAAGTCTTGGCTACCATGATGCCACTTGAGAGAGACAGTTAAAAATACATGATTTGTTTTTCTTCTTCTTTTGGTCAGACTTCTATTTGAATACACAAAAGAAAGGAGATTTCTTTTGTGCAGACAATGGCTATTGTGTTTGACTAAGCTTTATAAAGCAATGTCTAGTTTTTGTTATAGGTCAGAGTTATTTATATATATATATATATATATATATATATATGTATATGTGTGTGTGTGTGTTTCCTTCATGACCAGTCACAGATATTTCACAATCCAAATGTTTCTATATTTCTCTAACATCAACCTGTCTCAGTCTATCCATCCTAAGACTGCCCATAATTGGTTTGTCATTTGTGATCTGTCCATCTGTCCATAATTGGTTTGTCATTTGTGATCTGTCCATAATTGGTTTGTCAACTGTGGTCTGTCCATAATCTATTTGTCCATCGTAGTCTGTCCGTAGTCCGCTTGTCCATCGTAGTCTGTCCGTAGTCCGCTTGTCCATCGTAGTCTGTCCGTAGTCCGCTTGTCCATCGTAGTCTGTCCGTAGTCCGCTTGTCCATCGTAGTCTGTCCGTAGTCCGCTTGTCCATCGTAGTCTGTCCGTAGTCCGCTTGTCCATCGTAGTCTGTCCGTAGTCCGCTTGTCCATCGTAGTCTGTCCGTAGTCCGCTTGTCCATCGTAGTCTGTCCGTAGTCCGCTTGTCCATCGTAGTCTGTGCTCCACCGTAGTCCTAGTTCATAATCAGTCTATAATTAAATTTGAATCCCTTCATAGTCAACTATCAAGGTATTGCTAGAGTTTTTTTTCTGTTTTTGGCTTTAGATGTTTTTTGTTTTAAATCTATTTCACCTCAAGCAAAGCAGTAAAGCCATTAAAATGCAAAGGGTTACAGGGTGTGGAGGAATTTGGAACAGATACATTAATAATGAGCAGAAAGACACATGAGTGATTGGAGGAGAGAATGTAGATAGTGGTTAACATTATATTTAGATTTTTGCAGATTAAAGTTGGCTGGAAAGCATGGAGCTGGAAGAGAGTTCCACAAATGAGAAATGCAAGAAAAGATACTGTTAGCATAGAACTTACAGCTACATGTAGTCAGCTCAACCATAATTTGATGAGATCTTGACACCAGTCTTAAGTTCATAAAGTGTAGTTACCAGTACAAAGAGTTCATTTGAACAATTACCAGGAAAGTATTTGTAAAAAAAAAGGCACAGAGATTCAGCCATACAACATTAGGTAAGTGACTAAAGCAAAACTGTCAGATCAGGACCAATAATATTACTGATTCTTTTGTGGATCTAATCAAGGAGCCGAAGATAAATAGCAGGAGCACCAGACCATATGTGGCAGCAATATTCTAAGCATGGGCAAATGGTAGATTTATAAGTAAGATAGATTCTGGAGAAAAAATTGTCTTTGCCCAACACAATGAACTGTTTTTCTTAGCAGCTGATGTAGCAATGATTCGATATATTTTTTTCACTTCACCTCAACTGAAAACGTTAGCCCGAGAAGATGCGATGAGTCATTTTCTTGGAAGTTAGCATCAGGCATGCTGATGGAAAGCAAAGGGGTGAGGGTCTCTCAGAAGATCAATGGATAGAAGTTTAGTTTTGGAGGTGTTAAAATTGACAGGTCATTTTTTGCCCCAGTTAACGACGCACTTAAGGTCGTTTTGGACATCAGCTTCCATTTTTGACTTTATAGGACAGCTCGGTCTTACTATCGAGGCAGGGAGTAAATGTTTGTGTCATCAGTATAGGAGTCAAGTTGAGAACTGATGTCATCAGGAAGGTTGTTAATGAAAATTAAAAACAGCAAAGGATCAATGATGGAGTCCCAGGGTCAGCAATGTTAGTATGAAAGTATTTTGACAATAGAGAATCTGTAATGTGATCGATCCCGACTTGGCAGCTTGACTACAGTCAATTTCTCACCGTCGCAATGTGGCTTCCCTGTGTCTCTTCTACAAATCATTTCACGGCTTCTGCTCTGATGAATTAACTTCACTGGTGCCTCCTATATATAAATTTACTTGAGCCCCAAGATTAGCAACTAGGTCCCACCCTTTTATTGTGAAACCAATAAATTGCAAATGCTAATTCTACTCCATCAGCTTCTTTTCTCGCACTTCCCGCCTATGGAATTCCCTTCCATTTACTTGCTTTCCTGACAGCTATAATCTCCAAGAATTTAAATGCAAAGTCAATAGTTATCTCCTATCTCACTAACCTGCATCCTCTCTCTCATGCTTTTTTCTCCATCCATTCCACTCTCATCAGTATTCTCATCCTTCTCTTACCCACTTTCTGACTCTCTTTCTTATAATTTTCTTCCTATGTAACCCCCTGCAAAACATTGGCAGTAAAATGCCTTGTTTGGGGCGATATGATTATAAAAAAACAAAAAAATGGCCATTCAAGATAACTTTCATTTCACAATTTAATAAGAAAGACTGGATCAGCTCAAATATGAGTCTAGAGACACCATAACTTTTCATTTTATAGAGAAGACCTGTATATTAGAACCTGGAATCTCAATATAAGTCATTTTCTCACCTACATAATGTGGCTTCCCAGTCTTTTTCTACAAATATTTTCATGGCAACTGCTCTGAAGAGCTTATTTTCCTGGTGCCTTGTCCACATGAATTTAAGTGTGCTACTAGATTGGCATCTAGGTCCCACTCTTTTAACATTGAAATATTTAAATGTAACTACCACTTCTACTCAAACAGTTTCTTTTTTCACACTTTCCAACAGTGGAACTCCCTTCATTACTTGCTACCCTGATAGCTATAATTTCCCAAAATTTAAATGCCATCTTCTATCTTAAAAATAACTAAAGATGACTTAGCTTTCCTCTGTCTTTTCTACAAATATTTTCATAGCAACTGCTCTGGCAAGGTGTTTTTCCTGGTGCCCTGAGCATGTGAATCTAAGCGAGCTACTTGACTGACATCTAGGTCCCACCATTTTACTGTAGAAATAGTTAAATGCAACTGTCACTTCTACTCCATCAGCTTCTTTTCTTGCATTTTCCGTCAGTGGAACTTTCTTCCATTTACTTACTTATCTGATAGACACAATCTCCAAAATTTTTCTTGAATCCTCTTCATCATGTTTCCTTTCTTCAAGACACTTTGTATGCTATCTTTTTTCTTACTGTAACCCACTGTGCACTAGCGGCCATTCTGCCTTACTTGGGGTGAAATGATTAAAAAAACATGTCTGCTACCTGACAAGATGTGAAGCCTACTTAATTAAAAAACAAACACAAAAGTAAAAAATACAAAAATCTTTTTCTGCTTTATATTTCATTTTTTGTTGAAGTCTGTTAAATTTATAGACATTTCCTATTTTTTCTTTATTCTATTATTGTCGCATTCATATACCTATTTGATACCAATTTCTCTGCACGCAATATAGTTTTAAGGTATTCTGTATTTATGAGTTAAAGTGCTCAATATCAGAGATAGAACATATGTAAATATGAAAGTAAACACTGAGGTCAACATCCACTAGTGTCAGTGACCTAGTGGGTAAAAGTATTGGTTTGTGAATTTGGTGATATAGTAATTATGAGTTTGATGCCTGGGTCAGGCAGTGTATGCTTGCACTCGGTGGAACGAGGTGAGCAAAAACTGAACAGTGTGAAATAAAATAACTAGACGGTATCCCTAGGCATGAGCAGTGGAATGAGAACAGTCTACCCTATTAGATTAGATAAACGGTTAAGTTTGGAATTCTCTGTAGGTTACACAGATTGATATACACCTGAAGAAGGCTGGAGAGCTCAACAGCCATTGTGTTGTGATAAAAACAACAAAAATGAGGATAATAGACTGAACATAGTGTAAATATTGATAACTCTTCATACCAGAAATTATGACAAGAAAATTTTATGGTGAATGAATAACTTCGAGAATTAAGTGAAAGGGAAATAACTACATTATTACCAGAAGCGGCATTGCACATGGAATGAGAATATACTCCAGTGATCGTAATAAAAGGTTTGGTTCAAAATTCTTATCACCTGAAGAAGGCTGGAGCATACAATAGCCGAAACATCATAAAGATGAGGAAAATAGTCCGAACAATGTAAATTGTGTGAATTTTATGAGTTAAGAACTTTAGCATATTTAACTTTATCATTGTTTGTATTTTATTCTTGGAGTTATTTTTCTTTCATTTATTATCAGAAATTTGTTTTGCTTTTACTTTATTTGAATGTTTTTGTTCTACACGTTTTGGGCTTGTAAAAACAAACAACAAAAAGATAATCTTCGCATTATTTTTGAGGAACTAAAGAAAAAAAACGAAAAAATGAAAAAACCAAAAGTGGTGAAGATAAGAGGATTTTTCATTTTGTCAAAGAGAAAAATGCAAAGAAAGACACGCACAAACCTGCAAAAATATTTTGATTGAAAAGTTGGAAGAATCTTTCTGACACTTTCAACACAACAGTGATTTCAAGAATTTGATTTCTGCTTTTTTTGAAATTGTTGAAAATCTTTTGACTGATTCTTTACAGATAAAAAGGATGAAATAATTTGAAAAAAAAAATGGATATATTTGAAATATATTTAAACCAACATTAACAAATGATGATGGTCATTTTATAAGGTAATCTGCTTGGAATGAGAGATCTAAGAGCAGAGTTGATAATTCCAGTTGAATTTGTTGCATTCACTTTCGCACAAATACTTTTAGGAAAGGTATTAATCCATCTCTTCTCCTTCTAGTTATGGGTTAAATACCTGGACAGATTTATCTACTTGATTTTCATCCATCTCTTATCTTTTCTTTGAGATTCCCTGTACAATTTTTTATTCTCTCACTGTAACTCCCTGTATATTAGTGGCATTTCTGTCTTGCTTGCGGGGGAAATAATTATTAAAAAAAACCCAAACTAGTACAATCTATGCCATTGGACGAAATAAAGGATTCAGTTTGAAATGCCCTTCACCTGAAAATGTCTTGAGCATACAATGGTTGAAACATTGTGAATATGGCAAAAAAGATAAGAACAACAGTCCAAACAATATAAATAATGCAAATAATTACAATGTCTCATCTCAGAAATATAGGCAGATAAAAAAGGCTGTTACTCATTTTCAACCTTGACAGGTTCAATATCTCAGTGTCTGTGAAAACATAGATTGAAAGGAAATTAGACTTTTATTTAATATTTAGGGACAGTTCTTTTTCTGATTTAGTGATTGAAAAAAAAAAATGTAAATCCAGTTTTTCTCTGTAAAATTGATTGATATACGACAAAAATAACTTTGGTGTTTCTTTACTATTTTTCCTTTTCCTTCTTATGGTACAGGTGTACTGGCTGGGGCCAAAAAAAAAGTTTTCTAGTTGAGAATCTTTGTTGTCAATTCACATCACAACAAAGTCTTTTATTAGATTGGGTTGCATCACTTATTGAACGTTTACTTTTTCATTTGGGATTCAGTTTAAATAATCCTCAAAATATGAATGCACACACGTGTGTATGTGTGTTGAGGAAGTATGAGTATATATTAATTTAATTGTATTTAATTGGAGTAGATAGACTAAACTATCGCCCGGTTCACACTCCACCCACATCTATTTAACAGGTGAAGAGGCTCATCCCTTGTTTCCTGTTTAGGATGCGGTTTCCGGTTTTTCTCTTTTCTAATCTTCTCACTGTTTTTTTTTTTTTTTTCAATTGGAGTAGATAGACTAAACTATCGCCCGGTTCACACTCCACCCACGTCTATAGAACAGGTGAAGAGGCTCATCCATTGTTTCCTGTTTAGGATGTGGTTTCCGGTTTTCTCTTTTCTAATCTTCTCACTCTTATGTAGCCCCCTACACATCAGTGGCGTTACCGCCTTGCTTGGAGTGATATGATTAAAAAAAAAATATTAATGTATGAGTAATATACGAATATGTATGTGTGAGAGCAAATAACACATCACTCAATAAATCACAGGCCTAACCAATAAAACAACAAATTTTAGGCAAAATTTGATTTTATTCATCAACATAGTCTCCTTCTAGGGTGATGCACTGATTCTAATGTTCCTCTAACAATTCGATGCATTTTTTTTGTAGAACAATTTGTCTTTGGCCTCAAAATATGCATCAGTTTCTGATATCACTTCATCATTGTAACCAAATCTCTTTCCCTGAAGCATTCTTTTGAGGTCTGCAACCAGCCAGTAGTTGATGGGGACCAGATCTGGAGAATATGGTGTACGTGGAAGTGATTTGAAGTGGAATTTATGTAGTTTTGTCATCGTTGTGATCAACTTATGGCACAGTGCATTGTTTTTGTGAATGATCTTCATTTTTTTCATTTGTAGCTGTTTTTTGGCAATTTCTTCCTTCAAACGCACCAATAATGCGATATGATATTCGCTATTGATGGTTCTTTCTTTCTCAAGGTAATCAATGAACAAAATACATTGCGCATCCCAAAATACGGAGACCAAAACCTTGCCTGCTGATGTTTGCATCTTTGGTTGCTTTCACCTGCTGCTGTCCACTCAGCTGACTGCCGATTTGACTCTGGAGTGAAGTGGTGGATCCACGTTTCATCCATTGTCACATATTCACACAAAAATTCCTTGTTGTTGCATTGAAACAGTTGTAAACAATGCTCTGAAACATCATTGTGTTGTTTTTGATCAATGTGAGCTAACATGGCACACACTTTGAACACAGTTTTATCATTGACAAATGTTCATGCAAAATGGTGAATATTGATGTTTTTGCCCAGTCAGTCATGTCTCTTTTGAGATGTGATCGCTCAAAGCGTATATTACTTATGGCACTTAACTGACTGACACATGCATGAAAGAGGAGGGCATATTTGTCACGTTGTATGTAAAAAGATGTGTTGTGGTGCAGTGGATGTCAGCTCAGAATGAGTAACCCAAAAGCTGAGTTTGAATACCAGTTGCATTTAAATTATCCCACATTAGGTTGCCATTACTTTCTGCAGTAGACTGGTTGCCGACCAAGGCTATAGAACCCAGTCTGTCCTATTATTTAACCCATAACTGGAGCGAAGAGATGGATTAATACCTTTCCCAAGGGTATTTGCATGTAAATGAATGCAAAGAATTCAACTGAAATTCAAACTTGGCACCTTGATTTGTCATTCCGAGTTGATATTCACTGCATCACAACGCACATTTGTGTACATAAAACGCAAATACATGTGTACATAGTTATAATTGCTGTAATCATAATGTACACACATAGGCATACTGATACCTTTGTGGGGATCGTTTTCATTTTCCTCTTTTTTTTTTTTTTTTCTCGGCATTCTACTCTAAAGATTTTCAGAGCTGATGAAGGTAATTAATTTTCCATGTTAATTTCTGGTCTCCACATGGGGGATCATTTTCTTTTACTTCTATTTAGGGGGGGGAAAAAAACAAAAAAAAACATAAGGCATTTTGTATTTTGATCTCTTTTTCTTGGAATTTTGGTGAAAACAAAATTCTACTCTAGAATTAGTAAGAATTAAATCTGCTATTGTTAATACTTCTGCTGATGAAAATTTAATTACTGATGTTGTCCATAACTTTGTGACTCCATTTTTAAACTCATTCAAAATTCTGCTTGTTTACTGAAGTCATAGATTTGAGGAAAAACAAATCAAATTTATTTTCTTATAATTTATTTCATTTTTTTTTTTTTTTCAACCTGGAAAAGTCATTTGGATTAATTTTATTTATTTCTTCTTTTCCGATTAGTAATTTGTATTCATTTGAATTAAAATGGAAGGTTTTGTATTGACAAAACAGCCTTAGAATTTGGAAGTCATTTTGCATATGCTATGGTGATGAAGATAAATCAACTTACAGAACTTGTGTAAATTCCATCGTGCATCTTAAAAATTTATTAAAATATTGTAAATTAAATTCATCCATGTAATAAAAGCAAAAAGTAGCTACTTACAGATTTGAATCGGCTTTTCAATTTACAAACCGATAGAAATTCAGATACTTGGTAAGACAAAAGTAATCCAACATCAAGTAAATTAATGCCTCCCATTGGTTGCAAATCTGTTTTAATTTCGTTAAAAGTTTCACCATATTTGTCGTCTTATGCTTATAAGTCTTTCTATCTGAAGTTTTTAGCAAATAATATCATCAATAATTTTATTAAACGAAGCATTGTCAACCATTATTAAGTTCACAGCAGCATATAATCACATCAATGGAAACTTCTTGTCCATTAGAAATCTTCAAATTCCTGACTTTGCTGAATGTATAGATCTTATTGCAGATCTACAGGGTTGTTGAAAAGTAACTCCTCAGTTTGAAATGCTCATAATTTATTTATTAACTATAAGTTTTACAAGAAATTAATATGAGAGGAAAGTGTTAAGCATGAGATTTTATTTAAAATTCAGTATGGGCACCAGATTTTGGAACCAGCTTCTTGAGCCGCTCAGGAATCGCTTCAAATGATTTCACCAGAAACTCTTTTGATATAGAAGACATAGTTTCTTGTATTTGCCCTTCAAGTTCTTCCAATGTCTTGGTTTTGGTATAGTAGACTTGCTCCTTTTACCAACCCCATAGAAAGAAGTCACAGTGTTTTATATCAGGATTCCAGGTTGGCCACTCATACATAAAATATGGGGATATTTTTCAATTACCTTATAGATGAACTTAGCTCATTGGTGCCCCCTATATACGAATTTACTCGTGCCACAAGATTAGCAACTAGGTTCCACCCTTTTACTTTGAAACTAATAAAATGTAAACGAAAATTCTACTCCAACAGCTTCTTTTCTCACACTTCCTGCCTGTAGAATTCTCCCCTGTTTACTTGCTTCCCCAACAGCTACAATCTCCAAGAATTTAAATGTAAAGTCAATAGTCATATCCTCTCTCTCCTGTTTTTTTCTCCATCCACTCCACTCTCATCGGTATTCTCATCCTTCTCTTACCCACTTCCTGACACCCCCTATAACCTGTTGCTCATTCTCATAACTTTCCTCCTATGTAACCCCTTGCAAAACAGTGGCAGTAAAATGCCTTGCTTGGGGTGACACAATTATAAAAAAAAAATATTCACAAAGTCATTCATCAAAGTTCATCAGGAGAAAAATAAGAACTGTAATCTATTTAATCTCTTCCAAGACCAATGTTATTATTGAGCATGTTCTTTTTGACCATGCTCTGCATATATAGAAGCACAGATATGTGGACATGGGCACTGATCATCTAATAATTTCATTCTCCTACCCCAAATGAATCTAATGATAGAAAACAGTGTTCTTGCTTTCCATAATCTCTTCCAAGACCAATGCTCTGCACATATAGAAGCACAGATATGTGGACATGGGCACTGACCATCTAATAATTTCATTCTCCTACCCCAATTGAATCTAATGATAGAAAACAGTGTTCTTGCTTTCCTTAAGGCTAATGGACTGCTTATGAGAGGGGCTATGCTGATGACATAAGTATTCACTGTTGGGATAAAAATAATCTGAACTAAAAAAAAAAAAATATTTCCCTACCTTTCGAAGAAATAGGATTCAATCCGTTCCAAAGTAGAGACTACAGTCTGGAAAGAAAGCAGAGATTGCACTTACCTGAATCCGTAACAAAGATCCATGGTGTGGAATTAATAAAACACTAAGGACTACAAAACAGATTGGGTTCTCTAGCCTTGGTTGACAACCAGTCTACTACAGAAAGCAATGACAACCTACTGCGGGATAATCTTTGGCCCAGTCAGTCATGTCTCTTTTGAGACATGATCGCTCAAAGTGTGTATCATGTATGGCACTTAACTGACAGAGGAAAGAAAATTGTGGAGAGCCACGATAGCTAATGTCCATAGAAAAAAAAAAAAGTCATGCACTTGTGATTTGAGACTTCTTTTTTTTTTTTTTTTTTCATTCTGGAGGAATTTTTTCATTCTGGAGGAAAACAGATATGAGTTCTAGTTTCAGTGAGAATATTTCTTTCATTTTTCATTCACACTGTTTACTATCAATTAATCGTTGTAGAGGTTGCAATAAAAAGCAATGGAAATTAGATGAGAGAAATTATGTTGAAAAAAGGTGTAATGCAAATTCTAGCAAGAATATTGTAAGAATGCTGAAGAATTCAGTTAAGTTTTTTTTTTTTTTTTTTTTTTTTAATCATATCACCCTGAGCTAGGAGGTAACGCCACTGATGTGCAGGGGGCTACATAGGAGTGAAAAGATTGGAAAAGAGAAAGCCGGAAACCACATCCTAAACAGGGAACAAGGGATGAGCCTCTTCACCTGTTCAATAGACGTGGGTGGAGTGTGAACTGAGTGATAGATTTTAATTAGTTTAAAACTATTACTGGATCCATACATAGCAAGGTACCTGTGTGTGTAAAATGCTTGGAAGTATCATAGTATTAAATTAGATGCCATAATTGTGATTTGTAATGAGATGGGATATGCGTTGTGGTGCAGTGGATGTTGGCTCAGAACAAGAAATTGGGGAGCCGAGTTTGAATTTCAGTTGAATTCCTTGCATTCATTTACATGCATATACCCTTGGGAAAGGTATTAATCTGTCTCTTCCCTTCAGTTATGGGTTAAATAATAGGACAGATTGGGTTCTATAGCCTTGGCTGGCAACCAGTCTACTGCAGAAAGCAGTGGCAACCTACTGCAGGATAATCTTCTTCCTAGTCAGTTGTCTCTTTAGAGACATGATTACCCAAGTATGTATCACGTATGGCACTTAACTGACTGAATATAATAGTTGAAATCATGATTAAGGCTTCTACTAGGCATAAAGTGGGGGATCGTTTTTTTATTTTTATGAAGTAATAAACTGATCCCCCACTAATTACCACTTAATAATATAATACATCTCTTCTCCCTATTAGTCATATAACAGGACAGATTGGGTTTTATTGCCTTGGCTGGCAACCATTCTACCACAGAAAGCAATGGCAACCTACTGTGGGAAAATCTTCTGCCCAGTTAGTCATGTGTCTTTCGAGACATGATTGCCCAATCGTGTATCATGTATGGTACTTAACTGACTGAATGAGATGGAAGAGGTGGGGTGGATTCCTCAATTGTGATTTTAAAAAAAAAACTGTTTGCATTAGAATTCTTCCTTGATTCAATTTTTGCTGAGTATACTCTTAATATTTTTAATTTCTCTTATTCTGATTTAACTCCGCCTCCTTTTCCCACTTTGTGAACACCTGTGTAATATTGAATATATATTCAGACAGATGTACTAAGAGATATTTTAATTATAATTTAGAGGTTTATTCTTTTCCTAAAGTTGTTTGAGGAAATATTTTTTCTACTTCCATCAATGTTTTTTTTATAGTATTGTCTTCATTCCGTGTTATTGCCTTTAATGCAATATTATGGCTAATATTTCTTTGATTTCATCAGGCGTATGTCATCTTCAGCAGTTTTAAAGATGACAACTTATACCCAATGAAGGACAACAAATCATCCAGGCAAAATCTGAAGACAAAAATAAAGACAGTTGTCTGTAAAGTATTTGGAATAATAATACATGGAACATTCTGAAGATTATGCTTCATATTTATTTGCAAGATAACAGCAATGCAATAACCCAATTGGAGAGAAACCAAGTTTTTATCTGTTGTAACTCTAAAAAGGTTTCTGTGTGAGTAATCCCCAAAATGGAGGTTGTGAATAATAGTATATCAACAAGTACAAGATTTGCATACTTACCCGGCACATTTTTTTTGTGTCGGGTAGGGATAAAAAAAATCATCTATCAGTTGCGTCTCTGTCCTCGAAGACAGAGTGCGGCTCAGTTACGAGGGCAGATCTGAGAAAAATTAAACTGATGGATGCCCAGTCCTGGGGAACAGTGTCCTGCAGCTGTGCCACCCCATTGCAGCAGAGGGGTGGACCAGGTGCTTGTCACTGGGGCCAGCTCATCTGGCGGTTGAGGGGACTGGGGAATTTTTGTTCCTGTGCCCGTTGGCATGCAGTTAGGTCCACACCTTAAAAAAGACCTTGTGTTACATCTCGTTCCAGTGGGGAAGTAGGGTAAATATCCATACTGTGTGAAGTAGTTAAACTGCTAGCCAGTATTATCACTCAGTTTTAGTAAGTGATTTATCACTAATCATGGGTATTTGCGTGTAAGTGAATGCAAGGAATTCAACTGGAATTCAAACATGGCTCCCCAATGTCTTGTTCTGAGCCGATATTCACTGCATTTCAACGCACATCCCATCTCATTACAAATCACAATTATGCCGTCTAATTCAATACTATCCAACCTTACTATGTATAGATCCAGTAATAATTTTAAACTAATTAAAATCTACTTAACTGTGAATTCTTCAGCATTCTTCAGTTGCCCCACCCCATTATAGCAGAGGGGTGGACCAGGTACTTGTCACTAGGGCCAGCTCAACCAGCAGTTGAGGGTACTGGGGAATTTTTGTTCCTATGCCTGTTTGTATGCAGTTGGGTCCCCACCTTAAAAAAGACCTTGTGTTACATCTCGTTCCAGTGGGGGAGTAGAGTAAGTATCCATATCCATACTGTGTGAAGTAGATAAACTGCTAGTCAGTATAATCACTCTCTATTACAATAGTGTCCACGTACTGTATATAGGTAGGTATACAACATTATCTACAAAATGCTTTTTCCCTTCACTAATTTCCATTGCCTACTCATTTTTGCCAGTTGACAGCTGTACAAGGTCATCTGTAACATGGCTTGTAACATACATTGCTAGCTTGCTTCCTC
Organism: Ascarosepion bandense; assembly: GCA_037127315.1. Classification (NCBI taxonomy): domain Eukaryota; kingdom Metazoa; phylum Mollusca; class Cephalopoda; order Sepiida; family Sepiidae; genus Ascarosepion; species Ascarosepion bandense. The sequence continues at coordinate 3,162,561 of JBBBDQ010001635.1, forward strand.
AGCAACTGTGTTTAGAACCATTGTTTGGTCTCTCTGAACTTTCAGCAAATCCTGATAAATGTTAAATGACAAAGTTTTTCTCATAGAATTCAATAGTATGCTTCTGCTTTTTTTTTTTTTTTTATCTAAGACACCATTTTTCTAAACTGCTTCTTGAACCAGGGAAAAAACAAATACGGGTTATTCTTAGGAAGGTTCATCCCTTGTTGCCATACAATCACTGTCTGGGGTTGGTCGGGCCTGAGTAAATAAGACGCATTACTTTTGGAGTGACCTCCATATTAGAACAAAACAAAATTTATGGGAATGCATTAGATACTTAAAAATTTTTTTTTTTTACATTGCAGAAAAGTGTCGGTTCCCAATAGTATGAGAAAAAACAAAAGGTAAGTCAACTGATGTCTTCTACATGATCTCGAAAATGATTAACTATCTTGACCAGCCTTTATGCTTAGTCACTATTAATCTATCAGTGGTAAAGATATTGAGCATAAAAGAATTTTCTGAATATTGTATACTAGCAGTATAGCTTGGTGTTGTTCGGGTGTAATGAAAGCTTTAAAACTAATCCATGGTCCTGGAGTTCAGACTCAGCCTAAAGAATATTTGTGTGAAGTTTGGTGAGAATCAAATAAAAATATACAGACAAACACACACACACACACACACATCTTGCCTTTTATATATATATATATATATATATATATAATCGATTTTCTACACAATTGTAGGAACTGCAACCTTGAAACTTCTGAATATCGTTTCTTATGTCTTTGTCTATGAATGTATCAAATTTGATTAAAATCGGACCACTCCTTCTATAACACGATTTTTTCGATTATCTATTTTCGATATTTATCGGGGGTACCTTGACACAAAACCTAGCTAAGAACACTTGCAGATACTTATAGTACAACTGTGTAAATTTTCAAGAAAATTGGTTCAGCCGTTTCGGAGTCTATAGGTAACACACACACACACAAAGTTCCATTTATAAATAAGTTTAGATTAACATTTAAAGTGAAAAATTTATCATTTCTTTAAAAATATTTGCTGAAAAATAACCAACTTCTATTGTTGTTGTTATTTTATTTTTTTTGTTTATGCAATGTGAAATTCTATCCAAAAAATTGATTTTGATTGCAATTTGACATATTCTGAATAATGACTCTTGACCAGTCAAAATGAAATCTAAAGCTTAATTTCTCATATCATTTTTGCTTTTTACTCTGGTTCTGTTTGTCATTGCTTGTTATATATCTTCATCCTCCAACTCTTGAGAATTGGTAAATTCCCAGAGAAACCATGCAGATATTCTGTTTTCCTTATCATACTTCCGTTTCAGTTAAAAGTATGAAACTTGCTCATATGCCCCACCGTCAGTAGGTAAGATGTAGATTGTCTGCTGCTTCTGCAAAGACATTCAGTAGAAGAGCTGCACGTGTATGGGGGAGTGTTGTATAATACTTCGTTCTAGTTGTTATAATCTGTGCTTGCTGAAAATGAATTATCTAATAATCTCCAGATGCAATAATAATTCCTTTCTATTGGCAAGTAATTGTGACTGAGGAATTCTTCCATCTCATTAGTTGAGAATGGTACTGAATGATTTGAACAGGTTAAGAGGCTCATCCCTTGTTCCCTGTTTAGGATGTGGTTTCTGGCTTTCTCTTTTCCAATCTTTTCACTATTACGTAGCCCCCTGCACATCAGTGGCATTACTGCCTTGCTCGGGGGTGATATGATTAAAAAAAAAAAAAAGAAGCCCTATTCAGTTTGTGTGTGTTAAGTTTTTCTTTGCACATTGATATTTAGGTTTAAGATTTCTGCTTTTCTTTACTATGAAATTGTCTACGAATGTAAAGAAAATAAAACGGGTCTGTTGAGTTATTAAAACGTGTGAAAGGAGAAATAATAAATCTGGATGAATTGAAGTGATTCATGTAAAGAGGTGCGGTTGTGTGCACATATATAATATATATTGGCACGGTCCTGCCCTTTTACTGTTTTTTTTTTTTTTTTTTTAAATCATATCAAGTGGAGTGTGAACTGGGCGATAGACCTGTTGAAATAGTTCAATGTAACTGCCACTTAAACGCTAACAATTTTTCTCGCACTATCTGTCTGTGGAACTACCTTCTGCATATCATGGCTTCCATGATAGCTACACTCTCCAAAAATTTGAATGCGATGTCAATTACCATCTCCTACCTCCCTAAAACCCATCCACCTCCTCTCCCTTCTTCAGCATCCCCTGTACCCAGTCTTTTCTCTCACTGTAACCCCCTGTGCACCAGCAGTGGTAATCCTGCCTTGCGTGGGGTTAAATGATTATATATATATATACACACACACACACACAATAGCGGCCATAATATAAGGAACGGAAACAACAAAGTCAAATATGTGTATTACTTAAAAAGTAATGCATGATTAGCAATGAAATTTTTACCTAATAAAGATTAGGGTGTAATGCATAAATATTATACAAAGTTACAAAAATTTACATAATAGTTTTTTTTTAAAATAAAGATGAAATGGAACAAAGGAAATAAGCTGCTGGATAAAAGTTAAGGAACAATCTTGTTAATACTTGATTGTGAACAAAATATCAACAAAATTTAATATTTGGTAAACACCCCCTTATTTTCAATGACTTTTCTGCATCGTTGACCACGTGATCTAATTAATTTATTGCAAAAATCAACAGTAATTCCCTCCCATTTGTCTTTTAATAACTCCCATAGGTGATCCTGGTTTTTCAGGTTTCTTTTCCGAGCCCTTTCTCTAATTATCTTCCAAACATTTTCTATTGGATTCAGGTCGAGGCTCTGAGATGGCCACTTAATTAGGGCGATTCCTTCTTCTTCAAATAAAGCCATGACCTTCTGAGCCTTGTGGCAAGGTGCATTATCCTGTATTAAAATAAGAGATTCAGAAAGATTGTGGTGTAATTTTCGTACCACATGCTGCTGAAGAAGCCTTTTGTAAATCTCAGCATTGATATTACCATGCACGCGGATGATGGGCCAACTCCTGCAGGTGAAATCATTCCCCATACCATCACACTGCCGCCACCAAACTTAACGTGTTTTTGACACATTGAGAAGACAGTCTTTCACCTGTTCTACAGTGTATGTAAGTTTTGCCCTCAGAACCAAATATAGTAAACTTGGACTTGTCACTGAAATGAACTGTATACCATTGTGCATCAGTCCAAACAATATGTTCTCTCGCATACTCCAGGCATGCCCTTTAGTTTCGATTTGAAATTAGAGGCTTCGAAGCTGGAATACAGGCATGCAATCCTGCATTTTTTAACCTGTGAGCAACTGTTTTCCTTGAAATCTTATTATCTGTTTCTTCATTAAATTTACAGGCAATTGATGTAGCAGTTTCAAAACGGTTTTTTGTAGATATTCTAACAATTCTTCAATCTTCTCTTTGTGATGTTTTTGGACGTCTGCCATTTTTTGGTTTTGCATTTAACCTTTTATCGGTTTTATACCTGCTAATTACACAATGAACGACACTTAGTCGTCTGAACAATATCAGAAATTTCAGAAATTGACTTTTTTTTCTTGATAGCAATAATGAGTTTTTATTGTTTTTCAAAAGAGAGTGTTTTGCGTGTAGAGTTTGCCATATTGCTTAAAAATAATGTCATAATGATAAATGAACATTGTTGAAAATTAAAAGTTTATACAAATTATTAACATTGTTCCTTAACGCTTGTCCAGTAGCTTATTTTCCTTGCTCCATTTAATCTTTATTTAAAAAAAAAAAAACTATTATGTAAATTTTTGTAACTTAGTATAATATCTATGCAATACACCCTAATCTTTATTTGGTAAAAATTTAATTGCTAATTATGCATCAGTTTTTAAGTAATACACATATTTATGTCTTTGTTGTTTCTGTTCCTTATATTATGGCCGCTACTGTACATAATAATATTATTATAGAAATTTATTACAAAAGTATTGTTTTTGTTACAGAAGAGCTGTCATGTTTCGGTGCTATTTCTAGCACCTCATCAGGTGATACATCAGGCAGTATATCATCTGATAAGGTGCTAGAAATAGAAAAATATTATTATAAACTCCAATAATAAAAACATTACTACAAATATTTCTCTACTACACATTGAGCACGGCTAAAAAATAAATGCCACGAACTGTGAAATGTTATTCCATTAGTTCTTACTAATATATATATATATATATATATATATATATATATATAAAATAAATTTTTTAAAGATATGCTATATGTAAAGTGCTCAATATCAGCGATAGTGTATATAAATACAAAGGTAACCCTAGTCAGGTGGGCTAGCCAGTTTAGGGTAAGTAGAACCCCAGCAACACAAAAAAAACAAGCTTTTAAAAGTTGGATGAACTTCTCAGAGTTAACGGCAGTGTACTTTGACCATGGGTAAATAGTCTCACCAGCCCACAATTAGATAAGTGTGAGAAGTGATGCTACATCCCTGGAGGCATGGTCGATCAAGGAGGGGTTCCTTCAACAGGTGTGTGATTGCCCTGGCATTGAAGAGCCGAGTTTGAATTCATTACATTCACTTACAGGCTAATATTCTTGGTAAAAGTATGAATCCATCTTTTCTCCTGTCCCAGTTATGGGGAAAATAGCAGGACAGACAGGGTTCTATAACCTTGGGTGGCAACTGATCGAGGAGAAGGAAACTCTGACTTCAAAACCATCTGATATCAGGACAGACTGGGTTATATAGCTTTCATTGGTAACCAGTCTTCTGCAGAAAGAACTCGCAATCTACTATAAGAAAATCTGTAAGTGCTCTCTTTCAACATGCCTTGAGCCAACATGGAAGTCAGTTAAGTGCCATACGTGATACACGCTTTGGGCGATCATGTCTCGAAAGAGACATGACTGACTGGGCAGAAGATTATCCCGCAGTAGGTTACCATTGCTTTCTGCGGTAGACTGGTTGCCGACCAAGGCTATAGAACCCAATCTGTCCTGTTATTTGATCCATAACTGGAAGGAAGAGTTGGATTAATACCTTTCCCAAGGGTATTTGCGTGTAAGTGAATGCAACAAATTCAATTTTTATTCCAATATTTTCACTTTTTTATCCGTGTTCATTTATTGTTATCACACAATTGATTTTCCGTTGTTTCTGTTGGTTTTTCTGAACAAAATAAGCCCAAGATTTTGATCCATTATTTTGAAAGAAGCTCATGTACTCATCTCTCCTTGGTTAGAGGTCAAGAGCCTGATTATAACAGTAGTAGAATGATTCATTTGTGAATAATTGGCCATTGTTAAATGTAATTCTTGATAAACAATAAGACAACTATGGAACGCAACAACAATAAGGCAAGAAGTGTATAAAATAAGAATTCTGCTCACATGCAAAAGGGATACAGTCAAGTGGTTATAGTGTTCTAACTTTTCAAACATGAAAGGTAAAAAAAAATGTGTGAGATGACTGAGAATTGTCCATTTTTATTGATTATGGATGAACCCAAACATGTATCTGTAGGATTTATCTCTAAATTTGTGATGAGGGATTTTCTTAGCAATCATTCCTAGTAAATTGGAACAGTACCTTCACATTGTAATGGTGAACTGCTTAGACTCAAGTCAAGTACAATGATGTGCACTTTGTACAAGGCCTAAGAGCCATTTGAGGTAGAGGGTTACAGTGTAAGAAGCCCCAGCCCCAAAGCAATGTGATAATACCACCAAGATGAATGGCCCAATAGAATTGAAAGAAAGAAAAAAAAAATACTTTACAAGGAAAACCCAATCCTAAACAGGAAACATGGGATAAATCTTGACTCCTGTTCAAAAGACTGGGAAGATCTTTTGAACAGTAGTTGCTTTTGTTATTTATTGTTTAAATGTTGTATGAAAAAAAGTGATCCCGAGATCCCATTTGTTGTTTGCTCTTGAAGGAGTCAGAATTCTGGCAACATCTATCCAGAATTGTTCTCAGTTGATATCTGATGAAATTCTCCTTAGTTTGTGTTTCTGTTTCAAATCCTTTTATCGTTTTGAAAATTCCTGTCATTTTTGAAGTTTGATAAACTTTCTAAACAATATACAAAAAAAATTTGTCAGAGGATATGCTTGTCTTCAAAAATATTTGACAAAGAGAAACATTTTTGACGGCATAAACGTTGCAAAAAAAATTACTTGAAAACTGAACATGCCGTTGATTATTATCATCTTTGTTATTCACAAACATAGGCTTTCTCTTAACCCTTTAAAGCCCGAGACCTGACCAATTTTTGATTTACTCGACCTGGACAGTTTGGGCTAATTTAATTAATTTAGCACTTCCTGGTTAGCAGGTTTGTGACAATAAGGAAATGACTAGTTTAGCCATGTTCATATGAATCGTCTTATTTTAGACCGTATAATTCTTCTTGCTAGTTCAATGATCAAATCAAAGATGCTAATATGGACAGTCCTATTCTACTTTCACAATAGGCTGTATAATCCGTTCTGGTCTGCCAATCCTGTGGGATATACAAGGTTTTTCATATGTCCAATTGCTACTGCAAAGTTTCTTCTGTGATCAGCTTTATTCTACTTTCATAATAGGTTGTTTAATTCATTTTAGTGTATTAATCTTAAGAGTTGTACAATGTTTCAGCTACAAATAACATTATTCTGCTTGGATGTTAGGCTTTATAATTCTTTTTGCTCTTCTTTGTTTTGATGTCTGTCCAGCCAATGGGTAGATTCCCATTTCATACAATGATGATTGTGGCACATGTCAGAAAACTTGATTTCCATCTCAATTTATCCCTGTACCAAAACATTTTTTGAATCCCTTACAGAACTCTTGAAAGTACGTAAGTAGAATTACCACATTCCTATGGACACAGAGGAATGTGGTAGAATTACCACATTCCTATGGACACAGAGGAATATGACACTGAATATAATGATTCAGATATCTAGCTAAACTTATTTATAAATGAAACTTTGTCTCTATGTGTGTGTGTGTGTCTCTGTTACCTATAGACTCCGAAACGGCTGAACTGATTATCTTGAAAATTCACACAGTTGTACTATAAGTGTCTGCGAGTGTTCTTAGCTAGGTTTTGTGTCAAGATACCCCCGATGAATATCGAAAATCGATAATTGAAAAAAATCGGGTTATAGAAGGAGTGGTCCAATTTTAATCAAATTTGGTACACTCATAGAAAAAGTCATAAGAAACGATATTCAGAAGTTTCAAGGTTGCAGTTCTTACAATAGTGCAGAAAATCAATTATATATATATGTATATATATATATATATAAGGCAAGATGTTTGTTTGTGTCTCTGTTTATCTGCCTGTATGTCTGTATTTTTTCAGCCCTTTTATTTTAGTTTTTGCTTTGGGTTTGGCTCTAAGTAGGTATAATTGTAGTTCTTAGTCTTAGCCATGATACCATTTACTCAGAGGACATATTTAGCCTTTAAAATCAGTTTATGATGAAAAAAACGGTGCTTACGTATTATCGAGAGGACCTTTAAAAAAACGACTCAAAAATTAAAGTAAATTATTTATTGAAACGGTTAAAACAATAAAATAACATTACATTTGTAATTCCGGAGGCCAGAACGTCGCAATTGCTTCCAAAAGTGACTCAAAGACATCAGTACAGGCAACATGCTTCCGCCACATGAATTCGGCCAAATACGACTCCAAATGGTGACGTGCAGTGCCACAGTGCTTCTCGCATATACGAATTCCAGTCAATTGTAGTCTTATCGGCCATGTCCAGTTGTTCTTCGCACCATTTGATTGAGGTCAAGTCCTTGGCCCAACAGTAGAAGAAACGGACGGCAGTTACGAATGGCAAACGACTGTCGGCAAACCAATTGTTCAAGGTCCTCCCGATAATACGTAAGGACCAAAAAAACTTATTTGATATTGATACCAGGAAATCAAAATTTGACTTACATCCATTCATTTTTCTTTCAGTCTACGGTTTCGCTTTAACTGGAAGCAACTATTGCTTTTTAGTCTTTCGTGCCAACGTCCAAAGTGTCTGAGCTCCAGGACTATGGATTAGTTTTAAAGCTTTCATTACACCCGAGCAACGCCGGGCTATACTGCTAGTTCTTTTATAGATACTAAAATTTAGTTTTTATAGTCATAGTAGTTCACCAGTCTGACAGTGATGAGATGATGTATGATTATTGCAGGAAACCAATTCAATGAGACAAGACTTAATCACCAAATAATAATGGCCAGATCCAAAATCATGCAGAGAAAATTTGCTGTAGGTGCTGAAAAGTTATTAGCCGAAGTGTTGGCCATTTTCTTGTGATTTTTATAATGCCTTCTTAGTTGTACTGAGGACTTTTCTGTGCACTGTCCCACAGAAAATTTTTCTAAAAATCATAAAGATGAATATAGAAACCTTTGAGAAATCTAAAGTTTATATTGCGTTTGTTTGTATTGTGGAATAGTTTTCACACTGAAGGTTATAATTGTGCTATGTCGGTTGCTAATCGACTTAACATACCCAAAATGTTAGGAACTTGGTAATCTTCCACTGAAACTGCTGATCAATATCAACTGCCTAGTAGTTCTACTGAACTTCAATAGAAGTCTAAAGAACTCCTATGAACTTCCCAAGAACTTCCTGTTAACTCTTATTAATATAGGAGGGAGAGTCCATTATCTGAGGAATAGGTGTGTTTCCCCATAAGTTTGACTCATCAGTATATAAAATTTTTAGATGTATTGTAAAGAGCCAGGTTTTTCTTTAATTAAAACTAGCAGTATAGCCCGGCGTTGCTTGGGTGTGATGAAAGCTTTAAAACTAATCTATGGTCCTGGAGCTTAGACTCTTTGGACATTGGCACGAAAGACTAAAAAGCAGTAATTCTTTCCAGTTAAAGCAAAACTGTAGACTGAAAGAAAAATGAAGGGATGTAAGTCAAATTTTGATTTCCTGGTATTGATATCAAATAAGTTTTTTTTCGTCGTAAACTGAATTTTGAAGGCTAAATATGTCCTCTGAGTAAATGGTATCATGGCTGAGACTAAGAACTACAATTATACCTACTTAGAGCCCAACCCGGGGCAAAAACTAAAATAAAAGGGCTGAAAAAAAAATAGACATACAGGCAGATAAACAGACACATACACAAGCATCTTGCCGTTTATATATATATATATATAATTGATTTTCTGCACTATTGTAAGAACTGCAACCTTGAAATTTCTGAATATCGTTTCTTTGTCTATAAGTGTATCAAATTTGATTAAAATCGGACCACTCCTTCTATAAGCTGATTTTTTTTTATTATCGATTTTTTATATTTATCAGGGGTACCTCAACACAAAACCTAGCTAAGAATACTCGTAGACGCTTATAGTGCAACTGTGTAAATTTTCAAGAAAATTGGTTAAGCCGTTTTGAAGTCTATAGGTAACGACACACACACACACACACACACACACAAAGTTCCATTTATAAATGAGTTTAGATTTAGATACATCTGTGAATTTCTGTTTCAAAATTGGGAATACATGTGGAATTTTCTGTTTTCATTTCCCAAAACTAATTTTTAAAAATTTGTGTCTTCATGGTAGTACTCGATCTTCTTATGTGTGCTGTGTCCCTACAGAACATTGGTCATCATGGTTCTCTACACTTCTTATCTTTCATAGCTTTTAGTAATATTCATTTTTTTATTTTTGCTATTCTTCCCTCTTTTTCCATCTCAATTACACAAGCTTATTAGCTAGATTATTTACTGTTTCATTCTCCTTTTCAATATGCCCTGTGAATATCAATCTTTCCAAACATTTATTTTTTTTCATATGACCTAGATATTTCAATTCCTTTATTGTAAATATAAGCACCCAGTTTTAATTTTTTTTTTTTTTTTTTTTTTGCGTTTAGAGCTTCCTTGTCACTCACACATTCTGTCTCTGGTATTCTCAGTAGAATCACATTTTTGTTATCTCATGTCTCTTCATCAAATTTAAAGAAATTGTCCAGCATTCACTGCCATTGTGGACTGCCATGATTGAGCTGAGGACTGATAGTGGGTTTCTCCCTGGTGATTTCTCCCCTAGTGATTTTATTGGGATGCCAACACTACCTGTCTTTTGATTCATCAAGTGTTTTGTTCTTTGATAGATCTTATTTTTCGTACTACACGATTGCTAACCATTCTCTTTGCTCCAACAATGTGTGATGGGGAAGTTGGTTCTATTTCTCACCATGCAGCAAGAACAGTATGTAAAGTTTCTAAAAAAAAAATAAAAAAAATAAAATTCATAAATGAACAAATGAGGAGGGTGTGAAAAGTTCTGTTTGTCTAAGAAGAGATTAAAAAATGATAAAGTTGATCATTTATTCAGCCAGATTTTATGAAGTGGGTTTGGCTGAGAACTTTTTTTTTTATTGTATTTATTCTCAGCCATATTTTTAAATATAAAGAAATTGCCCCCCCCCCCCCCCCAAAAAAAAAAAGAAAATATAACCTTTTAAATGACAAAGTTATTTTTAAAAATTGGGCATAATATTGGCACTGGAATTGAAAAAGTTTTTTATTAACTCAGACTTGATGAAAAACATACTGGATTTAACTATGAACATTTTATGAAAACTTCTACAATGGTTTTTAAGCATTTCACTTTTAGATTCAACCCAAGTTAAGCTGTGTATTCTCTTTCTTTACTAATCATCTGTATGAACTGACTGGATTCAAAACCCAAATTTGAACTTAAAATCTCGGTTAATAGAAGTTAAAGATTTGTAAACCAGTATTTTCTGCTATTTTAAATATAGTTTTTTCTTCCCGGACTTTTAAATATGAATTGATGCGCGGTTCATAAATTTTCAAATTGTTAAGTGGAATCTTCATGAATTTTGTTAGTAATGCTAATATTTAGAATATGAATGCAAAATTGCAGAAGAGAAATTTTTACAATGAATTTAATTCTTGATTGCTTTTAATGTCCAAATATATGTTAAACTGAAGCACTAAACATTTTCAATTTTAGCAAGTTACATACTCCCCCATCCCTGCCAAAAAAATATTGTTCATATTTGAGAGTTACGTTTGTTTGTTTTTTTTTCTTTCTGTCTGAGTCTATTTCCCAAGGGAAATAACTCTTTGTGTGAAATGTTTGAATCATGTACAGTATAATGTTTGAGATAAAAGAAATTTACATATTTTTTAAAAAGTTTTTATAAAGGCAATACATTGTATTGAGTAAACAAATCTTTAATTGTTATTAAAAAAAACTTTTTCTATGAAACGAAACTAATCCTTTGCTGTTTTTCACTTTTTAGAAAACTAAAGATATACTTTTAATGAATATTGCCATAAAAAAAAATCTTTTTTTTTTTTTTTTAAATTAAAGTTCCCTCAGTACATGAACAATGTGTGTGATATGAATGTAATAGATGGGAGGATAGATAATGATTGATACCTGACTTTTTTTTTTTTTTTATAATCATTTAATCCCTAGCAAAGCAGAAATACCACTGGTGCACAGGAGGGTTACAATGAGAGAATAAAAATGGTACAGGGGATGTTGAAGAAAGGATAAGAGATTTATGGGAATCAAGTAGAAAAAGATGGCAAATGACGTTGCATTTAAACTTTTGGAGATTGTAGATATTGGGATGTTGGAGAAAAGATAAGATATGGATGGGAATCAAGTAGATAATAAATACATAATAATTAAAGGCTAATTGTACTTAAGACGAACAACCAGTCATTCTGCTTAGAGAGATGGCTGGTAGAACTTAATATAGAAAGATTCCAACAGTTTTTAAATGAAATTCTGAATTAGCCTTCCTTAGTATCAAGAACATGTCTTGCTTATAGGACAGGGCACGTTGATTAATAAATATTCCACTATCATCAGACTAAACGTGTTATTACACCTATGCAAATTGTCCAAATCAACCTTCTGTGATATATATTTTATAATCATTTTGCCCCAACCAAGGTAGAAATACCACTGATGCACAGGGGGTTACGGTGAGTGAATGAAAATGGCACAGGGGATGTTGAAGAAGAGATAAGAGATATATGGTAATCAAGTAGATAAAAGATGGCAATTGACAATGCATTTAAACTTTTGGAGTTTGTAATTATCAAGGAATCAAACAAATGAAAGGGAGTTCCACAAACGAGAAGCATGAGAAAAGGAACTATTAGAATAGAAGAGGCAGTTACATTTAACTATTTTAATGGTAAAAGGGTGGGACCTGGATATCAATCTAGGAACATGAGTAAATGCAAGTGATCATGAACTGGGGGGTGGGGTAGTTTGTCAGGGTAGTTGCCATGAAAATACTTGTAGAAAAGGCAGAGAAGCTGCAACATGTCAGTGAGAAAGTGACTAAAGACAGGCTGCCAGGTCAGGATTAATTACATTGCAGAACCTCTTTTGGATTTTGTAAAGAACCGCAAGGTGAATAGCAGTAGCACTCAACTATATATGGCAACAGTATTTACTTCACGGACAAATGGTAGATTTATAAATGTGCAAGATCGATTCTGAGAAAAACTTCTTGACCAAACACAGTGAATCAACCTTCTTATCAGTAGATGCAGCTATGGATTCAATGTAGTCATTCTATCTGAGATTGTTTGTGATGGTGTGGAGCCAAGGAGACTAGCATCATCCATTCTGCTTGTAGGCAGGAATGTTTCTCTATGGAGATTAAAGGAGGTCAGCTTGAAAAGGTTATAGTGTTAAAGAAACCATATACACAGGAGTTTGTTCTACAAGGTGGCAACTCCTGAGGGAAAATCTGGATGAGTGAAACTTATTCCTTACACTTTGAATATGGTGGAAATGAGTGTGGTTAAGGTATAGGTGTATATGTCTGAATTTGAGAATCTAGATAAAGCTCATCTTGACTTTTGTCATGACAATCACAATTGAACTGTGCTAGGCTTGTAACTTTGTGCCTGTGCAGAAATGTGCTGCAGAGTAGAAAATAAGTCATCATTATAAAGATGGCATAAACGATTTTGAACTCTATCAAGGCTGGAAAGAGAGAGGAAGCCCCTACATTCATCTGGCACAAATACATAGCACACATACTTGTTTTGATTAAAAGGTTTTTTGGAGCTGACTGGAACTGCCGGCCTTCTATTTTCTATTTATTAATTTTGAAATCATTTTTACACCAGTCAGAGTAATAAAGTCAGTAAGACACAAGGTGATACTGAGTATGAGAGACAGAGAAAAAAAATGAAACCTTATTAAGGAGAGTCAGTTAAGTGCCATACATGAAACACACTTGGGCGATCAGGTCTCAAAAGAGACATAACTTACTGGGCAGAAGATTATCCCGCAGTAGGTTGCCATTTCTTTCTGCAGTAGACTGGTTGCCAGCCAAGGCTATAGAACTCAATCTGTCCTGTTATTTAACCCATAACTGGAAGAAAGTGACGGATTAATACCTTTCCCATTGATATTTGTACATTAGTGAATGTGAGGAATTCAACTGGAATTTGAACTCGGCACCCTGATTTCTCATTCTGAGTCGATATCCTCTGCACCACAACACACATTTTCTTGCTGATTAGAGAGCTTTTGAATGCAGTCATTTCTCACAGTCAGTCAGTTAAGTGCCATACGTGATACACGCTTTTGGTGATCAGGTCTCAAAAGAGACATGACTGACTGGGCAGAAGATTATCCCGCAGTAGGTTGCCATTGCTTTCTGTGGTAGACTGGTTGCCAGCCAAGGCTATAGAACCCAATCTGTCCTGTTATTTAACCCCTAACTGGAAGGAAGAGACAGATTAATACCTTTCCCAAGGGTATTTGCACGTAAGTGAATGCATTGAATTCAACTGGTATTTGAACTTGGCTCCCCGATTTCTCATTCCGAGCTGATATCCACTACACCATAATGCACATTAAGGAGAGAGAGAGAACAATAAAAGAGGAATTAAGAAGACAAAAGATAACAATGAGCATAGTATTTAAATTTTTGCCAATCAAAGTTAAGTGGAAGCTGAAAAAAAGTTCCCCAAGTGAAAAGTGTGAGAGATAGACACTGTTAGCATAGAACTTATGATTGCATCCAGCAACCAGAAGTAAAATGATGAAGCCTGACTGCCAATCTAATCGTACAATTAAATTTATGAAGTGTATACAGACCAAAGAAAAAATTTTATCAGAACAATTGCAATGAAAATAGTTAAAGGCACAGGGAAGCTATGCTACACTGGTGGAAAAATAATTGAAGCCAAGATACCAGGTTAGGTCCAATAACATTGCAGATTCTTTTTTGCATTTTATCAAGGATCTCTAAATATATAGCAGAAGCACCAAACCAGATGTGGCAGCAATATTCAATGCAATGACAAATGGTAGACATACAAATGTACAAATAAACCTGATAAGAGATGACAAATCAGTATTGTAAGTATTAGAGACAGAGTTTGAGATTAACATCATCTCTGTGGAATTAGTTAACATTAGTTTGGGATGACAAGTTAACTTTTTTGGTGCGGGGTGGGGGGTGTACAATGCTGGGACAGTACAAAATATTTAATCAAATTCTACAAGCAACTAATTTCTCAAAATAAAAATGAAGAAAACATTCTTCTCTTCTATCATGGCAGACTTTTAGTAAATAAAGGACACACTTGCAAAAAGATGAACAATTTTCAAAAAAATCTTTTTAAACTGGTTACTGAAACCTAACGAAGGTTGAACGACTTAAATTTAGATATTTATTTTATTTATCTCTAAATGTGAAAAAAAAAAAATAATTGGATTCTATTTGGAGCAATTAATTTTGTTTAATAAACAAAAAGATTAGATTTTTTTCTGATAAACTTATAATGAATAATAACAACTTCAAATATATTTTTCTCAAAAGTTAATCTTAAAAGGTTAAAGTAGCTATGTAACATGAATTTTAGACAATATATGCTCATTAAAAATAACAGATTAGTATCCAGGGACCAAAAAATTGAAAGGAGAAAATCATTTGTTAAGGGAGATTCAATTTATTATAAGAAACATTAGCTAGGTCTGCCCAAAATGATGTCAAAGTACAAGCAAATGGGGCAATATGTTCAATACTAAAAATTAGGGACTGATAAGATGAAAACTGATTTTATCACAAATTACTTTTTTTTATTCACCGATGGCTCCACTGATGTTTTGCAAAGAAAAGACTCAAAGATTTGCATATCGTTAAAAACTTGAATGGACCATTTAACAACTTTTATGTGTTATGTTCTACGTTTATCATTAATGAAATTGAAAGATACAAGAAAGGATTTACAAAAATGTTACAGACCTAAAATTTTCTTACAATGTAAGACTGACAAATATGAGATGAAAACTTGAGCACAAAAATTTATCAATAAGAACATTTCCAGGTAAAAATATTTAAGTTCATTTAAATGAAATGCTTAAATAAAAAATAGTTTTTAATTTTTATAAAAATTATAGTAAAACTTAAATAATTAATTTCTTTATTTATTCATGTTTTAAAACTAATGTTTAGCATTTTTAATTTATCTTCTAAACATATTAATTTTTTTTTGTATTATGCTAAAAACAACTATGAATATTAAAAACAAAATACATTTTGACTTTGGCTTCAAAATAGTATTTAAAAAAAAAAGTACCTGTTTCTTAGTTACTAGGCTTCCTCAGGGAAATAGGTCTTCTTAAACTCTTGTAAATACAATACATAGATAGACACAAGAAAACTCCCAGAAAATAATTGTTTACTAATTCAAAGTATTCACTTCGAAAAAAAAAAAAAAAAAATTCTATCTAAAAAGGATTAAAAATCACTTGATGTGAAAAACTACCTAATTCAACATGAAATGACCCATTTAAGGTTGATGTGCCGATAAATAATACTTACCTTATCCTTTACATTTTGATTTTAGGTTGTTCTACAATTTTTTCAGGACAAATAGGATTGGTTTTTTTTAAAACTTCCTGGGACAATAGTGAAAAATGTAATTCTGGGGCCCCGATTACTGAATTGTCTTGAGAAATGTCTCAAGTCTGGAGCTAATTGCATTTCATGAGAGAACACTAAACTGACATTTCTTTTGGAAAATATTTGTCAGGTTTTTATTATAGAGATAAAAAAAAATGAAAATACTCAATGAGTTCTAAAAACAAAAGCAACATTTACCCGAGAGAGCTAAGAGAAACAAAATCCACATTGCTTGACATGTGATGAGAACACAGATTAAAATACACCTACTTTATAATCATATAGCAATAATTCTTATCACTAACAAGGAATGGTCAACCAAAGATTCCTGTGCTCCTCCTATTCACCATATTATGAACCACTTCTTGTTGAAAGGAGGAAAATAATTCTTGCTTGCTGAGGTTTGTGTAGAACTTTTTGATGATTGTATTCTTGGTTTAAAAAAAAAAAAATCCTAATCTCAACATGAATCCTGCATTAACATTTTTGTTCGATGTAAATGACTTCAACAATCTTTTAATCTTTTTACTATTAGTATTTTAATGGTATTTGGATGTAGCGGACTAATGATACTATAATTCTTGTGGTGCTTGTTAATGCACTTTGTTCAGATAAATGACACAAAGGTTTGTGTGAAAAGGTGGTTGTTATATAACCTATTTAAGATGTTTACTTGGTCTCTAATTTCTCTTTAATACATTTTTGTTAAACAAAACTGACAAGGTGCTTTTGTAAAGGCTTGTTTTTCGTTTTTAAGAAGGAGAGCTTCCCTTATTTTTAATTTCTTTTTACAGTTAGAGGTACATATATCTGTGTTGTTAACAAAATTTTATGATATCAATTAGGAACATAAAATAGCCAAGTTAAATCTTTCATTCCCATTCCTCAACAGGATATGTGTTAATCTAACATTCCATCTAAAAGAGGAATGAATTATTTCAATGGCATGCCACTCAATCATGCCAAATGCTTAAATACTGAATTCTAGACAATGACTGAGGCAATTAAAGACATAATAGTTGTGAGTTTAATCCCTGGTGCTAGCAATAATGGTTTAACCAAAATGAGATAATCCCTAGACAGCTGAATAAAAACAGTTTACCTCCATAGATAGATACAAGGATTCAGTATTTGTCCATATTTCTCTTATGGGGAGGCACACCTATTCCTCAGATAATGGACTCTCCCTCCTATATTAATAAGAGTTAACAGGAAGTTCTTGAGAAGTACTTGGGAAGTTCATAGGAGTTGTTTAGACTTCTATTCGAGTTCAGTAGAACTACTAAGCAGTTGATATTAGTCAGCAATTAGCAGAATATTAGGGAGTCAGCTTTTAATGGAAGATTACCAAGTTCCTAACATTTTGGGCACGTTAAGTCGATTAGCGACCGACTAGCACGATTATAACCTTCAGTACGAAAAACTACTCCACAACAATTTCTGAGACAAAGTATTGTAATTATTTACACTATTTACATTGTTCAGACAGTTGTCTTGATCTTTCTTGCCATGGTCCAGTAGATAAAAGCGTTAGTTGGATCCTATAAGTTGACCCAAAGAGTTGTGAGTTGAATACATAGCAAAAAATTTAGCAAGTTGAGTTAAAGGGAGATAACTAAAACAATTGAAAGCGGCATGACACATGGAACGAGAACACTCTACCCCAGTGAACAAAATAAAGGGTTCAGTTTGAAAATTTTAATCACCTGAAGATCAGAGTGTGCAACAGTTGAAATTTGGTGAATATGGCAACAAAAACTGGGACAACAATCCAAACAATGTAAATAGTAATAAAAAAAGATTTAAACTTGAATTACCCTGATGGTTACTGCCATTAATAGATACCTGAAGAAGGCCAGAGAACACAACAGTCAAAATATTGTGGCAATAGTGACAAAGATTAGGACATTAGTCTGATGAAATAATATAAACACATCTCAGAATTTATTTTTATTTTGTTTATTGCTATAAATAGACAGAGACATTCACTTCTGTTCCATATGACATTTATTAATACGTTTCATTTTTTTTTTTTTTACACTCAGTAACACTTTGCATCTTAGTGGCTTAATTGTCTTACTTGGGGTGAAGTGATTAAAAACTACTACAGAAATTTACATTGTTTGGACTGTTGTTCTCATCTTTATTGCCATGTTTTGGTTGTTGCATGCTCCAGCCTCCTTCAGGTGCAAGAAATTTTGAACAGAACCCTTTATTTTGATCACTGGGGTATATCATTCTCATTTTGTGTGCGATGCCACTTCCGGATGCCATGTAGCTATTTTCCTTGTAGCTCAACTCTCAAAGTTATTTGTTAACCATTGCTGTAGGCAAGTATTGAACTCGCAACTCTTTCTATAACCCGATTTTTTTGATTCTTGATTTTTGATATTTATCGGGGGTAACTCAACACAAAACCTAGCTAAGAACACTCGTAGATGCTTATAGTACAACTGTGTAAATTTTCAAGAAAATTGGTTCAGTCGTTTCGGAGTCTATAGGTAACGGATACACACAGACAAAGTTTCATTTATAAATAAGTTTAGATGAGTTTACATTGGGATTTAGTTATCTGAAGAAAGCCAGAGGTCCTAGCGACCAAATTTTTCATAACATCATCGAAGATGATTAGGTTGACTTGAAAGTCATGTAAATGAATACTGGCCCCACAGAGAAATTAAAATAATGCATCTCTTGTTGTTTTCACAAATCGGAGAAGCTTGAAATAAAGTAATTAATAAGCAGCAGAAGATAGAAAGAAATTTTAGCTGATGTTTAATTTAGGACATTCAGTCTGTAACGACAGTTGTTACTCATCTACTTGGCAATTATCAACCGTTTGATTCACTCACAGTTGGACCATGGATGTACAGTAGCTTATTTTTGAAAAAGCCACATTGCCTTAAATAAAACCTGCAATGAATATGTAAAAAGTTTCTTTTATCTCCGAGTCAAATCACCTTTAATTGATACTGTTGCCAGTTTTTGTTTTTCTTGTCTTGTTATTAGCTCTTACTTTACTCTTTCATCTTTGACTTAAAAAAAAATTCTCCACGGTTCTCTAGAGGATAGAAATTAGATTTCTATGTTGGGTGCCGGTATAACAGATCATATTTTGGTTTCAATATCAAAGGAATGTTTACCGTCACTTGGCGAATTTCGTAGGTTGTCTGAACAAAACTTGCCCAAAACTGACGTAGTCTTTATTTCCTCCTCTCTTATGATGGATATTTGCGTTTACTAGAAGTTTGGGGTTTCAAATCACGATTTCTCTCTCACACATATGCAGTATCCCCACAAAATGCGTATATATTTTTAGTCAATTTTACTTTCTTTAACTCTTTTTATTCTGAAGAATAAACGTTAGAACAGAAATCAATAAAATCTCTTGTAATCTTGATAGTTCTTTCTATTGCAATAATGTTTGGACAGTTTATCAAGTGAGAACATTTTAAAGCCTTTTTTTAAAAATATTTTTAAGGCTTCAAATGTCTCATTTTTAAGTTGAACTGGTGAAAGCTTTTTGCCAAACATTATCAAAATATTGAGTTATGAAATATTCATTTTTGATTAAACACCATTCATATAGTTTTTCTAAACTTTTATTAGAGATGCTGAAAAGTTCTTTGTTTCAATAAGATTTTTTTCCCTCACAAATTCTGATAACCATTTGGCCAAATTGGGCTGGGTTGAGAACTTTTCAGCACCACTTCACACCTTTCTTTCTTTCTTTCTTTCTTTCTCTCTATAATATATATATATATATATATATATATATATATATATATATATATATTTCTTAAAGTAACTTTAATCCAAAAGGAGAAGCAGGAAGGTAAATCCCAAAGACCCGATCCTAATTAATATTAATATTTTAATATTAAAAAATGATACAGGTGGAGAGCTCAATGTAATTAAAGTTACAGAGCCAATTATAAAATAAAATAAATTTCGATGTTCAAAACTGTTGAATGATCATTTCAACATGAAATCCCTAAGAGAGATTTCACATCTCATCGGCAATTTTGAAATGTGGTAGGCTACGTGGGTTTCAATTGTAAGGTATCATCAGGCAGAAGGTCTTACACTCCTTACACATTATCTTGATAAATATAGTAAACTTGAAATATCTCTCTCTCTCTCTTTCTCTCTCTCTCTCTATATATATATAAAATGTGTGTGTACACATGCGTGTATAAATATATATATATATATATACACACACACACACACACAACTCAATCAACAACATACTTATAGAAAATACAACTATGATATATCCCATCAAAATACAAAAATGGCTAAAAATAGTAGAAGCATTGAATAAAAAAAGAAGTAAAAGCCAACACTCAATAAAATCAACTATGAACACAGCCATAATGTGCTGACCCTGTTTTGGGGAAGGGAATTCCCATAATTCTAGATGCATACATAAAATCTACACACTCAGTTTAAAATGAAAATAAACACTGTCTTGATAATGACTGAAATAGTTAAATGTGCTCTGATATACTGAGCAGTTGAATAATTGTTAAAAACTTTATGCCCAGAAAAAAAAATTATAGAAACACAAGAAAAATTAAATGAAAAGCCTAATTGCAGTACCTTATCAGTTGTCTTTAACAGAACTTGTATAAAAGAGGGATTGCTGCCCTAATATATATATATATATATATATATATATATGGGTGGATAGTCAGGTAGTATAACAATTACTGGCATGGAAAGTGTAAGTCATTATTATTTTTTAAAAATGTGACAATAATACAAAGGGGTGCTGAAACTCAGGAGGGGAGGTATTCCAAAAGTTCTCTCTGTTTAGTTGATCAAAATTTAGAAAATGTGTCAGGCTGAGAACTTTTGCTTACTCCCCAATCTTTACCATTTCAATTGCTGTGCCACCACAGAGTGAAAATATTCTACCAAGAGATCTGGTGATAAGGCACAGGGAGTAGTGGCTTCATTTTTTTCTCAAGGGTATTAATATAAAATCGCCATGAACAGTCCTGAAGATAGTTTAAACTTGATTAGCAATACCACCATCCCTTCAATTTTTACACCATATCATCAAACGAGACTTTGTTAGCAATGAGGGAAACCTAACAAGTGAGATGGCTGGTTTGCAAAATTCACCAGCAACAATGACATTTATTCCAAATGATCTTGAAAGAAATGAAGTCTACAATGTACAGATCCTGGATTATTTCGTCAGGGAAGTTAAGAGGAAATTTATGATGGTGAGCGAGAATTTATCAGTGAATAAAAATGCAGAAATTTTAGACACATCTGTGGTTTGTTCTACTTTTAGTTGGTCTGCAAAATTAAAAGCATGATTTCAAATGTTCTTTGTCAATTTTTATCCCTCCTTTTCTTACCTTAAGATTTGATAACATTATTTCAATGATGAAATTAAAACTGTTGCTATATTTAAAAAAAATTTTTTTTATAATCATATCGCCCCAAGCAAGGCATTTTACTGCCACTGTTTTGCAGGGGTTTGCATAGGAGGAAAGTTATGAGAAAAAGTGACAGGTTATAGTGAGTATCAGAAAGTGGGTAAAAGAAGGATGACTCTGGTCATAAAGTGAGGGATCAATTTATATAATGATTGTAATATAAAATTGATCCCTCACTTTATATCCACATTATAATATAGAATTTTTTTTTTTTAAAATAATTATATTGCCCCAAGCAAGGCATTTTACTGCCACTGTTTTGCAGGGGGTTACATAGAAGGAAAGTTATGAGAAAGAGGGGGTGTCAGGAAGTGGGTGAGAGAAGGATGAGAATACTGATGAGAGTAAAGTGGACGGAGAAAGGAACATGAAAGAGAAGATGCAGGTTAGTGAGATAGGAGATGACGATTGACTTAACATTTAAATTCTTGGAGATTGAAGCTGTCGAGGAAGCAAGTAAATGGAAGGGAATTCCACAGGCAGGAAGTGTGAGAAAAGAAGCTGCTGGAGTAGAATTATTAAATAAAAATATTATCAAATAAAATATTAAAGATGGGATGACAGTTAAAAGGGAAATCAAATAAATATTTCTTGTCAATTCAAATAAACAACTTTTACAAACTAAGTATTTTTATTAAGTTTTTTTTTTTTGTAAATAAAACAAATGTTTTCTGGTAAATGTTTGTTTTAGGTGCCAACGGCTTTTCCCCCTTCATTTTTATCCAAAATAGCATTATTTCTGTGCAAATGTATATGCTGAACTCAAATCAACAATTAGTTCTTGAAGAAACTTACCTTTTTTGCTTTGAAAGTCCATGAAAAAAATGAACTATATCTCACACTTTTTCTCTCCTGAAACTCTCACGAAGTCATGTAATTAACTGCAGAATGACGTTCTACATAGGCAGCAATTTTGGTCAATTTTCTTCCTTTACTGAAACTTCCAGTGATGTACTTCCTGTTATGAAAGTAACAAGCGTAGAAATACAATAGCGCATTACTTTTTTACCGTAAGTACATCGCCGGAAGTATCAGTAAATGAAGAAAAATCAAGCAAAAATCTGCCAAAATTCGTTGCATTACACAGTACGTCATTTTGCAGTTAATTACATGACTTCATGAGAGTTATAGGAGAGGAAAAGTGCAAGATATAGTTTTTTTTTTTTATGGACATTTAAATGAAAAAGGTAAGTTTCTTCAATAGCTAACAGTTGATTTGAGTTCAGCATATACATTTGCACAGAGATAATGCTATTTTGGATAAATTTGAAAGGGAAAAATGTCGGAGCTTACAATGAAAATTTATCCGTTTTCTTTTATGGACTTAATGAGTATAGAAATTGTCTAAATGTTTTCAAGGATTTTAGTTGTTATTATTATTTATAGTGTGTTAGTGCTATTGTATATGGCCAGTACATTGTGACCATGTTCCTAATTAATATTTTAAAGTTTTGTTAGCAATATAGATAACTGCAAAAAGAGCTTAAAAATAATAGAAGCTTTCTTTAAAACAAAAAACAAGTCTGAACAAAACACCTTGTCAGTTTTATTTAACAAAAGATGTATTAAAGAGAAATTCGAGCCCAAATAAACAGTTATGTCTTAAAAAGGTTATACAACAACCACCCTTTCACACAAATCTTTGTGTCATTTATCTGAACAAAGTGTTGTTTGACAGTACATTAACAAGCAGCACAAGAATTATAGTATCATTAGACAGCTTCATCCAAATAACAGTAAAATATTTCTTGAATCTAATAGTAAAAGAGGTTAAACGATTGTTGAGGTCATTTATAGCCAACAAAATCACACATATACGGACAGCAGCACGGGATGAATAATCTTAGAACTGGAGTTTGAATTCCAGTCAAATTTGCTATGTTCACTTATGCACAAATGCATTTGGAAAAAGGTATGAAACCATTTCTTCTCCCACTTAGGGGTTAAATAGAAGAGCACACTGAGCTCTAAAGCCTTGATTAGCAGCCAGTTTAAGAGAATAACAACTCTGAATTAAGACCCTGGGAAGAGCTGTATTAATCCATATTTTTTTTTATAATCATATCGCCCCAAGCAAGGCATTTTACTGCCACTGTTTTGCAGGGGGTTACATAGGAGGAAAGTTATGAGAAAGAGTGATAGGTTATAGGGGGTGTCAGAAAGTGGATAAGAGAAGGATGAGAATACTGATGAGAGTGGTGTGGACGAAAAAAGGAGCATGGGAGAGAGGATGCAGGTTAGTGAGATAGGAGATGACTATTGACTTTATATTTAAATTCTTGGAGATTATAGCTGTCGAGGAAGCAAGTAAACAGAAGGGAATTCCACAGGCGGGAAGTGCGAGAAAAGAAGCCGCTGGAGTAGAATTTGTGTTTACAATTTATTGGTTTCACAGTAAAAGGGTGAGACCTAGTTGCTAATCTTGTGGTTTGAATAAATTCATACATAGGGGGAAACAGTGAGCTAAGTTCATCAGAGCAGAAGCCGTGAAAGTATTTGTAGAAGAGACACAAGGAAGCCACATTGTGCCGGTGAGAAAGTGACTGTATCTGAGCTGCCAAGTCGGGATCTATCACATTACAGAATCTCCATAGGATCTTGTCAAGGTCACCCAGGTGGATAGCAGGAGCACCCGACAAGATATGGCAGCAGTATTCAATGCATCAGTTCTCTGCATTCAGAGATCAGAGGCTATGATAAAACATCATAGCCTCTGGATCTTTAAAAGAGAAAAATTGAAAGGTACCAGAGATGAATAGTGAGGACTGAAGACCTGTCTTTTTAATTTCTTGAGAGATGTTCAACCATTAATGGTTTTAAATTTGACGTAATTTGCACTGAAGTGATGATTTTAATTCCCTATGAGAGCTAAAATCTTTATCTTATACACTGTTTTTGATTCAGTCATTTTCATTTCACTAATCCTGATCTCTCTTTCTCCTGTGACCAACGACTTCCACTTAGATATTGTAGATTTCAGTATTAATCTTATCCAATATTCAGTTAAATTCTATATTTTCAATAAATTTTTCAAGATTTTATATATCTTTGAGTAATGCAGTTTTAACATATCAATAATTAGTGACCTTTATCTCATCAGATCTTAATTGGTGCAAGATGTGTTGGTTTAATTTACCATGTATAAACCTTTGATCTTTATTGCACTCTGTACAACTTGAGCAATAGAAGATTTCATTTTCAAGTCATGGAATATTTTTGTATTTTGCATGTTTCCAAGTAATCTTATAAACAACTTTATAATAAAAAAAAAAACAAAAAAGAATATAAATTGGTGCTGTGTATTGTGAGTTCAAATTCTGCGCAAAGCAGAACGTGAATATTATTACTATTCATCTTGCTTAGACCACAATGCATCCCAAATGGTATGATCTCATCACCGAGGAGGATTTTGTCTGCAGCTGGAATTGAGATTATGATGGATCTAAGGTCTTTGGTAGAATGCTATGGTAGGTTCTTTGTTACTGTCTGAAAAGGAGTATAAGCACTGAGCGTAGTTAGTAAATGGATGCCTGGTGATGGAGATCAAAAGCATATGATTCAATCATTAAAACCAAGTTGTTAAATGGCAAGACTCATATTCTCATCTTAAATTATTGAACTCTTTCATTTATCCTTCCAGAAAAAATTGTGGATGAAAACACACACACAAAGAGATATTGAAAAGTTCTCAGATTGACCAATGAGAATTCTCTAAAATCTGGTGTTGAGATATGTGGCCAGATTGTGTAAGTGGGTCAGATTTTTGCCACTTTATTGTGTATTGAAAGAGGAAGAGAAAAATTGTTGATTACTACTTAATTAGCATTAATTATTAAAACTCGTTGCTTTTTTTGACAAAACATGCGTACAGAATTATTTTCTTCTCAGTTTTCCCTAATAAAGCCTCATCATTTAAAGACAGTCTGCCAAACTCTCTTGGCAATTCTAGCATTATGAGTAACAGGGCCTGATTCAAGATATGAATTGCAATTCAATCCAGATAGGATCAGTGTGAAAAAAAAAAGTACAGTATCGTAACTGAGCGGTGAACAACAGGAGTGCTGATAATGTGATAACAGTTTGGCACTTTCAAAACCAAGATTTTGAAAGAGATAATGTGATGAATATCGAGTGCATGTGTAGAGGTGGAGTAACTATTTACATGGACAAAGATATGAGGAATAAATGTACAGTTGCATTCAAATATGTCTAGAGATATATTTTCTAAACATATATTGTTAAATATAAGAAACAATGAATGTCTATTATGTTTAGTCATGAGTCATTCTAAACATTGTATTTTGGCTTTAATTTCAGGTGAAAATAAAGAAAAAAAAATTCTCCAACAATTGGATAATTTTTTATTAAGTTGGTTCTAATCTTTTGGCTCACATGAGCCATCTTCAGAGAGGTTACAGGGACGTTAACATAAAAACATCCACCATCAAAGATGATTTTATCTTGTGTTGACATAAAACTTTGCTAAGCAACGATAACAGTTACCAAATAGCAAACACAGTTTGTAAATTTGTAATGCGGTTCTATGATGTCACACTGTGTGAGAGCTCGAAATGATAACCGAACCATATATTTAAATGCAATGTGATGTGTTATGACCAGATTTAAATGTGATTTTATTAAGTGTGGGTTGTTTTGATTTAATGTAGATGGCCTCTAATATCTGAAGGTTCTTTTTACTGTGTGTATGAGTGAGGATTATTGTATTGTTGACTAAAATCTGTCTGATATTACCTACATGGTTATGTTTTTTTGAGAAATGTTGTTTAATTTTACTCTGATCATAAAGGTGGCAGGGAAGTCTACGGGAGAGAGTGGTTGTAGTAAAACCAATATATGTAGTGGGTTTATTATTAGTACCAGAGATACAATCTCTGAATGGGCATGTAAATTGATATACACTACATTGGTTTTCTGTAGAGGATTTAGTTGTGTGGTTGTAGGGTTATTAGAGACTATGAGGTTAATTGTTTTAAATTTTTTATAATATATGATGTGTTTAATTTGATTATTATTATTTATTGGTTTAAAATTTCTATGTATTATGTTTTTGAGAGTTTTTTCATCTTGTTTGTAATTATTATGTATTTGGTTGCAATAGTAGAAGTTAGTAGTGTTATGTTTATTTTGACGTACATTATTATTATCAATATTGTTAAGTTTATTGAGATACATTTTAATTTATTGATCA
The DNA here is from genome assembly GCA_037127315.1 of Ascarosepion bandense. Classification (NCBI taxonomy): domain Eukaryota; kingdom Metazoa; phylum Mollusca; class Cephalopoda; order Sepiida; family Sepiidae; genus Ascarosepion; species Ascarosepion bandense. The sequence goes on from JBBBDQ010001635.1 coordinate 3,189,186, forward strand.
ATAACAGAGTTAGGAAATCCATTGTTAATGTTGTGTAATTCTTTATAAAATATGGATTTGGAAGAAGATATCATTTGTGTGTGTTGAATTAAATTTTTTATTATAACTAACTTATATCGTTGGGGGCATTCACTATTATAACTAAGAATACACGAGTTTATGCTAGTTGGTTTATATATTTATATATTGATTGATATGTAGAAGAGATCAAGAAACTTTTGTATATATCCACAAATAATTATTAATATAGAAGCAGGTGATGATATATTTTTGGCTTGAATCACTTTGCAAAATTTGACCATTCATTCATTTTTAAAAAATTTTTTTATTTATATTGATTCATTTTTTTTGACAGCATCTTGGTTAGGCTCTGAACTTTTCAGTATGCATTTTTTTTTTTAGCTAGTTCAACCTAAGCCACTGAGACATAAGGGGTTACTGGGTGTGGAAGTGTAAGAAACAATAATATTGCTAAGGAGTAAGAACAGAGGAAGAGAATTCAGGAGGACGTCAGATATCAATTCACATTGCATTTAAATTTTTTGCAGATTAAATTTGGCTGGAAAGCATAGAACCAGAAGGGAGTTCCATCCACAAGTAAGGAGTACAAGAAAAGAAACTGTTAGCATAGTGTTTACTGTTATATCTAGTCAACTCAACTGTAGATTGGTAAGACATCATCACCAGTATAGCACTATGTTTAAATTCGAAGAGTCTACACACCATAGTGAAGAGCTCATTGGAACAACTACCATGAAAATATTTATAGAAAAAGCAAATGGAGGAAACCTTATGGCAGTATGAAAGTGACTGAAGTCAAGATGCCAGATTGGGGACAATAATATTGCTGATTCTTTTTGGGATTTTATCAAGGAGTTTTAGATAGCAATATTTGAAGCATGAATGAATGGTACTTATAGATATGTAAGATAGATTCTGGGGAAAAAAACATCTTGCATGGCACAGTGAACCAACCTTCCTGGCAGTTGACCTACCAATAGATTCAATATAGTCTTTCCACTTCATGTTAGCTTAGAACATTTGTCCAAAGAAGGTGCAGCGAGTCACTCTCCAACATCAGTCATGCTGATGGATGGCAGAGCGGGTTCTTTCAGAGCTGTATGTGACAACTATCCAGGGTACATAACACCAGCTCCAAGAAACTTGGATAGAAGGATGCCTATCCTATGTGAAGGGATTATTGGAGAAAATACGTGAGATTTGTGTTCCATATAACATCAGTAGGACCTTCAAAACTGGTTCAACACCTCTTTCGAGTAAGATCTCTCATACGGGAGTAAATGATTAAGCATTACATGTACAGCATCCTATGCAGCTGTGGTAAGAAATATAAAAGAGAAATGCCCCTCTCCCCCTAACACTGCAGGAGTACTATAAAGCTGCAACACAAGGAGAAATAGAGAAACCAAATGTAGACAACGTATCAAGGATTTCAGAGGGAGGTAACTATCTCTTGTAGGATTAAGTTGAAATAATAGAAACCTCTACTGAAAAAATACGGAAACTTAAGGAATCAGCATATATTTTAGGTCACAAAAAATCTAAGTCAGCCAAGCATAGAAATGAATATAATATGGGAATCAGTAATATGGAGTGCTAGAGAGAAGAAATAACAACAAATAAATTGTAATATGGTAAAAAATGGTTACTGAGACTAAGTTTATATGTCCAAAAAATTCACACACTGATGTCCTCTTGGATAAAAGTGTTAGTTGGATCCATTGACTTGACCAAAGAGTTATAAGTTCAATACTTGGTGAACAAAAACTTGAGAGTCAGGTACACAACTGATACTAAGACGTCTCAAAAAGGCATGGAACTAGAACAATCTGCCTGGGTGGATGAAATAATAGGTTCAGTCTGAAATTCCAATCACTTGAAGAAGGTAGAGTGTACAATGGCCAAAACATTGTGAATATGGAAAATGAAATTGAGGACAGTAGTCTGAACAATGTAAAAAGTATAAATAATTACAATACCTCATCTCAGAAATATAGACAAAAACTGAAAGTCGTTTCTGATATCAGCTGCCATTTTGACCATATATAAGTTTGACTTGGTATCAAAACTGGAGAAAATGATTGTCTCATCAGTATAAATAGGTCGTTAATGAAAATTAAGGACAAAGTAAGATCAAAGATGAAACTCTGGGGGTCACCTGGGGGACACCTGCATTTGCATGAAACAATGGCTGTTCAGGATTTCTTTATTACTATATTATTATCTATTTTTCAAGTGTCTGTGTGACTATGTGCATAATATGTGCATAATATGTGCATAATATGTGCATAATATGGATAAATATTTATTATCTATAAATACTAGCAGTAAAGTAATTAGCAGTATAGCCCGGTGTTGCTCGGGTGTAATGGAAGCTTTAAAACTATTCCATGCTCCTGGAGATCAGAATCTTTGGATGTTGGCACGAAAGACTAAAAAACAATAGTTGTTTCCAGTTAAAGCAAGACCATAGACTGAAAGAAAATTGAATGGATGTAAATCAAATTTTGATTTCCTGGTATCGATATCAAATAAGTTTTTTTTGTCGTAAACTGAATTTTGAAGGCTAAATAAGTCCTCTGAGTAAATGGTATCATGGCTGAGACTAAGAACTACAATTATACCTACTTAGAGCCAAACCTGAAGGAAAAACTAAAATAAAAGGGCTGAAAAAAAAATACAGACATACAGGCAGATAAACAGACACATACACAAACATCTTGCCTTATATATATATATATATATATACATAATTGATTTTCTGCACTATTGTAAGAACTGCAATCTTGAAACTTCTCGTTTCTTATGTTTTTGTCTATGAATGTATCAAATTTGATTAAAATTGGACCACTCCTTCTATAACCCGATTTTTTCGATTATCAATTTTCGATATTTATTGGGGGTACCTTGACACAAAACCTAGCTAAGAACACTTGCAGACGCTTATAGTACAACTGTGTGAATTTTCAAGAAAATCGGTTCAGCCGTTTCGGAATCTATAGGTAACAGACACACATACATACAGAGACAAAGTTTCATTTATAAATAAGTTTAGATTAGATAGATACAAAAGGTGATATATTTTTGGATCACTTTCCAAAGATCAGATTTTTTTCTAATTTTATATTTATTTTTTCAAGCTTCTTGGTCAGACTCTGAACTTTTCAGCATGCACTTGTACAATTATTATTGATTTCTGTTCCAATACAAGTGTGTATTTCCATTTGCATGATATAAATGCCTATATGGGGTGGGGAATTAAAGAATTGTCTAAATTACACAAAATGAAAATAACTGACATCTTATTTTAACAGATATATTTAGCAAAATTATCCAAAAATATCTTGAAATACTAAAGAGCAAATTTATTCAATAAACTTACCATTGGCTTTAACCATGGCCTCAGGACAACTTTGGAATCTCCTGCATCTCTTCTGGACAGTCTCCTTGTTTAAGTTAGTGAATAATATATGTGTTGGTTACAATCCTGGCAAGAAATGACAAAACACTTTCCCCAATTTATTGACAGAAGCATGCAAATACATGCTGAGATTTCTTTCTAGCTCATTGATATGTCCCAGAAAGGGATATATATATATATATATATATATATATATATATATATATATATCATCCGAGGTAACTAAGTGTTTTAGGCAAATGTAACCGAGTAGAACAATCTAGCATGTAGACGTAATGATGGTACTCGTTGTATGCAGTATCCTGAGACGTAGGCGTAGTCAATAATCATAGATCTCCAGTGGAAGACCTCAAGTTAAAGACCTGTAGAGATCTCTGGATCTCTGGACATACTCACCTTAGTCTATATTTATGGCTGACACCAGCCAGTCACATTTCAGTGAAGAAGAACCAAGGTTTATACATATTCGTTACATCACTAATAAAATAGGCTAGTTTTCAGTTTCATCTGACTCTGTCCTGGTCTGTCTTGTCTTGAAGTCACTATGCTATGATCACTTAGGCAAATTTGTTCTTGTGTGTCAACTCCAATTCTCAGTTTGTAAAATTCTTGCCATATTACTGTTGATTTGCTTTGTCATTCAAAACGAATGTACCCTCACAAATTATCTAATGTATTTTTCTTTAACAGAATTATTAACAAAAAAAAAAAAAAAAAAGAAACGATAGGGAAGGGTTGCAATCACACTAGTCTTACTGCTACAATCCTGGGTAAGTGAATTTTTACAGCGCTAACTTTTTTCCCCTGACACTGAAAATGAACTGCCTTTAAAAAAATTTTGTAGAGTTAAGTTAAGAAAAAAAAAAAAACTACAAAAGGGCATTTTACTCCTAAAACCTAATTAAAATATTTAATTAATTTTATCTTATAAAAGATTAAATTAGTGACTTTTGCTCTTCAACATATGATTTATTCAGAAGATTTTTTTTCTTTACAAATGTAATTGATTGTAGAAGCTTTGTGTCTGTTCTTGGTAGCCTAATGTTCAATACCCCCCCCCCCCTCTGTTGTATGAAAAACTCAGGATTGGATTCTCCACTGGTAAAGCATAATCAACTAAATCTTTATATTGTTACTTGCATAAAAATTAGCAGTGAAATATAAAGAAAATGGTATCTTTTGGTTTCAATGAATTCAGTTCAAAATTTAAATCCAGAGAAGTATAATGCATTGAATTGGGCTGATTTGCTGTTGATCTTTGTTAAATATTAATCCATAGTAGATAAATGGCAAAATAATTCTTCTTTATGTGAGTCTTATATATATAGCTGCACAAAAGTCATTTTTTGTCATTATTAGGCCACCCCCAGTGTTTTAAAAAAAATGATGTATTTCATACTTTTTTTTTAGTATTTGTTGCCAAGTGAATAATTGTAAATGAAAATAGAATGGTTCTTTTGTTAATATTGCACAATAACGTGTGCATCAAATGAATTTATAAATATTTAATAATTACCTATATTGCAGTTTCATCAATGAACGAATGAAGAAAATTTACTGTGATTCGCACGAGTTCATCATTGCTTCCTTGCCTTGTAAAATTTTGTAAAGTAATAATAATGAAAGAATTATCCACTTGGCATTAAATACTAAAAATAGTATGAAATACATCATTTCTTTTAAAAAACTGGGGTGGCCTAAAAATTATGGCCGGTAGTGTATGTATGTGTGTGTAATATCTATATATATATATATATAGAGAGAGAGAGAGAGAGAGAGTGCTGCACAAAAGTAAGCGAGCCTTTAAGATAATATGATTAAAAAAATTATCTTTTTTTCCAGATAACAAATCGTAATTCACTTATATATTAACTGAGAAAAAATCTCTTATCAAACTAATTACAAACACTTTCAAACATAAGCTAAAATAGAAATATTAATTAAAATTTAATGTGCCAAAATAAGTGAACCCTTACATTTAATATTTGGTGACTCCTTCCTTTGAGTTATTTCTCATTCAGTAACCTTTTTAGGTTAGAACAAAACTGTATATTAATATTTATATATCTATATACTATTTATATTAAAGATAGCGTATTTACTTTTATCTCTCTATCAAATACTTATATTTATTTTAGTGATAAACACTTTGTATATCTTCTAGAAATGGAACGAATAGATCATTGGAATTTTTTTGTCATCTTCCAGCAAAAATGATCAAGATGTGACAAGAAGAGCTGACTATCAAGACTTCACATTTTCTGGAAAATTCTTTAGCATCCAATCATTATCACTCAATTGCCTGAGCATGTGCTCCTGATGGGAGATGCACAACAGACCCCTGTACTGCATCTGAGTAGACAATATATCGAGATAGACCTCATGCTATATTAGCACCACAATTTTGTTATCCAACACAAACTTTCAGTCAGTCAGTTAAGTGCCATACGTGATACACACTTGGGTGATCATGTCTCGAAAGAGACATGACTGACTGGGCAGAAGATTATCCCGCAGTAGGTTGTCATTGAATCCTGTGGTAGACTATCGGGCTAGTAATTAGTGGGGGATCAGTTTATTACTTCATAACAATATAAAACTGATCCCCCACTTTATGACCAGCAGAAGCCTTAATCATGTTTTCAATTATTATAATCAGTCAGTCAGTTAAGTGCCATACGTGATACACACTTGGGCGATCATGTCTCGAAAGAGACATGACTGACTGGGCAGAAGATTATCCCACAGTAGGTTGCCATTGCTTTCTGCGGTAGACTGGTTGCTGACCAAGGCTATAGAACCCAATCTGTCTTGTTATTTAACCCATAACTGGAAGGAATAGGCGGATTAATACCTTTCCCAAGGGTATTTGCGCGTAAGTGAATACAATTAAAGACTGAAACTAAAAATTCTCATAAACAAAATTTTCAGAATATAAATAAACAGTAAGTGTAAAAAGTAAGTGCTTTTAAAATATTGGAGTTTGAGTTAATTCTTGAATGATTTTACAAAAAACAAGAAAACTATTTGATTCATAAATTGCAGAAATTTGATGATGATGATACTATCTCATCATAACAACAACAAATAATGAAGCATTTCTACAAAAACCATAAACAACAAATCTTGACCTGGATTCCAGCAAGAACGTTCACCTGCACATAAATCACTCACAATTTCTGTTTTGCTTTAAGCTAGTGAAACAACTAATTAATTATTCAGTTATTTCACAAGGAGTTTCATCCAGTAAATCATTCGTTGGAGGCAAAAACTAAAATAATCACAAAAACAAAATCATCCTTTAAGCTTGAAAGTTTTCTCACCTTAGTATTTGTCTGAGGCAGTGTTTACATTATTTACACTGTCCTTATCATTACTGCCATGTTTATGATGTTTCGGCCGTTGTACACTATGGCCTTCTTCAGAAATTTTGACCCGATCCCTTTATTTCAATCACTGGGGTATGTCATTCTCATTCCATATGTGATGCCACTTTCAGATGCCATACTTTAACTCAGTTCTCTAACTTATTTGTTTACCACTGCCATTGCCAAGTATTGAACTCACAACACTTTGGGTCAAGTCACTGGAACTAACCGATGCTTATATCTACTGGTCCATGTGTACTTGATGTTAGTGTATGAATTTCTGGGAGTTATAAACCTCACTTTAGCTTTCTCTTTCTACTTTATTAAATGACTCGCACAATGACGTGATATTTGCCAGAGGTTTTAAATGCAAGGAAACCCAAACGTAATAAATCAACTTTTGAAATGAATTTATATTGTAGAAGTAGAGATAGCAAGCAAATTAAATTCACTTTATTCCCTTGTTGTTCTTGGCTAAAAATATGTATCCCACGAGGTGGTGGGATATATTCCTTTATAACATTGTGAAAAAAGAGAAAAAAAAATCTCTGGGAGGAGGAAAGTTATAACCTGCTAAACTTAACAACATCAATTGCACATTGTAACCTCAAATAGGGTTAAAAAGGTGATTTTTGATCTGGAATTAGTTCAAGTACAAATAAAGTTCGATGGACATCGTGGTGCAGTGGATATCGGCTCGGAACGAGAAATCGGGAAGCCGAGTTCGAATTCCAGTCAAATTCCTTGCATTCACTTATGCACAAATACCCTTGGGAAAGGTATTAATCCATCTCTTCCCTCCAGTTATGGGTTAAATAATAGGACAGATTGGGTTCTGCAGCCTTGGCTTGCAACGAGTGTAACACAGAAAGCAATGGCAACCTACTGCAGGATAATCTTCTGCCCAGTCAGTCATGTCTCTTTTGAGATATGATCGCACAAGCGTGTATCACGTATGGCACTTAACCGACTGACTGAATATAATAGTTGGAATAATGATTAAGGCTTACATTGGTCATAAATTGGGGGATCAGTTTATTATTTCATAACAATAGGAAACCGATCCCCCACTAATTACTACATAATAATATAATAGATTTCTTTTTCCCTTTACCTATGAGTCAAATAACAGGACAGATTGGGTTCTATAGCCTTGGTCGGCAACCAGTCTACCGCAGAAAGCAATGGCAACCTACTGCGGGATAATCTTCTGCCCAGTCAGTCACATCTCTTTTGAGACATGATCGCCCAAGCGTGTATCACGTATGGCACTTAACTGACTGACAAATTTAGAGTTAGTCTATCAATTAGAGTAATCTTCTCTTATTGATTTTTTAAATTTTTTTTATATAGATTGGATCCTATTAATATAGTGTCTTGATATAAACTAGTAAAAACATTAGTCTTATTAGAATTTGTGTTGATTTTGTTTTTCATGTTTTATTAGTAAATGAAAGGGAAAAAAAATAGAATGGTTTAATGAAGTTTTCCATGATGGAAAGTGAGGGATCAGTTTTCTCTTGTTATTGTTTAATAAATTGATCCCCCACTTCAGGGACATAAATTGGTTATTCAAATCAAGTTTTATATTGCACTAGAATCATAGATTTATCCTTCACTCCTAGGGGGTGGGCTGGGGGTGAGAGAGGGTCTAGAATGGAAATTACTGAAGCAGTAAAATTTAATTAATTCATCTTAAATTTAGCCATTATCCTGGATCTACGCAGTGAAGAAAATTAAAAAAAACAAAAAAAACACACAATTATTTTCACAAATATTTTTACCAATTTTTCATTCTATATGCCATCAATTGGTTTCTCATGATTGATGCAAATGTTGTCAGTTTGCAGCAAATATTTTTTACTGTTACTTCTTTCTATTTTCTTAAATGTTTGCATCATTTTATCGTCTCTTACCAATTTATGAAGGCCATTATTGACAAAATATCAATATTTGCACTCCATATGCAAACCATCACTTTTAATAATTTTTATGGCGAGGAATTTTCATTGCTATTATGTTAAAACTCTACCATAGAATTGTGTATCTATATGCTCTTACAGGTATGAACAGACTCAGACAGAAATATGGAAATATAGATATATTTGCAATTGTATCGAGAATACTAAACACATATCTAAAGAGCAATCAAAGAATTACCTTTCACAATTTATGAGTGAAACCAAAAAGCAATTAATGAAAGAGACTCTTTCATCCATCTATCTATCTGTATATATATATATATAGATATAGTGTTTGTGTTGAAACAAAGTAGCTACTTTGTTGTGATGTTATAACATACTTATAAACTTTGAATAAATACTATTTGCTCGACTCTGTATTGAGCACTCTTTTAAAAATAGTGTTTTTTGGATATCAGAATTTAATTCCATTCATATTAACCCTATACTTGTGTGTGTGTGTGTGTGTGTGTGTGTGTGCATACATATTTATTTGTTTTAAACATTATTTTTAATTGATACTCATATTTGAGCACTTTGATGTGTGCCAATAGCTTAGGGGTAAAATCTTTGACTGATAAAATTTCAAGTGAGTTTTGATCCCAGCTGGAAGCAATCTGTTGTCTAGCTGCACTGGTGAGCTGTGAAACAGGTATATATATATATATATATATATATATATATATATATATTTTGTAAGTTTGTTATTACAATGGTTTATAAAAGCATAATATCACTACACAAAAATTTCCATGTTTCAGAACAAAACTGTTCTTCTTCAGAGTGAAAACGATTTATTTTTGAAAATATAAGATGAATTTCTGGTTATTTAGAAAATTAGGAAGTGGTAGTGGGAGGAAATGCATTTAGGTGTGTCAAAAGTGTTCAATCAAGATTTAGAATTATGTAACCATGGAGATTTAATATTTGTGTTATGAAAGGGGGCAGTATGACTTAGATCTAGACATGTCACTTTTTAATTTTGTCTGGGTAAGGTACATAGTGGGACTTCAGATTTTTTAAAAGGGTAGACAATTTTAATCAGGAAGTTGGATTTTAGATTTTTTTTTTATTGAACAATAGATTTTCTTACTACTATCTATGAGTATAAGTCAGAATTAGGATTAAATAATTGTGGTATGCTTAGTTATATTGTATTAAGAACAATAATTTAGTATTGTGTGAGTCATTTATTTTATTAAAATAATATTCATTTTTTTTAATTTATGTTAGAGTATAAGTTATAAATGAAACATAGTAATTAATTAAATTTTAAAGAAAATTATCTTGTCTGAGTCAGGTACCTAGTGGGAGCACATAATAGTTAAATATGTAAATACTTTTTAACAGCAAGTTGAATTTTTTTAAAAATTACTTTGTGAGCAAAAGGGCTGAAATGTTTGTGTTATAATTATGATTAAATAATTATAGTATATTAAAGTATATTGTAGTTTAGAAAACTAATTTAGTATTGTGTGGGTTTCTTATTTAGTAAAATAATTATTAATTTTTAAGTTGTAATAGAGCATATGTTATAAAGGAAACATTGTAGTTTTTTTTAATTAAAATAATCATTTTGTCTGTAAAATACATTGTAGAAACCTAGATTATCTAAATGGGCAGACAGACACCAATCTTTTACTTCAGGGTATTTTTTTTTTCTTTTTTTTTTTTTAGAATTAAGATTTTAACAATTATGTTGAACTAAGGTATACTATAGATTAAAAGGCAAATTTAGTATTGTGTGGATCATTTATTTTATTAAAATAACTTAAAGTTATATTGGAGCATAAGCTATCAATGAAATTTTGCAATTAATAAAATTTAAAGATTTTTTTTCTTTTTAAAGGGGCTGGAAATTTTTTTAGGTTGGAATTTGAACTGAATAATTTTAGTATACCAAGGTATTTTTGAGAAAACCAACTAGTATTTTGTGGACCATTTCTTTCAGTAAATTTAATTTTAATTTTTAAGTTATATTAGAGCACAAGTTATAAATAACACATTGAAGTTTTTTTTAATTAAAAGAGAATTATTTTATCTGAATAAAATACATTGTAGAAACAGATTATTTAAATGGGTATATAAGAATTTATTTGTTTTAAACATTATTTTTAATGGATACTCATATTTGAGTAGATGCTCTTTTTTTTATAATTAAACAGTATATTTATTTAAATCTACTGGCCTGAATAATCAAGAAATCTCATTAGAAAAATTTGTGTCCTTCAGCAGGATTCAAACCTGTGTCCCCTAGGGAAAACTGTCATTAGATCTGACATGTCTTAACCACTGCATCACATAGGACAAAGTCTGAATAACGCTTGATCATACTGATAAAAAATAGACAAAATTCTAAATCTCAAATCCATTTTTTGAAAAAATCTCAATGCTATAACTTACATGTGAAATTCATAGTTTGTAACAAAATTCCATTCTTTGACCTGGATATTGGACTAATAATTTATAATTTACCACTTAGTTGTATAGAAAACCGAGTACAAACTCTTGCCTTCTAAACTAAGATAGCCAATGCTCTGAAAGATATAAAATAGCAATTACAACAAACTATTTAAATAAAGCACACCAATATTTCTTTTCCCAAAAACATTTTTGAGCTAACTGAAACCTAACATTGCCAACAATGATTTTCCCAAATACACTGATAAATAAATAAAATTATTCTTACAAAAAATACATGACGACAAAACATAAATGTATTGTACTGCAACCAACTGCGCAGTTATTATAAGCAGGTTGAATTTGCTATCCAAAAAATTATTAAATACCACATTTCTGCTGAAATCTCTGAAAAACATGTAAATTTTATAATATACTACAGAAAATGGAAGACTGCAAACCTTTCTCATCACTAAGTAAAATAACCCCATCAAATCTAAACTAGTAATAAACAACATAGTACATGAATTTAAATGTCTAATACAGAACTGTTTTTTCTTAAAAATCAAATACCTATATTGGATACACTACCACCTGTTTGAGTAGACCCTTATAAGTCTTATCAAAAGATTATTAAAAAATAATTTAATAGCCCATAATTTACAAGAGCCCTAATCTTGTTAGTATTGCAGATGGCATCTTCAAGGTTTTCTAAGAATAGAAATGATGTTAATGCTATTTTTAGCCAAGTGGGGCATGTGACTGCTGGAAATGAACACTCCTCTCAAAAGCCATATACAGCTGAACTACTATATAATGGTTTGCACATGGAGAAATACCAAAAACAGACTTAAAAATGGCTATAAAAGTAGGCGAAAACACTTGGAGTAAATAAAAATCATGAACAATTTTTATATTCCTTAACTCTTCAGTCAGTTAAGTGCTATATGTGATACACGCTTGGGTGATCATGTCTCAAAAGAGATGTGACTGACTGGGCAGAAGATTATCCCGCAGTAGGTTGCCATTGCTTTCTGCGGTAGACTAGTTGCTAGCCAAGGCTAGAGAACCCAATCTGTCCTGTTATTTGACTCATAGCTATAGGGAAAAGAGATGTATTTTATTATTAAGTAGTAATTAGTGGGGGATCAATTTATTACTTCATAACAATATAAAACCGATCCCCTACTTTATGCCCATTATAGGACTTAATCATGTTTCCAACTATTATATTCAGTGAGTCAGTTAAGTGCCATACGTGATACACGCTTTGGGTGATCATGTCTTGAAAGAGATGTGATTGACTGGGCAGAAGATTATCCCGCAGTAGGTTGCCATTGCTTTCTGTGTTACACTCGTTGCAAGCCAAGGCTACAGAACCCAATCTGTCCTGTTATTTAGCCCATAACTGGAGGGAAGAGATGGATTAATTCCTTTCCCAAGGGTGTTTGCGCGTAAGTAAATGCAAGGAATTCAACTGGAATTCGAACTCAGCTCCCTGATTTCTCATTCCGAGTTGATATCCACTGCACCACCCACGCACATCCTTAACTTTTACAAAACAGGAAAACATCAGGATGCTGGAAAAACTGTGAAAATTAAAATCTTCTTTGTCAGCTGTTTTTAATGAAAGATGTTTAGAGTGGTTGCCTAAATATCCATTAATTATACATATTTATTTAGATAAAGTGTTTTTTCCAAATTTCTGGCAGAGAGAATTACATCATGTAACAAAAGGAAGAAAAAAATGATTGACCAGAACTCAGAGATAAATCACAGACAAATATTTAATTCACATAACACACCAAACAAAATATTTACAAATATATAATTTTTGTTGCATTCAAAACAAGAGATAGTTTACTATTGGCAAGTGTTACGAGGAGAGAAGGGGAAGGTAAGGTCAGTATCTTTACCCAGTTAAGTTGGCGAGGAAGTTAAGTGCTATACTTTTTGGAAATCCTCAAATGAGTATATAAAGAAAAATTTTAAGTATGGTCAATGAAAGAGTCAAAAATATGTATTTACCCATATAGTTCCATGAGGTTCCCTTTCAGGTTTTAGTTGGTTGGACTTTTCTATGAGATTCTTTCAGCTGGATATAAATCCTTGAATCAAAACCAGTGTTGATAATTATCATTTCTTAGTATTTATTGCCAAGTGAATAATTGTAAATGAAAATAGAATGGTTCTTTTGTTAATATTGCACAATAACGTGCATCAAATGAATTTATAAATATTTAATAATTACCTACATTGCAGTTTCATCAATGAAAGAATGAAAAAATTTAGTGTGATTTGGACGAGTTCATTTTTGCTTCCTTGCCTTGTAAAATTTTGCAAAGTAAAAATAACAAAAGAACCATTCTATTTTCATTTAGAATTATCCACTTGGCAATAAATACTAAAGAACAGTATGAAATACATCATTTCTTTTGAAAAACTGGGGTGGCCTAATAATTATGGCCAGTAGTGTATATATAGTAAAACCTTGTTTATCAGGGGATTACATTCGAATATCCCTGCTACCGATAGAAGTCTGCAAAGTAGAGAGACTATATTAATTTTATTATTTACGTATATTTTAGACCATTATAAACCTTTCCAAACTATTATCAACCCACTCTCATATTGTATTATAAAAATAAATAAATTAATAAAAATATGAACGTGATGATATTTACTGCACAGCCAATAAAAGTTTTACTCTTCTAATGGCGGCATCATTGCCTGAGGTGCCTTTTCTGTAGCTTCCACTGAAGACGTAGGAGTAACTGTTGGCTTTTTTCCTCAATAAGAACATAGTAATAGGTAGTTACTGGTGCTGTTTTTTCTTTTGAGAAAACATATTTCGATAGAGAGTCATGGCCTCATTGATGAAATTGCAGAAATGCGCCAAACAAATCATGTCATTGTCCTAATCTTGCGATTGTTGCAGGTCTTTGCTAATGCCGAGCAGGGTTCCAAGCAGGGTTCGAGTGCAAGGCCAGCCTCTTCAACTTCTTTTTTCCTTTTCTCGTTTTTGTTTCTCTTCCCCTACTTTGCTTGCTGACTCTGTCATCTTTGTGTTGTAGGAGTATTATTTGCACTGAAAGTTGTAAGCATGCTATGTCGGTTGCTAATCAACTTAACACACCCAAAATGTTAGGAACTTGGTAATCTTCCACTGTAAGCTGACTCCTTAGTATTCGGCTAACTGCCGACTAATATCAACTGCCTTAGTCCAACTATGTCCAAACTGGAACTAACTAATAGTTCTACTGAACTCCACTAGAACTCTAAAGAACTTGGTAGAACTTCTAAGAACTCCTAAGAACTTCTCCTGTTAACTTCCTGTTAACTCTTATTAATATGGGAGGGAGAGTCCATTATCTGAGAAATAGGTGTATTTCACCATAACACTCAGCGAGATCTTCATCACTCAAAGGTTGTGAGTAGCAATTGATCAGTTCATTGACATTGTCAAGGGTCATAACTGTGAATCCTTGTCCAAGTAATCTTGCTAGCCTCACAGCTTTATCAACTGCAGAATAGATTTAATCAGGAGTGAATCCCTTGTAATCATGGACGACTTTGGACCACAATGTTTTCTAGTTGGCATTGATTGTCTGCGTTTTCATGTCTTTTTATACCTTCTGGATATGGCCATTCGTTGAAAGGCATGAACTCAAACACAAGCTTTCCTGCCATTCTGAAGATGAGATTTAGTTCTCAAAATATTAATGTATAATAAATAGGTAATACTCAACAACTTCTTTACCTTCCTTGATTTTACTAAACGCATTGACAACCTTCAAAACCTAACCATATTTCTAATATATATCTCAATCACACATATATACACCATAAACACACACAGACATACATGCTCTAGTATACTTGCACACACACACATATATAAATATATATATATATATATATATATATATCAATCACACATATACACATTATAAACACACACACACACACACACATACATGCTACAATTAACAACATCAGCAGCAGCAGCCAGGAATGACCATTCCTTGAAAGGCACTGACTCAAACATAAGCTCTCCTGCCATTCTAAAGATGAGATTTTAATCTTGAAATATTAATGTATAATAAATATGTAATACACAACTTCTTTACCTTCCATTATTTTACTAAACACATTGTAACAGCATTCAAGACCTAACCATGCACCTAATACACACAATGCTTCAAGCAAATTACAAAACTTTCCTATACCTTCTGGATGATTTTAAGACATTGCAATCGTGTATTTTTGCCAGTACACATTCAGTGTGAAGTCTTCATCCAAGCCCTTGGCTTCAACTAGGTTCTGCATGGTATTTCATGTGTAGAGGTCCTTAAATGTGTGAATAACACCTTGGTCCATAGATATATATTTTTATTATGGCTGGCCACTCATATTCAAGGATACCTGTCTACCAGGGCGGCTAGTTAATCCCCATTGCAAACACTTTCTCAGGCACACTTGTGTTGGTTCAACACCCACAGAGCCCACCTGTAGTTTATACTGCAACTATGCTGAGCGGACCTAATTTACAGTTTCTGTGAAAGAGTGCGTTATCTAGCATGGACAAGGATTTGAACAAGGCCTGGGTGCTCAAACCCTCAGTCACAATGTGATTTTGAGCTACGACTATCAATGACTCTTCAAAGGGAGCCGTATACTCAGTTTCACTCACAAGGCTTGGGTCAACCGATGGTATGGTTTTCAGGCACTACACACACACACACACATATATATATATATATATATATATATATATATATATATATATATATATGTGTGTGTGTGTGTACACCCACAATACAGTAAAGCTGTGGAAAATGAGCCTGTGGTAGAATAATTTTTACTCTATATATATATATATATATATAGAGAGAGAGAGAGAAAGAGAGAGTTTTGTGATTGTCTTTGGCACTAAGTTTATTGGTTTTTCATTAGTTTCACTGATAAAAAAGTACTTTGCCAAGCAGGTTTTTACTGTAAAGTGCTTGATATCAGGGTGGAGAGAATGTGTTGTTAGTTTTAGTACAAAGAATTTGTCACTTTAACTGATTTTCATGGTGACTTAAAAGTTTTGTGAGGATGCCATGAGGAAACCATTATGAGGTATTCGCTTGTCATGGCTGCATTTTTCTGATTTTCAGCAGAAAAACAAAAAAAACCCATTCTTCCTTGTCTACCACATTTTGTTACTTGGATTTAACTTTCACTATAAAAATTACTGCTTGTAACAAGTCAGTCAGTTAAGTGCCACACATGATACGTGCTTGGGCGATCATGTCTCAAAAATGACATGACTGACTGTACAGAAGGTTACCCTGCAGTAGGTTGCCATTACTTTCTGCAGTAGACTGGTTACTAGCCAAGGCTATAGAACCCAATCTGTCCTGTCATTTAACCCATAATTGGAGGAAAGAGATGGATTAATACCATTCCCAAGGGTATTTTTGTAGAAGTGAATGCAAGGAATTCAACTGGAATTTGAACTTGGCTCTCCGATTTCTCGTTCCAGGCCATTATCCACTGCACATACATTGTACATCCTTGTAACAAGAATATGATTAATATTTTGTTCTCGATATCTGATTTAGATATACTTGTGATTTGAAAAAATGTTATTTTATTGAACAATTTCTCCTTAATAAAATAAGAAATGAATTTTTTCTTTTTCTTTATTGAATGTCAGTATAAATTAAATCTATTTTTCTTTCTTTTACTACTTGATATGCCCCCACTCCTGACTACATAAGTGGTGGGGCAATTAAAATTATCCATGACAAAAAAGAGTGGTAAAAAAATGTACAAATATTGTAAATATAACATTTCTTTTAAATTTTATTTCTTTTAATTTTGCTTAAGAAGTTTTCTGGGGTTATTCATGGATGCTGGCTAAACTACTTCATAAAATTTGGCTTTGAATTCCCCGTGGCAATTTTCAGCAAACGATTTTGTGCATGAACGCATTATATTAATGAGTGATACATAAATGTAAAATTATGCTTGTGTGTGTGTGTGTGTGTGTGTGTGTGTGTGTGTGTGTGTGTGTATCTAGGTGGGTGCTGTGGTGCAATGGATATCAGCTTGGAATGAGAAATCAGAGAGCTGAGTTTGAATTCCAGTCAAATTCATTGGATTCATTTATATGCAAATACCCTTGGGAAAGTTATCAACCCTTCTCTTCTTCCTCAATCTATGGGTTATATAGCAAGACAGATAGGGTTCTATAGCCTTGGCTGGCAACCAGTTTACTGCAGAAAAAAAATGACAAACTACTGTGGGAAAATTTTGTGCCTAGTCAGTCATCAATCGAAAAAAATATGACCACACACTAGCATTTATTACGTATGGTACTTAAATGACTGACTGACTCTATCTATCTGTTATATATATATATATATATATATATATATATATATATATATATATAATCATTTGCAATAAAATGACTAACGTGCAAGGAACTACTTATATATTGTGTATTTAGGCAACAATCTCTTTTTATACAGGTTTCATAAAAATGACAAAGTATTATCATTAAGGTTTTTATATAATTTTTTGTGTGTTGGTATAATTTTTTTTCTTTTCGGAACTCAAATTATATAAGAATTATCCCAAAGTTTTGTACTTTCAGCTATACTTTTAGCCATTATCAAGAGTTTTGTTTTACTTATAAAGTTTATGTATAGAGGGTCTTGTGTATGTTAAATTTTTGGAAAATTCTTATATAATTTGAGTTCCGAAAATGTATAAATACATGAAAAATTATATAAAAAACTTAATGATAATTAATACCTTGTTTGTAATTTTTAATAAAACCTATATATATATATAGCAAGATGTTTGTGTGTGTGTCTGTCTCTCTGTCTGTATGTCCTTTGTCCACAATTTTTATCTAATTCTCACCAGACTTCACACAAATATTCTTTAGGCTTCTGGTCAGGTCATGGGCTACTTATTTTTTCCGACCCCCCCCCCCCCAAACTCCATTTTCGGAAATCGATACCCTGATATCCAATCACGTCTGATCAAGAACAGGATTTCAGCACTTTTATTGTGGTTCTTGCTGCAGAATTTGCTCTCACTTGGTAAAATTATATTTTTTAGTCTCAAACATTAGTAGATTTTCTCAGACGACTTATTTTCCCTGATATCGGAAATTGAAACCCCCGATATTCTATCAAATCTGATTAAAAATCAATATTGATCTATCAATTTGGCTTATTTTCTCCAATGTTACTCCCGATGGGTGCGATAAGTTTTTATGGACTTACTTAAGTTAGTTTATCCTTGTATGACTTATTTGATTCCGATATTGAAAATTGATTCCCCGATATCCTATCAGGTCTGATCAAAATCAGGTTTTCAGCCCTTTTATTTTAGTTTATGCTTCGGGTTTTGCTCTAAGTATGTATAATTGTAGTTTTTAGTCTCAGCCATGATACCATTTACTCAGAGGACTTATTTAGCCTTCAAAATTCAGTTTGCAATGGAAAAGTTATTTGACATCGATACCGGAAATCAAAATTTGACTTATATCCATTCATTTTTCTTTAAATCTACGGTTTCACTTTGAGTGGAAACAACTATTACTTTTTAGTCTTTTGTGCCAACATCCAAAGAGTCTGAGCTCCAGGGCCATGGATTAGTTTTAAAGGTTGCATTACACCCGGGCAACACCAGGCTATACTGCGAGTATGTATATATATACCTATATATACTGCAAGTATATATATATCTATAATGAGGCTATATGAATCTTTTGCTTTTGAGCCATTCTAAAAACGGAGATTTACCTTTAATTTGATGCAGAAGAGCTGGTAAAATATATTAACAAATTCTAATATAGATCTAAGAATTTAGAACTAAAAGATTCAGGATAAATATTAACAGTTTCTTCAAAGTTACTTATTTTCTTTCTTTAATCACAGGAAATGCCAGCTTTGGGGAAATGTACGATAATTCATTATTCAATCATACATGCTAACACGCGTTTTTCTTTTGATTTTTGGATCTGATAAAGCCTAGAAAGGTGAAACACATAATCAAATCTAGTTTTTATGAAACATTTTCAATTTGTGAAATTATTTAAAAAGTTTGTTGGAGTTCTATATCCAATTTTTAAATACACGCACGCACACACACACACACACACACACTTGAATTTGTTTTGAATATTAAATTGATCGATACTCACATTTGAGTGGATAGTCTGTTTTTTTCTGTAATTAAACAGTACATTTTAAATATCCATCAGCTTTTCGAGAAATCTTGTTTGGAAAATATCTATCTTCCAGCAGGATATTTTCCAAACAAGATTACTCCAACATCTAGGCTGGTGGATATTTAAAAATGTACTGTTTAATTATAGAAGAAACACACTATTCACTCAAATGTGAGTGTCCATTACAAATAATGTTCAAAACCAATAAATTTCAATAAATATGTCGGTTAATACCAATTTCGTAAATTTCCGTATAATTTTATTATATATACGTATATATGAGAAATTACTAAAAATTTATATCCTATTTTAAACACTGAAACACACACACATATATATATATATATATATATATATATATATATGAGAAATTACTGAAAATTTATGTCCTATTTTAAACACCCAAACACACATATATACACACATATATGTATATATGAGAAAATTTTAAAATCACCCAATATGTATTCAATAATTTTAAAGTTATCTATTGAAAAAGTTATATTGAATATCTGTAAACCTGTAGTTTAATGACAAGGCATGCCTGTGTTATTTTAATCAATATCTTTAAAATGACCACTATTGTGTAGAAGTAGTGAAAAAAAAAAGATTGAATTGATATGATTTTAATCCTGATCTATCTGTCAACTTATCGATCTTCCTTCATCCATTATACAATACGGATGATCATTTCCAACTTTGCTTTCCAAATGGATATAATATTCAAATGTAATTTAAAAAGAATCGGTTGAGAAAATAGCCAGAAGCAACAACAATAAAGCTCTGTATTGTCTTTTTCTTCTTCCTTTGCCAAGACTAAAATATTTGCTAATGTATTTATCTCACTTGAATAAAGAGTGAAGAAAAAAAAAGAACTATATACAAATATATATATATATATATATATGCACAATGAAAAAATATCCTGAGGAAAATGGAATTTAGTAAAAAGCATTTATTGTACAGGTTTCTCTTTAGGTAAGTTTAAGTAACTAGTGCTCTCAGAAATATTGATAGAGAAAAATCTACTCAACCAATTGTGTCTATGCATATAGAGACACACAAATACTTATGGACTATTAGTAATTGGTATTTGAATAGGTAGCATTCCATTATGGACATTAGTGTTTCTATTTTTGTCATATTTTTTATTTTTAATCATTTCACTCCGAGCAAGGCGGAAATGCCACTGATGTGCAGGGGGCTACATAAATGTAAAAAGATTAATTAGAAAAGAGTGAGGAATACAAACTAGTTAGAAAGGAACAATAGAAAGCTGAGAAAGCAGGTGCGATGACAGATACATAGGTGGAGAGAAAGGGAAGGTTATACGGGGGTAGGGAGAGAGCTAGAGTCCAGTGGTTAGTAGATATATAATTGTACATTGCGGCACGGAAATTTCTGTTTCAAGATAGATTCTCATCATCAGGCAATGCTTGATGTTGGTTGTGCAGATGATTTACATTTAAATGACAAAAACCTTTGGTTTGCTGTGTATGTATGTGGGAAGATACAAAATTTACATGTGTGTTTCTTTTAATTAATCAGAGTGAGGATTCATTTTGGAATTGGCCCCAAAGAATACATACTAACCCACTTTTTATTTTTTATTTTTTTTCGTCCCTTCTTTCTTTCTCTCCTTAATGGTCAAGATATCAACCTGCTTTAACCTAATCTTATCATTTTCCCTTTTTTCCTCTCTTCTTTATACTGCGAGTTTTATTATTTTATTTTATTGGATATATATATTGCCTTAAACAATACTGACATCATTGTGTAAACCTGAGGACCCTTTTGGCCAACACTTTTCAAAGGTCTTTGTTGGCGTTATTGTTAATAATAAAGCAGGGCACTGGAAAAAACAACAAAAGTTTACTTACAAAAAGAGGGAAAAGGTGGAGCTCGTTTAAAAGTAAATTAATGTTTCAGATCTGTCAATACAGACATTTACTCCCCTGTCAAAATAAATCCAGATTTAAAATCGCTTAAAATGTTGAGTTTTCTTTTCTGCATATCCTATTGCTCTTCACCTAAACGGATCTCCAAGGAAGGTTGGCTTCCCTGAAGATCCGTTTAGGTGAAACCTTGGTAGGTTTGTTGACTCACTAGGTTAATTTATATATATATATATATATACACACACACACACACACACACACACACATATTAGAAATTAATGTCAAATTCGTAAAACAGGATAATCCAAAATATTTATCTCACTAATATAAAATATTAAATAGATAAAATAGAGAGCTCAACGGATATTATCTAGAGCAATATGATATGCGGAAAAGAAAACTCAGCACATAATTAAAGTGATTATAAATCCTGATTTATTTCGACAGAGGAGTAAATGTCTGTCTTGACAGATTCGAAAACATGAAATAATTTAAATTCAGAATATCAAAAAAGCTCAGAGTAGAAATATTAAGGTTAGGTGAAAGGTTGAGAAGTATACACCGGTTCTTGCTCGATCACCGAAGTTAAGCAACGTTGAGCCTGGTCAGTACTTAGATGGGTGACCGCTTGGGAATACCAGGTGCTGTAAGTGTTTAGTGGCGGATGTGCTCTGTGGTGCAGTGGATATCGGCTCGAAAAGAGAAATCGGTGAACCGAGTTTGAATTCCAGTTGAATACCCTGCATTCACTTAAGTACTGCTACCCTTGGGAAAGGTATTAATCCATCCCTTCCTTCCAGTTATGAGTTAAATAACAAGGGTAGGACTTGGGGACCCTGCCCTTAAAAAAAAAACAAATCCCAATGAATCTTGATACTCGAAAAAAGTATTACTAGACAAAACTTCATATAAAAAAAACAACAATAAATTGTTGAAAGAAAAGGTATTACCAGCAATAAATAAATAAAAATTTAGTTGGCAATAAATGACTTGAGGAGGTTGATATGCCATAAAACAAAACAACCAACCAACACACACACATAAAAAATCATAGTTGATAAACAGCCTAATATACTAAAACAATCTAAATAAATAGATATTACTACACACACACAAATGCACACACAGATCAAAGAAAACCATATATACACACTATACATGCAATATACACAAAACCTAAAATGAAAACAAAAAAGGAAAAAATTTCGAATATAAACATAAAAAATGAAAACAAGCATCAGTCAGTCAGTTAAGTGCCATACGTGATACACGCTTGGGCGATCATGTCATGAAAGAGACATGACTGACTGGACAGAAGATTATCCCACAGTAGGTTGCCATTGCTTTCTGCGGTAGACTGGTTGCCGACCAAGGCTATAGAACTCAATCTGTCCTGTTATTTAACCCATAACTGGAAAGAATAGGCAGATTAATACCTTTCACAAGGGTATTTGCGCGTAAGTGAAAACAAGCATACATAGCCAAAAAAAAATTACAATCACAAATAATTTTTTAAAAAAATGAAAAAATCCAATAAAAGAAAATATGAAAAAAATTATAAAAAATATAAGAAAATTCACAGAAGTTGAATTTGCTAGAAAAAATTATTATAAATCCTACTAAACAGGTAATTTAAATTTCTTTTTGTGTTGATATTTAAAAATCACTTTGTTTCACTAAATTATTTTAATTTTTTATCGCATCATAAGTTACATCGATCTCTAAAGCTAATAGGGTTTTGTGATTTTTTATAATCTTCCATTCAATTTTTTCATTCCCAGAAATATTTAGATTGAGGGTCTGGAATTTAAGGTGGGGCCCAGAGAAAGAATATTTATGATTATAAAATTTGTTTCCAAAGTTCAGCAAAACTTCAAAAGTATACTTTGTTTCTTTATGATATTCTATGGGGAAATTAGTTGCTTGGATGTGCATTGTGGTGCAGTGGACATCGGTTCGGAATGAGAAATCGGGGAGCCAAGTTCGAATTCCAGTTGAATCCATTGCATTCACTTACGCACAAATACCCTTGGGAAAGGGTATTAATTCGGCTTTTTCCCTCCAGTTATGGGTTAAATAGCAGGACAGATTGGGTTCTATAGCTTTGGCTGGTGACCAATCTATCACAGAAAGCAATGGCCACCTACTACGGTATAATCTTTTGCCCAGTCAGTCATGTCTCTTGCGAGACATGATCGCCTGAGCATGTTTCTTATATGGCACTTAACTGAGTTGCCTAGAAACACATTAACTATATATATATATATATATATATATATGTGTGTGTGTGAATTTGTAAATGAGTTATTATGCAACCCAGATTTTTTACCATCTGGTGTCTTCAGGTAATTTATAATATTGTAAATCAAATCGCCTAAAGACACCAAATCGTAGAAACATGCGTTGCGTAATATAACTTCTTTACAAATGAAAAATATTCAAAATTCTACAATATAATTTTATTGAACACTCTTTAATACAACTTTGTACTGGTCTAATTTAATTATGATGAAAAATTAAGTGATTAGATAATTATGTGTGTGTGTGTGTGTGTGTGAGTAGAAGTTTATAATTTCACCGGGAAGAAACAAAATCCCTGAAGAGTGAAAACATCAGAATATTTCACAAAATTCTCAAGTCTGAATCACTCTACTCAGTTAAGTGACAGACTTCTCTGTATTAATTCTATAAACACACTCTCTCTTTCTCTATCTCAACATTGAGTGCTTTATGACAAAAAACGGGTTGTCAAAAATGCCTTTCTACCAGTCAGTTAAGTGCCATATGTGATACACACTTAGGTGATCATGTCTTGAAAGAGACATGACTAACCAGGCAGAAAATTTTCCTGCAGTAGGTTGCCATTTCATTCTACGGTAAACTGGTTGCCAACCAAGGCTACAGAACCCAATCTGTCCTGTTATTTAACCTATAGCTGGAGGGAAGAGACATAAGTTAATGCAATAAATTCAACTGGCATTTGAACTCGTCTCTTTGATTTCCCATTCTGAGCCAATATCCACTGCTGCACAATGCACATTTGGCAATCTTGGCACTAAGCATCATCACAATTTAACACGCACATAAAAGTACACACACACACGGAGAAAATATTTGGGGCCATTCTCTGGATTGAAATAATTAACAAGTTTTATACTTCCTTTGGTTAATTTCTACCAAGCTTGGAAACTGCAACTATTTAACACACTTGAGTAGGCGTGAGCTGTAAATTAAATTAGTAAGTATTGAACAGGTATGGAGCCTTTAGTTTTAAGACCATGCTTCAAAATTCAGGTGCTAACCCAAAGTCTTTGGCCTATAATGTCTACACACACACACACACAAATTGTCTGAAGATTGTGTGAGCACATAACTCAGATTATGATTAGGAATTCACAGGAATTAACATTGTCAAGCATTTTTTTTTCTATCGAGTTAATCTAGGTTTTGAGTAGGTAGGTGTCCGCTTTTAAATATTTTGTCCTTTCTTTTTTTCTTATTGCTCTTTTGTTTAGCATTTTATCTGGATTAAGGGTATTTAGTTCTACAGGCAAGTTGTTTTAGTTCTTATATATATAATGTAAAGAACTAAATATTGAGTTTTAAAATCTCAATTTAAAAGTAACAATTAAAACTAATATAAAAAAAAAGTAGATTTCTTCGATGTAACCTTAGATCTAGAAAAAACATACACCTGCCATGCAGGAGGCCAAATACCAATCCTTTATATATCCACCCAAAGTCTAACCACCCTCCATCTATCATCAAGCATATACCCTCATCAATAGAATACAGAATTAGTAGGGAGTCAGCTAATGAGGAAGTATTTAATAAGCATAGCAATTTTTATAATACTGCATTAAAAATAGTGGATACAAAACCCCAAATATTAAATATATAAACGAGAAAAGTAACCCTTGAAGAAAAAAATAGGAATATCATCTGGTACACACTCCCCTTCAAACAGTTGACTAGAAGTAAATTGGGGAAAAAATTTCTGAAAAAAAATCCACTAAGTAAGATCTTTTATAAAAACACTGTTAAATTAAGTTACAGCTGTCTGAACAATCTAGGAAAAATTATAAAAAACCACAATAATAATATTTTCAAAAAATTCAACAAAATTAATAAAAACAACTGGACAACAGAAAATAACAATTTAGATAAGAAAAAATGTAATTGTAAAAACCTCATAGACTGTCTGTTAGAAAACAGGTGCTTAACAGAATCAATAATATCTTAATGCGAAGTATCCTCAAAGGAAAATCCAAATCATATAAAAATTTATATAGGGAGTACTAAAAACACTCTAAAGCAGCGAATTTACCAGCACACCTCTTCATTTAATAATAACAAATACAAAAATAGAACATCCCTATCGAAATATTATTGGTACCTAAAAGAAACAAAAAAAAGCACCCACAATAAAGTGGAAAATTCGAAAAGAAGCTAAAACATGTAAGTCCTTAAATGAACCATGTTTACTATGTTTATACAAAAAACTACT